>CM033469.1:102738558-103338558 GCA_019447015.1 Hymenochirus boettgeri | reverse complement strand
GGAGTAGGTCCTCAGGATCTAATCTATATAGCGAACGTAGGCCGTGGATCATGTTGAAAGACGTTTTTTATGTTTGCCATCTACAAATTTGATATGCAGCACAGAACGTGTTTCCTATTGTCACTCCCATTTTGTTGAAGGTATAATCCTGATTTAAGAGTAATTGGTGGGTAAGGTATAAATTCATAATTTGGCATTTTGGTATGCAGGTATCTCCAGTTCTGTAGATTACAAACAGCTGAAATACCATCTCATGGGGATGTGTATGAGAGCCTTCTTACATCCATTCTAGCCACAACTGTTAAAAGCTCTCTAGACCACAACATTACCCATGAGGTTCTAACTCTAAGCTAAGTGTTTGGGAGGCAGGACTTACACAAAATGGGGCAGGCCCCCAGAAAGAAAGCTGATAGAAGGAAAAAAATGGAGTGGATTGTTATTATGTGTATAATATATGGGAAATTTATAAGAATTAAAAGTTTTAGAAAAAAACACTAGGACCTCCTAGAACATAAAATATATAATAACTTATCTAATATTCTCCATCCTTTTTATACATTTAGTTGCCCTTTATAAAATTAAATTATAGAATATTAGAAACATGTTCTGTGAAGAGCACACATAAAATGTTTTTTATTGCATCAGTCCAAATGCTCTGCATGCTTTCTTAAATTTTTTTATTACGCAATTGACCTATTTGTCATGATTTATGTCGAAGACCTCAAGTACTGTAAAATATTCTCATGTTCCCAACATTGCCTTATTTCATTAATATAGTTTGTGTTTTGTATTAAACTTATTGGCTACTAAATATTTAATAGTTATATAGAAAAGGCAAACTCTAAATTCAGCCCATCAGCTCATAACCCATCTATTTAAAAGTTGAAATATAAACACTAAAGAGCGAAAACATTAATGTGTCTGACAGTACTTAGATGGGTTGATGTTCGATTATTTTTCAGTGCGTAACAGGAATCACTTGGGCCCGCCAGCAAAACTATGACGGGCCGTATCTATGCTTAAATCCACAGTGGTTCTCTGGGAGGAGGCTTATCATTTATTGACAACATAAAACGAGGCCCCCTTGGCTCCAGGGCCCCCTTCTTCCTATGGTAGTTACACCAATGCTTGGTCTTATTTACAACATCAAATGTATTGCATGTTAATAAACCTGCAGTGTTCTGGAACATGCTTTAGTACCATAGGACATAAAGGGAATTTATGACAACATCTCCACTCCTACGCTGGGATACCTGGTAGTGAGGCATTGTGGGGCAATGCTATTTCATCTTACATTAGAATGCAAATACCTCTGTTATAAGAAGCTTGTCCATTTTATTTCTGTGGAAGGCTTTTTGCTCCTTTTGGCCACCCTCGCCTTAGGCTTATGTTTCTGGGTATCTTGTCTCCCAAGTCCTTACCCCATAGAGCAGTGTTTTCTCAACCAGTAGTCTGGGACCCTAGGTCCCTGAGAGTTGCATGGGGGTCCTCAAAACATTGACAGATATTGTATAGCTCCACATTTTGATGAATGCAGATTAATTTTTCCTACATATTTATCAATGTTCCTGTTAAAGCTGTGTTTGGTGTATTGATGTCTGAGAGATAAATGAAAATAAGTAAGGTTTTAATTAAGGGTTCCCCCACCCCTGGTGTGAATTAGAGTGCACGTTTTGTTCAATAGAGATGTATTTATGAGCTATCTATATTTTTAAATGATTAGTTTTTTGATATATTTGAATGACGGACAAAGAAAATATAGAGACTGTATATATAATCATAATTTTTATGTAGAGGTCCCCCAAACACTTAAAATGGTTCAAGGGGTCCCTACTGATATAAAGGTTGAGAAACATCATAGAGCCTGATCCTGTACTTGCACTGACAAATCAAAACATGTCATGTCTGCTTCACGTCATATTAATGGCTCTGTCCTGTACCATAAGCTGTATCCTCCTTATCCCTTATCCCACCCGTCGCCTTGGTCGCAAAAACCCACAAAACCGTGATTTTACGGACAATCAGCTTAAAAAGTTTGAAAAGTCACTCCTCCTCCCATATTGCTGCCGCAAAAGTAACAAAAATTCGTCTTTCTCGATGAAAGTGCCCTTTGTCGGATCAGAAGTGCTTTCCTCTTTCCTCCTGCCAAACAAAACTACTATCTTACTCAATATCCTCCCAATACCATAACCCAAACAGCTCTTAAAGTCATTTCACTTTCCTGCTCTGTTCACCACCTCTCGCTACCCCTTAATCGGCTAATGAAGATAGCCTCATATTCACAGAGAAAATTCCCTTTAAAACATCTGAAGTGGTTTTCCTGTGTGGCCCGCTTCTCCCTACAGCTTCCAACCACACCATTGCACTGCCCAACCTCCCTTCATTGCTCGATTGCCCTCGCCCCTCCATCTCTACCACCCCTACCACTGCACTGTCTTATGATCGCCCTTCTTGATTAATTCCCTTTACTTACCCCCTAATGGCTTCACCACTATAACAAAACAGGTAACTTTTCTCATCACTCCTATCCCAGGACACAAAACGTCTCACCAACCCTGCCCCCTCGACCCCATTCCCTCTCAGCTTATTCCCTGATCTCCTCTTTCTTCATTTCCCTTTATATTTTAAACATGATGCCGTTGTATCCCCCCTATACCTAAAAACCCTCCCTTGACCCTTCTGCGCTTTCCTTTCCAGCACCCAGCCTGTCTCCCGTCTAATTTTTTGCTTCCAAACTTACTGGAAATACATGTCCATGCTGACCTGGTTTGTCCCCTGCTCTAACTCTCCTTTGTACCCCTCCAGTCAGGCTTCCGCCTAACCACTCGACAGAAACAAGCCCTCACTAAAGTAACCAATGATCTATTTAGTGCTAAATCTAAAGGTCACTACTCTTTGCTCATTATTCTTGATCTGTCCCTCTGCTTTTGATAGTGTTATCACCCTCTACTACTCCTTCAGATTCTGGCTCCTTAGTATCAAGGCTGACCTTGCAACTTTCTGGGCTATCCTCCTTTCCTCCTAGTAGGACTTTAGTGTTTTTGTTAAACTCTGAAATTAGCCTCCCCTCCTGGCCCCTCTCTTGGGGGTCCCACAGGCTCAGGACTCAGTCCCTTCTTTTTCTCTCCATCTACCCTATGGCCCTTGGACAGCTCATTAGTCAATTTGGGTTTCGTTATCACCTGTATGTGCGGACGATACCCCAGATCTCTGCCCCAGATCTCCCAACACTGACTCCCGGTCCCCGACTGCCTTAGTGCTATCTCTGCCTTCATGGCCTCCAGCTTCCTCAAACTAAACATGGACAAGACTGAACTTTTCCTTTTCCCACCCTTACAATCTGTTTCCCCTCCTAGTTTTACTATTACTATCCAAACTCACCCATATCCCCCATCTCCTCATGCCCGCCGTCTTCAACCTCATGTCATTTGTTTTGCCACCTGTCAGCTACAACTCCAAAACATCTCCCGCATTCGACCATTCCACTCAACTGATCTAACAAAGCCTAGTCCCATGGCCCTAATCATATCCTGGTTAACTACAGCAACACACTCTCCGGTGGTGGTTAACCAAACACCGCCTGGCCTCCTCCGCTCAATCCATTCTCAACTTTGCTTGCCCGGCACATTCATCTTCTCTTTTCACTTCTCTACTGCCTCTCTTTTCTGTCATGTCCCCTCCACTGGTTGCCCTCACGAAAGGATCAGTTTCTCTGCTTACCCTTGTCCAATAAGCACTATCCACACAGCCCTCCATATATTTCAGAGCTGATCCATCTATACCACCCCCCGCCCCAGGCGCAACTCCACCTCCACAAACGATACCCTTCTTCCTCATCCACCCCTGTCACCTCTTCCCATGCCCGCATTCAGGTCTTTACTCATGCTGCCTTCAACGTAACCTTCAAACGTAACTTAAAACCCATATTTTTAGCTAGCATATAACCTTTTGGCCTAAACTTAACCCCTGTTAACTGCAATTGATCCACCCCGCCTTGCACACTCCACTCTGCCAATCTACTTACACCGACTGATTCCATCAACTTGTGTCTTCAAACCACCCCCCCAAAAAAAATTGTTTACATCCTGTAGACTGTAAGCTCTGTGACTGTAAGCAGGGGGCAAATAGGGCATTATTACTGTAAGAACCTCCTCATTCCTGTTTATATATATATTATTAACCTGTGTATGTAATTGTATGATTTTGTAATAACATGTATTACCCGTATGTAATGTATGACTATGTCCATTGTAAAAGCGCCACGGAAGATGTTGGCGCTATATAAATCAATATAATCAGAATATTTTGAGGCTGTGTGTGGGTAAGGGTTGTTTGTGTTAGAGAGAGAGACTGTTGTGTGTTGTGGTTAATAGTCCTGTGTAAATATTTAAATGCTAATGAGTCCAGTGAATTGGTGGGGTGCATGTGGGGACATCACACACTACAGAACATTACTCTCCCCGTCCTGGCCCCTCTCACTTTTTCTTGCCACCCATCTTGAATAATTTCTGGGGCGAACACTGTAACGTACTCCATTAGATTAGCAGGCAATTAGAAATGGGGCTGATAAGGTTTGTTTTTTACAATATCAATATGAGTGCAAGGCGTGGGGCTTTCTGCCCTGAGTTAAGATTGGTGGTATATCCTACATTTAAAGAGTTATGGCCACAGTTCCTGATAGTTTTTTCTGTTTCCAAACTAAATATGAACAATTGAAAACGGCTCACCCGAAATGCTGGTGGTCCGGGTCGCCCCCCCCCCCCCCGACCTGGTCGGTTGGATACGAAACACACCTAAACAATCAAATAGGTGGGCAGATCTATATGAAGATGATCTGCCATAGAAACGCCTGGGGCCCCTTAACGGCAATCATGACACATGCTACCACAGCTCAATACCACCTATTCCGGCCAACTTTAGGTCTGTTAGCACTTACGTCCAGAAACTGATAATCAAAACAATGCTTTTTTAAATGCATTTCCACCTCCAAAACTAAAATTTGCCCAGTGCGTTGCCCCACTGGTATGTTACAATCCTTACCTTACTCCTCAGCCTCTTATGGTAAGGAAACTGAATAGGGTAAGCTGTCTGTTGTCACCGGTCCCTGCTTCTTCATGTACTCACTGTGGACCGACATAACGCAGGGGTCCTTCCCCCCCCTCCCTCCCACCCTCCGGATCCACATGGCTTGCCTCACCCCCTACCATAAATGTCTTGTATATGTGTGTATGGTGTTTTCTGAGTTTAAGTACACCCATTGGCCCATACGAACCCACACAGTTTAGATTTGTAAAAAGCAGCAAAACATATCTTACGCGCCCTCGTTCCACGGCTGTTCGTATAGCTTCCAATGGACTCTGTCTGTCAATCTGCTGATACCCTGTCTATATTCTGTACCCATCGTTTCCGCTCCTTCCCTCTGTGGGCCACGCTAACTGATAAGCATGGGTGAGCAGGGTATTTGAAATCTAGCTACTGGCAGAGACAAATACAGCACCTCATGGCATTCTCTCCTCTCTCATTTACTTCAAGAAAAAAACTGTTACAAAAACAATTTTCCTGTCCCTACATGTGCTTAACCATTTAACTAACTGGAAATATAACTATATAGTTTTGAAAGATTGAATAAAAGGGCAAGTCCACCCCTAGAACAGAGGAAACTGTTAACTTACCGTTCCACCCAAAATAACCCAGAATTTGGCAAACCTTAAACCTTCCCAACTTTACTTACCCTACCTAACTTAACCATTTTTATTTTTGACTGAATACACTGGAAAGAGCTGGAAGACTGGGGAAGAGGGTTTATCTAAAATATAATTTATTAATGAAATGTTTGATGCCCTAAAGACTACAAAAGCATTAGGGGATTTGAATTTTATTGAAGTGCTATAATGAAATAAAACAATGGAGGGGCTCCAATATCCATGTCATTTACATAAGCACCGCACACTCTGATACGTTTAAAATAACAGACATTACACATTTTTATATTATATTTTTTGGGTTTGATATAGTACACCTAGCATAGTAAGCTAGTTAAAAAACACCTGTTATTGTTGCTATGGTAACAATTGTTGAGGCAGATGACCTGATTGATGCCATAGATGCTTTGTACAATAACATAGCATCACTTGCGATTTGTTGCAGTTTTGTTGGGCAGAGCTCAGATCAGTCCTAGTGTCTGTCTGTTTAGCAAGCCACAAGCGCTATTTGGACTTTTTTTCAAACATTTAAGGTTATAAGACAGTTGAGTCCCTGTGTCCGATTAAATACTCTGCACAGGTTGATTCCATAACTTTTAACGAAAACTGAACAGCAGAATTTCACTAATGGTAGTAGAGATTGCACATTTATTTCTTTCTAATTTATTGTAAATAAGTTAAAACAAGGAGCTGCCATTTATTAACATACATTTGGTATATTGTTTATAATATATTTAGTTTAATTAATATCAATTTGGATTTGACCACAGTCAAGCAAGAATTTTTTTATAGAAACAAACCATTTGCCATGGTTGCTATGGCAACCATGTTTTTTACAGCCTATCAATTGATGATGTGGTTTTTGTAACATACAATCACTGGCGTTGGTTTCAGATGTTAGCTTGCAGATCGGTATCCGGTACGCATGTCTGCTCTGTTGAGCGACCAACAAGCATTTTTTTTTTTTGAGATTTATTTTCCAAGTTGTGTCCCTGTGGCCCGATCCGATATTTCCACACCACTCATTCCTTAGCCCCTTTTTTGACTGACAGATTTAGTCTTATTAGTAGTATAAAAAACTTGTTTGTTTATAAAAGAAGGAAGGTATTTCCATTGACAAAATACATTAACTGTGAAGGATGAAGATGAAATAAAGATGGACCAAGGAATTGAATGTATGGTTTGAAATCTTTAATGAATTAATGGGATTTGTAGTTGTTATAAAGCTTTATTTTATATCCATAAACATTACCCACCCCCAACACAATACGTTTAAATCAGGACTGCCCATGATAAAACTGAATTTTTTAATAATATCTTATTTGGATTTGACTATAGTCAAGCAATTTGTTCTAGAAAACAGACCAGATGTCATGGTTGCTATGGTAACCGTGTTTTTGAATTCTTATAAGTAATGAATTATGGGATTGTAGTATCAAGATGTCTTTTATATCCATAAACATTCCCCACCACCCCCCAACACCCACCACCTTTATGGACCAAGATACATTGATTTATTATAAATCTCTAATCCTGGTCATTCATTGTTTATTAAAAATACTGCCATTCAACATATAATTATAAATATATTTACTGGTTTTAATCTGTTTTTTTTCTATTGAGATGTTTTGCTTTGAACATAATTAAAAATTTTCAGATTTACTTTTCATACTCCAGACGATAGGATCGATTTAGAAAGTTTGGAGAACTGTCGAAACATCTTCTTGAAGAAGAATAAGGTAAGGCGCTACAGAACTTCTTTGTTTATATAAATGAACATTGGATACACACATCCATACACACATGAAGACACACACACATGCAGATGTTTACAAACTACAGCTCCCAGCATTCCCTGGAAACCATACATCCATACATGTTGATGAATGTTAAGAGTTGTAGTTTTCAACATCTGAAGGGCCACAGCAAAGACATCTCTCTTTTATGGGCACAAACACAAAAACATACCCCCAACATGCACACACACCTAGTGAAACACCTCAAAACTCATCCTTCCATTTCTATGAAAACCATATCTAAATCAGCCAAGTTAGTAGAAATACCCCCTAACACCACACGCACACACACACACACACCTACTGATGCACCCCGAAACCCACCCACCTTTCTGTTTCCATGCAGTGTCAGACTGGACTGTTGGGTCCACTCAGGAAATTAGAGGGGCCTACCAGGACGAGTTTTAGGGCCCATCTAACATTTCATATCTCTATTATCATTCATATACTATCTATCTTACTCCTACTGGCTCATTTTGTTTATTAGTAACATTTATTACTGTCATTTGGCCTTGTATTTAAATTTAAGCAGTTTCCTCTATTTTCTTAGGTGGTAAGTGGGCTGTGGACCCACCAGGGGATACCCCTGTAACCCTGGGCCAGTCTGATACTGTTTCCATGGCAACCATAGTAAATCACCAAATAAGTTAGTTTTATGTTCTTAAACACAAAACCACACTTCCTAAAACCACACAGACACAGATACACACACCTACTAATAGACCCACACAGACACAAATCTCTCTTTTCCATGACAACAATTCCTTAAATAATCCAAATGTTGCCTTTCAAGCCAACTTTATATTTTAACCGGGGTGTCTCTATAATGAGTAATATGGCAAAATGCTCAGGACGGCGCCCGTTAAATATCAAAAGGCTGCATGCAGAGCTCACTTTATTTTGGTTTTTTTAGAAAAGGGGCAGGCAGAGCAGAAGGAAAATAAAATCACAGGTGCGCAAGCGTCTGTCACTCACGGACCTGCAATTTTCCTCTCTGCACTAACTGCTGCCTTCATGCAGGCACTGCTCTTATCATTATAGGCTAAGTGGGGACTAGGCAATATGGCATGTCATTTTTACCTTTCTGTGTATCTAGGCATTAGGGCATGTATATATACCTATCTGTGTAAATTGGGCATAAGGGCTTAACATGAAGGCAACTTGGTTAGGTTAGTTAGGGCCCTGCTGAAATAATCACCTTGATGTGGTGGCAGGCTTACAAATCTTTTGAAATTTTTTTTTTATTCTACAGCATATGGTGTGAATATTTTTTTCTTTTTAGGAACTGTATGAATTCTGCCGTGATGTGAAGTTTAAAAAAACCCAAATCTATCACCACCACTCGAATTCAGTAACCCTCAAATGTATTGTTTGATTTTCGTTAACCCTCGAATGTAGCATTCGGTAACCCTTGAATTGGCCATTGCCATGAATGTATCATGCGCAAACCCGACAATTGCCCATCGTGGGGAAAGAATTTTTTAAAAGCGTTTGGTAACATGGACATTTTTCCCATTTCCCGGTGCAACAGCCTTTTATGTATGTATGTAAAATGTGGCAAATCATTCAATCCTAGATTTCATGAGCCCTCAGAGTCAATAGGCCAAACACGTTATCATGTGTTTCTCATTAAATACAATATGATGTGAGAATTTACATTCTCTCTTTTCATTAATATCTACTTCTCAAGGGCAGAATACTACTTTTTATGATATGATTGCAATTTTAAATCAATTGTGTTTCCTTGGGTTTACATCTGGTTTCTGAGATACAGCCAGCTGTGTCTCCTATAAGAAGAAGCTACTAATATCACTGCACTACCTTCTTTCATCCAGTAGGCTAATTTTTCAAAATAAATCTGACAGGCTGTGTCTCCTTATGCTGGCCAGACACTTTTCTTCCAGCGTTCCCATTTGAACTACCTGGCCCAATGTCTTTAATCGCAAAATGAATGGGCCAAAGACGCTTTGCAGCCCCCGATGTCCCTCCCACTCATGGACCCCTTGGCCCATTCTCTCACAGGCCCATGTGGCCCCGCCCACCTGTGGGTGCCGTGGCCCCACCCACTCACAGGTGCTGTGGCCCCACCCACCATCAGTTGCATAATCCCCACCCACTCACGGGTGCATAAGCCCCGCCCACTCACAGGTGCCATGGGCCACTCAGACCCTCCTACAGAAAACTCTGTGGAAACAGCCTTTTCAGGCAGAGTGAGAACTCTGCCTGAAAAGGCTGTTTTCACACATTGGGAAAGAAGGGCTGTAGATTCCCTTACCTACTTTGTCAGGACTTCACACAGCAGAGAGGAGAAGGGACTTCCTGTCTTCCTCACACACTGAGGGAGTCTGAGGCTGTGCTCGCCGGCGGCACTGTGCAGGAGAAGCCTTAGGAATGTCACATGTCTGCTATTTTCTCTGTTGTTTGACCCCTTGCCTGTTTTTTGGACCTTGATTTTTATCTGCCTGCCCTGACCTCTGCTTGTTACTGACTGCTTTTTGCTCAACCCTCGGTACCGTGCCTGACAGTCTGATTCCTGTTCTTGGACCATTTGCTCTACTTTTGTCCCCTAGTCTCACTTAAATAGAGCTCATGTTTGAGCTTCCATTATGGGATGATTTTTAATATTGAATACCGTATATACTCGATTATAAACCAAGAAATTTAAAATCTGAAAGTCTCCCCTCGGATCATAATTGGGTCTGGGCTGATCTGGAAGCTACTGTTAGGGACAAACTCACCATAATACCCTGGGAAAACAAAAGCTGTATCCTGTAACACACAGCATCCTCTTGGATTTTGTCCCTGCTTTCTCTCTTCTCACTAAGTTATCCTGTCTTTTCGATCTCCGTCGCAAGATTCCAGATCTGCCCCGACTGCAAGGGACGGGTACAAATTATAAAAGCAACAGGATTCAACAAATAAGCTGCACAGAAAGTTATTTATTAGGGCGCATCTGTATAGGAGGGCTGTAAAGGGGCTGTATCTTGACTGTGTATGGGACTTTCTATGGTACTTTTTCTTGGGCTGTGTATGGACGTTCTATGTGGCTGTGGTATGGACTTTCTATGGGGCTGTGTATGGGACTTTATTTGGGCTGTGTTGGGACTTTCTATGGGGCTATGTATTTGGTTTTTCTTGTTCTTTGGGCTGTTTATTGGACTTTCATGGGGTGTGTAATTGGACTTTCTATGGTGCTATGTAATTGGGGGGTTTTCCTCTATGGGCCTGTGTATTGGACGTTCTATGGGTTTTGTGTTTGGACTTTCTTGGGGCTATTTTATTGGGTTTCCTATGGGGTCTCGTGGTATGGAACTCTTTCTATGGGGCTGTATATGGACTGTGTAGGGGGCTTTTCTATGGGGCTGTTATTAGACTTGCTATGGGGCTGTTTAACAGTTGATCCAGAGGAGGCCAAAAAAAAACCCAGTTAAAAAAGGGGAAAAATTCCTCCTGCCTCCAAACGGCAATCGAAAGTATCCCTGGAATCAACCAGATCTATATGCATTAATACTTATTCTCAATATTTTTTAGTTTTAGAAAACTTATCCAGCCGTTTTGGTTAAAGCTATATAAGAACTGGCCATTACCACATCGGCTGGAATACAAGTTCCACAGTTTTTCAAACATCACTTTCTCACTGTAAAAAAAAAACCTGTCCTATCCTAACCTTAAGCTGAACCTTAATGTGATGGGCCACGAGTCCTCTGATCTGACCTATTAGTGAAAATGCACCAGAGTTCATTGTATGGGCCCATTAATATTTTGTATAAGGTTATCATGTCCCCACGCAAACCGTCGCTTTCTATTCCCATGTAAACAGCCCTAACTCTATCTGCCTGCATATCAGCCCCTCCAGTCCCCTTATTATTTTAGTGCCGTTCCTCTGAACTGCCTCAATTTCCAAGATTTACCCTTTTTGTATATGGGATACCAAACTGCACCGCATATCCAATGAGGCCTTACCAGTGCCTTGTAAAGAGGAGAATAATATTTTTCTCTCTTGAATCTATTCCCCTTTTACCAAATACAATATCTTTCTAGCTTTATTTAGCCTGCTATACTGGCTTGGTTTGCTATAGCGAAGTCCGGGGGGGGGGGGGGGGGGGGGTGTTACTACCATAACCCCAAACTTTTTTCCCATTATAGATGCACTTAACAAACACAGAGTTTTTATGGTGTAGTGGCCAGGGATTTATTAAATCCCAAATGCATCACCTTACATATCAACATTGAATCTCATCTGCCAGTGGGCCTGCCCATTTCGATAATCTCTCAGGTCTCTGCAGAAACTTTGCAACATTCATGGAAGTTTCCAAAGCTCTTCATAGTTTAGTGTCATCAGCAAACACAGAGACCGTTGCTCTCAATGCCCCCCGTCATTAATAAAAGATTAAACCGAAGTTGGCCCAGTACAGAAACCCTGAGACACTCTGCTTAGAACTTTAGGCCCCCATAGTGTAGCCTCCATACCACCACTGCTCGGAACAAATGTTTTCCTTCAGGGCCAACAGCCTCGTTTTATACATTATTCTCCTATGTGGCACAGTATCAAATGCTTTATTCAAAATCCAAATATACCACATCCATGGCTGTGCCTGAATCTAAACTTCGTTACCACTTCTTCCTAAAAAAACAATTACATTTGTCTGGCATATCCTTTATCAATAACTCCGATGCTGCTACTACTATAAGAGATCTCTGGATACCAAGTCCAGATATGGATCCCGTAACAAAGTTTCCATCACCTTCCCTACCACTGATGTTAGGCTTACAGGGCTTAGTTTCCAGCCTGTGAACGACTTACCTTTTTTTGACTACTGTATTACATTGGCTTTTTTCCAAGCCAGCAGCACATCCCCAGACACCAAAGCGAATCTGAAAGAATGAGAAACAGGTCTAATAGAACTGAACTAAGCTCTTTTTAAAATCTGAGGATGCAATCCATCTGTCCTGGGGTGCTTTATTGATATTACTTTGTCTAATTGTTTTCCACCCATACCATCATCCTCTGTTAGCCAATTTGAATCTCTTCATTTCTTCCTGCTAGTATTACAATCCCGCTGTAGGACAAGATTCTCAACAGCAAAACTCGATGTAAAAAAATGGTTTAGTCAGATTAGCTTTTTTTCAGCATCCTCTACAACCACTCAGCTCCATTATGTATGGTTTCCCACATGCTCATCCTCATTTTTTCCATTTATATACGTAACAAAAAAAAAAACATTTTGGGGTTGGAACTTGCTTTGTTTGCAATCCTTATTTTCAATTTTCTACTTTTAGCTAGTTTTAATTGCTTTCTTGTTACTCTTATTATCAGCTTTTGTATTCCCCTGTAAGCCTGTTCCTGTGCCCTTGTGTTTTCTTTTCAAAAATTTTTAAAAGGCCTTTTCTTTTTTCCATTTCCCTTTTTTTTACTTGAGCATTAAGCCAGGCAGGAGTGGACCTAATATTTTTACACTGTTACCTAAAGGTACAGATTTAGAAATGTATATTTTAATATCCACCTTTAAATGGTCCACATCTGCTCATTTCTTTCCTTAAACAATATTCCCTCCCCCCATTCTATGAAGCAGAGCGATTCCCTTTAAAAAACAGCATAAAATTAGCTTTTCCTAAGTTAAAGGTTTTGGTTAACAACCCAGTGCACTTTAGTTTTTTGCAAACCTATATTAAATTACACTATAATCATGGTCCATTCCCTAACTTTTTCCCATTACCTTCATCTCCAAAATGAGCTTCAGGGTTAATTTCTGTCTAGTAGGAACTTCACGATCTGTGAAAGAAAATTGCTCATATAGGCACTTTAAGAACTTATAATCCTTTTGAGGTGCTGCAGTTCCCTTACTCCAATCTATGTCGAGTAGTTTAAAAATCCCCATAAACCAGAACATGCCCCCTACCAGCAGCCTTTGCGCAACTGCATATAGAGTCGATTCATTTCCACCTCCTCCCCTGGCATTGGTTTTGGGCGGCTTTAAAACATACTCCACATTAATTTAAACCTACCTTCTTGCTTCCTGTACACAGTTCCACCCATATTGTTTCTGCCGTATCGTTACTCTCCCCCATCTATTCCCACTTTTAAATGTGGCTTCATTCCTGTTAACATACATACATCCATACTACTCCTCCTCCTTTCTTATTAACTCTGTCATGTCTCACTAAGGAGTTTCTTCATATTTTACTGTCCAGAGTCGTGTAAATCATTAACATGATCTGCTATAACACTTACATCATACTTTCCTTTAAAGCTATATTTCAAGTTTCGCCGGTTTTTCAGCCAGACTTCTTGCAGTTGTAAACAGACATTTTAGATGCAATTGATTTACTTCCATACATGGTCATACTGGCTCCCTTATTCTCTATGCTCCCCCCTCCCCCCCCTTCGCCATCCTCCGTTGTGCGAATAGCCCCCTGATCCCTAACTGCTTTCTCTATTGACTTTCTATGGGGCTGTGTATTGGACTTTTCTATATGGCTTGTGTATTGGCTTTCTATGGGGCTGTGTATTGTGCTTTCTAAATGGGGCTGTGTATGGGACTTTCGGTCTAATATGGCTGTGTATTGGACTTTCTATGGGGCTCATTATGGATTTCTATGGGGCTGTGTAGATGGGACTTTCTATGGGGCTGTGGTATGGACTTTTCTATGGGGCTTTGTATGGGACTTTTCTATGGAGCTGTGTATTGGACTTTCTATGTGTGGCTGTGTATTGGACTTGCTATTGGCTTTGTATTTGGACTTTCTGAGTCTGTGTAGGGGACTGTCCCCCTATGGGGCTGTGTATTGGGAATTCCTATGGGCTGTGTGTGGGGATCTTTCTATGGGCTGGGTGTGGGGACTTTCTATGGGGCTGTGGTATTGACTTTCTATGGGGCTGTGTATGACTTCCTATGGGGCTGTTTAGGGAACTTTCTATGGGCTGTGTATGGGACTTTCCTATGGGGGCTGTGTATTGGACTTTCTATGGTGCTTTGTAAGGGGACTTTCTATTTGGCGGTTAGTGGACTTTCTATTGAGCTGGTTATGGGCTTTCTATGGGTGTGTATTGGACTTTCTTTCTATGGAGCTGTGTATGGGACTTTCTATGGCTGTATATTGGACTTTCTATGGGGCTGTGTATGGGCTTTCTATGGGGCTGTGTAGGGGACTTTCCTATGGGTCTGTGGTATGGGACTTTCTATGGGTGTGTCTGGGGACTATCTATGGGCTTATTGGACGTTCTATGGGGCTGTGATGGAACTTTCTATGTGGCTGTGTAGTGGACTTTCTATTTGGCTGTTGTAGTGGACTTTCTATGGAGCTGTGTATGGGACTTTCTATGGTCTGTGTATGGACTTTCTATGGG
Source organism: Hymenochirus boettgeri (assembly GCA_019447015.1). NCBI lineage: Eukaryota > Metazoa > Chordata > Amphibia > Anura > Pipidae > Hymenochirus > Hymenochirus boettgeri. The sequence continues at coordinate 103,323,712 of CM033469.1, read as the reverse complement.
GTGGATATTGGACTTTCTTATGGGGCTTGTATGGGACTTTTTCTATGGGCTGTGGTATGGGATCTTTCCTATGGGGCTTGTATGGTACTTTCTCAGTGGAGCTTGTAGTGGACTTTCTATGTGGCTGTGTATTGGACTTTTCTATGGAGGCTGGTGTAATGGGACTTTTCTATTGGGCTGGTGCATTGGACCTTTCTATGGCCTGTGTTAGGGGACTTTCTATGGGGCTGTATATTGGACTTTCTATGGGGTTTTATAATGGACTTTCTATGGCTGTAATGGGGACTATCTATGGTGCTGTGTTTTTTTGGACTTTCAATGGGGCTGTGTATTGGACTTTCTATGGTGCTGTGTATTTGGACTTTCCTATGGGGCTGTTATTGGGCTTTCTATTACTATGGGGCCCTGGTGTATGGGACTTTCTATGGGGCTGTGTATTGGACTTTCTATGGGGCTGTGTATTGGACTTTCTATGTGGCTGTATATTGGACCTTCTCCATGGGGCTGTCTGTGGAACTATCTAGTATGGGAGAAAGTCAACCCAACAGTATATACTTTATACTAAGTCCGAAATCAATTTTTCCCTGGTTTATCAGTTAAAAAATAAAGTAACCCTGGTTTATATTTGTAAAAGAAAAAGAACATCGCTAGGGCACTCCAGTCTTTAAGTGCAACACATTTTTTTGAACGTTGTCAGCATCCAAAAACAGTGGTGGTTCCTTCCTCAGACAAGCAATTTAAATTGCTTGTCTGAGGAAGTAACCACACACGGGTTCCGAACTTACAAATAAAATTGTGTTTGCACTTAAGACTGGAGTGCCCAGCGATGTTCTTTTTCTGATATTGACTTTGGTTGGCTACTACGCCGGAGCTCCGCATTTTGGTAAGTATTGGCATTTGTTGTGGTTAGGTGTGCAGGATCCTAACTACCATCTTGGTTTTATATTTGGTGTCGGTTATTCCTCGAGTTTATATATGTATGGTATGTTTTATAGTTAATTGAGTTTTTTTTTATATACCAATTAACTGCTTATGATTTTATTGTATTTATGGGACTTGGAATTTTTCAGTTGCTTATATTTTAATACATTTTTGAGATTTCTTTTTATCAAACCTTTTTTGTAAGAGCTGCAAATTTATTTTAATGAAAAGTAACAACTTATAATACGTGTTTTCTAAAACAATTCAAAATGTTTTTTAGATATGTTGGTTTGGAATTAAACATACAATCATAGAAACTATGGAAATATCCAGATTAAACTAAGTAGAGCATAGGTTTAAATATTGGAGTTGCTTTGGGCTTGGTGGCATTCACAGATGGCAGGTAATCATTAAGAAAAGGTGGCTTGTTATTAATTCTATCACTATCTCATCTTGGTGAATGATTTAAATAAGGTTATAACATCTTTTCACGGCTTGTTCTCCCTTGAAGTCCTGCCAAAGGTGACAATAACTATAAACTCGTAGGCCATGTGGGAATGAGGTCTGGCAAGGGCTCATCCCATCTTTCTTTTCAGTGGTCTCTATGGAATTAGGTAGTACGAAAGAATTAAATCTAGATTTTTTCTCAGTTCATTGGGTCAAAGAGTTCTCCTCAGCCCCTAAACAAAACTTCGCTGTCACTTTTCATTTGTAAATAAAGTGTTTTTCTGAAAGCGCGCACATTCTAACTGCATGTTCGTATACACCTTCATATCAACTTAGCTGTCATGGGCAAGTTTAATTAATTTTAACCTTATGTTTTAGTTCCCTCTAGAAATCAGCCGGTTCTTTGTGTTTTACCACCCTGGAAACACGGACATTGTTGGGAAATCCAACTGATTCAGTATTTCCTCTTTCATTCATAAATCTGAATTTGATTTTTAAATAGTTTTTTTTACCATAGTTAGTTAATAATAGCTTAGCTACTATGGCTAGCGGTCGTCAGTGCAAACCCACTTATCTAGAGCCTGTTGTGGTTGGGTTATTCAAAAGCTTTGGTGGTTTTGTGAAAATTAATGCGGTGCTACAACGCAAATGAATGTAATGTTTCTTTACCTTCTCTCCCCAGCATTACACTGATGTTCTGCCCTCCACCTTGGACAGCTGAGCCATTTGATGTACCCTTAGACATAGCAGAGAAGAATCAATACTTTCAACTTTCAGATCAAAGTTTAATCGACTACATGAATATAAATCATTTTCAGCCAGACACTTTGTTTAAAGTGGTTATAATAGGCCAGCATAATTAACAGCAGTGAGCTGTGTTAGTCAAAACTGTGACCTTCTTGGATTATTGTCTCAACTATCTTCTCTCTGACGCTTGGTTTGCTGAGTTTTAAAGGTTTATGAAAAAAAAGTTTTTTTTGCTTAAAAAAGGCAAATACAAATGTTTAATCGGGGGGGACCTGTAGTTTTAAAGTGATACATAAATGGAAATCAAATCTTATTAGTGACTTTTTTAGCATTTTGTATTTATTAATTGGCTGTAGCACTTGTTGTATTTAAAATGTATTTTTGGTTTTTTATAAAGCGCCACTTGGGTACGACATTATAAGGATACTGGTGTATATAGACACAAGGGAGTAATGTGCAATCAAATATATACAAGTACGAAAAACAATGACAAAATGAAACAAAAAAGCTCCATATACAGGCAAAGCTTACATGTACCGTAATTTAAAATACAGATGAATGAGATATTATAATTGTGGCAAGTTTTGAGTGATATTCCTTTTTCCCAATGATGTTATGATCTGTTTACTAATGAGTTTTCTTAAAATCAATACTTTGATTTAAAATTACAATTTAACTTGCGTTAACAATTTACTGAATTGTTTATACTTGCACACAATAAAATAATTAGCACATAAAATGTGGCCAAATCATTCAATCCCTAGATTTTCATGAGGCCCTCAGAGTCATAGGCCAACACTTTATCATGTGTTTTTCTCTCCTTAATACAATAATGAATGTGAGAATTTACATTCTCTCTTTTCATAATATCTACTTCTCAAGGGCAGAATACTACTTTTATATATGATTGCAATTTTAAAAATCATTTGTTTCCTTGGTTTACACTCTGTTTTCTGAGATCGCCAGTTGTTGTCTCCTATAAGAAGAAGCGCTACTAATCTCACTGGCACTACCTCTTCATCCAGTTAGCTAATTTTTCAAAATAAACTGCACGCTGTGTCCCTCCTTATTCTGGCCATACATTTTCTTCCTTCTTCACGTTCCCATTTTGAACTACCTGGCCCAATGTCGTATCGCAATGATGTGCCAAAGACGCGGAACTTGAAAGGTTAAATCAGCTCCCAGGCCACTAAATATATTGACATTCAATAGAATCGGCATCAAACATCAAATCTCTTAAAGGGGATTGTGGACCAATAATTCGTTAGGTACAATTGATTGGAAATGCCTCCTGAGAATTTTTGCAATTTATTTTCATTGTTTATTTTGGCATAGTTTTGAAGATATTACATTTATTTTGTGTGTGATATTGCAGCAGCATCACCAGGTCCCCTGACACTTACTGGCTTTTCCTCTCTGAAACCAATGTCAGTCATCTGCCCTGTGTCTCCTCCTCCCCTTTGCAGCCCTCCGATGTCCCTCCCACTCATGGCCCCCTTGGCCCATGTCTCTCACAGGCCCCTGTGGCCCCGCCCACCTGTGGGTGCCGTGGCCCCACCACTCCACAGGTGCTGTTGCCCACCCACCATCATTTGCATATTCCCCAACCCACTCACGGTGCATAAGCCCGCCCACTCCACATGTGCCTGGCCACTCAGACCCTCCTACAGAAAACTCGTGGAACCCCTTTTCAGGGCAAGTGAGAACTCTGGGCTGAAAAGGCTTTTTCGCACACAATGGGAAAGAAGGGCTGTAGATTCCCTTACCTACCCTTTTGTCCCAGGACTTCACCAGCAGAGAGGAGAAGGGTACGTCCTTTCCTGTCTTCCTCACACCCTGAGGATTCTGAGGCTGTGCTTCCGCCGGCGGCACTGTGCAGAGAAGCTTAAGAGGATTTCCCATGTTTTACCTCCCACCCAGTAACTTTTCTCACTTTCTGGTCAGGGCATTTCTTTATATCTTGGGCTGGGAGCACGTATAGAGGTGGTTGATGGCTCGCATTTTAAAGTATGAAACTACGGGCCTTTCATTTAACTCAACTTTTTGGAGACCACAGTTCCCCTTTCAATGTTAACAAATGTTTGGCCAACAAAAATAGAAGATACGAAATGCCATGGGATATCCCATCATTCGTTAAAATAAACTAAGGTATACACACTTAACAAGTAGTTTTCAGGTCTTGCATGCATTAGCAGAGCACAAGGTCACGTACATTGTTTCGCCATGCCACAAAATGTTATTAGGGAATGAACAGAATCACTTATTAAAGGGGAATGTCCCCCCCCTAAAAAACCAAACTTTGGGGGTAAGAAAGGTACCCCCTCCCACCCCCAACCACCGCGACTAATTTTTTTTTTAAAAGTCCCTAATTCGACTACACGCTTTCTCTCCCGCGGAGCTCCCCGTCCGTCTCCTTCTTGCAAGCAGGGGCCAGACCTCAGCCCGTGTCTGTGATTGGCGAGAGGCAGCCAATCACAGACGTTGGCTGAAGTCACTAGAAACTTGCGGGAGTAGAAGGCTCTGTAGTAACGATAGTGGGGGGATTTATTTAAAAATATTGTGCGGTTAGGGTGCGGACAGGGTTACCTCCTTACCTCCCCCCAAAAGGATTGAGGATGGATCCGAATGGTTTGTGTGTGTGTGGGGGGTACTGCGCTTGCTCTGGACATTGATGAGGACCAAGGACCCACGTTGATCAGAAAGCCTCACTGACAGCTTGGAGCTCTAGTTTCCTGGCCTTTGAATGGCCTATCTTGGTAACCATAAGGAGCAGAGATGTAAATTGAGGTTTATTTTTAAAACTGCAAGTCGGGCCAGTATGGGGTTAAGGACATGCCTTTTAAGACTGTTTATCGTAAGTCTCCACCGCAATTGTAAATTTACAATTGGCAAGCTTGTTTAAAGGCCATTATAAATATGGCCCAATATACCAGATCATGGGGGATATGTCTCAGCTTATTCTGGTTTTGCAATTAATACACGATGTACTGTACACAGAATATTTTTTCACAGGAAGTACTTTTGTAAGAAACAAAGTAACTGCTCGGAGGCTCTCCCGCGGGGGCGTCTTCTGCTTCTAAGGTGGCGCATGTTCAGCTTTCATGCCTTTCTCTGGCGTCTTCTTCCGAGCTCCTCAATCTTTGGCGGCGTTCGTTATTTTGCCTAGCGTGACTTCCCATTCGAAATGTTTTTTTTAGTATTTTCGAACGTTCCCGGATGCTCAACGTACGCAGTAGTCCTATTTATTCAAATCTCTTTTAATTATCGCTCTCTTCTTCCCTCTACCTTTTCAAACCCCTCAGCCCTTGGTCTTGCCCGATAGTGGTTAGTTTTATCTATCTTGCTCTGGTGGTGTGGTTTAATTCGTATTTTTCTGTTGTTTGACCCCTTTGTCTGTTTTTTGGACCGGGATTTTTATCTGCCTGCCCTGACCTCTGCTTTTACTGACTATGCTTTTGCTCAACCCTCTGTACCGTGTCCTGGGCAGCCTGATTCATGTTCTTGACCATTTGCTCTACTTTTGTCCGCCAGTCTGTACCTCGTTTTTTTGGTCTCTGACCTTTTCTCCTCCTCTTCCTTGTGCCTTGTTCAGTTTGTTTTTACTGGAAGTGAGGAAGAAATCAGCTACAGAACCTTTAAGCCATAGAATTTGGTACAAAATTCTATATTGTGAAAGGTTTAGTGCCTAAACAGGCAGATTCAATAAAAGTTCTTACCAAACCAAACCAAACTTCTGATTGGTTGGGGCAAAATTAACACCTTTTAACAATAAGAACTTTTATTAAATAAGCCTGTTAGTCTTATCATTATCATAAGTTAATACAGGACAGATAATGTTTTTAAGAATTGGAGCCAGTTGGCCAATTTAGAATCATATCAGATTGTGGTATTAGAATCATGAGATGTGTGGTGTATGCTCGATTTGCACAGAATAAAATGCAATATAGACCACCAATCCACTATACTGTACCTGAAGGTGCTTCTCTGTTTCCTGCAGTTCTGTGTGTTTCACAGACTTATCAGCCACGATTCTAACCTGTTAACAATCAATTCATTAGGTGTTGTGGAGTATATAGAAATATTCATAAATTATAACAGGACAATAAGTGAATGGTAATAACAGTTATTACATATTTTATATTGCATCTAATGTTTTTCATATATAATGGCTATTATGTGATAGGTGTAATATTACAGATAGATTTACATATTTCACCATATTACAATAATAAATGAATTCCCATATCATGCACTTTGTTGGGAACTGTTTAATCCCTATAAAGCCTTTTACGTAACGGGCAATATCTTACAATACATTGCAGACCTTAATTCAGGGGTAGACTTTTTTTTACATTAGAAGCCAGTTAGACATCTTTATGAGCCACTTTTACTTTTGGGTAGCCAGTCCCATAGATATCAATATAAAACTCTAAAATCCAAGTAGCCAGCAGTAAATTTCTAGTTGGATTGGCTACCTGGCTCATTGGATTTGTCCAGCCCTTCCTTAAGGATCGGTCTATTAATTTATGTTTGTAAGCCACTGTGACTTGGAAACTTCTCTTAATATCAGCATACATTTTAACCCATTGGTTAATAAAATCATTCTTGTATATTTTATTAGGGCATTATCATGCATTATAATTAATTATATTAGGGACCCCCGGTGACCACCTGTCAACCGAGACCATTTTCTCAGGGCTTTTGTCACTAGTGTGATTATACAATTAGTACCATCTTATGTACTTTGTCCCAGTACAATATCTGTCGTATGGGAGAGATGACTAAAGTTTCACTGGAAACTTGGATTCACTGAAAATTTTACAGAAATAAAACTGAGCTATGTTATCCATCTCTACTGCAGGGGATTATTTCAGTCAACTTCTATATTAAATGTACTAAGGATCAGTTAATTTATCTCCTTTTCAGGCTATGATGTCTCATGTGCTGCAGGTTACTCAGTGATTTAGAATAGTAATGTACTTACTATGCCAGGATCCTCTAGGATCATCTTCTTAATAATAGATCTTAATTCTATTTCAGGAGGTGGTGGCGGTAGATCACAAACTGCAAAAAAAAAAAAAAAATATTAAAAACTTAGCATACAGATTGTAATTTCTGTGTGAACTATGATCTGTACACATATAGATGTGCTGCTGTCTGTAGTGGAGTGAGGAAGAAATCAGCTACGGAACCTTACAAAATTCTATTTTGGTTGAAGGTTAGTGAACATTGATTCTTATTATTACACAGAGGTTAATACAGGGGCAGACAAGATGTTTTTTAAGAATTGGAGCCAGTTGGACAATTTTAGAATCATATCAGATTGTATAAGTAAATGAGATGTGTGGTGTTTACTCAGTTTATTTGCACAGAATAAAAGTGCAATATAGACCACCAATCCACTATACTGTACCTGAAGGTGCCTCTGTTTCCTGCAGTTCTGTGTGTTTCACAGACTTATCAGCCACGATTCTAACCTGTTAACAATCAATCATTAGGTGTTTGTGGAAACTAAAATATTCATAAATATAACAGGACAATAAGTGAATGGTAATAACAGTTATACATATTTTATAATTGCATCTAATGTTTTTCATATATAATGGCTATTATTGATATGTGTAATATTACGATAGATTTACATATTTTCACCATATTACAATAATACATGATTCCCATGTCATGCACTTGTTTGGGAACTGTTTAATCCCTATAAAAGCCTTTGAACGGGCAATATCTTACATACATTGCAGACCTTAATTCAGGGGTGACTTTTTTTACATTAGAAGCCAGTTAGACAATCTTTTGTTATGAGCCACTTTACTTTGGGTAGCCAGTCCCATAGATATCATATAAAATCTAAATCCAAGTAGCCCAGTATTCTAGTTGGATTGGCTACCTGGCTCATTGGATTTGTCCAGCCTTCCTTAAGGATCGGTCTATTAATTTATGTTTGTAAGCCACTGTGACTTGGAAACTTCTCTTAATATCAGCATCCATTTTAACCCATTGGTTAATAAAATCATTCTTGTATATTTTATTAGGATTTCATGCTTATAATTAATATATTAGGGACCCCGGTGACCACCTGTCAACCGAGACCCATTTTCTCAGGGCTTTTGTCACTAGTGTGATTATACAATTAGTACCATCTTATGTACTTGTCCCTACAATATCTGTCGTATGGGAGAGATGACTAAAGTTTCACTGGAAACTTGGATTCACTGAAAATTTTACAGAAATAAATCTGAGCTATGTTATCCATCTCTACTGCAGGGGATTATCATTCAACTTCTATATTAAGGGGGAGATACAATATGGCCCTTTTCGTCTAAAACCCATGTAACCCCGAAAAATTCGGGTTAATGTGGGTTTTAGACGGAATTTAGAGCACAGCGCCATTTCCAAATGTTTTGGGAAATAGCGCCGTGCTACAGATGCAAAACCCCTACCGTTAATTTTGCGCTACATAGTAGCGCGACACTTAACGGCACTGGGTAGGAGGCGTTAAACCCACGCTCTTACCTAGCCCGATCCCCGCGATGCAATAACTGACGTAATCTCGCTTACTTCAGTTATTGTATCGCAGGATCGGCATAAGTTAACGCGGCGGCCGTCTTTGGATCCCCCCTAAATGTACTAAGGGTCAGTTAATTTTCTCCTTTTCAGGCTATGATGTCTCATGTGCTGCAGGTTACTCAGTGATTTAGAATATAATGTACTTACTATGCCAGGATCCTCAAGGATCATCTTCTTAACAATAGATGTTAATTCTATTTCAGGTGGTGGCGGTAGATCACAAACTGCAAAAAAAACCCAACAAAATATTTAAAAAAGTTCTGTGTGAACTATAATCGTACACATATAGATGTGCTGCGTGTCTGTAGTGAGTGAGGAAGAAATCAGCTACGGAACCTTTAGAGCTATAGATTTCGGTACAAAATTCTATTTTGGTTTAAGGGGAGTGAACATTCTTATCATTACACAGAGGTTAATACAGGGGCAGACAAGATGTTTTTTAAGAATTGGAGCCAGTTGGACAATTTTAGAATCATATCAGATTGTATAAGTAAATGAGATGTGTGGTGTTTACTCAGTTTATTTGCACAGAATAAAAGTACAATATACCCCAATCCACTATACTGTACCTGAAGGTGCCTCTGTTTCCTGCAGTTCTGTGTGTTTCACAACTTATCAGCAACGATTCTAACCTGTTAACAATCAGATTCATTAGGTGTTGTGGAATACTAGAAATATTCATAATTTAAACAGGACAAAGTGAATGGTAATAACAGTTATTATTATTTTATAATTGCATCTAATGTTTATTTCATGTATAATGGTTATTATGTGATAGTGTATTTACAGATAGATTTACATATTTTTCACCATATTACAATAATAATGAATTCCCATGTCATGTACTTGGTTTGGGAACTGTTTAAGCCCTATGCCCTAAAGCCTTTTGACAGGCAATATCTTACAATACATTGCAGACCTTATTTAGGGGTAGACTTTTTTTACATTAGAAGCCAGTTAGACATCTTTAGGAGCCACTTTTAACTTTTGGGTAGCCAGTCCCATAGATACGTATGAATATATAACTCCAAAACCCAAGTTGCCAGCACTAATTTCTAGTTGGATTGGCTAACTGGCTCCTTGGATTTGTCCAGCCCTTCTTTAAGGATTGGTCTATTAATTTATATGTTTGTAAACAGAGATCATTTGTACTAAGGATCAGTTAATTTATCTCCTTTTCAGGCTATGATGTCTCATGTGCTGCAATTTACCCCAGATATAGAATGGTAAAGTACTTACTATGCCAAGATCCTCTAGGATTTTCTTCTTAATAATAGAGGTTAATTCTATTTCAGGAGGTGGTGGCGGTACATCACAAACTGCAAAAAAACAGAAAAAAATGTTTGCTTGGTTTATTTGCACAGAATAAAAGTACAATATAGACCACCAATCCCACTATACTGTACCTGAAGGTGCCTCTGTTTCTTGCAGTTCTGAGACATGCTCCATTCTGTTTCCTGTTCCTCCTTTAAATTGATTTTTTCTCGTAATTTTATCATTGACAGATTTCATTTTCAATTCTGACTTCTGGTACAGGGGAAAAACACAAAAATTTACCTCTCGCCCTAGATTTGTACTAAGATCTGGATATGTACTCAGATATCCATTAATGAATATATTATTTATATATATATATATATAATATATATACAAATCCTATCAGGTAGGGCTGCTTCTCCCATGAGGCAGAGTGAACCTTTTAGCTCAGGCAGCGCTCGTAACTCAGAGGAGTGGTGCTGAAGCAGGTTAAAAAAAACATGAATGCGTGACAGCAGTGCATCTAAATCTTCCTACACAAGATGGTGTACTTAATGGCTATTTAGTCCGAGTACTGTTTTATATTGGAGCTCTGTCGAGCCTAGTTAATGCTCCAACCCAGTGGAATGAGACCTGACCGAACGTCCGTTTCACCCTCCTAGGGCCCATACATTATAGTATAGTCAAGCAAAACAGCCTTTCTGTACAACAACGTGCGTGACAGGTCGGTCCATTGATCGCACATGTGAATGGACCTTAAACAATTACATGACAATGGTGCTGATTTCATAGCTAATAGACAAAGTGATATATTTATTAGATATATTAAGGACCTTTTATAATGTAGAACAATACATTTCCTAATTATCTTACCTGGTAATTCTCTGTTTCCTTCTGTTTGATGGTTTGTAGTTTGTGTATTTTCTTTGCAATGGCCACAAATAAGATTTTTTTTGCATCCATTTTTATATTTCTTCCATCTTGAAGTCTTTATTTTTTCAGGGATTATCTCCTGTTCTACTTTTACTTCCATTATTTCATTTCCATTGATCTGTTGGAATTCTAAATAAGAAAATAGAACCAAAATGTAAAAAAATCATAAAATGATTAACTGATCTTTGATAGGTTAAAGATACTCATCTGAAATAGACATTTGGTACACATTGTCTGACGTGCCCACGATCTTACGTGTGTATCGTGCTCCTCCGCTGTTCTTCTGACAGGTCCCAAAGGAGTTTGTCTGTATGGCGGCACATTGATACATAGCAAATTGTGACAGTCAGGGCCTGTCACAAGAACGCGAGGATACCAGGTAAGCTAGGTAAGGTAACTCTGTTCCTGGCTCGTGCTGGTTTAATTGAAGAAGGGGAGGTAAGACATAGCTCCTTTACCCATTCTTCAACTGAAAACCCCCAAACTCAATTTCACCAGTGCAGATACCCTTTAAAGTACTTTTACATTTGTATACATTTGAAGGCATTTTATCTTGGGAATCTACTGCACCCAAACTATTACTTTTTACTTTAACTGTGGCATTTCAATGGAAACATTAGCTACAGATATAAAATAACTTTCCATTCCACATCCTAAATTCACCGCCAGAGGCCTCATCAGCTCATCAAATTCAATGTTCATTTATTATTATAACAAGAAGTTCTGTACAGCCTTACCTTATTCTTCTTCAAGAAGATTGTTTCTGACACGTTCTCCAAACTTTCTAAATCGATCCATATCGTCTGCAGTATGAAAAGTAAATCTGAATTTTAATTTATTTTAAATGCAAACATCTCAATAGAAAACAGATTAAAACCAGTAAATATATTATAATTTATATGTTAATGGCAGTTTATTTTTAATAAACAATGAATGACCAGGATTAGAGATTTATAATAAATCAATGTATTCTTGGCCTTGGAGCAAAGCATCTTGGTCCATAAAGTATGTGTGTTGGGGTGGGTGAATGTTTAGAGATATAAAATACATCTTGATAACTACAAATCCCATAATTCATTATAAGAATTCAAAACACGGTTACCATAGCAACCACGACATCTGGTCTGTTTTTCTATAAACAAATTGCTTACTATGGTCAATCCAAATAAATATATTATTAAAAAAATCAGTTTTAATCATGGCAGCTCCTGATTTAACGTATTGTGTTGGGGGTGGGTACATGTTTATGGATAAAAATAAAGCTTTATAACAACTACAAATCCCTAATTCATATATAATATTCAAACCATTACATCAATTCCATTGTCCATCTTTATCTCATCTTCATCCTTCACATAATTGTATTTTGTCTATGGAAATACCTTCCTATTTTATAAACAAACAAGTTTTTTATCTACTTACTACATAAGCTGAAATCTGTCTCGTCAAAAAGGGGCCAAGGAATTGATGTGTGTGGAGTATCGGACTCGGCCCACAGGGACACAACTTGGAAAATAAATTTCAAAAACGCTTGTTGGTCGCTCAACAGAGCAGACACTGGGACCGATCTGCAGCTCAACAATCTGAAACCAATCGCCAGTGATTGTATTTACACATCAAACACATCATCATTGCTGGCTGTAACAAACATGGTTGCCATAGCAACCATGGCAACTGTTTGTTTTCTTAAAAATATTGCTTGCTGTGGTCAAATCCAATTATATTAAAATAAATATATTATAAAATATACCAGATGTAATAATGGCAGCTCCTGTTTTAAACTTATTTACAATAAATAGAAATAATATGCAACTCTCTACTTACAAATTAGCTGAAATCTGCTGTTCAGTTAAAAGTTATGGAATCAACCTGTGCAGTATAATACTCGATACACAGGACTCACTTTTATAACCTTAAATGTTTGGAAAAGTCAAAAAAGTGCTTGTTGGTCGCTCAACAGAACAGACACAGGGACCGATCTGCAGCTCAACAATCTGAACCAATCGCCAGTGATTGTATTTACATCAACACATCATCATTGCTAGCTGTAAACAAACATGGTTGCCATAGCAACCATGGCAACTGGTTTGTTTTCTATAAAAAATAATTGCTTGCTGTGGTCAAATCCAAATTAATATTAATAAATAAATATATTTATAAAAATATACCAAATGTAATAATGGCAGCTCCTGTTTTAACTTATTTACAATAAATAGAAATAAATGTGCAACTCTCTACTTACCAATTAGTGAAATCTGCTGTTCAGTTAAAAGTTATGGAATCAACCTGTGCAGAGTATTATACTCGATACACAGGGACTCAACTTTTATAACCTCAAATGTCTGAAAAATCCAAAAAGTGCTTGTTGATTGCTAAACAGACAGACACTAGGACTGATCTGCAGCTCTGCAACAACTGCAACAATCGCAAGTGATGCTATGTTATTATACAAAAGCATTATGACATCATCAGGTCATCTGCTCAACAATTGTTACCATAGCAACAATAATAGGTGTTTTTTTTTACTAGATTACTATGCTATGTGTACTATAGTCAAACCCAAATAAATATAATATTAAAAATGTTTAATTTCTGTTATTTAAACATATCAGAGTTGTGCGTGCTTATGTAATGTACACTGGATATTGGAGCCTGCCATTGTTTTATTTCATATAGCACTTCCAATAAAATTAAAATCCCCTAATGCTTTGTAAGTCGTTAGGGCATCAAAACATTTCATAATAAATAATATTTTAGTATAAATCCTCTTCCCCAGTCTTCCAGCTTCTTTCCAGTGTATCAGTCAAAACAAAAAATGGTAGTTAGGTAGGGTGAGTAAAGTTGGGAAGGTAATTTTTGCAAATTCTGGGTTATTTTGGGTGGGAAAGGTAAGTTTAACATTTTCATCTAGGGGTGGACTTGCCCTTTATAATCTTTTAAAACTATCTAGTATATTTCCAGTTAGTAATGGTAAGCACATGTAGGGACAGGAAAATGTTTTTGTAACAGTTTTTTTCTTTGAAGTAAAGAGAGAATGCCATAGATGTGCCTGTATTTCTGTCTCTGCAGCTATATTTCAACTACCCCCTGCTCACCTCCTTGCTCTGTATCAGTAGCGTGGGCCCACAGAGGGAAAGGAGCAGGAAAAGATGGGTACAGAATATTAGACAGGTGTATAGCAGATGACAGACAGATTCCATTGGACGCTATAACGAACAGCCGTGGAACGAAGGCGCGTAAGTATGTTTCTGCTGCTTTTTTACAATCTAACTTGGTGGTTCGGGATGGGCAAGGGTGTCCTACACTACAAGAAACACATACACACATATACAATACATTTATTGGTAGGGGGTGAGGCAGCCATGTAGGGACCGGAGGTTGGAGGGAGGGGGGGGAAGGGATCCCCTGCCCTTATGTCAGAGTCCACAGTGAGTACATGGAGAAGCAGGGACCGGATGACACCCAGACAGCTTTTACTCTTCAGTTTCCTTACCATAGGAGCTGAGAGTAAGGTAAGGATTTTACACTTAACAGTGGGGCCAGCACTGAGCAAATTTTAGTTTTGGAGGTGGACATGCCCTTTAAAAAAGCATTGTTTTTATTATCAGTTTCTGGACTTTAAGTTGCTAACAGACCTAAAGCTTGGCCTTGGAATTAGGTGGTATTGAGCTGTGGTAGCATGTGTTCATTGATGCCCTATAGGGGCCCCAGGCTTTCTATGGCAGATCTATCGCATATAGATCTGCCCCCCTATTTGTTTTTTAGGTTGTGTTTCGTATCCAACGACAGGTCTGGGGGGGGGCTACACCTGACCACCAGCATTGTCGGTGAGCAGTTTTCACTTGTCATATTTAATTTGGAAACGAATAATATCAGACCTGGCCAATAACTATTTCTAATGTAGATCCCACCAATCTTAACTCAGGGCAGAAAGCCCCAATGCTGCCCACTCATATCGATCAATAAAACAAACCTTATCAGCCCCATTTCTAATTCCTGCTAATCTAATGGATTACTGTTACAGTGTTCGCCCCAGAAATTATTTCCAGCTGGGTGGCAAGAAAAAGTAGCCAGATGGGCGGACGGGAATGTAATGTTCTGTAGTGTATGATGATGTCCCCACCCGCACCCCACCAAATTCAAGGCTCCATTAGCATTTAAATATACACAGACTATTAAACACACAGACCACCCACAGTCTCTCTCTCTAACACACACAAACTCCTACCCACACCAGCTCTCACACATATTCTTATTATTATTGATTTATATAGCGCCACATCTTCCGTGCGCTTTACAATTCATAGTCATACATTACATACAGGGTAATACATGTTACAAGTCATACATATTACATACACAGGTAATACATATATAACTAAACAGAATGGGAGTTTCTTACAGCAATACTGCCCTATTTGCCGCCCCCTGCTTACAGTCTACAGAGCTTACAGTCTACAGGATATGGGGGTGAGACACAAGTTGATGGGAATCAGTAGGCTGTAAGTAGATTGGCAGTGGAGTGTGAAAGGCGGGTTGGATCATATTGGTAGTAAAGGGGTAAGTTTTAGGCAAGGTTACATGCTAGCCTAAAATATGGGTTTTAAGGTTACGTTTGAGGTTACGTTTGAAGGCAGCACGAGTAAGACCTGAATGCGGGCATGGGAAGAGTTGACAAGGGTGGATGAGAGGGGGGGTACGTCGTTTGTGGACGGAGGTTGCCCTGGGGCGGTATCGATGGATCAGCTCTGAAATATATGGAGGGGCTGTGTTGGATAGTCTTTATTAGACGGTAAGCAATTGAACTGGATCCTTTGCGTGATGGCAACCAGTGGAGGGACTGACAGAAAAGAGAGGCATTAGAGAAGTGAAAAGAGAAATGAATGAGTTGAGAATGGATTGAAGCGGAGCCAGGCATTGTTTGGTTAACCACACAGGAGTGTGTTGCTGTAGTCTAACGGGATATGATTAGGGCATGGACTAGGATTTTGTAGCTTCATTTGAGTATGGTCGAATGCAGGAGATGTTTTTGAGTTGGAGCTGACAGAGTTGGCAAACAAATTGACATGAGTTGGAAGACAGGCGGGCATGAGGAGATGGGATATGGTGAGTTGTTATTATTAATAGTAAAACTAGGAGGGGAACAGATTGTAAGGGGGGGGAAAGGACAAGTTCGTCTTGTCCATGTTTAGTTGAGGAAGCGGGAGGCATCAATGCAGAATGGCACTAAGGCATTCGGGACCTGGGATGTCAGTGTAGGGAGATCTGGGGCAGAGATCTGGGTATCGTCCGCATACGTGTGATAACGAAACCCAATGAACTAATGAGCTGTCCAAGGCCATAGGTGTAGATGGAGAAAAGAAGAGGACCGAGTCCCGAGCCTTGCGGGACCCCCACAGAGAGGGGGCGGTGGAGCTAATTTCAGAGAAAAAATGCTAAAGGTCCTACCAGAGAGAAAGGAGGATAGCCAAGAAGTCATTGTCCTTGATACCTAAGGAGGCCAGAATCTGAAGGAGTAAGGGTGATCAACATATCGAAAGCAGAGGACAGATCAGAAGAATGAGCAAGAGTAGTGACCTTTAGATTTAGCACTAAGTAGATCATGGTTACTTTAGTGAGGGCAGTTTCTGTGGAGTGGTTAGGGTGGAAGCCTGACTGGAAGTGGTCAAGAGAGAGTTAGCAGACGTGACAAACCAGGTCAGCATAGACATGTCTTTCCAGTAGTTTGGAAGCAAAATGAAGGGAGACACCAGTTGCTGGAAAGAGCAGACGGGTCAAGGGAGGGTTTTTTAGGTACAGGGATAACACGGCATGTTTAAATATAAGGAAATACAAGTGGATAGGGACAAGTTAAAGAGAGAGGTTGGGCTGGAATGAGAAAGAGGAGACAGGGGAATAAGATGAGAGGGAATGGGGTCGGGGGGCAGTGGTGAGACGTGTCCTGGATAGGAGTGATGAAAGTCCCTGTTTTGTTATAGTGGTGAAGCTCATTAGGGGGCAATAAAGGGATTAACTCAATGAAGGGAGACTAGACAGTGCAGTGGTAGGGTAGAGATGAGGGGCGAGCAATGAAGGAGGTTGGGCAGTGCAATGGTAGTGGTTGAAGCTGTAGGAGAGAAGCTAGGGCACACAGGAAAACCACTTCAGATGTTTTAGATTTTCTCTGTGAAATATGAGGCTATTTCATTAGCCGATAAATGGGTTAGAACGGGGAAGGTGGTGAACAGAGCAGGGAGTTGAATACTTAAAGAGCTGTTTGGGGTTATGGGATTGGGAGGATATGAGTGAAGAGAAGTAGTTTTGTTTGGCTAAGGAGAAGCACTTCTGATCCGACAAAGGCACTTTTAAATTCGAGAAAGTCGATATTTTTGTTACTTTTGCGCCAGCATATGGGAGTGACTTTTCAACTTTTAATCTGATCCGTTAAACCACGGTTGTGGGTTTTGCTACCAAGGTGACGGGTGATAAGGGAGCAACAGAGTTGAGGGCATTGGAAACAGTGTTATGGTAGGTGGACAGCTGCAAGGTTAGGGTCAGAGAAGGAAGCATAGCGTTAAGTTGATGGAGAGGGATAGAGAGGTGAATGGTTGGAGATTACGCAGTCCCTGCACTCTGTACGTTTGGTTGTTAGGGTTTACGTCCGGGACAGATGACACAAGATTAAATTTGAGAAGATTATGATCGAGAGAAAGGGAGAGTTGGAGAAGTTAGATACGGAGCAGAGGCGGGTAAAGACCAGATCCAGTGTGTGCTCATTACAATGGGTCTGGGCAGAGACCAAGCAAGAAGTGGTGGTCAGGCCGGTGGTCGATAATAACCACATCTGTAGGGGTGTGGAGAGTAAACACAGACTGAGTGGAACTCCAAAAGATAAAACAGGAAAGGGCTGGTAAGGTGTGATGGGTTTTGAAAGTACAGCGCTCTCAGAAGAAAGAATACCAACTCCCCCACCACATTTATTATTGGTCTGGTGGTGTGGCTAAAGTGAAGGCCACCATAAGAGACAGTCTTATATGCACACTCACAGCCTCACCACACTTGCATAGCAACACACTCATATACTCTCATATACTCACATCTCACACACGCACATTCATACACTTTTATAACATCCAGACATGAACAAACACACACTAGACACTCAAACACCCACTAAGACACTCTCATAACACACTCAGACCACTCTCATACACACACACTTAGATACTCACATACTCATGCCACCACACATACACACAAACTCAAAGCTTCAAACTCAAACACTCTTATACACTACTGTCATACACACATACAAACTCTCATACACACAAGCGCTCACACCCCCACACACTTGGACACTCTCATGACACACACTTACAGCTCTCACACTCAGGGCAGGGCTTGATGTGAATATATTGATGTAATTGTAAGTGGTATGGAGCTATATAAATCAATAAAAACGAGAAGGGAAAGCGTAAGTATAAACTTTAATTTGGCTTGAAAGGCTGCATTTTGGAAGGGAATGTGTGTGTTTGTGCTGCAGATTTTAAAACTCAATAATGCCAATGATGAGGACTTGTTTTTTTACTTACCCTTTAAATATGGCTGTCACATGAATTAAATGTAGGTCAGTTGGTGTGTGTACTCGTGTCTGGTGGGGGATAAAAGACTAACTTTTTTGATGCTTGGTCGAAATGTGTTTTTTTTTTAATATGGCTGCCACATGAATGATGGGTACTCAGTTGGTGTTGTGTACCGTGTGTCGGGTAAAAAAACAAATGTTTTTGATCATAATTTATTTATTTTTATTTGACTATAGTTGCCCTTTAAGTATGGCTGCACAGTAATGGATATATGAAGATCAGTAGGATGTGGTACCTGTGTTGGGTTGGGGTTAAAAAAAAACAAACTTTTTTTGACTATAGTTTACCCTTTAAATATGACTGCCATGAAAATGAAGAGTAGGCTATTGTACCTGGATCGGTTGGAAGTTTTAAAATTTTTTTTTTGATGATGGCTTAAAATTAGTTTTTATGCCCTTAGTTACCTTTTAAATATGGCTGCCACAGTAATGGTAAGTAGATCAGTAGTTGTATGTACCTGGATTAGGTTGGAAGTTAAAGGACACTAAACTCCCATAATCCATAAAAAGAACTATTTTGCCATTCATTTCTTATTATTCACAGGGAGGTGAGAACGCTTATTTTCACCTCCCTGTGAATAATAGGACCTCGGGGGACCTGGAACTTACCTTACCACCGCTCCACTGCAAGCCGCTCCTTCACTGACAGCCGCTCTGTCCCGACCGCACGATCGGAGAGAACACTGTTCATGAAGAAGTGGCTTGCGAGTGGAGCGCGGTAAGGTAAGTTCCAGTTCCCCGAGCGTCCTATTATTCACAGGGACGTGAGAATAGCTTTCTCACCTCCCTGTGAATAATAGAAATGAATGGCAAATAGTTCTTTAGTATGGCTGCAACAGTAATGGAGGGGTAGATCAGTAGGTGTGTACCTGTGTCACATTGGGGGTTAAAAAACAAACTTTTTGATTATTGATCAAAATTAGTTTTTTTTGACTTTAGTTACCCTTTAAGTATGGCTGCAACTGTAATGGAGGGGTAGGTCAGTAGGTGTGTGTACCTGTGTCGGGTTGGGGGTTAAAAAAAACTTTGTTGATGATTAGTGAATTTTTTTTTTACTATAGTTACCCTTTAAATATGGCTGACATGAAAATGGGAGGGTGGGTCAGTAGGCATGGCGTGTACCTGGATCAGGTTGGAAGTTAAAAATAAACTTTTTGATTATTGATCAATTTTTTTAACTTAAGTTATCCTTTAAGTATGGCTGCCACAGTAATGATAAGTAGATCAGTGGTGTGTTTACTGTTTCGGGATGGGGTTAAATAAAACAAACTTTTTGATGATTGGTCAAAATTAGTTTTTTTTACTTTAGTTACCCTTTAGGTATGGCTGCAACAGTAATGGAGGGGTAGGTCAGCAGGTGTATTTACCTGTATCACGTTGGGGTTAAAAAAACAAACTTTTTTGATTATTGTCAAAAAAAATTTTTTAGTTACCCTTAAATATGGCTGCCACAGTAATGTAGTAGAACATTATGTGTGTGTGCTGTGGGGGTTAAAAAAACAAACTTTGTTGATGATTAGTCAAAATAGTTTTTTTGACATAGTTATGACTATAGTTTATTGAGGATAAATCTAAATGTTTGTTTACTTTATTTAAGTATGACTGCCATGCAAATGGAAGGTAGGTCAGTAGTTGTGTTACCGTGTGAAGTTAGGGTATGTGTTTTTTGCATGTAGACCATATAACTTTTATTGATGGTTGATCAAAATTAGTTTTTTGACTATAGTTACCCTTTAAGTATGGCTTCCATAGAAAGAACATTAATTGGTGGAGAAGAAGAAATAGAACAGTAATTTGGATTTTTGAGACAATTATTTATAAAAAAAATCTCAATAACAAGGGGCATAGCTACTAGGTAGGCAACAAGGCCAGAGGGAGCGTTATACCCACCTCCTACAGATACAGCAGCCATTTTAATAAACAAGAAAGAGGACCCCTTGCCCCTGATGATGTGTTAGTCTTGAAGCATCATTTGATGAATGCTGTAGTATTTTAGTTCACAGAGTGTAGGTGATGTTAGCACTGCCAAGTTGTGTGGGGGGATTAATCAAGTCCAAATTCTGTTTCTGGACTCTTAGGTTTGTAGCTATCCACAGTTAATACTCTTTGTATGTTTCCCAACACAACACCTTTGAACAAAAGTCTGCCCACGTCTTAAACAAGCCACAGACTTGAATATTTGCTTATTGCTGGTTTGATTTTATATAAGTCACACAGCTTGTTTGTTTCTTAAACTGGGTTATTATTAAACTTTCAAGGAGCAAACTCTGATCAAAAAACTTTGCAATACAATGGGGCTAAAATCCATGTTTACTCTTAAAAGATTTTTCCATATCTACTGGTAGAAGCTAGTTTATCCCTCTAAATTTTGTATTATATTTCACCATGCTTCTCAGAAACAAAGGTTTACCTCTACAGAGTTATTGAAGCAATGTACAACTGCTCTACAACAGATGCATGCATATGAAGTCTATTATTTAAATTGTTAATGAACAAAACACTTGCTAAAAAAAACACTTGAAATTGGATTCACAGTTTAGATTGCACAGCATGAGGACATGTGGAGGAATGTCAGTTTATTACCAGTAATGCTCCTACCTAAAGCAATGTGAAACAATTCCTCACAGCACACCCCTGTGTTCCACTAGAAGGTGGCAGTTAGTGCAGAGCAGGAAAGAAATTGCGACTTGTGCACCCGTAAGTTTTGTCCCCTGCTTTACACTAACTGCTGCCTTTTTAGAAAGTTCATGCACTCACTCAGTCAGCGTTAGCCCCTTCTTTCTCAACGTAAATTATTTTCACCATTAAGGTTTCACTGAGCCTGTTTCTTCCCCACCCACCCCCTCTCCCCCAGGGCGGAGGGACGGGGCATAGGTCATGTGAGGTCACTCACCTACTATGCCCTGAAGAAGTTACTTGAGTGAGGAAACGCGCATAGGCGTTACAGTAGCAGTGTTTTTTTGGGACTGTGGCGGAATGTAGCAGTTTTTGTGCATCAAAGGTAAACTGAGTTCTGGATTGCTGGCCCACCGGATACATAGTGACTTACCTGGGATTGCGAGGAGCACCGTTGCGATTCATATGAGCATTTAAGGATGGTAACTATGTGACACTATCACCAGATCGTTTGTGGCTTAAAGATGTACATTTAACATACGATCTCAAGGATACTCTGTTTCATCTATGTGGGAAGGACTCATGTTCTTCTGAGAAGTTGGGTACGTGTTGTTTCGTGCTAACTGCTAAGACAATTGAGACTTTCAGTATTGGATGACTTTAACCCTCTCCTGCTACCGATCATATGGGTGACTGTAGTTACGCCGCTGCTTGGGTTCTGTTGTGGGAATTTATATATGGGATACAAACCCTAGGAAAACCCTTTATAGATAATTATAATGCAAATAAGTCCAGAAAGAGTATATTGAACATTAAACAATTAGATTTTATTGCAAACAATAAAGAAAATAGTTTTCCATACATACTAGTGCTGGCCATAAATCACACTCTTAATAAATGACTTTGTTAAAATAGAAAGGCTTAAAACATCTTTTCTAAATATGTACCTATTATCTTCACTATATAAAAGGTTATCACTCACAATTCGGCAAATATAGGGGGAACTATCAGGAGATTCAATAAAAGTTCTTATCGTTTAAAATGGTGCTAGTTTGCCCAACCATCAGATCTTATTTAACATTTGTAAGCTAATATCTGATTGGTTTGGGAAAACTTAGCACCATTTTAAACGATAAAAACTTTTTGAATAACCCTGTATATCTTAAATGTTTCATTTTTGTTGTTAGCACCATTTTAAATGATAAGAACTTTTATTGAATAACCTGTATATCTTTTAATGTTTCATTTTTGTTGTTTAACTTGGCAACTTACTTAATTCATGTGACATCCTAATAAATAGATATTGTTATATATAGACTATAATTAAAAAGGTATTATACTTCAAAAGACAGAACACATATACGCCTCCAGTGGCATCTTAAAGGGCAGGTGGAAAGTAGTGGCATTCTTATCATGGTGATTTCTCCTGGGAATTGAATTTTTTTAAATTTTTATATCTAAGCAGGTCATCTGGCGTGAGGTACGGCTGTGTGGTTCTGTCACATACTGTCCATACTGTATACAGAGGAGAATGTTTTTGCTTAGGCCCAGTACAAATGGGCCAATATTGCTGCCTAAACAGCTGGTTAAAGGATTTTTTTTTCTGAAATTGTCCAAAATATGGTTACATTTTCTTTGAATCAAGATAAAGGGCAGATTTTTGAAAATAAGACAGCAGATCTGCAAGATGTATAAATGTTATTAACCGTTCTATTGAAAAGAGGAAGAAGGACCAAACATCATCTGTCAACAATAAACTTGATCCTATATAAATGACTAATACAGGAAGGGGGAGAGAGAGGGGGAGGGCGGGAATACAGGAAGTCACTCAGTGGACATCACTGAGTGACTGTATATAGATTCTCGCCACTGCACCTCCACATTGAAATGCCTAGCCTTATGTATTAAAAAAGTATTACTTTTTGACTGGGTAGGCAGAAATATTTCTGAAAAGGAAAACAAAAAGAGTGTTCTGGTAATTAGGTTAAAAAAAGAGTTAGAAAGCAATATTGTATCATTTTTGTATGATTCTTCTTAAACATAATGTTAAAAGACTGAGCCACCTAAATGGCCAACCTCATTCACTGACCCTATCTTCTCTAGTTTGCTCTCTGTGGAAGATCATTTTTTAAATTATATTACTTACATGATCCAAATACCATGTTCTTACACTAGATAAAAGATCCGATAGGACTATTGTAAAGAGAATGTCCTGCTATACAGTGTTTGTTTCATTATATTTTGTTAGTTTCAGTGCATATTGAGGAACATTTTCAAAAAGTCCAAACTCCTTCCCTTCAATTACAATATGAAATTCTTCCATGCTGCTTGTATCTGCTGTACTATATTTAGATGAATGTGATGTAAATCTTTTGTTTCTGTTTTCTGCTTGGTATCCACAGAGGCCAACATTGTATCCAATAGAGAATCTCTTTCAAGGTTCATCGCAAATGGTTGAATTTTATTACAGGATCCTTTGCAGGAACGGATCTTAATATTGATGTCCACCTATACAATTCAAATAACAATAGTCAATGTTACACCTATAAAACCAAAAGCAATGTACACTCATAGTTGTGTGCAGTTGTGTATTAAAAACATATGGGTTTTGTATATAAATATATTTCGCACACCTGTACTCTGGTGCTTCTAGGAAATGAAGAGGCCACAATCTGCAATATTATACTAATATTGGGGATCTGAGCACTCACATCTTTACATTTAGAATGTGTCCTTTATATGAAATGTTAACTATATTAAGTGTGCTCCCTCATTATCACTTATACGGTCAGTTTTAACTGACCCGGTCCACACCGCTTTTACTTTGGTGAGTTCTTATCCCTATCTTAATCAGTATTTACCCTGGAGCAGCAAGTTTGATGTTAAATATCCCCCAAAATGATTTTTTTTTAGAAAACTTTCCATTCCTGACAACAATCAGAAACTTTTTTCATCTCGTCTTATGATAGCGGCAAAAGCTTATCTCTGCATTGTATTAGAGCTATATAAAGTTCAGCAACATAACATCACTGATTATTTACAGAGGCAATTCATCCCGGTTTAATGCCTAGACCAAATTTGCTACAGGCACACTAGCGTCCATGTTCAGCCCCAGCAATAGCCTGTAATGCATACCCTAGTTTGAACCAAGATTGAATATCATGGATAAGGGAAATACTTACCCCCTGTGACTGATCCTGCGACATTCGAGTCAATTCTTCAGGTAATGCCTGTTCTTTTTTGCGATTGACAACATCACAAGGGTCCTGTCTGGCCCATTCATTTTGTGATCAAACGGGCTGGCATCGAGAAGTGCTCGAATCGTCGGGACCAGTTGGGAGGTGCGGCTCTAATGTATGGGCACCTTAAAGGGGAGACATTTCCCAATCACCAAGCCAGACATGGTGGAGACTCCACATGCATGAAGGTTGAATTCTGTTTGGATGACTCCTTTATAAAAAGTAGCTACTTATCCATTATGGGCTCTATCAGAAAATTTAGGTTGCCAGGTTACCTTGCTACTTGTTTAACAGAAAACTGTTACAAATAAGCAATGCATATAATGTGCAGCCCTTATGTTTGCAGATTGCCTGCACTACAATTAAAGACTAGTAATCGACTACTGATGTGACTGGGACATACAGATTAAATAAGACTAATCAGTACTATAATGTATAGAATCTAATGGGAACTTAATAAATAAAGAAAAAAAAGGGTGTATTGTGCCACCAAATTATTCATATAAAAGGCTAAACTGATGCCCTCCTCGCACCCACAGATAGAAAAAACGGCCTCACATACCATATACAAAAGTATGCATACAATAAAACACTTCTAAACTAGGAAACTCAGTTAGCAATCACTCCTGCATGTCAGTCATTGCTCCCTGCACAAGTCTGTTAGACACTTGTGGGGCAATTATATGGAGTGCTGGATGTGCGGTGAACGTAAAGACAACCACGCATCCAGCGCTGTGATTTTTAAAATCATTGTGTGGAAAAATACCTTTGGCATTTACACACATGCGCAAATGTGATATTGATAGCATTATGGGAGATTTACACAGAGCGATAGCGGCTCTGGGTTAATCGCCCTGTTGGGGTCTTTAATGTAAAGACTGTGAAACTGTGAAAATTAGGTCTCTGAGGCTCAATGCTGGTAGGCGGACAGCTCACAAGCTCAAACAGACTGTGAAAAATTAGATCTCTGAGGCTCAATGCTGGTAGGTAGACAGCACACAAGTTCCAAACTGTTTCACTCCTACTCAGTGCTTTCTCAATGGCACCATGGAGAAAGCTCTGAGTTGAAGCAAAACGCATTTGAAGCTTGGGTGCAGCCCCCCCCACCTACATTGAGCTTCAGATACCTGCTTTTTCACTGAGATCCCAAGTGTCTGACAGATCCGATATACCTTTTTTTTTCTTTATTTATTGAGTTTCATGTTTTAGGGTAGTGTTGATTTATGAATATGGCACAGTATGCACAGTGGCTTGTTTTTGTTTTTTTGTTTGTTTTCATATTTATAGACTTAAATGCCACATATTACAGATTTAAAGGGACACTATACTGAAAAATTACTTTTCCTCATCTTCAGCTATAAATAATGTGTGTAAGTAGCACTTACTCTAAGGTGTGTTGTGTTGCTGCATGCCTTAACCCAGCACATTTTTTGCTGAGAAGCAGTTCCCCCCCTCCCTTTTCACCACTCCCCTTTCCACACTGACCCTGACTTTCCCCCCCCCAAAACCAACTGTCAAAACGGCACACACATACAGCATTCCAATGTTGAAACTCTGTCATCATTCGAGCTACAGCAAAACTGCTCACATAAGACACATTTATGACAGCAAGGTACTTGACTGACAGCTGAATATAAGAAGTTTTAGATTGGATATCTAAAGGGATAGGGGGCAGATCAACAACAAAAAATGTACAGTGGTGGTTGGAAGAATTATAGTTTTCCAGAATGGTCATTTAAAATAACTTTTTTTCAGAATTGATGCCCTTTAAGCATTGCATCATGTAAGTGATTTTTTCTACACAAATAGCTCCATTAAAATGCATTTTTCTCTCTTTAGTTAACAAAGCCCCTGGTGTCGGCCCCCTCCCATGTTTTATGCCCAGACATGCTCAGTGTGTTTCATCGAGAGAGAGCATCTCTTTATCAGCTTTTCCCCTCTGTGCTGAAGAAATTTAAATCTGTAAGCTCATAACAGCATTAAGAGGAGGCCAGACAGGAAAGGAAAGCAGAGTGCAGGTATCTCATTTCAGAAATGCCAGGAGGTAATTAGTTTGCATGTAGGAGTTTTGGGAGTGGGGAAGTTAAGTTTACATTTTTTTTGTTACAGTTGAACTTTTATATCAGTAGTTCCTGGGCTATAAATCAGAATCTGATTTACCTAAAGATTCCCTTTATAAATTATCCAGTAGCATCACTTTGTCTCAAAGACAGATGTCTCAACATGGCATTATAATTGCTAAGTTAACATTTTACTACTTTGGATAATAGAATCTAACAATGAATGCAATGGAACAGAATGAAAACAATACCAAGCATTAATCAATGGGTTGATATTCGCTCTGATAAATGAAGCTGCCGACTGCTGTGATAAAAACTATAAATCCATTTACTCCTTTTTACAGAGCAACATTTTTCTAGTCTTAAAATGAATAAACTAATTTTTAGCAGTGTGATTGATCTTTACCACCTCCAGTTTTTTCATTTCAGCAATCTGATTAATGTAGATTTTTTAATAAAGCTTCCATTTTAGCTTTTGACTTTCGTCTTACCTTGAGTTTACAAAGATATTTCATATACAGGGCTTCTGCAGTTATTGCAAAGCTACTTAGTTCACCTAAAAAAAAAAACAAATAGGTTATTTCCCACTGTTTTATATTCTTAACATTTTATAATGATAACTTCATCATTGTTTCAAGTAATAGTTTTAATTTGAATATATATATATAGATATATATATATTATTATAGCCTTGATCCACTTCCGCAGCTGTCTGTCTCTTCCCGGTAAGGCAGTCAGTCAGGGCCAATGGCTGACTTCCATTCCCAGACGAGCCTCCACTGCTGCTGCTCGGGAACAGAAAAAGAATGTAGCAGCAGCAGTGGAAGGAAGGAAGCAGCAGAGCGTGAACTGTAAGTATGCTATCTGTTGTCTGGGAGCATATTCATAAATTAACCAATTTGGAACTTACGTTTAAGCGGTCCTGCTTATCATATTAAAAGTTTTTTTTGGGTGGCCATACACTTTAAATGTATAGGTGTTCTGGGGAGAAAAGCTTTCATGTTAAATTTTTAAAAATTATGTTTATTTCTCCAGTAATGGGCATAAAAAATTTATTTATAATGTAGGGAGCTTCCAGTGTCTTACAAGCCACCAACAGCAACGGGTAGGTGTCCTGTAAAGATACAGCACCATATTTTAGCTAAAAAAACAGAGACTGTAGATATTACTTTTCTTTCTAAATTAATTATCACAAATATATTTCTGTGAAGAAATAACTAAGAAAGGAAAGCTATATTTGTAGAAAAACATTTTGTAGTCTACAGGTTTCCTTTTACATATACTACATATGAAACATACAGCATATGAACATATAATGTTATTAAAAGTCTTATTTTCTGTTTACAGTATCTTTCCCTTGGTCTGCGTTTACTTGCCTTTCTCCTTAATATGTCTACCTCAATGGCTCCATAATGTTGTGTCTTATCAGTGAAAGTGATTTTATGTTGCTGAAGTTGCTTGTGATCCAGACTGTTCTGCTTTATCAATTCGTTGCTTCATCTCTTTGCCAGTCTTGGTAATTAGTCCTTGTCACCTACACCCAGAGGGGCACCCGAAGACTGTCAATTTAAAGAGCCATGTTCTTACGTTGGTCTAATATTATGTTATGAGCGTATATATTGAAGTATGTTATAGCTATTGCATGCCGTTGGTTCTTGAGTGTAAATAGTGAGCAATATGTGAATGTATGGTAGAGTTATAGAATAATACAGTTTTCTAAATGATGGGGGGGCTTATTCAATGGGGAATTGAAATGTTCACACATGTACACACATGCAAAGCCTTTCCACCAACCATATAAAAAATGATGTCCCTGCCACTAATTTATGGAAGAATCAGGGCTTTAAAATGTAATTTACTAGAACCCAGCACTGTGTGAATGGCTTGTATTTGCCTTATTGTGTTTTAATATGAACTCTGTTGGTTTAATTTTCACGCTCCCCCCTCCATCCGTTAAAGATGCAGTAGCCTAAATAACAAATGATTCTTCAGCTAGCACACCAGACCTGTATAATCGTCCTTTTTGTATAAAACAAGCTCTTTTAAACAGCAGTCAATAGTGTCCATTTGCAGTGCTATATATCATTTTTATATTAATGTTGGGTTGTTGCATATTCTTTGTGTCAAATCTTTTTTAGGCACCAATATTCCTTTATTATTATCATATGGAATGTTTGTGTTAGAACTTTATTGCTGAACTACTCTAACAAGATATATCCTTGATTCGACAATCATTGTCAGTTTAATCTAATATCAGAATGACTTTCCAGTGGACAATTCACTTTGCAATAAAAAATAAATACCACAATGATCAGCCAAGGCAGTTGTTGGTCTGTCGGGAGGTAATGTATAGTGGATGGGCAGATTACATTTCATGAAGCAACTAACTGGAATTGTACAGAATTCTGGCAAAGGGGGAAGTAAATAAAAAATATTAATATACTCTCACTAATGTACTTTAATATTGTTAACATTCAGTAAACTTATTAGATGGACCGAACTGGTTCTTTTTCTGTTTCCCTATGTTTACATATCAGTGGTATGATTCTAAAGCTGGGTAACACACCAACTATTTTGGTGTCCCAAAATGTTTGAGGTTAAAAAATTGATGGTCGTTCTTTGTCAGAAACATCAGTGATGTCGGTAAATTAGGGTCATGGTGAACTGTTGGCGGCTTCATCAGTCACCAAGGCTATTTTGGCCCGTTGACCAGTTGATAGCAGCAAACCTTGGGTCGGGCCACAAAATCTGTCCGTATGAACCTAGCCTATTTTTCTCCAGTTATTGTTATATTTAACTGCAGTTTCTAATCACTTAATGCATGAGTTGAGAATTATTTGTCAAGTGCTCATATTTCTGCTATTCACATTATACCAAGAGCTTTCCACCAAGTCTTTGTAAGACTTTAACAGGTTAGTCACCAGGAGAAGGAAACCTAAGCACTTCAACTGTAAAAGGCAGCAATCGGCACATTTCATTGCTGTTTTACACTTTCCATAAAAATAAAGTTACTTGCCTTCTATCTTGCGTTTTCCCCCCCACCGAGCTGGGAAGTGATGTCACCCTGCTGGTTTCAGAGGAGCTGGATATGTGTATATGTATAATGTGTATAATTCGTTTCTCCTACAAACAATCTTCCAGGGAATGTCACTTACCTCCACAAGAATAAACAACAGACACAAGGCAGTAAGTTTTTAAATGTTAACTTTTAAAAGTTTCAATCAGGAATCCAGGGTAAGTAATTTCCCCTCAAAGTTAACATTTTTGTTTAGTTCTCCTTTAAATTATTGTAATAAATTACTCTACATGTATTATCTATGTATGTGGTAATTCCTGCCTCTATAGCACAAGGCTTCATCCTACGATGTTAGATTTTAATATTTGGCTATGGATATTCAACTAGATCCCAGTGTGTAATGTAATCATGTTATAAATTTATGGAAATTTCTTTCAGGATATTTTTAAAAGTGTTTAATGTAAGACATGTCTCTGATATACTGCACGGAATTTTAACATCTTAACAGTAACTTGCAAATAAGAAATCCCCCTTTATTAAATATAGGGGATAAGTATTGTTGTTTAAACAGAGATGAACGTTCATTCCTATAGCAGTTGAGTGGAACCTATTACTTTCAGAAAAATATTTAAACCCAATTGAAACCAAATTTTAGAATTTCAATCGAAATTTTCAAATACTTGATTATTTTTGATTGGATAAAAAATTCTTAATTGGATTTCTGATATGTCAAACACATTCTGGATTTTGAACCAGGTTCTTTTAGAAACTCAGGACTGATCATATATTTAATGACAACAACTCTACCCCGTATAGATAAGATTCATTGTTCTACTTGTTTCTATTGACTGTCTGTATACAATGTGGAAGTTCCAGGCCAGATGTGGGAGTTTACAGAGTCAGTATAGTTAACAGGGAAAGTCAGCTATGCTAAAGATAGCCCAGCCTATGGAATCTAAGTGTTGAGAAAAGAATACAAGCTTACTTTTATTATAATAACAATAACCATACAGCCACCTCAAGATGATGTTGAACTATTACTTTGACACTAAAGCACTTGGCACTTGATCACTCTTCTTGATATCACTTTATCACATGTCATTATTTCTGTTGTAGAGGATAAAATCCATTAATGTAACTCAATATTCAAATGATAAACCTGGGGCTTGCTGGAGATCAATTTACCATGCTACACAGAAATGTGTCTGTAAATAGTTAATCTTTAATAAACACAACAAAACATGGTTCATTATGATATAAATGAGATGTTTAGTTTTTTTGCAAGCATTAAGCTAGGAAATAAAGACATATTAATAAAAAAAAAAATTTTTGCAATAAGGACTTTCCAAATCAATCTTAACCTGATGTTTCTATGGGCCGAATTTTCATTCTAACAGTTCTTAGTGAATAATCTGCTGCTTTGAATGGTAGCCAGACAATTCCATTTTCATCTCATAGGAACATTGTTCCTTGGGTCATACTGCCTCCATGGTAATAACTCCATTAGGTTTGAAGCTTGACAGTTGTTATAACCACCAACCCCTCCATACATTTCTGCACAATTTTCTTCCCATTGTCATTGTCCCTATCAAATGTGCTGAATTTCATGTTAACATGTGATGTATAACCCCATCTTCTTTTGATCCTTCTATTAATGCATCCCCAGCTGTTCCATCATGAGATACCTTAAGAACATAACCTTCCAACTCTGACCCTAGCTGAAAATTATACTCACATAAACCTTTCCCCCAGACCAGTCCTCCAACTCTACTCGAAGAATGTATCCTTTTGGGTCAAAAAGTGGATCAAATCATTGCCCAACCAGACTTCTCCTTTTCCATTGGCATCACAACTTCCCCAAATCATTCTTGTATTCTTCCCAGGTCCTATTAAAATGAACTGATCCATTTTCTCTCTTGTTGAATTAAGATCCATCCGCCACCGGGTATCCTGGTCGCAATACACAGAAAATACCTTATTGGATCCTTCTTGTTTGATTTTGAAAATGCCACTTTTGGCACCAGAACTGTGTTTTTTGACGGATATCATCACAGTCTAAAAAGAAATGCAGTTTTTTCTGTTTTACTATTATTGCCATACTTGTTTCCTGTCAGGAACTTTTTTTTTTGTGTCAAAATAAATGACTTGCATTTGGCAACTGAAATATAAGTAAGAATGTCTGATATAAAGGATTTGTCTTGCATTTCAACTTAAGGTATTAATAACACTATGTATTCCAGGAGGCCATTTGTATGAACCCGGAATGTAGTATATTGAACGATTGCCATTCAATGTAATACATTTTGTGATATGGCTGTACAAATCATGAAATGTATACAGGTCTGTTTATGTATGTTATGGTAACAATTATACAGCTCGTTAGTTTTAGTTAAAACTAAAGTGTGTTCTAAATCTATTCACTGCATGTTGCAAACATTTCATTTAGGACCCACCCCTTTTTATATTTTATATTCAGTGACCTATTAAAAACCAAATTTATTTTAATGTGTTTAAGCAAGAGCTATTCAGTGATGGGTTGTTGACAGAATGTTTATTATATGCCATTTCCGGGCTCAAAACCAGAAACTCCTAATGAACTGCCATTTTCATGTACCTGTCCCAGTGTAATCTCCACAACTTCACTTCCTTTTCACTGTGCGGGCCGAAAATCCTGGCCTATCCATCTCTCACTATTTCAGCTGGACAGGACCAAAGTCTTCAAAAACTGCCCACTTATATTTTAGTTTCATATTGATCACTCTGCATTGCTGCTTCCGTTGCTCTGCTTGTGATCACAGTCTTTCGAAAATGAAGTGAACTTCTTTTTGAAACTGGAGTAAAGTCTAGGTGAATCGAGTTCAAGCGTGGGCCAAATCGTCAAATTCCCAGTAAAAGTGATCTTTGGTCTACTTCCTTTAATTCACGATGTACAATCTATCCACTACTGCTCTAGTTTTTAACTGGGTTTTTTTTTCTAACATACTAGAATTCATCAAAGAGTGGATGTCTCTAAATTCGCATTTCCAGAAACTGAATAGTGCGAGTGGCTTTTCAGACCCATTTTCCAATTTTCCTCGGTTCCAGCTTTCCTACCATTTTTCACACTGTGGTCCACCACTGTAAGTTTCTGTATTTCTTCTCGGGACCTATCGGGTGTTTGAACACTTGTCTTCTTAATAGTTTTACTGCAGGACACAATGTTTTGTACTAATGATGGTTTTCCCTGGTTGTGTAGTGACGCCAGGCCCAGAATTTTTTGAATCAGATCCTACTTCTTTCTTATCACTAGGAGAGAAGTCTCAGTTGAAGTCCAGAAGTTAAGACATTTACCTCTCTTTTCCCTTCTAATACAAATTTAAATGATTCTGTCCTTAAAAGAGGAAACTGCTCTTCATCTTCTGTGCCCACCAGCCTGTGCTTTATAAGCGGGAGTCCACTGGACTGTCCTTAATAGGTCTCATTTGAGAACTCGATGGCATTCATTTGTGCATTCAGTCAGTGGTTCAGCTTGCAAAGTTGTTTCGTATGTTTGTTGTAGCTTTCTCGGTCTACCTTTGTAATCAACATTCTTTGCGCATGATCCTTTGCAAGCTCGGATTTTATATCATAACATCCACCTGAAAAATAGAAAGGTGAGAGAAATTAGATGATATTTTGGCGTCATTCTATTCCTATATACAGAATTCCCATATCCTTATATAGGGCAGATCTAATAGTAATAATAGAGGCTGCTTAGACCACACTCTCTTAGTAACACAACTCTGTGGGGTCAAAAAGCTGTTGCCCCTTCAAAAAGAATAATTAATGCTAAAGCTTTTTCTAGAGAGACCAGCAAAAGCTCTTGGCAAGTTAAAATTTAGAGTGGGTTAAGGGCATGGAAGGTAGTGAGGCCTATAATAGCAATGATTATAAATGTCACCATGACATTTGAGTAGGTTAAACTGATTTCTTGCCTCAACAGACGTTTCATTTCCACAACCTGGTCCCTGATGTTTTTCTGCAGCAGTTTAATTCTTTGTATTTGGTTGGAAACTTCCAGTTTCAAATATTCAATCTTCTTCCTAAGATCCTCAGACCCTTGTTATACTTTCCATCGCCTCTAAGATTTAAGCGAACACTTCAATCACATTGATCTGCAGTTTGAAATGGTTTGAATGTATTTAAAACTTACATTTTGATATTTTTCATTTCAACTTAAATGCTAAATCCCCCCCTACCGCAATTATCTTCCACATCAATAAACTACACAGTCGAAAGGGTAACTCCAGCCAAAAAAATGACTTGTTTTTAGCATCATACCCTGCAAAACCCTACTTGTCATTTTAATCTTACTTTTCCTCTACACTCCCACGCTGAGTTATAAGAAATTTACACACGACCGATCTCTCACAGTATCTTTCCTCTTCCGCTATTACCAAACAAGCAGTTTGTGTGTGGCCTCCTGCTCCTGATCGCACTCAAAACCATCTTGCAACAGCAGCAGAGGAGGCGGAACTTCCGGGGAGGAATCAGCTGTTTGTAAGTTCTTATAACTCAGCGTGGGAACGTTGTGGAAAGGTAAGATTAAAACGGCAAGTAGGGTTTTACGGGGTAATGTGCTAATGAATAAACTACTTGTATTTTATTCATGCCTGAAATAAATGCGGTTGTGGGGTATAAACATTTACAGTTAAATCATTTATTATTTTTATTATGCTCCTAAAACACAAGGGCCTTTTTAACGAGATTGTTCAGTAAAAGGGCCCTTTCAATGGTTACACAAGTTAATTAGTTATAAACTCGATCACTTCTTCAAACTTTATTCTATAGAGCCCCAATTCTTCACTTTATCTCTGTAGATGATTTTTACCTCCCCTAACTGGGTTCATTACATTTGCAATGTAAATTCACGTATTCTTCATGTACTTACGCTGGGGCCTGGATTAAATTGTCTTTATATGAGCTCATACGTTTTCTTTTTATGCTCACATCATTGCTTTGTGATTGCTTTCATTATCCTTCGTTTTTGTTAATTGGCATTAATTCTCTTCACAAATCTTTATCAGTTTTATCTGTTAATCCTTGAATTCTGCATCCAGAAGGACATTTGGTTCCTGTAATCATGAATTATAGGTGAACAATGGTAAGAAATGTTTGGATTTAATTTGAAAATATGAAAGAATACTAAAAACCTTTAAAATCAGCACTTTATAAAACAAGGCATGGCATAGTGCTCTTACAGTCCCACTTTTTCTATTCAATTAATGTAATTAAAATAGAACAAGGGGGGATCTTAGAGATGGTACTTGTATTTCTAATAATATAGTTATAAACACCGTTGATCTGCACATTGCTTAGGAATTTCAATGACCACTCTCTTGTTGCTGATGTCAGTCATAAACACAGGTCATTTTCTTCTTCACAACATTGCCATATCTTCCCTTTTCCTATTTTCTCAAATAACACTCATCCATGCACTTTCCCTCTATATCTAGGCTACTATTACATACTTTACTAATACTCCTAGTCTTATCATCTGTCCACTCTCCAGAACCAGAAATACATTAGCCTATGACACCCTTCCCAATCAAACGACCCCTCTTTAAACATTATAATTACTAGACATGCCTTTTGCCCCTCAGAAGGCAATTCTCCTCACCAACCGCAAACTAACATTGCCTCCCCTCCTTAACGTTTCGATATTGCTTGCTGCTCCTTTTTGGACTCTAGATACTTTTCTCAGTTCCCCCCAGCAATGATTATTAAAGTATAGAGAAGTGTAGCCTAAAACCATATTTCACTGAACACAAAACAGGCCAAGGGAAATCCTTCCACTGACTATCTATGAATCTTTTTTTGAGAGTTAAACATGTAGGACAAAAGTAAAAAAGTAGTAAAATCTGCCGGCTTACTGACATTGTTAATGAATATGATGAAGTAAAAACTGAGGTCGACCTTTATGCTAGTCCTAATCTCTGTATGACTAGAGATACGACAACTTACAAAAATACTTAACAATACAGAATCCACATCCACTGCCATTTCAAATTCAGAGCGTTCATTCTACATCCCAATAAGGTAATTGCCCACGCCCTTCTCATGCAAGAACCTCACCCTTGGCTGTACCAAACACAGAGGGTCAACGAAAACTTATTTATACCTACCCAGCCCAGTAAAATGCATTTTTTTTTGCATGTAAGAAGAATTAAACTCTACTGGACTTTTATTACTTTTTAGAACAAACTACCATTCTTCCTAAATATAAAACATTTGCTATAATACTCACAGCCACCCCACCAATCGAATGTATTCTAGTCTGAATGCAATTAAAATGAACCGTAAGCATTATTTTACAGAAGCCGGAAGTGCATACAAAAATAAAAGAGAACAAAGGCCTGAAACCATTGATTACCCTATATTGAGGCACAAAACACTATTGTCTACAGCTCTTTTAATAAAAATACTATTGGAAAACTCAACCTAAATTTTAGATTCGCCGTTAATTTTGATTTTAACCCCTAATGCAACTTTAAAATTCTATACCAGTTTACTAGCTTAATTGTTTGTTTTAATTTTGGGTTTTTTGGGTTTTTTTTTTGATATCCAATTAGGAAATATCAGTAACCATTAAAATGCAGCCCTTCATTTCCGCTATATAAATCCAATAGCGGGGCTCCGCATTACAACCTGACCACAAGGAAAGAAGAAACCACCAACTTATTGTGATGAAACCGACAGCTTTTATTCCAATATTGCTGCGCATTTTTCTTGTCTTTTCCAGGATTCATTCACAGATCCTTGAGGGTAATGGCCCACTACAATGCACCTCACTAATCGTGCAATGCAATTGCGAGCAATTCATTGCACACTATTGCGATCTTTGTGCATTTTCTGTTTGCGTGTGCGTTTTTGCCATTTGCATGGATCTCAATTGGATGCGCATAGGAAATTCGGGAATTTTCAGCTTTCGCTGTGATTTTCCATTATAACCAAATCACTTCGCAATTGCCTAGCGCAAGAATGCGTGCGGAAACACGCCAAACGCGTTAAGAGTGGGTCAGTAACACCACTGCAATTTGCCCACAGCAATTACACCGCATAAAACGGAATAGTTGTTTTTTTTGTCATGCCTATATCTTACCACCCATTCCTCATCTGAACAGTCGGCCATGTTCTTTTCCTCTTTGGCAAGCCAGATCTGCCTTGTGTTCAAGAATTCTTGGTCATCGATGCTTCCTCCTTGTGCCTCAATCCCTTCACACTTCTTCTTCAGACTATATTTTTACAATAAATGGGCATTTTAAAGGATGCAATAACATGAATAAATAATGTGTTTAAAAGATTAGAAAATTTAAATAGAATATGAATATGAACAGTTCTTAAAAAAACAAATGGAAAAACACTAATAGAATTATCTAAAAACACTGACAGGTTGGTTATTAGGTTATTCAATTCAGATTCTCACTTAAAGAAAATTTTATCAAAATATCCAAAGTATTTAGATTTTAGCATCAATTAATAAATATAGTTGTTCCTTTTATACAATTGAATACAATAGTTTATTACATTTATATACTACAAGTCAATGTGTTGTGTATATGATACAATAGCATGCAAAAAGAATAAACAAAAATTTATAAATTTACAACATCAACATGTAAGAAAGTAGATAGAAATCGCTACCCATACACTGCCCTGCCTGAAGCAGAGAGCCGAGCAATTAGCGTGTCCTCTAGCATCATATCTACTTGAGGCAGATTGAGACTTTTACTAAAATGAACCCCCAATAGATTTTTGGCCCTTTTAAACCAAGCTGCTTATTCAGAAGTCAATCATTACTTTGAGTTCTGTTTACTTAACAAATAGAACAGTGATTCCATTTGGTGTGGCACTGTCCTGTTTTAAGTCGTGCTCAAGGTATTCACAAATTTATTTAAGTTATTTCAGATGACCAGTGTTCTTTTTAGATTTCACCTTCAGCTAAACAATGGTGTGATTCTTTTATGCATATCACCAATAGTGTTGGCACAGTTTTGTGTAGAATTTCGCTTTTTTACCAGATTTTCAGAAAAAATGTATAAATATACAATTCAAAGTTAAAAATCATGGCAAATTTCCATGTCATGTAAAATCAAATGGTATGCCATATGCATGGTTACACACACGGACATGAAAGCCACTTGTCACAAAGTGAGCCAATGCGTAGTGGCCCAATAACAGCAACTTTTCACTTCGGACTTCTCCAGTATTCCCGGCCTCAGCTCGGATACCTTGCACTCTAAGTTCAGGGGGCAACCGTGTTCGATGAGGCACATCAAGCCTCCTGGCAAACAGGGGCTTGTCTATTGGTGAAGATAGTGGTTGTAGATTGAGGTATCCTGGCTGAAGGAATACTTGGGAATCCGGAGCATTACAACTTTACTATATTCTTTACTATACTAAATTTGAAGCCTGATATCCAAAGGAGAATCTATTCTTTACTATACTAAATTTGAAGCCTGATATCCAAAGGAGAATCTTCCTAACCTGGCTCATTATAATATTGCCGACTGGTTCAGCTCATTAATGGATTCTTCATTTACATTATATGCAAACTTAAAGTGGAATGAAAGGGTTAATAAACCTCTCTCCTCACATGATGTAAGTTAAATTACTTATTTTCTGTTAAACAAATGCAGTAAAATAATCTTTGATACCAGTTGAGAAGGCTGTTAAACAAATGCAGTAAAATAATCTTTGATACCAGTTGAGAAGGAAAGAGTTAACCAGTTTCTAAATTTCATAGTGTTTTCGGCCCAACAATGATCAAAATAAATCAAAATAAAGAGGCTATGTAGGACAGCAACCATAAATTTTGTTCATATATTATAGAAGGCATGAACAATGCTAGGAAGCCCATTTGACTATGCATGCTACCAATTGCAGTAGAAGCTTGGTGACTGAAGTTCAGCTTTGCTGATTTTTTAGCCTCAGCAGTAATGTCACTGATACAAAGCAATCTGCATTTTCCATTAAAATGCAATTTTTTCCCAGATCCCACACATTTTACATTCAAATGTGTATGCTGACATATCCAAACAGCATCTAATTTGCCAAACAGAAATGTGTATGCTGACATATCCAAACAGCATCTAATTTGCCAAACAGATCAAGTAGAACTAGACTGAAGCAAACAGATAAAATGTTCACCACACATTCAAATTAATACATATAGCAGGTTAACTTGAATACAGAAATAAGTTGGTACATTTATAGAATGTTGAGATAAAAATTGGAAATACACACAAAATCCCCCTATTTACTAAATCAATTATGATCAATAGGCCCAGCACAGAAGAGCCAATTCCTCGGGTCAGGACTCAGCCGTGTATCTGCATCTTAAGGATAAAGGACATACCTTTGAAGATTGTAATGTTAACATACTGGCGAAGGAACGTGACTGGTTCAAGAGAGGTGTTAAGGAGGCCATTTATGTGAAAATAAAGAAACCAAGCCTAAATAGAGGTGGGGGGGTTCGACACCAACTGTCTGCCATGTACAATGCTGTTTTAACACCTTACTCTGGGCGTTCCTATAACACCTCTTAGCCACTATCTAATCACACCCTTAACACCTGGCTGTGATATGCTAATTGGGATTTTCCAGGGTACATAATTGCCACAGATTCTTGTACAAGTCATTCTGAATTGAGAAAGCCAGTCGGATGACTAGCGAAACGTCTTCAAGAACTACATTTCAAGTCCAGTTGATCTAATTGAATACAACAGATAAAAAAAATAGGAATTATGGAACAAGTCACCTACAAAGAAATTGTAAGAAAAGCTTTCCGCCTCGGCTTTTTGGTGAAGCCCAGTAAATAGTGCAGCACTGCAGTTAATGTTCTGTGGTTTATTGGAAGCTGATTGTTTACATGAAAGAACCAGCTGCCCATGGATTGGACCAGGAAGCTGGATAGGCTCTCCTTATTATCGATCCCTGGAAATCTCACAGTCTTGGCTGGGACAAGATATCACATCATATGGTACATTGCGCTTTCCTTCATAGACTTTATTTTAACATTCTTTTTGTCCTGTTACTGTGCTCACTAATATGTACCAAACAGACCGTCTAGTTGTAGCATATTCCATTATAATACATAAGTGTAATATTTTAAAATGGGGAGGTGCAGTGGTATAAATCCTTATAACAATCACTTAGCTATGTCACTAAGTGACTCGTTTCTTATATCCCAAAGCCCCTCCCATTCCAGTGTGCATGCATGAACAATGGCTCATCGCTTTTGGCACTGTGTTTAATTTCACTATTGGGGCCTGCTGGAGTTGCTTCCTGTCACTTCATAACTAATATCTCTCTCCTCCTCTGCAAAGATTTGCTTAACCAGATAGCTGCTGGGCTGGGATGTTTCTTTCTACTGGTTTTAATTTAGAGCAGGTAGCTTGGGGGGGGGGGGGGGGGTTACATTTAGGTGGAAATAGGAACAAGGCTAGAATTTAATATGCAATTGGGGAAAGGAATCAGGAACGTATGTAATATGTAATAATAATAATATAAGGACTTTACCACACCTCGGAGCTCCCTGCCCAGTATATATATTTATATGGTTAGGGATAACCTCGGTGGCATAATACCCTAATATATTACTGTACGGGCACATTGTTCCTTATATACTATACACAATCCCCCCTGTTTTCCAGCTTATTATTTCCTTACATGATGTTGTGCCATGTTCAAACCTACAGTACATGCATGATCTTACTATCCTGGCAGTATCCTAAGGTCAGTCTAGATGGCCCCAGGTAAAAATGAATTAGAGAACTGTAAGGAAAAGCTAAAGAGAAAGAGAAATTGTACTGGTTGGGTTAAGCTGGGTACACACGATGAGATATTTCGGTCCGATCGACCGATAGTTCAGTGTATCGGTCGATCGGACCGAAATTATCGCAACCGAATGCGGCCATGTCCGACCAATCATTCGTCCGAATCGGACGAAAGTACGATCGGACATGGTGGAAAACCTTAAAAGTATCGAACGGTCGGTCAGGAGGAAAAATCGCTAGGTGTGTACCTAGCTTAAGAGAGAAGATTTAAGAAAGTGAATGATCATAAATATTAAAATCCTTGCCTTTTAGAGGAGCAAACCAACCCAACAAAACATAATTAGCCACTGATGTACACTGAATAAATCACTTTGCTATTATTTACATGCAGTAGGCAAATTATGCATTGATGGAAAAATGTAATACATTTTCACTATAGTTTTTAATAGCTAGGATGTTATAAATAATGGGCAGTACCAGATGAAATCATTCATAATTTTGAATAACGCTTAAATGCTTGCAGTAACATTTTTTAGAGGAACAGAGCAATCAATTCTACCATTTTGTCTGAATAACCATTTTGTATATAATAATGAGATAAGTGTTTTTAACCTGTATTTTTAGAAAATGGTAGAAAATTATTTTCCTGAATACATGCACTGTATTATATCACATGCTGTTAATTTACTCCTGTCTCTGAACAATGAAGCCACACATCACAATGAATCACTTCCCCAACAAGCTAGGAATTTAATTTGAAACCTCTGGCGCAAAGAGATGAGGTCATTAGCCCAAGGTCAAAGCCAGACTGCCTTGCATTCAAACACCTCAGTAGCTCTTAGTATGTCAGAACTCTGAAAAAGTAAAGATTCATTTATAATTTCAGCTATTAATTAATCTGTACAAAAGAGGCCTTTTAAAACCCTGTCTAGATTTATATAGGCTGCATATGCAAACATGCTTATTGAATACCAATATATTGTTAGATTAGTGTAACCTATGTCAAAGTACTTAAACTCTGCGCATCTATCATTCAAAATATGTGCATCAATGTGATAATAGAAATCTGTTGATAGAACATATACTACAGTTGGGTGTATACAGGAGTGTAAAGGTAGCCACACATGCAATCACACAGTAATGGATCGCAAAACGTGACCAGAAGTGTGCAAGTGCTTTTCAAGGTGGGTGGGCACACTGTATTTGCTGTGATCCGTTTTCATGGGCGAATGCAATCACCATTTCCTGTGCCAATCAAATGCCTTTAGATAACAGGGTATTGAAAAAATCGCAGTGCATATTCACAGTAAAGCAGGCATTGCGTTCAAGGTACTTTACGGTTTATGCTGTAACACATTCTGAGCTTCTTACCTTCCCGAAATCCCATGAATAAAGCCCTTTGTCTCTTTTTTAAAGGCGTTTAAAATGGCAGCGCAAAACATATTACACAGCCACCGCACCACAAAATTAATATTAAACATATGGTAGCATGGGTTTTACACCAACTTTGCTGGCTAACACTCCTTTGTATGTTAAGGCTTCAGGACTAGATAGATATGTGTATTTGACAGAAGGCATTGTGAAAAGGTAAAGTATTGAGTGGGTTCCACGGCCACTGGATTGCTGTCCAGGTTTTCACCGGTGCAGGTAGTGAGCAGGTGTACTGCTTGATTAGGTAGTGTTGTGTTGGAAGGTTGTTCTGTTAGTTCTCAATGCCGACAGGGAACAGAGCTCTGCTGAACAAGCTGTTAACTTGTGAGTTGTTACAAGGAACACCTAAAATACTGCTATTCCTGCTCTAGCCAGTCAGTCAAATTCTCAAATAAGCCATTGTTTTATTTTTGCTAAAACCACTTTTACAATAAAATACAGGCTGGAGCCTGCCCTTTAATCAGCCGGCTGTCTCTGATATGGATTACCATTTATAATATTTGTGTGG
Organism: Hymenochirus boettgeri; assembly: GCA_019447015.1. Taxonomy (NCBI): domain Eukaryota; kingdom Metazoa; phylum Chordata; class Amphibia; order Anura; family Pipidae; genus Hymenochirus; species Hymenochirus boettgeri. Next base: position 103,281,541 of record CM033469.1, on the reverse strand, counting down.
ATACAAAATCAAACTTTGTGAGCTACAATTAATCTGCTGTGCCAATATTTTGTCAGATTTTTGTATGCACAGTATTTACATATGTGTAGTTGTGTGTGTGCCAACAAGCTCACACCTAGAGAGAACTACAGTGTAGCCTGGAACTGTACTGGAATGTTTATTTTATATGTGTACCACTGAGTAGGATTTCAGGCTTACCCCTGGTTTGTAGTTTATCATGGATGTTTTTATGAACTGCAGTACTCTGACATAGTGTTGTAGTTAAGTCTTTGTTTATCAATATAACATGGCTGCACTTATCACAGAGACTCCCATATCTACCCAGTTCTCAATTTAGCTACAGGAATACTAATGTATAAACTTTGCGATATCTGACCATATAGGCATATAGAACGAATTGATCACTCCCTGGGTCTCCTGCTCAACTCATATACTAACTCGCAGTTATGGACGCACCACAGACACGAGGGGTGGGGATGAAAGCAATGTTCCCTCTAACCTCAAATTGTCTGTGTGTGCTGAAAGTTAAATTTGTGCTCTCCATAACGCAGCACTTACATTCCAAAAGATTTTTGTGTGCGCAGTGCTTTAATCGGTGTGTGCAGGCCTGCAGAGTTGTGTGTGCGCACAAGCGCACAGCTTAGAGGGAACACTGGATGAAGGATGTGCTTGAGGGGGGGGGATTGTGGTGTGTGAGAGATTCACAACAGAGGGTGAGGGAGGGGCCCATTCTTAAAAGAATCGGAGGGTTACTGGTATGATTAAGAACATTGATCCAAATGACCAATTACCAACCAAAACCTTTTTTGGGGGGATTTTTACTGGATGTAGTGAAGTGAAATTCTATATGCATAATTATACCACCAGCATGGAAGTGGGTACTGTTCAATTTAAAAAAACTTTTAGAAAAAAAGATAAACTAATCAAAGTGTTGGCAGGACACAACTACCATCAATCTTCTTTAAAGTATTCACAATATGCTGTATGGCAAGAATCTCTCTGTGGTTTTAAATGAATGGAGGGTTTTTCGTTTTTTGGAAGAATAGAAACATATGATGCAATTGGCTTTATGTTTTGTGTGTCCATGTGGAATGTGGGAGTTAGATCGAACCTGTAACTGACCAAAAGGTTATATACAATTCAATAGATATGTTAGAGGATAGAAAACACCAACTGCAGTTAAACCATCCGGCTATATCTTTCAATCATTTATTATCATTTTTGGATACCATCCAGACTCTTTTGTTTCCTGAACGATACAGCGATGGAATTGTGCACGGTGAAATGTCTGTGCTTTTAGAGATCATAAATTAGATATTCTTACTGGCATTTATCTTCCTTCCTTTTTTTTTTTTTTTTTTTTTTTTTACCAGTTCCAGTAATTTTATCCATTGTAGTCAGAGAACTACAAATTATCAAAAAGAATCTGCCTATTGTTCCAGCTGCCTGGGTTGATCTAGGTCACTGTGTCACCCTTTGGTATAAGCAGCATGATGCAATGTATTATTGGTATTCACATTATAAAATAACTTCATATTACAGCGCTGCGAAAAAACTAAATTCCGATATTGTGTATCGTGTTACTCAGCCTTTTTATCCTTGAGGAACCCTTGAAACAATTTATGATATATTTCTTGGTCATGCATTCATTTAAATATATACATTTATCACAAGGGGGATCTGCCCAGTTCCTGCCACTCTCTATTGAGTAACCCAGGTCACTGTCTGAGAAACACTGGATTAGGGCATCCAGCATTTTATTGTTACCAGACTTTGCCTTAGTGCGTTATGGCTACAAATCGCGTCTTGCATATTGTATAGACCAGGGATGGCCTTAGTATATAAGGAAACCTTGGTGAGAAGGGTTGGGGTGGATGCATGGGATTAGTTTATATAGTAATCCCGACAAAGAAAATTGTAGAGAATTTTTTTTACCACTATGGTAACATCAAGACTGGGCTGCATTGTTTAACCTTGTTGCTCTCCAATAATGTGAGACCACTTGCATTGCATTGCAGATTATAGTGTTTATTTCGCTCACAAGTGTATATAGTATATAGTATGGCATTAGTGGTTGTGCTAAGTTAAAACAACAGCCTGCTTACACAGTTGTGAGAGTTAACTTTGCATTTTATTTATATTCATCCGTAGGTGTCGGTATCCAAATTCTACTGTAGCACTTTATACACAATATTGTTTATTCTGTCAGTAAAGTATTTAAATGCATAAACTGTACCTCAGCTGTGCACACCTACCCATCATTTATTATATGAAAGGAACTAGTAAACTCCTTTTTACCTTGAGAACTACATGTCCTCAAGAGCTCGCCTCTGTACAGGAAGTCTATGAAGGAGCCAAATAAGGAGTAATCTCAGGCCAAGACGGAAAAGGAGGACATTCCAGTTTGGTACTGTTCAGGAGGAGAGCTGCCACATGTTGCAGAGGCTTTTGTACAGGCCTTGATCTATATGAACTGGATGAGGTGCTTGCAGAACTTACCTGTAGTGCATGTGTGGATCTGGAGCCTGGTGTCCTTTGAATATCAGTAAGGTGACTTGGATTTGTGTGGGGAAAAGGGACAGCCACTAGTTCAAGGTGATCAACCCATCACTGATCAATCTGTACTGTCAGACTGTGCACCCTTACCAGAAGGAGAAACCCCTGTGTAATACTACCAGTTATTCTCTGATATAAAGTACCCTGTCTATACTGCGCTTGCAGTGGGACATCCAAGGGAGATACTATTTCTATCACTACTAACCGAGGAACTTAACAAAGCAAGTTTAAACCCTGCTAAGGATAAATTACAGACTCAGGATTTATATAAAGTTTATCTGCAACAGTTTAACCACTCTGCTCATTTGGAATATAAGAGTGACAGATAACTTCTACTATTCCATCAGAACTGTGCTCTCGCTCAACAGTTAAAATACTTGCAGTTAATATATTTACAAAAATAGGTGTACACAAATAAACTGTAACGTGAATATTAAGAAATGTATATTAAGGTAACAAAGTTTGCATAATTGTTCATTGTTGCTGTCATTGTATTATATTTTTTGCCAGGTTCAAAATTAAATCTGGACCTTTTGTTGCTATCTTGTGCTGGTGTATATAACTGGGATCATAGGGGTGTCACTGGGGCAACACAGTATACCTGCAACTAATAATCTTAGGCACACACCCAAGGGTGGGCTACATTTGGGGGCTCGTCCGGTATTCTATACACTGCCCCACTAGCGTGACCCCGCCCACTTCCTCCTCACAAAAATAAAGCTAATAGGAAAGAAGTTCAGAAAACAATTATGGACACCACCGTCAGTCACGGTATGTGTCATTACCCTAAACCTTAACCCTGCACAATGCTGGCATTGATTCTTCAACAGAGGATCTCACTAATAGACAGATTTATACAGTTAATGGATGAATTCATCCCAAGGGCCGTTGTGTTTATAAGAGACAGAAAGAGTGAGATGATACTACAAATATTTTGCTAGAGTGGGATTTCTCCAGTTCACAAGCCTAGATGGTTCCCTCTATTATAGAGTTCGGTAAAGAGGGGTCAAAAAGCCCAACTAGTTTCCAGGTGTGAGCCATCTACAGAGTGTCCTGTAGAATCACAAGAGGCAAAGCTACCTCAACTTCCATAAGTTGCCGGTCTGATTTCATCACTGCTCTGGGCAGCCTAGTGGAGAAGTGCACCAAGTACAGTTCACCCTATACTGGATTTGGCTATCGTAAATTACGGTTCTTCTCAGGAATTGAACCTGTACCTATAGGAGAAGATGACTATGAACTGCGATGAAACAGCATGCAAGCTTTAGATGAATGGGACATTCCTGAATCCCATAAAAAGCAAAGACTATCTGAGAGTTTAAGGGAGCAGCAGCAGATACAGTTCGCAATCTAAAGTTAAGCAAACAAGATTGCACTGCATATAACTACCTAGAAGCCTTGCAAGATGGTTTGTGTAGAACTGAGAAAGCAGCTGATCTACTTTACCAGTTCGAAAACCTACCAGGAACCTGGAGAAAAACTGCTGTATTATATACGTCGCTCTAGATAAGATATCCACCAGATATTGTATTAAAAAAGGGTTGATCCCAAAAGGGTGGACAAAGTAAGAGTGAAACAAATTTGCAGGGAGCTCAACCCCTTGACCCTATTATGATAAAGCTCACGCCCAATGAAGGGGAGGGAGGGTGATGAAACGCTTATGTATAATCAGCTAATAAAAGAAGTCAGAGGAAGAGGAAGCTAGAATTAGAGGCAAAGGGGTACTGGAAGTGTCAGCTCTGGTCATACAGTCACAGTTGGTGCTGTACATACCTCAGGAACCCAGCCATGAGATTGCTCAGATAAGGGAGCAGGTGAAATGTTAACGGAGTGGTGTGACACAATTGTCTCAAACCCAGTGTTGTCTACCTTAGAAGAGCTAGATCTATGTTTAATTCAACTGACTACAAAGGAAACTGCTGCCACCCAGCCACCCAATTCAAGAAAACCCAGTGATATGCTACAAGTGTGGCGATGTAGGGCACTACAGATTCAGTGTGAGAATCAACCAAAACCCGAGAGAGTAATTGAAAAATTATACTAACAACTGAATGTGCTGAGAAGAAAAAAGGCAAAGGGAAATCCATAGGGCCCCAGTGAAGGAGCCAGCTGGGTGCCTGTACAGTAAACGCTCCAAAGGGACCATAGGGGGGGCACAAAATCAGCTAGGCAGAGCCAGAAGCCAAGAAGATGATGCATCATCACAAGTTAAAAACCATTTACCCCCAGATTTTACAAAAGGGCAGAGTCTATGAAACTTTCATACACCAGGGTGTTAATGCCAGAAAAGTATACTCTGGAGATTTAAAGAATGCCCCTTATGCATATGAGCAAGCTAAACGAGACAGAACACAGTTGTATCAAAGACAAGCTTCCTAATGGTCTTGTAGAGGCCACCCCCAGTTGTGCCTATACAAGTTGAAGGCATCTACTCTACAGCACTACTAGATACAGGAGCCAGGTTACACTCCGCTATCGAGATTTTACCAGAGATCATCTGTCACATCTACCTTTAGAAAAATGTTACACAGTTATGAAATATGGGGTCTCGGCAATACCAAATTTCCCTATGATAGGGTACATCACTGTTAGGTTAGAGTTTTCACCTAAGTGACAGGATCCAAAGAGGTATTTTGAGGCACTGTGCTGTGTATGCCCCAGACCTCCGGAGCCCAAGAATACTCTGTGGTGGTAAGGAAACAAAATACTGACCTGGTAAGGCGAATGTTAACCCCTCATCTAGGAGTGAAGGATAAACAGAAAATCTCCATTCATCCTTTGCTGCAGCCAGTCCTTGCCTCTCTAGCACAACAGACCGAAATTCCTCCAGAGGGAAATGGAAATGTGTGGTTCCTACAGACAAAAGAACGTGTGATACCCCCTGGAAAAATAACTTTATGAAGGCCAGGGTAACAAATATGCTGTAAAAATGCTGAAAAACATTTGATGAGATTGAAAGTGGACCAGGGTAGGCCTCCTTCTGGTGTGGAACTGATTCCTGAAACATTACCTATAGACTGTCTTAAGAATAATCAGGGGGTATGTGACAATTGGGTTAAAAAATACTAGCAGTGAGCCTGCATTCTACTCCCGCATTCACTATTAGGAAAAGTCTATTCAGCTAATCCTGTTCGCAGGCAGCTAACATGGTAAGAGACAAAGTAGAAGCCACACAAAAACACAATACTGAACTGTTATAACCTCAACAACCCCCCTTATTCCCCATGAATGGAGAATCCGTTTATGTAATCACTTGAAAGCTTACAACCATATTTTTTCCACCAGTGATGTGAAATGGGATGCTCCACGACCACCCAGCATACTATCCGTCTTAGAGAAGACAAAACCTTTCGGGAAAGATCCCGCCGTATTGCTCCAGGTGACTTAGAGGATCTTCGGAAACACCTGGAGGAGCTCAAAACTGCTGGAATCATTAAAGAATCCCGAAGTCCTATGCATCCCCAATAGTGGTGGTAGCAAAGAAGAATGGGTCAATCCGAATGTGGTGGATTATCGCACCCTGAATCAGCAACACAATTCCAGACCAATATACCACTCCCAGAGTTGATGATGTCCTTAACTGGTTGGTGGGGAGTAAGTGGTTTAGCGTGTTGGACTTTCGAAGTGGATACTATCAGATCCCTATGCACCCAGAGGATAAGGAAAAAAACGGCATCATATGTCTTAGGGTTCTATGAATTAATAGGATGCCCAAGGCCTCTGTGGAGCCCCGCCACATTTCAACGCTCATGGAGCGGACAGTAGGTGATATGCATCTACTTGAAGTACTGGTGATCTTGATGACCGTGATAGCTTTGGAAAGACACTGGAAGAACATGAAGAGGGATTGCTGAAGGTAACTGGAACGGTTTAGAGAAAGAAGGCCTTAAGTTGTTCATAAAAGTGTCAATTCTGTCAGCCATCGGTTAGTTATGTAGGCCATATCGTTCATCACAAGGTATAGCTACTGACCCAAGCAAAATCGAAGCTGTATCTTCCTGGCCAAAGCCCAGAACAGTCACAGAACTTCGATCGTTCCTGGGATTCTGTGGGTATTATAGGAGGTTTGTAAAAGGATTTTCTAAAGTAGCTCGACCTCTGGAACCACTACTCTCAGAATGACTCTGTGGTAGGAGATCAGATGATGTAAACCTTCAGACTAAGATATCTAGGGGCCAGAGATGGGCCAGAGAGTCTATAGAAGACAGATGGTTCTAAGGAATGTGGATCAAGCTTTTGACCATACTAAGATATTGTCCCCAATCATGCACCGGTACTAGACCATGCAGATACAACTAAGCATTATACACTGCACATTGATGCCAGCAGAGAAGGTCTTGGTGGGGTCTTATTATCAAGAACACACAACAATGAGTTAAGGCCAGTAGTTACATCAGCAGAAGCTTTCACCAACTGAAAAAAATTACCTGCCTCACAAACTTGAATTCCTGCTCTTAAATGGTCAGTGGTAGATAAATTGCATGATTACCTATATGGTGGCAGATTTGAAGTGCAGACCGACAACAACCCACTGACTTAGTATTGACTACTGCAAAACTGGATGCTAATGGACATAGATGGCTAGCTGCATTAGCACACTATAAGTTTTAGATCTAGATACCGTCAGGCCAAAATAATAGGGATGCTGATGGACTGTCCAGAAGGCCTCATGGAGAGTTACAGCAGATGATGAATGGATTGAGGATTCCAGCTCTTGGGGTGAGAACAATGTGTCAAGGCGTAACTTGGAGACTTCAAAAAGGAAGTTTGGCAGAGGGAAATTGGTACAACTGCTGAAGGTTATTCCCCCGCTTTACTGTAATGTTATTCTGTTGAAACATCAACATGCCATATTTTAGCAAAGGAGACCTCAAGAGAGATCAAAGTGAGGATCCTCTCTGCCGGCTGGCTGTGGAGAGCTGAGGAAGCAGCACACAGAGTACTCCGCTAGTAGTGTGCATCCAATTAGCAAGGCTGCTTCTTAAAGAGTGGGATCGATGCACTACGCCATGTTTTAGTGGTCAGAAGAGCCCCAAGTGCAACAAACACAGAGAAAATGGCAATTGATGCTACCACTGAAACACAAAGAAACTGTCTCCTAACTGCTTTGCATGATGAGCTGGATAGCCGTCATTTGGGTTATGAAAAAACTCTAGGACTTGAGTGAGGGACCGGTTTACTGACCATGTATGAAGCAAGATGTAGAAGGATTACTGCCATTCCTGTCTTAGATGTATACAAAGAAAGAAAATTGCCAACAAGGGGGCGCCCTTAGGCCACATGGAGAGTCAAGCGCCATATGGATCTAGTGTGCATTGACTTTCTGTCTATTGAATCAGAATAGGCGGCTGGCATCAGCAATTGATTGGTGGTGACAGACCTTTTACCAGGTTGCTCAAAGCATTTTCTCCACCCGGGACATCAGCGAGCAATTACAGTTGCATAAAGTCTTAGTGGAGCGTTTTTTTATCATATGGTCTCCCTAAAAGAGTTCATTCTTGCATAGGTAGGGAGATTTTGAAAGCAAGTAATACATGACCTTTTAGCAATGCTAGGAGTCCAAGAAATCCAGAACTACCCCAACCACCCACAGGGTGACCCTAAACCTGAACGTTTCAATAGGACTCTGTTGACATGTGGTACTCTGCCTAATGAAAAAAAACCCCACTGGAGAGTAGCTATATTTCTACAGTTATCATGCCTACAATAGCACAAAGAATGATGCCACTGGATTATTCACCCTACTTCTTAATGTTCGAGACGTGAAGCTAATTACCAATTGATCTGGCTTTTGGGGTCACAGCTGATGATACCCCAGTCAAATCCATCAAAGCTATGTAGAGAGATTGCAAACAAGCCTTCAGCAATCCTACAACAATGGCCAAAGAAGCAGCTGGGAAGAAAAATTTGCAAAATAAATTCGAATATGATAAAAAAGTGAAAACTTCATGATTTACAGCCAGGAGATCGGTCCTTTGAGAAACTGGGAGTCCCAGGAAAACATAAGCTAAGTGATAGGTGGGGATCACAACTATATATAGTTTGCTCCCAGCTACCAACCCTTCCAGTATATCAAACTTCGTCCAGAAGGGAGAGATGGTCCTATAAAGACCTGGCACAAGAAATCACATCATGCCTTTAGGGGAAGTGTCATGGGCTACCAGACATAAACAGCCAATGAGTCAATGCCATTCTAAACCACGGAGGTCCAGGAGACTACAAAGGCAACATTACTTCAACCCCTAAATCTATAGATCCTGATGAGCCAAGTTGAAGACGAAAATGAGGATGGCGGGGTTAGATTATATTTTTTCAGATTGTGCATCAAAAGGAAGCTTCCCGAGATGCCTAGACCTGAATGCCGATGCACCTGAATTTGTTTCCAATACAACAGAGTTATTAGAAGAAAACTTTAGAGGCTCACAATTATTCTCAACAGCCACTGGAGAATGAACCTTTCCTTCCCACAGTGATGGCAACCTATTGTTGCACCACCTATAAAGATTCTAGTTCAGATAAACAAAATGGAAAACCATCTCTTCAGAAACAAGCCAAAATGTAAGAGACTGTAATGATACGCAATTAGTTAAACATGAAGGAGAGCACAGGAAAATAAGACCCCCTCAAAGATTGACCTATATAATTTGTTCGGGCAAAAGCAGGAAGAGACTGTTTTAGCATCCCATAGATTGTTCGTGTCACCACAATTCTTTAGTCACAGAACAAAACCCTAGTGACACCCTGACCCAAGCTCTATGTGTAAGTACCTACCAAGTGTAAAAAAATAGTATATAGAGTATAGTTTTATAATATCTATGTATTTGGAAACTGTTACTGCTATGCTATGTCTTGCGAGGGCTCAAGAGTTCAGTGGGGGGAGATGAGTGTAGCACTTTATACACAATATGTTTATTCTGTCAGTAAAGTATTTAAATGCCATAAATGTACCTGAGCTGTGCACAACTACCATCATTTTGTATGAAAGGAACATGGTTAAACTCCTTTTTACCTGATGAACTACATGTCCCAAGAGGCTCTGTAACAGAGTCTATGAAAGAAACGCCAATAGGGAGTAATCTCAGGCAAGACAGGAAAAGGAGGACATTCCAGTTTGGTACTGTTCAGGAGGAGAGCTGCCACATGTTGCAGAGGCTTTTGTACAGGCCTTGATCTATATGAACTGGATGAGGTGCTTGCAGAACTTCACCTGTAGTGCATGCTGTGGATCTGGAGCCTGGTGTCCTTTGAATATCAGTAAGGTGACTTTGGATTTGTGTGGGGAACAGGCCACTAGTTCAAGGTGATCACCCATCACTGATCAATCTGACTGTCAGACTGTGCACCCTTACCAGAGGAAACCCCTGTGTAATCAACCAGTTATTCCTCTGATTAAAGTACCGTATATACTCGAGTATAAACCGACCCGAGTATAAACCGAGGTACCCAATTTCAGCTAAAAATCCTAATAAAAGTTGTTGACTCGAGTATAAACCGAGGGTAGAAACTTGGCATTCAAGATAGATAGATAGATAGATAGATAGATAGAATGGTAGAGGATAGATAGAATATCAGAGATTAGATAGATAGATAGATAGATAGAATGGTAGAGGATAGATATATAGATAGATAGAATAGCAGAAATTAGATAGATAGATAGATAGATACAATGGTAGAGGATAGATAGATAGAATAGCAGAGATTAGATAGATAGATAGAATGGTAGAGGATAGATAGATAGATAGATAGATACATAGATAAAATAGCAGAGATTAGATAGATAGATAGAATGGTAGAGATTAGATAGATTTCAGTTTGTACCTGAAGGGCTTCCTGTGTAAGGCTGGTAAGTTTCTCTTACTGGGAGCAGACTGTGTGCCAGGTACCGGTAAACTTGCTCTGCATTCCGGCAGCCGCCAGTAGAGAGAAAGATCGTGCGGCTGCCGGAATGCTCAGGTAAGCTGTTGACTCGAGTATAAACCGAGTCCGAGTTTTGAGGCTGATTTTTCAGCCTGAAAAACTCGGTTTATACTCGAGTATATACGGTACCCTGTCTATACTGGCTTGCAGTGGGACATCCAAGGGAGATACTATTTCTATCACTACTAACAGGGAACTTAACAAAGCAAGTTTAAACCCTGCTAAGGATAAATTACAGACTGCAGGATTATATTAAAGTTTATCTGCAACAGTTAACCACTCTGCTCATTTGGAATATAAGAGTGACAGATAACTTCTACTATTCCATCAGAACTGTGCTCTCAGCTCAACAGTTAAAATACTTGCAGTTAATATATTTTACAAAAATAGGTTGTACACAAATAAACTGTAACGTGAATATTAAGAAATGTATATTAAGGTAACAAAGTTTGCATAATTGTTCATTGTTGCTGTCATTGTATTATATTTTTCTGCCAGGTTCAGAAAATTAAATCTGGACCTTTTGGTTGCTATCTTTGTGCTGGTGTCTATTAACTGGGATCATAGGGGTGTCACTGGGGCAACACAGTATACCTGCAACTAATAATCTTGAGCCACACCCAAGGGTGGGCTACACTACTTACAGCTAAGAACAGCGCATAGCTGGTTATGATGAGGAATATAATAATTCTGTAAGGGAAATAATTCAAAACAACATTTTGCTGGGGTCTGTAGCTGTTTCCATAACTACCAATGGCACTGTGAGCTTCTGGGAGTTGTAGTTCAGTTACAGAGGGATATTATGTTGTAGATCTCTCCGGATCCACTCAAGGATTTAACACATGGGTGTGTTTGGCAGAAGCAGCCTCACTCTCTTTTAAGACTAACAAGATTAAGACTAAAGGTCAAATACATACATATACCCGATATTAATTACCCGACTGAGCGCTCACACGATCCTCATCTCCCGATCTTCTATGCGACCGACATGTGATCACAAAATGAATGGGATTTTCTGATTGCATGTCGGTTGCATAGAAGATCGGGAGAAGCGGTTCCGACAGGATCGAAATGAACGTTGTGTGATCGCTCGGCCGGGTAAGTAATATCGCGTATATGTATGGCCACCTTAATATAAGTGTTTACAGATGAGAATACTTTCCCACACCCACATGCTCAATTCACCCGAAAGCCATGTTGTCATAAATATATCTACACACACACACACACATGCACACTTTGATACTTTGTCAGTTAAAGGACAACAAATTCCTCCCAACAACATTGAATAAGAAAACAAGCACTTTGACTAAAAAAACACCCATCTCATTTTACTGTGGTTGTTGAGAAATTTAACTTGGCCATGTACCTTGTTTCCCACATTTCCAGGTCTGTGACACCACAATATTCTATAAAGAGGCAGGTAATCAGTGTTAATTAGGTCTGTGACATCGCTATAGTCTATCAAGAGGCAGGTAATCAGTGTTAATTAGGTCTATGAGACTATCAAGAGGCAGGTAATCAGTGTTAATTAGGTCTGGGACACCACTATATGCTATCAGAAGGCAGGTAATCAGTGTTAATTAGGTCTGTGACACCACTATATGCTATTAAGAGGCAAGTTATCAGTGTTAATTAGGTCTGTGACGTGGCAGGTAATCAGTGTAAATTAGGTCTGTGACACCGCTATATGCTATCATGAGGCAGGTAATCAGTGTTAATTAGGTCTGGGACACCGCTATATATTATCAAGAGGCAGGTAATCAGTGTTAATTAGGTCTGTAACACCGCTATATGCTATCAAAACAGGTAATATCTGTTAAGTATTTCTGGTCCTGCTATCTGCTATCAAGGCAGGTAATCAGTGTAAATTAGGTCTGGGACACTGCTATATGCTATCAAGAAGGCAGGTAATCAGTGTTAATTAGGTCTGGGCACTGCTATATGCTATCAAGAAGGCAGGTAATCAGTTGTAAATTAGGTTCTGGGCACACTGCTATATGCTATCAAGAGGCCGGTATCAGTGTTAATTAGGTCTGGGACACTGCTATATGCTATCAAGAAGCAGGTAATCAGTGTTAATTAGGTCTGTGACACTGCTATATGCTATCAAGAAGCAGGTAATCAGTGTAAATTAGGTCTGGGACACTGCTATATGCTATCAAGAGGCAGGTAATCAGTGTTAATTACGTCTGGGACACTGCTATATGCTATCAAGAAGCTGGTAATCAGTGTTAATTAGGTCTGTGACACTGCTATATGCTATCAAGAGGCAGGTAATCAGTGTTAATTAGGTCTGTGACACTGCTATATGCTATCAAGAAGCAGGTAATCAGTGTTAATTAGGTCTGTGACACTGCTATATGCTATCAAGAAGCAGGTAATCAGTGTAAATTAGGTCTGGGACACCACTATATGCTTTCAAGAGGCAGGTGTAAGTATTGTGGATTAGGTCTGTGACATAGCTCACAGCACCGCCATTTCTGCTGCTGTAAATTTTGATTTGATAGACTACTGCTAGATAGCACGATCCTGGAGTCATTTTAAAGGTAGATAGAGGGCACTTGTATGGAGACCACAATTCTAAAACAAAAAACTTGGGGCATCATTTACTGTCCTGCCGCTTGCCCAAATAGGTATAAAACCTAAATCAGAGTAGGTAAGAATCTTCATGCCATATTTATAAAGCCGAGGTATCGCTTTTTAGCGATATCGCGGGTTAGTTAATTTGCGATCGTACATTTACGACTGAACGTTCGGTCGTAGAATACCATGCAATGTTATTCTATGGGGATCATAAATCTACGATTTTGTTATCGTAAATTTACGATAACAATCGTAAATTAACGATCGTTAAGCTGATCGTAAATTAACAATATTTTTTTTACAGATCGTTAAAGGCACGGTATGGCTAAAAAGCGATACCGCCCCTTTATACATACAACCCTACGTTAAGCTGATCGTAAATTAACAATAATTTTTTTACAGATCGTTAAAGGCGCGGTATGGCTAAAAAGCGATACCGCGCCTTTATAAATACAGCCCTACATAACAGTTTGAGAAGTCTGTAGATTGATAGGTTCAGTCTATCAGTCACAAATCTAATAAATCTGACACATGCAATGATGACCGTAATCACAAACAACTCAGGAACCCACACAACAACAAATCATGGAACAATCTCATACAAAACAATCTCTTGTGATTACTCTCTTTTTGACCACATTTACTTTGCTTTAATGACTGACTTAAACAAAATGTCACATTTCCAGTCCACAGATCAATTTAAGTCCTGAACAGACTATTAAAAAAACCTTCTCAATGATTTATTTCTATCAGATTTGTAATTAGCTGTCACATGTTAACTGGTATCTTTCTGTTGTGGAGATGAACGTTCCATGCTCTACAGTGTTGCAGGTCTAATAAATATCTTTTTACCTGGTGTTTTTTTTTTTCTGTTTGTGAGATAACCTGCAATGTGCTGGAAGAAGACATCTTTATGACTTTGCTACTTGGAATTCAACCACAGAATGGCATGGAGAATATTCCTAGGTTAACCAGTCTGGAAGGATTTTTTCCCTTGTCTTGATATTTTAAAAAGCCCCCGGGTCATTTATTTTCTAAATTATTGTTGGAAAAATATAATAGTCTATACACTATTCAGTAGAGCTAGCTCAATTTAAATGCCCAGAGGTGTAAATAAAATGGATCATGGATGCAAAAGTTTGAGCACCGCGTCATCAACCCTGCTCCAACTGTCTGTGCGCCACTGCCATTGGAGAAACCGACCCCTACTTGCGTGTGCGCAAGAGACATCAATGCTGTTTCCATGAGGGAGTAAGAGAAACGGAGAGAAAGAGGAAGTGAAGGGGGAAGAGAAGAGGAGGAGAGAGTGAAAGGAGGGGGGGGGGGGGGAAAGAGAGAAAGAGAGGGGAAAGTGAGAGAAAGGGGGTGAGAGATCTTTAGGTTGACCAATTCTTTAAAGAATCGGGGGGTTGCTAGTTTTCTCTAACACATTTTATCTCTTTTTTTTTCATGAGAGATTCAGCCATTTTCCATGTTCTTCTCCAGGTATTGGCATATTTTTATCCTGGAGGTTGGTGTAGGTTCTTTTAAGAAACCAGTTCTGATGAGCATATTCAGTCTTTCTTGCAGACATTAGAAAATGGGCAACTAAAGAGTTAACAATGTACTTCAAGCTTCAGAGGGAAAAGAAAATCTGAAACGGAGATGGATTTTTTTGTTTGTGTTTAATTAAGTAATGATTTTAGATTTTGTTTGTAACATAATCAATACATTCACAAGACAATATATATCAGGGGAGTGTGCATTGGAGAGAAAACTTTATTTGAAATGAACAGGAACACACCTGTGAAATGAAAAAGGTGTAGAGAAGAATCTGTATTTTTGTTAATTGGCTTTATAGATGTTCTACAACATCGTCAGAAATTATAACCAGCGTTTATGGAAAAGGGAAAGACTTAAGCTGTACGTGTCTTTATACACATACACAGTGACAACATTTATCAGTAATGCATTTACACATATTTGGTGACATTTATCTGTGTAATAACATGATCAAGACCCATGAGATAATCAAGTATTGTTCATCACTAGTAAATATATAAACAGCTTTTTATATGTGATATATTCAGTATGATATTTTCTATTCTGGATATAACTATACACAGCCATTTAAAATTGTTGGATGCGTTTTCAGTGTAACAGAAAGTTATTCAATGAGTCAAGTTGATTTAAATCAGATGGTAGCCTTTTTGACATTGAGCCTTCCATCACCTATTTCAGATAATTAATGGAAATCTTTACAATAAATTGCTGCAATAAAATAAAATACATTGTAAGTGACACTGAAATCCCTTGGGTCATTTCTCGCTCGGCTGCTCAGTTTTTGAAATATTTTGAAAAGTTTCTTCATTTTTTCCGCATAGTTACCTAGTGTGCATGTTTTTGATGATTGTCCAAAAACCATAGATGAAGAACTGCAAAAGATATGCTAGACGTAATATGGAAGGGCACTTATTTAACTTGTCTGGCTTCTGCAAAGACTTGTTAAATGAGCGATTCTGTTGAAACCAGCTGCCACCCCAATGAAGCTTTAAATAGGAAGACTGAAATAATAAAGACAAATGGTGTGCTTATTATGTGCTGTGGTTCATTTCTAAAGCCAGCCACTTGTGTTTTTTTAAATGACTACTTTCTACCATACCTACTGACATAACGAACATTTATTTCTTGCCAGTCTTGCTTCATCTCTGTGCTAGAGTTTAATTATAAACATGATCCTGATTTCCAAATACACAACATTTCATTTACACTCTGTGATCTACATTGACCCATTTTTTGGGATCTTCAACAATGCCAAATAAACGCTCTTTTATAAACAAAAGGAGGAAAAATGCAATGAGAGGAGAATCAATGTGTCTAGCTGCGTGTAAAGGAATATTGTGTGCTCAAGGTCACGCTTGCAATTCCAACATAAGTTATCAAATGTAATGCAGCATTAGGAATCCTACATGACAGTTTAACTTTCAACCAGAAGGTGAAAAAACTGTTAAAAGTTCTTTTGTGCTGCTTGACCCTGGCAAGGATTGCATGGTGTTCAGGGACCAATTATTTTTTGCATTTATATAATTTATTTCAAGCAATGACTTATTACAAGATCTTTCTACTCTTCATATTTATAATGTGCCCTGGACCCCAGTAAGAAAGAAAGGTCATTTCATAACACTGTAATTCAGATATCATTGCTTAATATTTTCAACTCTTTCTTTGTAAACATCAATATGGATAGGCGATTAAAGGGGCTTAAATAAATTGAGAAACTAAAATTTTGACCTACATAATAAAACACCTTTTTCTGATTTATAGTCCAGAAACAGCAAATTAAAACCTGCTACCCCATTCCTTTTGGCTCAGACATAAAGACGTCAAATGGGTGCAGACATGTTTAGTCTCATTTACAAAACTTTTCGACCGTAATTTAAAAAATTTCAACCAAGATTTTTGACCGTAGGTCGTAATTTTTACATTTTTTACTGTAATTTTCAATAAGTTTGGAATTTTCGACACGGGCAGTTCAGAATCAAAACCACGTTAATTATAAAATGAAGATTTATCACTATTATTTACCCAGGAGGAAACAGGATCACTCATGGTACAGCAAGACATCACAAACAAGCCCCACTACTATTCCATAATCTTCTTTGATAAAAGTACAAGATGTCTGCCAAAGGTACAGGGCCTTTTTAGGTCTGCACCCAGGATATTGCACATGGGAGTGGTAAGTTAACCCTTTTGTTTCCCCATTTAAGAAGAATTGTAATAATGAGCATGGGCATTTTTCTATTTAGCAGGATATTCAGAAATTGTACCTAACAGCCCCACTCTTCTGTCCTTCACCC
Source organism: Hymenochirus boettgeri (assembly GCA_019447015.1). NCBI lineage: Eukaryota > Metazoa > Chordata > Amphibia > Anura > Pipidae > Hymenochirus > Hymenochirus boettgeri. Next base: position 103,264,646 of record CM033469.1, on the reverse strand, counting down.
AGCAGAATGTCTCTTAATCCAGACTACAAGAGCTGTTTATTTGTGAAATCTGCTTAAGCAGGTATCCTTCTCATTGTTGCTACCTTGCCTGTGGTTGTATGGTTCTAGCAGAAGCAAAAAAAAGATGGACCAGGGTACAAACCAAGGTGATTCCTTTATTTATGCATCACAAACACAATGTTTCGGGGAACGCTTCCACCCTATGATGAGTACCCGTTCCCCGAAACGTATTTGTGATGCATAAATAAAGGAATCGCCTTAGATAAATATAACAAATAACATACCGAGGTCCAGGGCAGGAGTGCTCACCTGTGGCACCTGTATTTCATTCGCACTGTGCTGTACTCCAGCGTGCAGGTCCCTCCTCCCAAAAGGAGACTTCAGCGAGTCTCCCGATACTCATACTTGCAATAGTGTGCACCCTGGTCCATCTTTTTTTGCTTTTGCTATAGCTATAGTCCTTGGTAGAGGACTGACTGGGGTAGCACCTTCTAATATATTGGCTAATAGCCACAGCGTGTGCCTGGGCCTAAACCCTCAAAGGTTGTGTGGTTCACAGGTTGAATGCACATATGCTGGTTTCCATTTCTCAGTCATGGGTTACCTGAAGCTAAGAAAGATCTCTGCTAATTATATCAGAGAGTGTCAATTAGTATACTATAGTATTTGAGATTGATTAAAGACATAGGTCCATCTAGTCCAACCTACTCAGCAATAACCACATTTCCTGCCTAACAGTTGATCCAGAGAAAGGCAAAGAACCCCAGTATGAAATGAGTTCAAGGGGCAATTGGAAATATCCCTGGATCATCTTCAGCTTTATGTATCATTACCAGTAACATGCAACATTCTTTTAGAAATTCATCTAGCTTTTTTTAAAAACTACCCAATGAACCTGCCACATCACTACTTCCAATTGAAGACTAAAACTTCTGTTTTTTCCTCTCTTCAAGGATGTCTTCTGACATGTTCTATTGGGGAACAATGCACTAGATAGTTTATTGTATGGCCCGTTAATTTATTTATGCAAAGTAATCATATCCCCATGAAAGCGCCTTTTCTCTAGTGTACATAATTAGAACTTATCCAATCTGTCTTCATATTCAAGTTTCCCAAGTGCCCTTGTTAGTTTTGTTGCCATCTTCTGAACCCTTTCCATTTCCAAGATGGAAGACCTTTTTGTACACAGGATTTCAAAATTGCACTGCATATTCCAAATGTGGCCTCATGAGTACTTTGTAAACAGGGAGAATAATATTTTTTTCTCTTGAATCCATACCTCTCTTTATACAAGACAATACCATGCTGGCTCTAGCTGTTGCTGCCTGGCACTGCTTCCTACATTTAAGTTTGTTACACTTAAACTCCAAGATCCTTTTCCAACAGAGATTCTCTTAACAAACTTTAAAGTATAAGGATTTCATCTGCCACTTAGAAGCCCAATGTGACAAGCTATCTAGATCCCCCTGCAACAATTGCACATCATCTGTAGCTTTTAATGGTTAACAAAGGTTTGTGTTGTTCGTAAACACAGAGACCTTGCCTCCAAATCATTAAAGGACAACTAAAGTCTCTAAACAACGTAGAATTAGAAGGCAGATCTCCTTGTTATAAAAGCAGTAATAAGTCACCTCTCATTTTAATACAGCTGTTGAGAAATTGAACTTTCTAACATGAGGTTTGTGTCTTATTTCCCAGTGTTCCAGTAGCGCACAGTGTGGTCACTGACCATTATGTTCTTTACACATGATCAGTCCTAAGATACTGCAGGAACTTGTTACAGTTGGCCAAACCCACTAGTAGCCTTTAGCCAATCCTTTTTTTAGGACAGGGAGCATGCAAGGGAGCATGTGACTGACATCAGGGGTGTGGCCAGTCACTGTATATACACACAGTTATACAGTCCAGTTCTTCAAGTGGTAACATTTACTTTAATGCTATTTACTGTATTGTTATTTTACAGTTTATTGGTGTTTTTAGAACTTATATGTTCAGATTCTGGAGTGTAAAAATGTCAGTTTAGTTCTCCTTTAATTCTACATGACATTTAAATTAGAAACATAGTGACACATGAAGTTTAGATCTTTATTGAGTCCAGAATTCCATTTTTAATTAAGTTTATATTCTCATTCTAACCACTCCTTTTGGGATCTAAAATTTCCCATGGGCACCGTGACTTTTAGGTCTTTCAGGCTGTGTCCTTTGCTGTAGAATTGGGCACTCACAGAGTTATCTATTTTATTGTTATTAATTATAAATCTATTCATCCTTTGCCTCAGGGTCTGTTCTGTCTCTCCTACATATAGTCCAGAGGGGCACTTAGAACATAAAATCAGGTATACCACATTTGGTGATTTGTAGGAGAGAGTTCCATTTATTTCAAACCAATGTTGGGAACCTGGTATTGCTTATTTCGGTTGGTGAATGGTTCATTTAACTTTAAATCCGGGGTGGAAATCGTTGTATCTTTTGTGGAACTGCAGTAGGTCCTCAGGATCTAATCTATATAGCGAAAGTAGGCCGTGGATCATGTTGAAAGGACGTTTTTTATGTTTGCCATATACAAATTTGCATATTGCAGCACAGAACGTGTTCCTATTGTCACTCCCATTTGTTGAAGGTATAAATCCTGATTGAAAGAGTAATTGTGGGTAAGTATAAATTCCATTAATTTGGCATTTGGTAGTGCAGGTATCTCCAGTTCCTGTAGATATTACAAACAAGCTGAAATACCATCATCATGGGGAATGTTGGTATAGAGAGCTTCTACATCCATTCTAGCCACAACGTAAAAGCTCTCTATACCAACAACATTACCCATGAGGTTTCTAAGCTAAGTTTGTTTTAGGCAGGACACAAAATGGGGCAGGCCCCAGAAAGAAAAGATGATAGAAGGAAAAAATGGAGTGGATGTTATTATGTTTATAATAATATGGGAAATTAGAAGAATTAAAAAGTTTTAGGACATCCTAGCACTATAAAATATATAATAACTTATCTAATATTCTCCATCCTTTTTATACATTTAGTTGCCCTTTATAAAATTAAATTATAAGAATATTAGAAACATGTTCTGTGAGAGCACACATAAAATGTTTTTTATTTGCATCAGTCCAAATGACTCTGCATGCTTCTTATAATTTTTTATGACGACAATTGACCTATTTGTCATATTTATGTCAGAAGACCTTAAGTACTGTAAAATATTCTAATGTTCCCAACATTGCCTTTATTTCATTAATATAGTTTGTGTTTGTCATTAAAACTTATTGCTACTAAATATTTAATAGTTATATAGAAAAGCAACTCATAATATCAGCCATCAGCTCATAACCATCTATTTAAAAGTTGAATATAAACACTAAAGAGCGAAAACATTAATGTGTCATGACAGTAACTAGATGGTTGATGTTCTATAGTTTCAGTGGCGTAACTAGGAATCATTGGGCCTCCAAGCAAAACTATGACGGGGCCCGTATCTATGCTTCATCCACAGTGGTTCTCTGGGAGGAGGCTATATCAGTTATAGGACAAATAAAACGAGGCCCCCTTGGCTCCAGGGCCCCCTTCTCCTATGGTAGTTACACCACTGCTGGTCTTATATTACATCAAATGTATTGCATGTTAATAAACCTGCAGTTCTGGAAACATGCTTTAGCCATAGGACATAAAGGGGAAATTTTGCAAATCTCCACTCCTTACTCTGGGATACCTGGGAGTGAGCATTGTGGGCAATGCTACTCATATTACATGAGAATGCAAGATACCTTCTGTTATAAGAAGGCTTTGTTCCATTTTTATGTTCTGTGGAAGGCTTTTTGCTCCTTTTGGCCCACCTCGCCTTAGGCTATATAGTTGTCTGGTATATTGTGCTCCCAAGTCTTACCCCATAGAGCAGTGTTTCTCAACCAGTGGTCTGGGGACCCCTAGGGTTCCCTGAGAGGTTGCATGGGGGTCCTCAAAACATTGACAGATATTGTATAGATCCACAATTTTGATGAATGCAGATATATTTTTCTACATATTTATCAATGTTCTGTATAAAGTCTGTGTTTGGTGTATTGATGTCTGAGAGATAAATGAAAATAAGTAATGTTTTAATGTAAGGGTTCCCACCCTGGTGTGAATTAGAGTGCATTTTGTTCAATAGAGATGTATTTATAGATCTATCTATATTTTTATAGATTAGGTTTTTTGATGATTTGATGACTGACAAAGAAAATAATGATACTGTATATATAATCATAATTTTATGTAGAGGTCCCCGAGACATTAAAATTGGTTCAAGGGGTCCCTACTGATATAAAGGTTGAGAAACACTGCCATAGAGCCATGAATCTGTATCTTGCACTGACAAGATCAAAACATGTCATGTCTGCACGTCAGATTAATGGCTCTGTACTGTACCATAAGCTGTATCCTTATCCCTTATCCACCCGTCGCCTTGGTCGCAAGAACCCACAACCGTGGTTTACGGATCAGATTAAAAAGTTGAAAAGTCACTCCCATATTGCTGCCGCAAAAGTAACAAAAATATCGGCTTTCTCGAATTTGAAAGTGCCCTTTGTCGGATCAGAAGTGCTTTCTCCTTAGCCAAACAAAACTACTTATCTTCACTCATATCCTCCCAATACCATAACCCCAAACAGCTCTTTAAAGTATTCAACTCCCTGCTCTGTTCACCACCTTCTCCGCCTACCCCATTTATCGGCTAATGAAATAGCCTCATATTTCACAGAGAAAATCTAAAACATCTGAAGTGGTTTTCCTGTGTGCCCTAGCTTCTCCCTACAGCTTCCAACCACTACCATTGCACTGCCCAACCTCCCTTCATTGCTCGCCCCTCCATCTCTACCCCTACCACTGCACTGTCTAGTCTCCCTTCATTGATTAATCCCTTTACTTAGCCCCTAATGAGCTTCACCACTATAACAAAACAGGGACTTTCATCACTCCTATCCAGGACACGTCTCACCACCTGCCCCCTCGACCCCATTCCCTCTCATCTTATTCCCTGATCTCCTCTTTCTTCATTTCCCTTTATATTTAAACATGCCGTTGTATCCCCTATACCTAAAAAACCCTCCCTTGACCCGTCTGCTCTTTCCAGCAACCAGCCTGTCTCCCTTCTAATTTTTGCTTCCAAACTACTGGAAAGACATGTCTATGCTGACCTGGTTTGTCCCCTGTCTGCTAACTCTCTCTTTGACCACCTCCAGTCAGGCTTCCGCCCTAACCACTCGACAGAAACAGCCCTCACTAAAGTAACCAATGATCTATTTAGTGCTAAATCTAAAGGTCACTACTCTTTGCTCATTATTCTTGATCTGTCCTCTGCTTTTGATATTGTTGATCACCCTCTACTCCTTCAGATTCTGGCCTCCTTAGGTATCAAGGACACTGCACTTTCTTGGCTATCCTCCTTTCTCTCTAGTAGGACCTTTAGTGTTTTTTACTCTGAAATTAGCTCCACTCCTGGCCCCCTCTCTGTGGGGGTCCCAAAAGGCTCAGGACTCGGTCCTCTTCTTTTCTCCATCTACACCTATGGCCTTGGACAGCTCATTAGTTCATTTGGGTTTCGTTATCACCTGTATGCGGACGATACCCCAGATCTCTGCCCCAGATCTCCCAACACTGACATCCCAGGTCCCCGACTGCCTTAGTGCTATCTCTGCCTTCATGTCCTCCCGCTTCCTCAAACTAAACATGGACAAGACTGAACTTGTCCTTTTCCCACCCTTACAATCTGTTCCCCTCCCTAGTTTTACTATTAATAATAACAACTCACCCATATCCCCATCTCCTCATGCCCGCCGTCTTCAAACCTCATGTCAATTTGTTTGCCAACTCCTGTCAGCTACAACTCAAAAACATCTCCCGCATTCGACCATTCCACTCAAATGAAGCTACAAAAATCCTAGTCCATGCCCTAATCATATCCTGGTTAGACTACAGCAACACACTCCGGTGTGGTTAACCAAACAACCGCCTGGCTCCGCTTCAATCCATTCTCAACTTTGCTGCCCGGCACATTCATTTCTCTTTTCACTTCTCTAATGCCTCTCTTTTCTGTTAGTCCCTCCACTGGTTGCCCATCACGCAAAGGATCCAGTTCAATCTGCTTACTTTGTCCAATAAAGCACTATCCAACACAGCCCCTCCATATATTTCAGAGCTGATCCATCGATACCGCCCCAGGCGCAACCTCCACTCCACAAACGATACCCTCCTCTCATCCACCCTTGTCACCTCTTCCCATGCCCGCATTCAGGTCTTTACTCATGCTGCCTTCAAACGTAACCTTCAAACGTAACCTTAAAACCCATATTTTTAGGCTAGCATATAACCTTGCCTAAACTTACCCCTTTTACTACCCAATATGATCCAACCCGCCTTTCACACTCCACTGCCAATCTACTTACAGCCTACTGATTCCCATCAACTTGTGTCTCACCCCCATATCCTGTAGACTGTAAGCTCTGTAGACTGTAAGCAGGGGGCAAATAGGGCAGTATTGCTGTAAGAAACTCCTCATTCTGTTTAGTTATATTATGTATTAACCTGTGTATGTAATATGTATGATTTTGTATAACATGTATTACCCTGTATGTAATGTATGACTATGTCATTGTAAAGCGCCACGGAAGATGTTGGCGCTATATAAATCAATAATAATAAGAATATGTGTGAGAGCTGTGTGTGGGTAGGAGTTTGTGTGTGTTAGAGAGAGAGACTGTGTGTGTCTGTGTGTTTAATAGTCTGTGTATATTTAAATGCTAATGGAGCCATTGAATTTGGTGGGGTGCATGTGGGGACATCACACACTACAGAACATTACATCTCCCCGTCCTGCCCCATCTGGCTACTTTTTCTTGCCACCCAGCTGGAAATAATTTCTGGGGCGAACACTGTAACAGTAATCCATTAGATTAGCAGGAATTAGAAATGGGGCTGATAAGGTTTGTTTTATTACAAGATCAATATGAGTGGCAGCGTTGGGGCTTTCTGCCCTGAGTTAAGATAGGTGGGATCTAAATTAGAAATAGTTATTGGCCAGGTCTGATATTTTTCTGTTTCCAAACTTAAATATGACAAGTGAAAACTGCTCACCCGACAATGCTGGTGGTCCAGGTGTAGCCCCCCCCCCAGACCTGTCGTTGGATACGAAACACAACCTAAAAAATTAAATAGGGGGGCAGATCTATATGAGATAGATCTGCCATAGAAAGCCTGGGGCCCCTATACGGCATCAATGAACACATGCTACCACAGCTCAATACCACCTAATTCCAAGGCCAAGCTTTAGGTCTGTTAGCAACTTAAAGTCCAGAAACTGATAATAAAAACAATGCTTTTTTAAAGTGCATGTCCACCTCCAAAACTAAAATTTGCCCAGTGCTGGCCCCACTGTGTAGTGTTACATCCTTACCTTACTCCTCAGCCTCTTATGGTAAGGAAACTGAAGAGTAAAAGCTGTCTGTGTGTCATCCGGTTCCTGCTTCTTCCATGTACTCACTGTGGACTCTGACATAAGCGCAGGGGATCCCTTCCCCCCCCTCCCTCCCACCCTCCGGATCCCTACATGGCTGCCTCACCCCCTACCAATAAATGTATTGTATATGTGTGTATGTGTTTCTGTAGTGTAGGACACCATTGCCCATCCCGAACCACAAAGTTAGATTTGTAAAAAAGCAGCAGAAACATACTTACGCGCCTTCGTTCCCATGGCTGTTCGTATAGCTTCCAATGGAATCTGTCTGTCATCTGCTATACACCTGTCTAATATTCTGTACCCATCTTTTCCTGCTCCTTTCCCTCTGTGGGCCCACGCTACTGATAAGCAAGGGGGTGAGCAGGGGTAGTTGAAATATAGCTGCAGAGACAGAAATACAGGCACATCATGGCATTCTCTCTTTACTTCAAAGAAAAAAACTGTTACAAAAACATTTTCCTGTCCCTACATGTGCTTACCATTTACTAACTGGAAATATACTAGATAGTTTTGAAAGATTTGATAAAAGGGCAAGTCCACCCCTAGATGAAAATGTTAAACTTACCTTTCCCACCCAAAATAACCCAGAATTTGAAAACCTTACCTTCCCAACTTTACTTACCCTACCTAACTACCATTTTTATTTTTGACTGATACACTGGAAAGAAGCTGGAAGACTGGGGAAGAGGGTTTATACTAAAATATAATTTATTATGAAATGTTTTGATGCCCTAACGACTTACAAAGCATTAGGGGATTTGAATTTTATTGGAAGTGCTATATGAAATAAAACAATGGCAGGCTCCAATATCCAGTGTACATTTACATACGCATGCACAACTCTGATATGTTTAAATAACAGAAATTAAACATTTTAATATTATATTTATTTGGGTTTGACTATAGTACACATAGCATAGTAATCTAGTTAAAAAAACACCTGTTATTGTTGCTATGGTAACAATTGTTGAGCAGATGACCTGATGATGTCATAATGCTTTTGTATAATAACATAGCATCACTTGCGATTTGTTGCAGTTTGTTGCAGAGCTGCAGATCAGTCCTAGTGTCTGTTCTGTTTAGCAATCAACAAGCGCTATTTTGGACTTTTTTCAAACATTTAAGGTTATAAAAGTTGAGTCCCTGTGTATCGAGTATAATACTCTGCACAGGTTGATTCCATAACTTTTTAACTGAACAGCAGATTTCAACTAATTGGTAAGTAGAGAGTTGCACATTTATTTCTATTTATTGTAAATAAGTTAAAACAGGAGCTGCCATTATTACATTTGGTATATTTTTATAATATATTTATTTATTAATATTAATTTGGATTTGACCACAGCAAGCAATTATTTTTTATAGAAAACAAACCAGTTGCCATGGTTGCTATGGCAACCATGTTTGTTTACAGCTAGCAATGATGATGTGTTTGATGTAAATACAATCACTGGCGATTGGTTTCAGATTGTTGAGCTGCAGATCGGTCCCAGTGTCTGCTCTGTTGAGCGACCAACAAGCGTTTTTTGAGATTTATTTTCCAAGTTGTGTCCCTGTGGGCCGAGTCCGATATTCCAGCCCCTTTTTTGACTGAACAGATTTCAGCTTATTAGTAAGTAGATAAAAAACTTGTTTGTTTATAAAATAGGAAGGTATTTCCATAGACAAAATACATTATGTGAAGGATGAAGATGAAATAAAGATGGACAATGGAATTGATGTAATGGTTTGAAATCTTATAATGAATTATGGGATTTGTAGTTGTTATAAAGCTTTATTTTATATCCATAAACATGTACCCACCCCCAACACAATACGTTAAATCAGGAGCTGCCATGATTAAAACTGATATTTTTTAATAATATATTTATTTGGATTTGACTATAGTAAGCAATTTGTTTATAGAAAACAGACCAGATGTCATGGTTGCTATGGTAACCGTGTTTTGAATTCTTATAATGAATTATGGGATTTGTAGTTATCAAGATGTATTTTATATCCATAAACATTCACCCACCCCCAACACACACACACTTTATGGACCAAGATACATTGATTTTATTATAAATCTCTAATCCTGGTCATTCATTGTTTATTAAAAATAAACTGCCATTAACATATAAATTATAATATATTTACTGGTTTTAATCTGTTTTTCTATTGAGATGTTTGCATTTGAACATAAATTAAAATTCAGATTTACTTTTCATACTGCAGACGATATGGATCGATTTAGAAAGTTTGGAGAACGTGTCAGAAACATCTTCTTGAAGAAGAATAAGGTAAGGCTGCTACAGAACTTCTTTGTTATAATAATAAATGAACATTGAATTTGATGAGCTGATGAGGCCTCAGGCAGTGAATTTTAGGATGTGGAATGGAAAGTTATTTTTATATCTGTAGCTGATGTTTCCATTGTGAAATGCACATGTAAAGTTAATAGTTTGGGTGCAGTAGATTCCCAAGATAAAATATTACTCCTGTAAAGCTGGGTACACACCAAACAATAATTCGGCCTGACCGATTGCCGACCTTTTCTTCATCCGAATCGGGTGAAAGCAAGATCAGACGGGTCGGAAAACCATTGCCAATCGTACGGCCCTCTATGGACCGCACGATCGTTCGTGGCTACTGTCGGACGCGGCTGCTCCTGGTCATCCAGGAGGAAGAAGTGTGTACCCACCTGAAGAGTAGAACCACCATTTGCATAAAAGTACAAATGGATTTGTCTTAAAATGTATACAAAGGTAAAAGTACTTTAAAGGGTATCTGCACTGGCGAAATTGAGTTTGGGGTTTTTCAGTTGAAGAATGGGTAAAGGAGCTATGTCTTACCTCCCATTCTTCAATTAAACCAGCACGAGCCAGGAACAGAGTTACCTTACCTAGCTTACCTGGTATCCTCCGCTGTTCTTGTGACAGGCCCTGACTGTCACAATTTGTACTGTATATCAATGTGCCGCACACAGTACAAACTCCTTTGGGACCCGTCAGAAGAACAGTGGAGGAGCACGATACACACGTAAGATCGTGGGCACGTCAGACAATGTGTACCAAATGTCTATTTCAGACGAGTATCTTTAACCTATCAAAGATCAGTTATATCATTTTTTTACATTTTGGTTCTATTTTTCTTATTTAGAATTCCAACAGCATCAATGGAAATGAAATAATGGAAGTAAAAGTAGAACAGGAGATAATCCCTGAAAAAATAAAGACTTCAAGATGGAAGAAATATAAAAATGGATGCAAAAAAATCTTTCTTTGCGGCCATTGCAAAGAAAATACCAAACCACAAACCATCAAACAGAAGGAAGCAGAGAATATACCAGGTAAGATAATTAGGAAATTTATTGTTCTACAATATAAAAGGTCCTTAATATATCTAATAAATTGTATCAACTTTGTCTATTAGCTATGAAATTAGCACTTGTCATGTAATTGTTTTAAGGTCCATTCACATGTGCGATCAATGGACCGACCTGTCACGCACGTTGTTGTACAGAAAGGCTGTTTTGCTTGACTATACTATAATGTATGGGCCCTCGGATGGGTGAAACGGACGTTCGGTCAGGTCTCATTGGTAATCCACTGGGTTGGAGCATTAACTAGGCCCGACAGAGCTCCAATATATTAAACAGTACTCGGACTAAATAGCCATTAAGTACACCATCTTGTGTATGAAGATTTAGATTCACTGCTGTCACGCATCTCATGTTTTTTTTAACCTGCTTCCAGCCACCACTCCTCTGAGTGTATGAGCGCTGCCTGAGCCAAGAGGCTCACTCTGCCTCATGGGAGAAGCAGCCCTACCTTGATAGGATGTATATATATATTAGTATATCTATGATATAATATCATATATTTCTGTATGATACCTGAGTAACATATCCGATCTTAGTACAAATCCTAGGCAAGTGTTATTTTTGTGTTTTTCTCCCCCCTGTACAGAAGTCAGAATTGAAATTGAAATTCCTGTCAATGATAAAATTACAGAAAAAATCAATTTAAAAAGGAGGAACGGAAAAAGAAATGGAGCTGTCTCAAACTGCAAGAAACAGAGCACCTTCAGGTACAGTATATGGAATGGTGGTGGGTCTATATTGTACTTTTATTCTGTGCAATAAACAGAGCAAACATTTTTTTTCTGTTTTTTTGCAGTTTGTGATGTACCCGCCACCACCTCCGTAATAGAATTAACATCTATATTAAGAAGAAATCCTAGAGTATCTGGCATAGTAAGTCACTTATACCATTCTATATCACTGGATAAATGCAGCACATGAGACATCATAGCCTAAAAGGAGATAATTAACTAGTCCTTAGTACAAATGATCTCTGTTTACAAACATATAAATTAATAGACCAATCCTTAAAGAAGGGCTGGACAAATCCAAGGAGCCAGGTAGCCAATCCAACTAGAAATTTAGTGCTGGCAACTTGGGTTTTAGAGTATTATATTCATACGTATCTATGGGACTGGCTACCCAAAAGTAAAAGTGGCTCCTAAAGATGTCTAACTGGCTTCTAATGTAAAAAAAAGTCTACCCCTGAATTAAGGTCTGCAATGTATTGTAAGATATTGCCTGTCAAAAGGCTTTATAGGGCATTAAACAGTTCCCAAACCAAGTGCATGACATGGGAATTCATTTATTATTGTAATATGGTGAAAATATGTAAATCTATCTGTAATATTACACATATCACATAATAGCCATTATACATGAAATAAACATTAGATGCAATTATAAAATATATAATAACTGTTATTACCATTCACATATTGTCCTGTTATAATTTATGAATATTTCTAGTATTCCACAACACCTAATGAATCTGATTGTTAACAGGTTAGAATCGTGGCTGATAAGTCTGTGAAACACACAGAACTGCAGGAAACAGAGGCACCTTCAGGTACAGTATAGTGGGATTGGTGATCTATATTGTATTCTGTGCAAATAAACTGAGTAAACACCACACATCTCATTTACTTATACAATCTGATATGATTCTAAAATTGTCCAACTGGCTCCAATTCTTAAAAAACATCTTGTCTGCCCCTGTATTAACCTCTGTGTAATGATAAGAATCAATGTTCACTCCCCTTAAACCAAAATAAAATTTTGTACCGAAATCTATAGCTCTAAAGGTCTTATAAAATCTGATATGATTCTAAAATTGTCCAACTGGCTCCAATTCTTAAAAAAACATCTTGTCTGCCCCTGTATTAACCTCTGTGTAATGATACGAATGTTCACTCCCCTTAAACTAAAATAAAATTTTGTACCAAAATCTATAGCTCTAAAGGTTCCGTAGCTGATTTCTTCCTCACTCCAGAAATTTACTGCTGGCTACTTGGATTTTAGAGTTTTATATTGATATCAATGGGACTGGCTACCCAAAAGTAAAAGTGGCTCCTAAAGATGTCTAACTGGCTTCTAATGTAAAAAAAAGTCTACCCCTGAATTAAGGTCTGCAATGTATTGTAAGATATTGCCTGTTAAAAGGCTTTATAGGGCATTAAACAGTTCCCAAACCAAGTGCATGACATGGGAATTCATGTATTATTGTAATATGGTGAAAATATGTAAATCTATCTGTAATATTACACATATCACATAATAGCCATTATATAAGAAAAACATTAGATGCAATTATAAAATATGTAATAACTGTTATAACCATTCACTTATTGTCCTGTTATAATTTATGAATATTTCTAGTACTGCGTGTTGTCTCAACCATGGTCGGGGGACCCTAGGGTTCCCTGAGAGGTTGATGGGGGTCCTCAAACATTGACGATATTGATAGATCCACAATTTTGATGATGCAGAATATATTTTTCTCTACATATTTATCAATGTTGTATAAGTCTGTGTTTGGTGTATTATGTCTGAGAGATAAAGAAATAAGTAATGTTTTAATTAAGGTTCCCACCCTGTGTGAATTAGAGTGCATTTTTTTTCCATATAGTTAATTTATAGATCTATCATTATTTATAGATTATAGGTTTTTTGATGATCTTGATGACTGACAAAGAAATAATGATACTGTAATATTATTCTAATTTTATGTAGAGGTCCCCGAGACATTAAAATTGGTTCAAGGGGTCCCTACTGATATAAAGTTGAGAAACACTGCCATAGAGCCATGAATCTGATCTTGCACTGACAAGATCCAAAACATGTTATGTCTGCACTCAGATATAATGGCTCTGTACTGTACCATAAGCTGTATCCTTATCCCTTATCCACCCTCGCCTTGGTCGCAAGAACCCACAACCGTGTTTTACGGATCAGATTAAAAGTTGAAAGTCACTCCCATATTGCGCTGCGCAAAGTAACAAAATTATCGGCTTTCTTCTTCGAATTTGAAAGTGCCCTTTGTCGGATCAGAAGTGCTTTCTCCTTATCCAAACAAACTACTTATCTTCACTCATATCCTCCCCATACCATAACCCCAAACAGCTCTTAAAGTATTCAACTCCCTGCTCTGTTCACCACCTTCTCCCGCCTACCCCCATTTATCGGCTAATGAAATAGCCCTCATATTTCACAGAGAAAATCTAAAACATCTGAGTGGGTTTTCCTGTGGTGCCCTAGCTTCTCCCTACAGCTTCCAACCATACCTTGCACTGCCCAACCTCCCTTCATTTTGCTCGCCCCCTCCCTCTCTAACCCCTACCACTGCACTGTCTAGTCTCCCTTCATTGATTAATCCCTTTACTTACCCCCTAATGAGCTTCACCACTATACAAAACAGGGGACTTTCATCACTCTATCCAGGACCGTCTCACACCCTCTCCCACCTGCCCCTCGACCCCATTCCCCCTCTCATCTTATTCCCTGATCTCCTCTTTCTTCTTCATTGCCCTTGATATTTAAACTGCCGTTGTATCCCCTATACCTAAAAAAAAACCCTCCTTGACCCCGCTGCTCTTTCCAGCAACCAGCCTGTCTCCCTTCTAATTTTTGCTTCCAACTACTGGAAAGACATGTCTATGCTGACCTGGTTTTGTCCCCTGTCTGCTAACCTCTCTCTTGACCACCTCCAGTCAGGGCTTTTCCGCCCTAACCACTGCGACAGAACAGCCCTCCTAAAGTACCAATGATCTATTTAGTGCTAAATCTAAAGGTCACTACTCTTTGCTCATTATTCTTGATCTGTCCTCTGCTTTTGATATTGTTGATCACCTCGCACTCCTTCAGATTCTGGCCTCCTTAGGTATCAAGGACACTGCACTTTCTTGGCTATCCCCTTTCTCTCTCTCTAGTAGGACCTTTAGTGTTTTTTAACTCTGAAATTAGCTCCACTCCTGGCCCCCTCTCTGTGGGGGTCCACAAGGCTCAGGACTCGTCCTCTTCTTTTCTTCCTCCATCTACACCTATGGCCTTGGACAGCTCATTAGTTCATTTGGGTTTCGTTATCACCTGTGATGCGGACGATACCCAGATCTCTGCCCCAGATCTCCCAACACTTACATCCCAGGTCCCCGACTGCCTTAGTGGCTATCTCTGCCTTCATGTCCTCCCAGCTTCCTCCAACTAACTGGACAAGACTGAACTTGTCCTTTTCCCCACCTTACAATCTGTTCCCCTCCCTAGTTTTTACTATTAATAATAACAACTCACCCATATCCCCATCTCCTCATGCCCCCCGTCTTCAAACCTCATGTCAATTTGTTTGCCAACTCCGTCAGCTACAACTCAAAACTCTCCCCATCATTCGACCATTCACTCAAATGAGCTACAAAATCCTAGTCCATGCCCTAACATATCCTGGTTAGACTACACAACACAACTCCCCGGTGTGGGTTAACCAAACAACCGCCTGGCTCCGCTTCAATCCATTCTCAACTTGCTGCCCGGCACTTCATTTCTCTTTCCACTTCTCTAATGCCTCTCTTTTCTGTCCAGTCCCTCCACTGTGCCCATCACGCAAAGCGACACAAGGATCCATTCAATCTGCTTACCTTGTCCAATAAAGCACTATCCACCACAGCCCCTCCATATATTTCAGAGCTGATCCTCGATACCGCCCCAGGGCGCAACACCTCCACTCCACAACATACCCTCTCCTCATCCACCCTTGTCCACCTCTTCCCATGCCCGCATTCAGGTCTTTACTCATGCTGCCTTCAAACGTAACCTTTAAACGTAACCTTAAACCCATATTTTTAGGCTAGCATATAACCTTGCCTAAACTTACCCCTTTTACACTAGCCAATATGATCCAACCCCTTTCACACCTCCACTGCCAATCTCCTTACAGCCACTCTTCCCATCACTTGTGTCTCACCACCCATATCCTGTAGACTGTAAGCTCTGTAACTGTAAGCAGGGGCAAATAGGGCAGTATTACTGTAAGAAACTCCTCATTCTGTTTGTTATATTATTATTACCTGTGTATGTAATATGTTATGATTTTGTATAACATGTATTACCCTATTTAATGTATGACTATGTCATTGTAAAGCGCCACGGAAGATGTTGGCGCTATATAAATCAATATAATAAGAATTGTGTGAGAGCTGTGTGTGGGGTAGGAGTTTGTGTGTGTTAAGAGAGAGACTGTGTGTGTCTGTGTGTTTAATAGTTCTGTTGTATATGTTATGCTAATGGAGCCATTGAATTTGGTGGGGGTGCATGTGGGGACTCACACCACTAAGAACATTAATCTCCCCCGTCCTGCCCCATCTGGCTACTTTTTCTTGCCACCCAGCTGGAATAATTTCTGGGGCGAACACTGTAACCAGTAATCCATTAGATTACGGAATTAGAAATGGGGCTGATATAGGTTGTTTTATTTTACAAGATCATTTAGTGGGCATCGTTGGGGGCTTTCCTGCCCTGAGTTAAGATGTGGGATCTAAATTAGAATAGTTATTGGCCAGGTCTGATATTTTTCTGTTTCCAAACTTAATATGACAAGTGAAACTGCTCACCCGCTCACACCGACAATGCTGGTGGTCCAGTGTAGCCCCCCCCCCCCCCAGACCTGTCGTTGGATACGAAACACAACCTAAAAATTCAAATACGGGTGGGCAGATCTTATGAGATAGATCTGCCATAGAAAGCCTGGCCCCCTATACGGCATCAATGACACATGCTACCACAGCTCAATACACCTAATTCCAAGGCCAAGCTTTAGGTCTGTTTAGCAACTTAAGTCCAGAAACTGATCATAAAACAATGCTTTTTTTAAAGTGCATGTCCACCTCCAAACTAAAATTTGCCCAGTGCTGGCCCCACTGTGATGTTACACCTTACACTCCTACCTTACCTCACTCCTCAGCCTCTTATGGTAAGGAAACTGAAGAGTAAAAGCTTTCTGTGTGTCATCCGGTCCTGCTTCTTTCTCCCTGTACTCACTGTGGACTCTGACATAATCGCAGGGGATCCCTTCCCCCCTCCCCCCCTCCATCCCCACCCTCGATCCCTACATGGCTGCCTCACCCCCTACCATAAATGTATTGTATATGTGGTGTATGTGTTTTCTGTAGTGTAGGCACCATCCATGCCCCCAACCACCACAGAAGTTCAGATTTGTAAAAGCAGCAGAAACATACTTACCGCGCCTTCCGTTCCCACGGCTGTTCGTATAGCTTCCCAATGGAATCTGTCTGTCATCTGCTATACAAAACACCTGTCTAATATTCTGTACCCATCTTTCCTGCTCCTTTCCCTCTGTGGCCCACGCTACTGATAGCAAGGGGGTGAGCAGGGTAGTTGAAATATAGCTGAGAAGACAGAAATCAGGCACATCATGCATTCTCTGCTTTATACTTCAAGAAAAAACTGTATACAAAAACATTTTCCTGTCCCTACATGTGCTTACCATTTACTAACTGGAAATATCCTAGATAGTTTTGAAAGATTTGATAAAATGGCAAGTCCACCCCTAGAGGAAAATGTTAAACTTACCTTTCCCACCCAAAATAACCCAGAATTTGAAACCTTAACCTTCCCCTTTACTTACCCTACCTAACTACCAGTTTTTATTTTTGACTGATACACACTGGAACGAAGCTGGAAGACTGGGGAAGAGGGTTTATCACTAAAATATAATTTATTATGAAATGTTTTGATGCCCTAAGACTTCAAAGCCATTAGGGGATTTGAATTTATTGGAAGTGCTATATGAAATAAAACATGGCAGGCTCCATATCCAGTGTACATTACATAAGCACGCACAACTCTGATTGTTTAAATAACAGAAATTAAACATTTTATATTATATATTTATTTTGGGTTTGACTATAGTACACATCGCAAGTAATCTAGTTAAAAAACACCTGTTATTGTGCTATGGTAACAATTGTTGAGCAGATGACTGATGATGGTCATAATGCTTTGTATACATAACATAGCATCCACTTGCGATTTGTTGCAGTTTTGTTTGCAGAGCTGCAGATCGTCCTAGTGTCTGTTCTGTTTAGCAATCAACAGCGCTATTTTGGACTTTTTTTCAAACATTTAAGGTTATAAAGTTGAGTCCCTGGTATCGAGATAATACTCTGCACAGTTGATTCCATAACTTTTTTAACTGAACAGCAGATTTCAACTAATTGGTAAGTAGAGAGTTGCACATTTATTTCTATTTATTGTAAATAAGTTAAAACAGAGCTGCCATTATTACATTTTGGTATATTTTTATAATATTTTATTATTAATATAATTTGGATTGACCACAGCAAGCAATTATTTTTTATAGAAAACAAACCAGTTGCCATGGTTGCTATGGCAACCATGTTTGTTTACAGCTAGCAATGATGATGTGTTTGATGTAAATACAATCCCTGGCGATTGGTTTCAGATTGTTGAGCTGCAGATCGGTCCCAGTGTCTGCTCTGTTGAGCGCCAACAAGCGTTTTTTGAGATTTATTTTCCCAGTTGTGTCCCCTGTGGCCGAGTCCTATTCCCACACGTCTCCTTAGCCCCTTTTTTGACTGAACAATTTCGCTTATTAGTAAGTGATAAAAACTTGTTTTTTATAAAATAGGAAGGTATTTCCATGACAAAATACATTATGTGAAGGATGAAGAGAAATAAGATGGACAATGGAATTGATGTAATGGTTTGAAATCTTATAAGAATTATGGATTTGTAGTTGTTATAAAGCTTTATTTTATATCCTAAACCTGTACCCACCCCCCAACACAATCACGTTAAATCAGGACTGGCCATGATTAAAACTGATATTTTTTAATAATATATTTATTGGATTTGACTATAGTCGCAATTTGTTATAGAACAGACCAGATGTCTGGTTGCTAGGTAACCGTGTTTTGAATTCTTATAATGAATTATGGGATTTGTAGTTATCAAGATGTATTTATATCCATAAACATTCCCCACCCCCCAACACACACACACTTTATTGGACCAGATACATTGATTTTATTATAAATCTCTAATCCTGGTCATTCATTGTTTATTAAAAATAAACTGCCATAACATATAAATTATATAATATTTTACTGGTTTTAATCTGTTTTTTTCTATTGAGATTTTTGCATTTGAACTAAATTAATTCATTTACTTTTCATACTGCAGACGATATGGATCGATTTAGAAAAGTTTTGGAGAACGTGTCAGAAACATCTTCTTGAAGAAGAATAAGGTCGGCTGCTACAGACCTTCTTTGTTCTAAATATAAATGAACATTGAATTTGATGAGCTGAGAGGCCTCAGGCAGTGAATTTTAGGATGTGGAATGGAAAGTTATTTATATCTGTAGCTGATGTTTCCATTGTGAAATGGCACATGTAAAGTTAATAGTTTGGTGCAGTCAAGTTCCCAATAAAATATTACTCCGAAAGCTGGGTACACCACCAAAAATAATTCCAGCCTGCCGATTGCCGACCTTTCTTCATCCAACTCGGGTGAAAGCAAGATCAGACGGGTCGGAAAACCATTGCCAATCGTACGGCCCTCATGGACCGCACGATCGTTCGTGGCTACTGTCGAGCGCTGCTCCTTGGTCATCCAGAAGGAAGATGTGTACCCACCTGAAGAGTAGAACCACCATTTGCATAAAAGTACAAATGGATTTGTCTTCAAATGTATACAAAGGTAAAAGTACTTTAAAGGGTTCCTGCACTGGCGAAATTGAGTTTGGGGTTTTTCAGTTGAAGAATGGTAAAGGAGCTTGTCTTTTACCTCCCATTCTTCAATTAAACCACACGAGCCAGAACAGAGTTACCTTACCTAGCTTACCTGGTATCCTCCGCTGTTCTTGTGACAGTCCCTGACTGTTCACAATTTGTTACTGTATATCAATTGTGCCGCATACATAAAACTCCTTTGGGACCCGTCCAGAAGAAACAGCAGGAGCACGATACACACGTAAGATCGTGGGCACGTCAGACAATGTGGTACCAAATGTCTATTTCAACGGGTATCTTAACCTATCAAAGATCAGTTATATCATTTTTTTACATTTTGGTTCTATTTTTCTTATTTGAATTCCACAGCATCAATGGTGAAAGTAATGGAATTAAAAGTATAAACAGGAGATAATCCCCTGAAAAATAAAGACTTCAAGATGGAAAAATATAAAATGATGCACAAAAATCTTTTCTTTGGTCCATTGCTCAAGAAAATACCAACCACAAACCATCAACAAAGGAAGCAGAGAATAACCAGTAAGATAATTAGGAATTTATTGTTCTCCCAATATAAAAGGTCCTTAATATATCTAATAAATTGTATCAACTTTGTCTATTAGCTAGAAATTAGCACTTGTCTGTAATTGTTTTAAGGTCCCTTCACGTGCGATCATGGACCGACCTGTCACGCACGTTGTTGTACATAAAGGCTGTTTTTTTGCTTGACACTACTATAATGTATGGGCCCCGGATGGTGAAACGACGTTCGGTCAGGTCTCATTGGTAATCCCTGGGTTGGAGCTTAACTAGGCCCACAGAGCTCCATATATTAAACGTACTCGGACTAAATAGCCATTAAGTAAACACATCTTTGTGTATGAAGATTAGATTCACTGCTGTCACGCATCTCCATGTTTTTTTTTAACCTGCTTCCAGCCACCACTCTCCTCTGAGTGTATGAGCGCTGCCTGAGCCAAGAGGCTCACTCTGCCTCATGGGAGAAGCAGCCCTACCTTGATAGATGTATATATATATATAGTATATATATATATATATATAATTATTCATTAATGATATCTGAGTACATATCCAGTCTTAGTACAAATCTAGGGCAAGAGTTATTTTTTGTGTTTTTCTCCCCCCTGTACCAGAAGTCAGAATTGAAATTGAAATTCCTGTCAATGATAAAATTACAGAAAAAATCAATTTAAAAAGGAGGAACGGAAAAAGAAATGGAGCTGTCTCAAAACTGCAAGAAACAGAGCACCTTCGGTACAGTATAATGGATTGGTGGTCTATATTGTACTTTTATTCTGTGCAATTAAACAGAGCAACATTTTTTTCTGTTTTTTTTTGCAGTTTTGTGATGTACGCCACCACCATTCCTGAATAGAATTAACATCTATATTAAGAAGAAATCCTAGAGTATCTTGGCATAGTAAGTACTTTACCATTCTATATCACTGGATAAATTGCAGCACATGAGACATCATAGCCTGAAAGGAGATAATTAACTAGTCCTTAGTACAAATGATCTCTGTTTACAACATATAAATTAATAGACCATCCTTAAAGAAGGGCTGGACAAATCCAAGGAGCCGGTAGCCATCCACTAGAAATTTAGTGGCTGGCAACTTGGGTTTAGAGTATTATATTCATACGTATCTATGGGACTGGCTACCCAAAGTAAAAGTGGCTCCTAAGAATGTCTAACTGGCTTCCTAATATAAAAAAAAGTCTACCCCTAAATTAAGGTCTGCAATGTATTGTAAGATATTGCCGTTAAAAGGCTTTATGGGGTAAACACTTTCCCAAACCAAGTGCATGACATGGGAATTCATTTATTATTGTAATATGGTGAAAATATGTAAATCTATCTGTAATTATTACACATATACATAATAGCCATTATACATGAAATACATTAGATGCAATTATAAAATATATAATCTGTTATTACCATTTACTTAATTGTCCTGTTTATAATTTATTGAATATTCTAGTATTCCACAACACCTAATGAATCTGATGTTTAACAGGTTAGAATCGTGGCTGATAAGTCTGTGAACACACAGACTGCAGGAAACAGAGGCACCTTCAGGTACAGTATATTGGGATTGGTATCTATATTGTATTCTGTGCAAAACTGAGTACACACCACACATCTCATTTATTATAAATCGATATGATCTAAAATTGTCCAACTGGCTCCAATTCTTAAAAAAACATCTTGTCTGCCCGTATTAACCTCTGTGTATGATAAGAATGTTCACTCCCCTTAAACTAAAATAATTTTGTACCAAATCTATGGCTCTAAAGTTCCCTGTAGCGTGATTTCTTCTCTCACTCCACACAGACAGCCAGCACATCTATATGTGTACAGATCATAGTTCACACAGAACTTACAATCTGTATGCTAAGTTTTTAATAATTTTTTGGGTTTTTTTGCAGTTTGTGATCTAAACCCACCACTAACCCAACCGCCACCACCTCCTGAAATAGAATTAACATCTATTATTAAGATGATGATCCTAGAGGATCTAGCATAGTAAGTACATTACTATTCTAAATCACTGAGTAACCTGCAGCACATGAGACATCATAGCCTGAAAAGGAGATAAATTAACTGACCTTAGTACATTTAGGGGGAGATCCAAAGACGTCCGCCGCGTTCTTCTTTGCCCGATCCCGCGTACAATAACTGACGGAAGCGTGATTTGTCAGTTATTGCATCTCAGGATCGGGCTAAGATAAGAGCGGGGTTTAACAACGCCTCCTACCCAGTGCCGTTAAGTGTCGCGCTACTATGTAGCGCAAAACTTAACGGTAGGGGTTGTGCATCTGTAGCACGGCGCTATTTTCCAAAAACACTTTGGAAATGGCCTGTGCTCTAAATTCCGTCTAAAACCCACGTTAACCCAATTTTTTTTCGGGTTACGTGGTTTTAGACGAAAAAAAAAGGGCCATATTGTATCTCCCCCTTCCCCCTTAATATAGAAGTGACTGAAATAATCCCCTGCAGTAGAGATGTATAACATAGCTCAGTTTTTATTTCTGTAAAATTTTCAGTGAATCCAAGTTTCCAGTGAAACTTTAGTCATCTCTCCATACGACAGATATTGTACTGGGACAAGTACATAATGTACTAATTGTATAATCACACTAGTGACAAAAGCCCTGAAAAATGATCTCGGTTGACAGGTGGTCACCGGGGGTCCCTAATATAATAATTATAATGCATGTAATGCCTAAAATATACAGAATGATTTTATTAACCAATTGTTAAAAAATGTATGCTGATATTAAGAGAAGTTTCCAAGTCACAGTGGCTAACAAACATAAATTAATAAGACCGATCCTTAAGGAGGGCTGGACAATCCATTGAGCCAGGTAGCCAATCCAACTAGAAATTTACTGCGTCTACTTGGATTTAGAGTTTTTATATTGATATCAATTGGGACTGGCTACCCAAAGTAAAAGTGGCTCCTAAAGATGTCTAACTGGCTTCTAATGTAAAAAAGTCTACCCCTGAATTAAGGTCTGCAATGTATTGTAAAGATATTGCCTGTTAAAAGGCTTTATAGGCATTAAACAGTTCCCAAACCAAGTGCATGACATGGGAATTCATGTATTATTGTAATATGGTGAAAATATGTAAATCTATCTGTAATATTACACATTCACATAATAGCCATTATAAAGAAACCATTAGATGCATTATAAAATTGTAATAACTGTTATTACCATTCACTTATTGTCCTGTTATAATTTATGAATATTTCTAGTACTCCACAACACCTAATGAATCTGATTGTTACAGGTTAGAATCGTGGCTGATAAGTCCTGTGAAACACACGAACTGCAGGAAACAGAGGCACCTTCAGGTACAGTTATGGGATTGGTGGGTCTATATTGTACTTTTTATTCTGTGCAAATAAACTGAGTACCCACACATCTCATTTACTATACAATCGATATGATTCTAAAATTGTCCAACTGGCTCCATTCTTAAAAACATCTTGTCTGCCCCTGTTAACCTCTGTGTAATGATAAAATCAATGTTCCTCTCCCCTTAAACCAAATAAAATTTTATTTTGTACCGAAATCTATAGCTCAAAGGTGTCTGTAGCTGATTTTTTCCTCACTCCACTACAGACAGCAGCACATCTATACGTGTACATACATAGTTCACACAGAACTTACAATCTGTGTAGCTAAGTTTTTAATATTTTGTTGGGTTTTTTTTTCAGTTTGTGATCTAACTCTGCCACCCCACCTCCTGAATAGAATTAAGATCTATTATTAAGAAATGACCTAGAGGATCCTGGCATTTAAGTACAAATTACTATTCTAAATCACTGAGTAACCTGCAGCACATGAGACATCATAGGCCTGAAAGGAGATAATTAAACTGACCCTTATACATTTAATATAGAAGTTTGACTGAAATATCCCCTGCAGTAGAGATGGATAACATAGCTCAGTTTATTTCTGTAAAAATTTTCAGTGAATCCAAGTTTCCAGTGAAACTTTAGTCATCTTCCTCCATACGACAATATTGTACTGGGACAAGTACATAAAGGTACTAATTGTATAATCACACAGTGACAAAAGCCCTGAGAAATGATCTCGGTTGACAGGTGGTACCGGGTCCCTAATATAATTAATTATATGCATGTAATGCCCTAATAAAATATACAGAATGATTTTATAACCAATGGGTTAAAATGTATGCTGATATTAAGAGAAGTTTCCAAGTCACGTGGCTTACAACATAATTAATAACCGATCCTTAAGGAAGGGCTGGACAAATCCACTAAGGCCAGGTACCAATCCAACAGAAATTTACTGCTGGCTACTTGGATTTTAGAGTTTGATATTGATATCTATGGGACTGGCTACCAAAGTAAAAGTGGCTCATAAAGATGTCTAACCTGCTGGCTTCTAATGTAAAAAAAAGTCTACCCTGAATTAAGGTCTGCAATGTATTGAGATATGCCCGTTAAAAGGCTTTATAGGGCATTAAACAGTTCCCAACCAAGTGCCATACATGGGAATTCATTTATTATTGTAATATGGTGAAAATATGTAATCTATCTGTAATATTACCATTCACATAATGCCATTATATATGAAAACATTAGATGCAATTATAAAATATGTAATAACTGTTATTACCATTCACTTATTGTCCTGTTATATTTTATGATATTTTCTAGTTTTCCACACCTAATGAATCTGATTGTTAACATGTTAGAATCGTGGCTGATAAGTCTGTGAAACACACAGAACTGCAGGAAACAGAAGCACCTTCAGGTACCGTATATTGGATTGGTGGTCTATAATTGTATGTTTTATTCTGTGCAAATCGAGCAAACACCACACATCTCATGATTCTAAATACCACAATCTGATATGATTCTAAAATTGGCCAACTGGCTCCAATTCTAAAAACATTTATCTGCTCCTGTATTAACTAATGAATAATTATAAGACTAACATGCTTATTTAAAAAAGTTCTTATTGTTAAAAATGGTGTTAATTTTGCCCCAACCAATCAAAGTTTGATTTGTTTGTAAGACTTTTATAGAACCTGCCTGTTTATGTTCACTAAACCTTTCACCAATATAGAATTTTGTCCAATTCTATGGCTCATAAAGGTTCTGTAGCTGATTTCTTCTCTTCCTTTCCAGTACAGCGCAGCACCATCTATATGTGTCAGATCATAGTTCACACAGAACTTACAATCTGTATGCTAAGTTTTTAATATTTTGTTGGTTTTTTTTTTGCAGTTTTGATCTACTACACAGCCACCACCTCCTGAAAGAGAATTAAACATCTATTATTAAGAAGATGATCCTAGAGGATCCTGGCATTGTAAGTACATTACTTTCTAAATCACCGAGTAACCTGCAGCACATGAGACATCATAGCCTGAAAAGGAGATAAATAACTGCCTTAGTACATTAATATAGAAGTTGACTGAAATAATCCCTGCAGTAGAGTGGATGAACATAGCTCAGATTTATTCTGTAAAATTTTCAGTGAATCCAAGTTGTCCAGTGAACTTTAGTGGATTTTAGAGTTTTATATTGATTCTATGGACTGCGCTCAAAAGTAAAAGTGGCTCCTAAAGTGTCTAACTGGCTTCTAATGAAAAAAAGTCTACCCCCCCTGAATTAAGGTCTGCAATGTATTGTAGATATTGCCTGTTAAAAGGCTTTATAGGGTATTAAACAGTTCCCACCCAAGTGTATGACAGGGAAGTTAATTTATTATTGTAATATGGTGAAAATATGTAAATCTATCTGTATATTATCACCTATCACATAAATAAGCCATTATAATATGAAAACATTAGATGCAATTATAAAATATGTAAACTGTTTATTACCATTCACTTATTGTCCTGTTATAATTTATGAATATTTCTAGTTTCCACACACCTAATGAATCTGATGTTAACAGGTTAGAATCGGGCTGATAAGTCTGTGAAACACACAGAACTGCAGGAAACAGAGGCACCTTCAGGTACAGTAAGTGGGATTGGTGTCTCTATTGTTATCTGTGCAAATAAACTGAGTAAACACCACACATCTCATTTACTTATAAAATCTGATATGATTCTAGAATTGTCCAACTGGCTCCAATTTAAAAAAAAAAAAAAACATCTTGTCTGCCCCTGTATTAACCTCTGTGTAATAATAAGATGTTCACTAACTTTCCACCAAAATAGGATATTTTGTGCCAAAATCTATGGCTCTATAGGTTCTGTAGCTGATTTCTTCCTCACTCCAGTACAGACACCAGCACATCTATATGTGTACAGATCATAGTTTGCTCATGTATGATCATTTTTTAAATGTTTTTCTGTTTTTTTCTTTGTCATGTCATGTTTTTCTGTTTTTTTTTTGCCACCACCTCCTGAAATAGATTTGAGTATGTCCGTCTACACAGAACATACCAAGGAAATGATTGAAAAAGAGAGAGAACAGAAAGTAAAATTGGACTACTTAAAATCTATTAAGAAGAAGATCCTACATGATCTTGGCATAGTAAGTACTAGAGATATAGTGTGGTTGCAAATACAACCCGATTTTGAATAGAATCTAATGGTTTCAATGCGCAAACTATTTGCTTCATATTATTTAAATTTTTTAGACTTGTTTTTTTTCTTCAAGAAATTTTTACATTTTGGTAACTCTCAAATTCAGAATTTATGATTTTGGTAGCCCTTAGAAATGACAATCAATTTCAGTAACAGAATTTTCCAAGTTTAGTAACCTTCAAATATGCAAGTTGATTATGGTAAATCTCAAATTCACAATAACGATAACCCTGGAATCAAAAGTCGGTTTCGGTAACCCTCAAATTTAATTTTTTATTAAGTTTTGTTTATGTAGTGTTACCCAGACCATTTCCCAGACCCCGGGTGTCATAATTTGGCTTGAAACTGTCTTTTTCTTCTTCAGTTTTTATTTTTGCTTTTTTTGACCTGTATCTCCTCCCACAGTTTTGGCCCTGAGACAAGAAGCTTAGTACAAATGGGGACCAATAGTAACAAGTGTGCTATTGCCTAGTTAAGGAATCAATGGAAGCCCATGTGTATCACTGACTTTTGGGACATTTTCCCCATAGACTATAATGGTACAATCTTCAAATGTGGATATTTCAAAGTTTAAGTTTTATGTCATAATCATCCCCAGCCCCCACACAGACAACAGGTACACACACCTTCTGACCTACCTTCCATTCCTGTGCGGAGAAGGTAACTATAATAAAAAAAAAATGAATTTGACCAATCATTTTTTACCTCTCAACCTGATACAGATGCACACACCTATTGACCTACTCTTTCATTCCTTTGCCAGCCAATATAGTAACTTACTACATGTAACTATAGTAAAAAAAAAAAACATACCAGTGCCCTCTTTCATTGCCATAGCAAGATTATTGAGTTTCAAAACATGCGACATAGACACACACATTCCCTTACAAAATATAAGCTTTCAAGCCAAATTTTAAGTTTATACTTAAACTTTCCTTTTCTAGTTTCAAATTATTAACTTTCCTGTTTTAATTTATAAACATTTCCAGGATCCCATTGTTACAGTGTGTGGATCAGCAGAGGAGGAACCTCTGCCTACTGTGAAAAATGGAGATGTGATTGTGACTGAGGCACCTTTAGGTAAAGTATAGTGGGATGGATGGTCTATGTTATCATTGTATTACTATTATATATAACCAAACAGAGCAAACACAATGCAAATGTACATCACATACCATAGAGTTTCCCAGTAAAATGTCAACACTGCAGGATGGATCTACTTATCACTCCCTATAAACTGTTATAGACCTACATGTAAGCAGAAGGTGCCCATTAAAGGTCTTTATGTATGTATGTATGTTTATTTATATCCCTTTGGCCATGTAAACACCCCACAGTGATTTCTTCCTTACTGTAACTGTTAGTGGCTTATACTTGAAACTGCAAATTGGGGTGATTGTATACAAAACAGAAACATCCAATATCTATCTGAGGATCTGTAAACACATTTCTATGTGTGTGTAGAGATCGTGGGGTAATACTGAGATTACCAACAACATAACATTATTATAACGAGATTACTGTTAACATGGAAACAATATGTAATTAGACTATAATTTACTGTTTGTTTTAATTTGCTAGAAAATCCCGAAAAAAAGGAGAAAAAACGAAAAAAGAACCCCAAGACAAGGCGCATGGTAAGTCCCTTACCCCAGGGATGATCAGGGTCTATAAATAAATAAACAAACGGATGGACCAGTCCTTATGGGCTATTATATATTGCAATATTTCCCTATCAATAGGGTATTACATTCCTATTCCAATCCTATTACATGATATAGGAATTCATTCATTATTGTAATATGGTTTAATTGTGCAGTAAATATTTCTATAAAATTACAATGGTTATAATGCTACATGGGATTAACCCCAGAACATTTGACCCTTTATATATATAAAAAAAAGATGTACAGTTATTATTATTCTAAATTACTCATGTTTTCATTTTTTGAAGGAGGAGCCTAGTGACAGATTCTGGGAACCAAAAGAAGAACACAGGGACCCAACAAGTACAGTATAAGGGGATTGGGCCCTTTATTAACTTCCATATAACAAAAAGGAGACTGTATCAAAATAAACATCCCTCTAGGTCCCTTGGTTGGTTTCTTTCCACCCTGGTACAGACATAATCACGTCTATATATGTGTTCAAATCTATGGTCAGAACCAGCAACATGCAAAATGCCTCAAATCCTGTTTATTGTTCCCCTATAGATATTAGACCCGTATGTAGCTTTATACCTGTATGAGTAGAACATGTACTATCAGTATCGCACTTCCATCTGGCCTCAGTTATAAGATAAAGATACCGTGCCTTTATAAATATGGCCCATAATTCTTATTTATACTTATATATCCTTGTTTAAGCTTTGTTAATCCATCCTGGTCAGTTAAATCTAAAGATAATGTATTTAATTAATGTATTGCTCTCATTTTCCTATTTCTTTAGTTGCTAATGGATATTACTACTGAAGATGAGCTTAGAAATCAGAATCCAAGAAACGACATTCACCATAAAAATTTAAATATCTACAAAATCCTTAATATATAAAGTAAGTTACCAAAGTAAAACTGTCCCTTTTAGCATTGTTGGTAAACAGATGTAAGTGCAGTTGGTAATTGTTAGAATGTGATAGTGAATTTCCGACAGGGACCACGTGTTAAATATCCAGCCTTGAACTGGGATATTTATCAGGTGACCTACCATGTTAGACCTAGTAGTCTTCCACTAGGGTTGGGTGCAGCCTTCCTGCTGCCTGAGTTAAATTGGGAACTGGGGTTCCACCTTAATAATTTCAATATGTTGGGTAACAACCAGTTATACGACAGTCAGCTATTGGATGATTAGTAAATTTTGGGGTAGCAAATCATTTTATCTTTGTAGCTATTGAATAAAAATCATAAGAACTGCTTTGGGGCTGCCGAGATTATGAAATGCATGTACTGTTAGGTAAGTTTGTTTTTCAGATATTTTAATGGAGAAACGCTAATAAAGGAATCAGACGGGGTAAACTAAACAATGGAAATCTCCCACCCCATCCAATTAAGTTTTTGTGGCTATTGAAAATGCCGATAAAGATGGTAAGATGGAAGAACCTATGTTAGAAGAATAAAGATGGAGAACTGATGGTCCCGTATTAAGGTAGATTGTGGGAAGTACTCATGGCTGTATTTTTGATAATTATCGAAAATTAGCTAACTATCAAATTTACGAGTTGTTTGCTAACCCTAGAATATAGCGTTCATTTTTTGGTAACCCTCGAATGTATTGTTTGGTAACCCTGAATTTAGCGTTCGGTTTCAGTAACCATCAAAAGTAGCTGCCGATTTTCAAAACCCTCGAATGTAGCGTTCGTTTTCAGTAACCATTAAATGTAGCATTCATTTTCAGTAACCCTCAAATGTATCGTTCGGTAACCCTCGAATGTAGCTGGCAATTTCGATAACCCTCGAATTTAGCGTTTATTTTTCGGTAACCCTCAAATGTAGCTGCCGATTTTTGGTAACCCTTGAATATATCGTTTGGTAATTCTCGAATTTAGAGTTTGTTTTTGGTAAACCTAAAATGTAGCTGCCAATTATAGTAACCATCGAATATAGCGTTTGGTAACCCTCGAATTGTCTGTAACCCTCCAATGTAGCTTGCGAAAAAACCTGACAATTGCCCGATTGTGGGGAAGGAAGTGTTTAAACACGTTTTAGTGACAGGTGGATAAACAATATTACATTTTAGTTCAATCTGATTTAATTGAAACCTCTGTTTTTGGTTTATTCTTTTTCTAAAAATAAAAAAAACTTAAGGGCATGTCCACTAGGGATGGCTGGTTCGCGGATCCGAACCTGGATCCGCCGTGGATTTATCCAGTTCGCGAACGGCGGATTTTTCCGGATTTTCCGCCTTCCAAACTACCGAACCGCGGGTTTCGCGTATTTTCGAGAATTTTCGAAATTACGGGGATTTCTCGTATTTTCGAAAATACGGGAAACACGTATTTTCGAAAGTTTTCGAAATTACGAGGAATTCTCGTATTTTCGAAAATGCGGGAAATAACGTATTTTCGAAATTACGAGGATTTCCCGTATTTTCGATCATTTTTTACTTTTTTTGCGAAGTTTACAGATTTTGCGAAGTTCGGACATCTCTAATGTCCACCCCCAAAACTATAATCCCCCCAGTAATGGCCCCATCATGTAGTGTAATAAAATCCTTACCCACATCCCAGTTCCATATGGTTCTCCTGTAGTCCCCCCCAAAGTCCCAAAAACTGCCCACCAGGAGGATAGCAGAGTCCATATAGGACTCTGCCTCCTATCTGGCCTCCGGGAGAAATTTGGCATTCGTACTGCAGCCCTTCTCCCCCTCCCCCTCCCTCTCCCTCTCCCTCCCCCTCCCTCTCCCTCCCCGTAGCATAAAATCCTTTATATATAACATTCCCCCTGTCCCCCCATCCCCAACCGCTATATTTTTATTATTAGAAAGTGCCCCAAACATTACTTACCTTCCCTCTTTCTTCCGCTGCACTGAACTCCCGGCAGCCGCATCCATGATTGGCTGCCGCTCAGCCAATCACATTCGCGACTGCCAGTCCTGCCCCTCTGCTTGTTTTTTCTCGCAAGCAGAGGGCCTGGCAGTGTGGCGGAGGAAAGAGGGAAGGTAAGTAAAGTTTGGAGCACTTCCTAATAATAAAAATATAGCAGTTTGGGCTGGGGGGGCAGGGGGAATGTTATATAAAAACATTTTTTCAAGGGTGGACATGCCCTTTAACTATCAATATAATTGCATTTAAAATGTGGTAAATATGCAAGAAAATCCTTTATGCAACAAATTTCACCTGTAACAATTCTTATATGGTAATATTACAATGTGTTTCCAAGTGTTTGATGTATATTAACTTTGTAAGAACTGCCTGTAATTATAACATCATTGTTTATCCTCTAACTAGACGCAGGGCGTACCTACTGAGAGCCTTACATCTGATGGTGACTGAGGATTTCCCTGTACTACCATCTCCCAAGCCCTAAACCACAGAATTACACCAAATTCCTGACTTAGGACCATTATTGTCTCAACTGTGGATGATCAAGTGCAATAAGGATAAGTGCCCTGGGGAACTGTATGCTGGGACTTGTTACTCCTTCTGGAAGAGCCCTAAAGCAAAGCTAATAACATCTACTTGTAGCAGAGCTTGTCTATAGGATGGGATCTGGAACACCATCTATTGGGCCTTGGACCATAAACTGTTAGCACCCTGCCTTCTATCTGCTGTGGCCTGGTGGGACCATCTGCTATGAAATGTAATTACCAGGCCACTGTATCATTGCTTGTACTGATATCAATTTCTGTATCATTATAATGTACTATATAAATAAATATACAGTTATAAAACACATTTGTTTCTGTGTTGTTAGGGTTATAGTACAATGGTGGTTATTTAACGGTGCAATTAGATGTGTGGGACATTTTAGAGATGGGTGCAAGTCCATGGAAATATTTAGCTCATACTGCTAGTATCACAGGTTTCACAGGTTTGTTCAGGGAAACTGAAAGGAGAGACAGTGCAGAGCTGCAGGATTGTGGTTCAGTAAGTAGCTTCGGAGACGAAATGGAAAACAAGAACAAGTTCTCCTGTCTCAATTACAATTAGAATTTTAGACAAGGAAGGGTCTTTTTTTAAATTATCTATTTCTTTAAGGACTGGTGACACTATTTATTATTAATATTATTATTATTGTTATTATTAAGAGGGATGAAGACCAGAAGAAAAAAGGACAGTAGGGAGGGCAGGACCAAGGGGGGGGGTAAGAGCGTTAGGTTGATAGTCCTAAATTGGGGCAGGACCAAAGGGGTTTCAGGCCCATAGGCAGGAAAGAGTAGATGGGTGACAGAACCAAAGTGTGGAAAGAATTGTACCATGTTAGCCATTGATGAAAGTGAAGACATCTTGGATATAAAGTATTACCTTTTATTGGCTAACTAAAATGATTGAAAATGCAAGCTTTTGAAACACTAGGCTTCTTCCTCAGGCATGATACAATACTGAATCTTGTAATGCACACCATTTTATACATACTAGAACAAAGACTTTCTGACATTACACAGATGTTATCTTTTGCCCCATACCTGGCAATGGTTGTTGTAAATAAAACAGTAAATATACATTCAATGATCACAGTAGGTAATAAAAGAATTAGCAAGGGTTCAACAAATGGTCAGACACACTTCACCTTAAGTGTCAATGGAGGGTCTGGTATAAAATAGAAATTTATGGGTTTGGGTGGTTGTGAGGAATTTGGTCTTATTAAAAAACAGATTAAATGGAAGTGACCCAAACACAGAACCCTGTGGCACACCACTTAGAACTTTAGTCCATATTGACAAAGCCCCATTAACTACGACACTCTGCATCCAAATCCATCAACCAATTCTCTATTTATGTACAAATGTTCCACCCAAGCCCAACAGACTTTATCTTATACATAATTCGCCAATGGTGGACTGTAACAAAAGCCTTTGCAAAATCCAAGTATATCACATCTACTGCTATACTGATATGCCAGAGTTCAAATTACTTCTCACTTACAAGCAAGTTTGTTTGACCAGATCTATTCCTTAATAAATTCATGGTGATTGCTACTTGAAAGTCGAGTTCTTGAAATATACTCTAGAATATGTTCCTATGATTAAGGACTGGTGTGTCCGAAACGCATAAGGCATCCAGACAATAAAGGCTTTTTAAATTCTCACATCACGGTGGATTGTCTTTTGTGCTCCTGGTTTGTGCAGATTCCAACATTGTGACGATTTCTAGAATATGTTCCTGTGTCAAACTTTCTAGTATCTTCCCCACCACTGAAGTAAAACTCACAGGTTTGTAATTACCCGGCTGTGAATGACTACCTTTTTCGAATTTTGGAATTACATCGGCTTTTTTACAATCCAAAGGCACATTTCTGGACATGAGGAAATCTGAGAAAATAAGAAACAATGACCTGGACCCAGGAGCTTTATTGATATTAACCTTATTTAGTTGATTTGGAACCATATTCTCAGTTAACCAAAGTGCAATTGCATCCATTATACCATTATTGTTACTATATTCTATACATATTCTGTACTTGGATTTTCTACCTACCTTTTGAGAATTTTTGAATTAATCAAGTTTTTTCTAATCCAGAGTCATATTTCCGGACATGAGCGAATCTGAGAAAATAAAAAAACAATGGCCTGGATAAAACTGAAAATAGCTCATGGAGGACCCAAGAATATATATTATCCGGTCCAGGAGCTTTATTGATATTAAACTTATTTAGTTGATTCTGAATTAAATCCTCCATTAATCAAAGTGCAATTGCATCGATTGTACCATTATTGTTACTATTTTCTAAGCTATCTGTACTTGGATCTTCTATAGTGTATACAGAAAGAAAAAAATATTCAAGAAGTTTGATTTATCGGCATCCTCTGTAACTAACTTATGGCCCCACATTTTCAGTCTTCAGCTTACTTACTCAAAAAGTGAACATATCCATTTTTGCATTAATTGAAGGACGTGAGGCAAAAAAGCCATGTCTTACCTCATATCTGTTGTATTCAATTAGATCAACAGGACTTGAAGTTTAGTTCTTGAAGACGTTTCGCTAGTCACCCGACTGGCTTTCTCAATTCAGAATGACTTGTACAAGAATCTGTGTCATTTATGTACCCAGAAAATCCCAATTAGCATATCACAGCCAGGTGTTAAGGGCGTGATTGCATAGTGGCTAAGATGTGTTATAGGAATGCCCAGGGTAAGGTATCAAAACAGCATTTCACATGGCAGACAGTTGGTATCGAACCCCCCCACCTCTATTTAGGCTTGGTTTCTTTATTTTTACATAAATGGCCTCCTAGACACCTCTCTTGAACCAGTCACGTTCCTTTGCCAATATGTTAACATTACAATCTTCAAAGATATGTCCTTTATCCTTAAGATGCAGGTATACGGCTGAGTCCTAACCCGAGGAATTGGCTTTTCTGTGCTGGGCCATATGTTGATGCAGTTGCTGTTTGGTCTCCCCCACATACAAATCAGAGCATTCTTCACTGCACTGCATTGTGTATATGATGTCGCTTATCTTGTGTTTCGGTATTGGGTCTTTCGGATGTACCAATTGCTGCCTCAGTGTGTTGTTCGGTTTAAAGCAGACAGGGATACAGTGTTTTTGGAAAATTCTTCTTAATTTCTTGGAGACCCCTGCTACATATGGGATGACCATGTTCTTCCTCCTGTCTTGCTTTTCCCCTTCACTGTTGGTATACGTGTTCTTTTCTTTCCTTCTACTTCTTTAGACAAAGGCCCAGTCTAGATATCCACAAATTTTAAGGGCTCCTCTGAGATGTTTAATTTCTTTAGCCTTCACCTCTATGCTAGTGGGGATGTTCTCAGTTCTGTGTTGCAGGGTTCTGATGACACCCAGCTTGTGATCTAAAGGGTGGTGGGATTCAAACATCAAATACTGATCTGTGTGTGTTGGTTTTCTGTAAACCTCTACTTCAAGTTTACCATTCTCCCTGACTTCTACCAAGCAGTCCAAGAAAGCTATTTTGTTGTTTTTTACCTCTTCCCCTGTAAATTTGATGTTCTGGTCTACCACATAAATGTGTTCTGTGAAAGCTCGTACTTCCTTCTGGGGGATTTTAACCCAGGTGTCATATCTGCACCAGTGGCCACAATGGGTGAAACTGGAGATCTCATAGCACATCCATGTTTTTGCTTATAGAACATATCCCTGTATTTGAAATAGGTGGTATTCAGGCACAAGTCCAGTAAGGAACACACCTGTTCTGGGTTGAGATCAGTTCTGTTGGTAAGAGTGCTGTCTTGGCCCAGCCGTTTTCTCACCATGTCAACAGCCTCCTTTGTGAGTATACAGGTGAAGACAGATGTCACATCATAGGACACCATAGTTTCTTCTGCACTGAGTACTATACCTTTAATCTTGTTGGTGAAATCCTGAGCATTATGGATGTGATGCTTAAGATGTTGGCTAGGTATTTTGCCACCTTGTATGTTACAGAGTTAATTCTGCTGACTATAGGTCTTAGCGGTGCCCCTTCCTTATGTATCTTTGGGAGTCCATATATGCATGGATGTGCCTCACCAGGGCAGAGGCGATGATACATTGCTCGATTAATGGCTTTATCCTTTAGAAGCTGTTGTAGTAAGTCTATGACCTTTTTCTTGTAACGGCTGGTGGGATCCAGCTGTCTGCCATGTACAATGCTGTTTTGACACCTTACCCTGGGCGTTCCTATAACACCTCTTAGCCATACGTATTTAGCCATACGTATTTATGAAAAAAAGAGAAATCCTTGAATTTTCAAAAGTTTTCGAAATTACGTGTTTTTCTCGTATTTTTTCGAAAATTTTCGAAAATACGCGAAAACACGTAATTTCGAAAATTTTTGAAAATATGAAAAATCCGCGAATCGGAAGTTCGGAAGGCGGAAAATCGGGAAAAATCCGTCGTTCGCGAACGAGATAAATCCGCGGCGGATCCGGGTTCTGATCCGCGAACTGGCCATCCCTAACCATGACCTGGATGAATGAGAACCTTCACAAGCACATGTCTTACCTCCCGTTTTTCAATAAATGTAACAGGAGCCAGGGAACAAAGCATTTAAACTTACCCACGAGTGATCTCCACTGATGGCTCCTCTGAAAGGTCCCAGCTGTTTCCGCATTTAACTAAACTATAGCACGCACTAGCGTGCATGTGCTCTATAGTTTAGTTAAAGCAGGAAACGGTCGGGACCTGTCAGAGGAGCAAGCAGGGAAGAGTGCTTGCAGATATGTTTGAATGCTTTGTTCCTGGCTCCTGTTACAGTGCAATTGCAACCATTATGCCATTATTGTTACTATAGTCTATGGTATCTGTACTTGGATCTTTTATAGTGTATACAGAAGGGGGGAAGGAGTTTGCTTTCTCAGGAAACCTCTGTAACAAACTTATCCCCATTATTTAATGGCCCCACATTTTCAGTCCTCATCTTCTTACTTGCAATGAATGCAAAAAAGGAATTGTTCACTTTCTAAAGGAACTATTCCTTTAAGTGGGTAGGACAATACTTCATTTTATTTTATTTTTTTCCTAACTACATTGCTGGGGATTTACAACTCATGCTGGGCGTTAAATGCTGCTGATTATGTACATTGAAATCTAATAATGCTGGGTCATAGATGTATAAAATATGTAATAATATACTGTTATAAGACATCATTAGTCATGTACACATTTAATTTATTTCACAGTGTGGCTAATTAGTTCTCAGGAGAACACTTCATAGTGGAAGAAGGCAACACGATAGGTAAGGCAGGTCACTGGATATATTGTAATGCTCATAGTAGAGGAGGTGCAGTTCAGAATAAAATATATTTTATTTTTAAAAATAAATACTTTTATTTTTATTTTAAGCCAGCCAGTCATAAGAAAAGTCAGAATAACAGTATAACATGTATAATAGTCACCAATCACAGTCCAATCCTAAAACATCATGGAAACCCCACTGACTTTGATGTCTGCTTAGAAGACAGTCTAGTTAAAAGAAGGCAAAGGTCACTCGGACGCCTTTCACTCTGTCCCTGTTTATCTCTGTAGCTTCTTCAGCCGACATTACTCATCTTACCATGCTCCTATTTGAATCTTGAGGAACAAGTTCAGATGAGTAATAGCAGATGAGGAAGCTCCAGAGATATACAGGGACAGAGTGAACTGCATCCCAGTCAGAGACGCTGGCCTCTTTTAACTAGTTTGCCTCCTAAGCAGATATTGAAGTCAGTGGGACCCCACAATGTTTTAGGATGGACTGTGACTTGTGACTATTATACATCATACCATTATACTGTTATTCTAACCATTCTTATGATATTCTTTTGCAAATAAGGAACAAAGATTTTTGGGTAAATTCCATATTTCCATGGTAGCCCTTTAGGAAATGCACATCTAGAAGGTTTAAACAGCATTCCACAAGCTAAATGCAAAATACAACTACAGATTGATTTCGGCTATAATGAGCCATTATCAATAAATGTAACTGTAATGAATAATAGAGACTAATGATGTGATAAAGTAACAAAAAAAGTATTGTGTGCGCTACACTATGCTGGGATGAGGTAAATAGGCTGTATATATATATTTTTAATGTTTTAAAAATGATATTCCAATTTTTAAAATATTATTGTATAGGTGTCCATTCAGTTCCTTCTTTCTTTATAAATGTTTACTGTAAATAGGAACTAGATTTTGAATCCAGAAATTTCCTTTTTAAACAAACAAAGGATGTGGAGAGTTATTTCTTTTAAGAATTTGACTTCTTTGATCTTAAGAAATGTATCCGAATATAACACTTTTTGCATGTACTTTTTGCATGTCTGTGTCAAGCCTTGTTAAAGAAAAAAAACATGTTCTCAGTCTTCGCTTCATTCAGTTGCTACAAACCCCCTTTACTTTCCATAATAGAATCAACCATATGGTGAGATTTTATGTTTGG
Organism: Hymenochirus boettgeri; assembly: GCA_019447015.1. Taxonomy (NCBI): domain Eukaryota; kingdom Metazoa; phylum Chordata; class Amphibia; order Anura; family Pipidae; genus Hymenochirus; species Hymenochirus boettgeri. The sequence goes on along the minus strand of CM033469.1, from coordinate 103,226,409 downwards.
TTGTGTTATCACCTTATCAGCAGGCGCTGGCACAACTGACATGTATGTGTTAAAACAACAGCTAGCGTAACCATAATATGTGTCAGTGTATTCGCGTGTATACATACTGTGTGTAAACATGGTAGGTAGATTAAAGAGATAGATACAGAAAGAAATCCATTTACATAACATTCATGCACTTATATTATTGGAAAAAAATGCTTTGTCCAAAAAACAATCAGGGAAATGTAATAATGGGTAAAATGGAGTTAAACCCTACACTTTTTAAAATAATACTGGGTTAATGTAGGTTTAACAATTTGCCGGGCATGCATGGGTTTCTATTAACGGCACACTCACAGGCACCCAATTTACTCAGTAGTGCAAAAACTTAAATGCGTGCTATAGTTGATTAGAACCAGGAAGTGGTCGGGAATTTTCAGTGCTGCTGAAGTAGATCGCGAAAAAGGAAAGTTTCTGCAAACTTCGTCCCTGGCTCATGAGACATTGATTGAAGAATGAGTGGTAAGGCATAGCTCCTTGAACTTACGGTCTTCAATCAAGACATTAAAGGAATAAAGTAGTTCACTTTTTAAGTAAACTATTCCTTTAAAGTCACACTTTGTAAAAGGGTTAGTGTCCCTTTAAGTATGGAATCTGAGTGCTCCATGTAAATCTCCAAATACAAAATTTTAAATCAGTGCAAACAGTGCAGTTAACTCTTTAGGGAAGAGATGGAGTGGTTCACAGGTGCGCACCTATCATGAAGCAAACTGAAAATTTGTGAAATTCTACACTGAAACAATTGCTTCTCTTTAACTTCCCCTTGCCTCTGTCCCCCACTTCTTCCTCTCTACCTGGTTGTCCTGAACCCTCCAGACATTTAAAAAAAAACTGCCCCTATCCTTCATTCCCAACTGGGTTGCACATCAAATGACCTCTCAATCCATGCGGGCCACGGAGCCTTAAGGTGGCCACAGACGGATTCATTTTCTCTGCCCAATTTTGTTGGTGAGCACCATACATAGAGCGATAATTGTCTATTGCTGTGTCTATGGCCACCATTAGTGCAAAATCGGGGAAGGGGACAGAGAGCCAATTGCAAACAAGTTTTGGTTATATATTCAGTCAAGGGGAGGGGGTGTTAGTTTGTGTAATGTCCTGCCCCTGTTTACCTGTGTGGATCGGAGTTCAATGCAGCTGTAATTCTTAAAATGAAAGCACATAAGGTCTAATGGCCACTGTGCTCTAAACCAGGTAGATCAGGTGGGGGTTGAAGGAGAGCTAGGTAGAGGATAGTCCCCCTTTGTTATGTACCGGAGGGGCGGGGAAAAGAAGGGGAGGAGTTATGATGCTAAGGGGATATAAAAACGGGTAGAAAAGAGGGTCTGGCAGAACTAAACTTTTTTCTGTTTGCTTTGTGTGTTGATTAGGTTCACAGCTGAAGATGACTTCAAGAAAGCAGCCAAGAAGGAATGCAAAGAAGCCTGCAAGATTTAGAGAAGAAAATGGTGAGTTAGGTAACGCTTCCCCCATTTTGTTTCCACAGGTTTTACAAGAGGATCGGAATGAATCCCCCTCAGGAGAATGTATAAGGGAAGAAGGGACTCTTGGTGCAACACACAGAAGAAACAGACTTCAGAGGAATGGAAGAAGCAGGAGTGGAAGTGTGAGGAAGAGGTACAAAAGAGAGCTATCCTACTCACTAAATATTCAATGGAGTCAGAGGAGTGGGAGTCCGGAGCAGGGGAGTACGCAGATCCAAGGAGGACAAGCTGGCTCAGGTAATAGGGTTCTGGGGGGCAGCCCACGCCAGCCCAGCAGCCTAAGAGAGGTAGTGGTACGTGGCTGGGAGGTGCGTGACTGCTCCTGGCCACGTGGTTATCAGGACAAAGAAAATGGCTGCCGGCTGACCTCCATGTGATTGGCCTTGATCGTTCCCGCGAGAGCCGGGAAGTATTGCGGGATATCGGGCGCAGTCATAGGGGGTCAGCTTCTTATAATTCTCCACGTGGCTGGAGTTGTCCTAGATCCCCAGGGTTTATTCATCTATCAAAAAATCAAGCTGCTTCATCTCCGGAGGAGTGATTTAGGAGAACCTGCAGGTGGTACTCCAGAAGCAGAAGTCCAGTGAGAAGGGACATATCAGGGTATGTCCTTCAAGGTATGCTAGGTGTAGGTCCCCTGGGTGTAGGAGGGAGGAAGTAGGTTACAGGCTCAGCATTTTCTGTAGTAGGGATGGACATAGGGTTCTCTCAAGGGGGAAAGCAGCAGGAGTAACAGAGATAATTATCTCAGTTACTTAAGGGAGAGGGATATGGGAAAAGGTCCACATATCCAGGCAAAGGATTTTAGGCCCTCCAGGTGTGCATCTCATTGTAGGTGTACATTGGGAAAGGAGAAGATGGACGACAATGGGGAAAAAGCAAGAGAGAAGAACCAGCCTAATTCTTCAAGGCAAGCATAACGTCCAGGGAGTAGCAGAGGATCCGATTAGCCCGCTGAAAACGATTAGCAACAGAACATCCGGAGCAATGTGTTAATATGGCGAAGCATTGCTTCACTGTACTTGACACGCATTCTACTTATGGGGGTAATGCTTCGTTAAATTATGACGAAGAGTTTCGGCAGAAAATGTTAGATAATCACGCTCCTTCTTTTGGCCAAAAAGACATGGAGTTGTGGATGTAGTGGGTGGCTCATGATAGAAAGCACAAGTTTGTGAAAAATCCTAACAATAACTCATTTCAAAAGATAAGGAATTGCTGGGCATTTAATGAGAAGCAGTGTAACAGGGGTAATAAATGTAAGTTTAGGCATGCATGCTCTTGTTGTGGAGGATCTCTCCCAGCAACGGATTGCAATAGAAAAAAGGAGGCATTGGAGTCAAACCATTCCTTTTGTCCCCATTACGATGGAAAGTGCAAGAACCCCAGTCAGAATTGAGAAAATGATTAACTGGTTACAAGAGTATCCTAACCGCGAGGCAGCGAATTTTTTAAAAAAGGGTCTTCAGGAGTGTTTTAGGATCCCAGTGCAGGAGAAAGTACAAAATGGCAAATGTAAAAGGAATTTGATGTCAGCATACCAGTATCCTAACATGGTTTGAAACAAATATCAATAGAATTGGCAGCAGGTAGGATGTCAGGCCTTTATAGCTCCCCTCCTATAGAGGGTCTAATAATCTCCCCAATAGGAGTTGATAGGAGAATGATACAACATTTGTCTTATCCCCAAAGTACATCAGTTAATGATGGAACTGATAAGGATATATGTTCAGTTAAATATCAATCATTTGATGCAGCATTGGAAATGGTAAAACAATTGGGTCAGGGAGCACTAATGGCAAAATTGGATATTGAGTCAGCATTTCGTCTCCTCCCCTTACATCCGAACAGTTTGCAATTCATGGGTTGTTATTTGGAATGTTCCTATTACATTGATCATTGTATGCCAATGGGATGTGCAATTTCATGCGCATTCTTTGAACAATTCAGCACATTCCTGCACTGGTGTGTACAAGAGAGGATGGGTAAGAATTCAATAGTCCATTATTTGGACGATTTTTTGCTGGCAGGTCCTAGCGGTTCAGACACATGTGAAGTTTTGTTGGAGGGGCTCGAAATTATTTAAGACGATTTGGTGTTCCAGCAGCTAGGGAAAAACACAGTTTCTTTGTACAAATGTATCATTCCTAGGAATTGAGATTGACTCACTGCAGGGTTATTGTAGATTACCGGCTGATAAAATTGAAAAAGCTAAGAAGCTGGTGAAACATATTAAAGGACAACTAAAGCCACAGAACAACACTGAACCAGAAGGCAGAGCACCTTGATATAAAGCCAGTAATCAGTGTCTTACCTCTCATTTTGATATGGGTGCTAGGAAATTTCCCTAAATAATATATGGTTTGTGCTTAATATCACAGCATTCTAATATCACACAGTCTGGTCAACGACCATTATGTTCTGCCCATGCTCAGTCTTTAGCTATGGCAGAAACTTGTTACAGTTGGTCACACCCATTAATAATCTCTATCCAATCCTTTTACAGGACAGATAAAGCAAGGAAGCATGTGACTGAGGCAGGAGGTGTGGTCTGACACTGCACATACACACAGATAATTCATCCAGTTCTTAACAGGCTTACATTTATTTTAATGCAATTTACTGAAGTCATATTATATAGCTTATTGGTGTTTTCAGATTCTGGAGTATAAAAAATGGATTTAGTTCTCCTTTAAGGATTCACACAAAGCAACCCTGCAGGAAATGCAATCACTCCTAGGCTTGCTAAATTTTGCTTGCAGGACAATCCCTATGGGAAGGGTTTTTAATAAAAGGATGGACCGGTAGACAGCAGGTATTAAGAAAAGTCATCATAAAATACGCATTTCCAAAGCAATAAAAGAAGATTTGAAAGTTTGGGATAGTTTCTTGAGTGAGTTCAATGGGATAAGAATATGGTCCCCCCCCTCAATCTAACCAAAAATTAAAGCTTTTCACGGACGCTGCAGGGGGCGTAGGGTTTGGGGCATACTTCAAGGGGGCTTGGTGTGCGGAAAAATGGCCACTGGAGTGGAAGGATCTTGGCCTCACCAGCAACCTTGCATTCTTGGAGTTATTGCCAATAGTGGTGGTAGTAGAGATATGGGGTGAGCAGTTAGCTAATAAACATATTACTTTTTGGTCCGACAACATGAGCGTGGTAGAGGTTATTAGCAGACTGTCACCTTCATCTCCTCCAGTAACTACACTAGTAAGACAATTAGTGTTATCCTCTATGTCCAAAAATATAACATTTTGGGCAGCACATATCCCGGGAACCAGCAATGTTTTGGCTGATGCTTTATCGCGCTTTGAATTTGATCATTTTTTAGCCCCTAATGCACAGAGGCAGAATATGATCTTTCCTCAGGGGCTGTGGAAACTTGGGACGCAAGAGCATGGGAGCTAATAAAGAATTTGGTGGCTCCAAAGATGTGATCGGTATATAAAGCAGCTTGGGTAGCATGGCAGGGCTTTAGCAAGCAATCATTGGGTAAGTTAGAAGAGAAATGTGTGAGGTTCATAATTCTTTAAAAACAGGAGGGATTAACTAGGGCATCAATGGCATCCTGGCTAGCGAGTATTAATTTCATTTTCCAGGCTTCAAGGTCAGCTGAGCCCTACCCATAACTGCGTAGTAAAACAAATAATGAAAGTGTGGGGTAGGGAAACACGGGTTTTGTCTGACGGAAGGGAGCCTATTACAGAAGATAGATGGCAGTTATTTTTAAAGATGTTGGGGAAAGTGACAAGGAGTAAATACGAGGAGCAAATGTTCAAGGCAGCGTTTGTGCTAGTGAGCTGGTTGCAAAATCTCAGATAAGAGTACAGGATTGCAACTGGAAGATGTGCAAATCAAAGATAATGTCGTTATGGTACTAATACAGAATGCAAGGGAAAGGCAAATGGGCTATTATTAAGGAAAATAAAACAGACTCCTGTCCCTTAAAAACAATCAAGGAATTCTCAAAGGTAAGGGGTGACCATAAAGGGCCATTCTTAATGCACCAGGATGGTAAATCTCTGTCTAGGTATCAATTTCACACAGTTTTAAAGTTGGTTAGCAAAGGGGCAGGCGTAAACCCAGAATTAATCAGGACTCATTCGTTCAGGCTAGGGGCAGCTACTTCAGCGGTGGAGAGAGGAGAATTGGTGGGACAAATCAAAGCATTGGGCAGATGGGCTTCGCAGAGTTATAAAAGATACATTAGGACAAGAGTTAGCAAGAGTTAATTAAAAAAGAATCTCGCAGTTGGGGTGAACCGCGAATAATAGTCGTCCATGGAGGTGGTAACGACATTCCAAGCACCAAGGCTTTGGACTTGATTTACGACATCAGAGCGGAGATGACCAGGTGGCTGGTGATGTGGCCAGTGCTTAAAATTGTGTGGTCAGACATTATCCCCAGAAGAACATGGAGAGGGGCGGTTTCACAGGTGGCGGTTAATAACATTAGAAAAGACATGAACCGGGAAATGAGGAAGTACGTGGTGTCCATCGGGGTGACAGTGGTGAAGCACCCGGAAATTACATTTGGGTGCCCTGGCTTATACAGAGGTGACGGGGTGCATTTATCCACCATCGGTCTGGATATATTTAATTCCGGCATCCAAGGTGGAATTGAGGCTGTTGTAAAGGAACTGGTGAAGGCAAAAGAGAGCCACAGGAAAGGTGAGTGAGAGAAGTCCCCTCTCTTTTGTTTTGGCGGGGGAATGCGGCAATAAGAGAAGGAAGCGCCAGAGTACTGGGGCTGTGCCTATACGATCGTATGGTCGCCCCTGCGGAAACTCGGGGTATTGCCCACAGTGGGGTGCAGTAGAAGAGAGAAGCCTGGGAAGGGCAGGTTGGGGTCCCTGCACTCCTCCGCAGACACTCTTTTGTGGCCACATAAGGGTGGCCATAATTATAATTTATGTTGCATACCCCTGGTGTGAGGAGGTTTTTTCTCTGGTTGTAATAAGTTTAATAAAAACACAGGACTATGTTTTTCCATACAGAAGTTGTTGGTGTGTTTATTAATAAGTTGGGGGTCTGGTAAAGGTAAACAGGGGAAATACGGTATAAGGGTTAGGGCGCAATAGGTCATTTAGAGCTTACTGCACAAACTGCTATGTGCACCTTTTGTCTCCTGCTGTGATTTATTTTGCATAGGACACAAACTCCTGTGCAACACAAATATTGCAGCCTGGATTCAGAAACACAGTGTATAGGGGCAGGTAGGGTCTTGATCCTGTGAGGTTCCATGAGGGATTTGGAGAGTCACAGATCAGCTCTCCTACCCATCAGGCTGTAACAGGTACATCTCATTTATTTCTGTAAAGTCTGTGTGGACTGGGCATGGGGAAATCTGATATGTACCAGTCTATGTGGGCTAGGCATGAGGGCATCTTATATTTGCCAGGCTGTGTGGGTTGTATATAGAGGCATCACTCAGTATATCAGTATATTTACATGTCTGTGTGGGCTGTGCATGGCAACATCATGTATTTACCAATCTTGGCTGGGCATGTGGGTATCTTGTTATTACTAGACTTGGGTTGGCAAGAGGCCTCATACATTAAGTGTGAGTGGACTGGTCATGAGAACATTACATTACATTTACCAGTCTGTTTTGTGGGAACATTCAACCCTCCAGTTCACCAGCCATTGTACAGTCAGTGCTCCAGTTCAACAGCCAGTGTTAGTCAGTCCACCACACCCAACTAGTAGGTTGTGGGGTTATTCTACTAGAGCCAGGCCTGCCTGGCTCAGCAACAATGTTAAAAATCTGTAGTGGACCTGCTCCTGTACTACTTGATGCTGCTAAGAAATTGTACCCCATCAACCACTTTTCCTTGCACAATAAATACTCTGAGGGAGACTTGTTTGTGGGGTGTGGGGTCATTCTACTGTGGCCGAGCCTGCCTGGCTCTGCAACAATGGTGGCAAACTGCAGTGGGTGAATGTTCAAACTTCCTGCTTCCAGTAGGTTGAGTAAAATCACCTGACCTCTGCCGGCCCTTTACCCCGGCAGAGGTGCTCAGTAAGGACTTATTGCTGGGGAAATCAGGAAGTACCTGAGGAAAAAATTGACAGTTGAGAAGGAGAGCCTATTAATGCAGTCAGAGGCTGGTCACATGGCTAAAAACAGGAAGCGTTCAACCAGGAAGTTACATTGCTGAACTTTTGCAGCAATAACTTCTCACAAATTTTATCTAGAGATGTGATTTAGGTTTTATTTTGAAGGTGTGATGGAAGGCTTTTTATATAATTCTTACCAGTTTGGGAGAATTTGAGACCACAATTACCCTTTAAGAACAGCGAGAAAGAGAGTAGAAACCAGATATAGGACAACAAAGGAGAGAGGACCACTAGGAGTAACCATAGGAAAAGTTCAGAAACATCAGACAAGTAGAAGAAAGAAAGATAGATGTACTAAATCCCTGAAGTTTGTATATCCCTGAAGTCCCCAATATCCCCAATCAAAAAATATATACCGGTGCTGTATGAGGACGAAGAAATTAGAAATTTCTGCAATAAGAGTAAGATTCACACCCTGAACAGTATTAATACAAGCCTTGCATTCAGCCGATAAATAGAACTAGAGGAAGCCAAATTAGTTATAACACAGATGACATAATGTATCTTTATTTGGACACCGGGAAACAATGTTGCACTGTTTTTATACATTTTATGGTAAATGGGAACAAACTTAGATCTGAACCTATGGGAACATAGTGCAGATTTTCAAAAGCAATTAAGAGCTAGCAGTACAGATGATGTAGGCTCTGGACAGGGAGTAGCAGAGTGGGAATATAAGGCAATTGAGATCATATGTATGTTAGCAGCCTATGGGTATGGGAGCGATTAGCTTCCGAAACGCGTCAGGCGTATTGTTTTTAATGTTGTTGTTTTAAAAGCTTTTTAACTATCTGCCGAGTAAGCTGTTTCATCGGAAGTCCTCCGTTTGTTGCAGCAACCTGTGGGGAAAAGCCTGACTGGCTCCACAAGGATGGCAGACAGCTAGGCCTCATTAATTACGTATGCAGTAAATTAGAAAGACAAAGATGTTTCTGAAAAAAAAATTTACTAAATAAATTTTAAAAAATCTACAATGCTGGAAAAAGGACCATAATAAAAGAGAAAATAAAAATATTGTCGCCCGTCTATTTTAAAAGAGAATATACACAAATATAAGCAGACATTTTTTATTATTTTCTATAAAAGAAATATCCCAATGCAGGTGGTTGACCATGTCACCAAGGAAAAGTAATGCCTGGTCATTTTGGGCAAACCTGTCCATCATCTCCTCCCGTCCATCACTTGAGGTGCTGGAGGATGTGGTGGGGAGACACCAACAACTGGATGTAAAGCTGGCAGTGGTGGTGTGACCAGTGCCAGGGATGGCACTATTAGTGCTATAAACGGCAGTGGTGGACGGGATGCAAAGTGGCAGATGAAAAGTGATGCATTTTGGACTTAAAAATCCTTGTGGTGGTTATACTATAAATTGATCTGTGAGTGAATCTCTGTTGGAAAAGGATCTTTTGAGTTTTGGTGGATACCAAACTTAAATGTAGCAAGCAGTGCCAGGTGGCAGCAGCTAAAGCCAGCAAGATTTTGTCTTGTATAAAGAAGGGCATGGATTCAAGGGAGAAAATATTATTCTCCCTCTTTACAAAGCATTGGTTATATGGAAATATATGGTAACATTTGGAATATGCGGTGTAGTTTTGGATCTTGGAAATGGAAATGGTTCAGAGATGGGCAACTAAATTAATAAGGGGAATGGGCGAGCTTGAAAATTGATTGGATAAGTTACAATTATGCACACTAGAGAAAAGGTGCTCACGTGGATATATGATTACTGTGTATAACTACATTAATGGGCCATACAATAAACTGTCTGGGTAATTTGTCACCAATAGAAGATGTCAGAGGAAATGCGGACATCCCTTATGACTGAAAGAAAATAGGTTTAGTCTTCAAGTTTGGAAGGGGTTTTTCACTGTGAGAATGATTAAACTATGGAACTGCCTTCCATTGGACGTGGTAATGACAGGTTTATTGAATTTTTTATTTATTTTTTTAAATGCTGGTTGATTTTCTAATAACAAAGAATGTTACATATTACTAGTATTGATACATAAAGTTGGAGTAGACATAAGCAGGAATATTTCCGATTGCCCCTTGGAGTCGGAGAGGAATTTTTCTGCCCCTCCTTTGGATCAACAGTTAGGAAATGTGGGTATTGCTGAGTAGGTTGGACTGGATGGACGTATGTCTTTATTCAACCTCATATGCTATACTACAGGACTGCCATCAAGGGGGGGGCGAGGAACTCCAGTATGGGGCCCAGACTTGGCAGGGGCATGAAAATGGCCACCAGGAGGATAGCAGAGTCCATATAGGACTCTGCTTCCTGTCTCCCCTCCGGGAGAAGTTTGGCATGTGCACTGCAGCCATCTCCCCCCTCCTGTTTTGGTCTCCCTCCCCCTAGCTACAAACCCCATTGCTACATGACAGGGCTCCTTCCCCCAGCCACAACTGCATTATTAGATTTACCAGAGACTCCCCCGATAGTTACTTACCTTACCTCTTTCCCCCGGCATTCTGAACTGCCGGCAGTCGTGTCCGTGATTGGCTGCCTCTCAGCCAATCAGGGACGCGGCAGCCAGTCCCGCCCCCTACTTGCAATTCCATGCAAGCAGAGGGCCGGGATTGTGCGGCGGTGGAAAGAAATAAGGTAAGTAACTATCGGGGCACTTTCTGGGGCTGGGGGAAGGTGCCCTACCACATATAAAACATTTTTTTAAAGGGTGGACATGCCCTTTAAATATGCAAAACCAAAATCTGAATATTCAAAGTTATCGAATATTCAATGCAGAACCTTGAAAATAGCTCAAGCATGAAGAAAGTTTGTTTTTTTGGAAGTTTTTTGTACGTGCTCCCCAGACCATTTCCCAGGTCCCTGAGCCATTTACACTTACCACAACTTACTATTACTATTTATACCTTAAATTTAATAAGAAACTTAATTTCCTATTAAATTATGACAATTAATTAGACTCAGGTAGTTACACAGGTAGTGCCATCTGAACAATTATATTCATTTAAAAACACAAATTCTTTAAAATCAAGTTGTGGTCACTTAGAAGCTGCAGCTTTAAAAATACTATTGGCATGTTTTTTTTCCCTATGCCCCTCCAGAGCAGTGTGTGAGTCCTGGTTCTGTATTGTAGACCAGCATTTGAACAATGATTTGGGGTCTATATGAAGCCTGAGCTATGTCCAAGTGATTATACACTATGGGAACATTATGACTTCCATTCCCTTTTTTGTAGACTTATGGTGGTAACTCAAATTTATATACGTGTATATATATGTATACATGTATATATGTGTGTTTAGGTGGTTTTATATTATGGTAAGGATTTTGTAAAGATCATTTATTTTGTAAGTCCAACCTAGAAAAGATAATCAATGCACATTCCTAGGCCCCATACAATATCATATTATCTGCACACTGGCATATAATATGGGGTTTTAGTATACATTACTGTGATCACATGAATGAAAAGCCTTTCAACCACGTCAAGGTAATCCCAGTCTAACCTTTTTGCATTTCTCATTCTTACACACTGGATCCATATAACAGGCTCCATATAACATGTTCTCTCACTTCCCCCCAGCCCTTTGGCTTTTTAAAATGAGGGAAGAGGCCATCCAGTGCTTTATATTAAAGGCATAGGACCTCCCATAAAAGGGGCGTGTTGTGGGTGCTATTAACACATAGAGGCTTGACCAGCCTCCCAATAAATACATACAATACAAGGATTGTATGTATTTTGTAAGTCCCCTAGTTTGGTTCTATCACCCAAGCTGTGAGTGCCATTAAAGCGTATTTTTTAGTCCCTTTGCCTTATTTTCGCTTTATGCCTGTATATTTGCCCAGGCAACACTGATTCTAGGGTAGTCAGCAATGTTTTATTGACACAGATTCTCCATTCCACCGTTTGATATATAACTATAACAATATCGGGTTCTGGGGTGGGTGGGGAAGGTAAGTATAGATTTCTGCTTTGTGGGGACAATAGCCTTTAATGCATCAGAGTTTTTAAATGTATACATTAAAAAAAAGTTTATTTTCAGACTTTACTATTACTTAAAATCTTCATATTACTTGTCTTCAAAATATCCCACACATAATGATATATGCAAGACAGAGGCTGAACTAATTGCTAAGATATTTTATAGATAGAACATTATATTTGCAACCTCCAGTGAAGCAAAGTAATTTCAGGAGAGAATAACAAGATACGAGTTGTAAAAAGATGATTCTGTGAATTTGCTGTAATCTGTTTCTTTATGGTTTTTATGCAGTTCCTGTGACTGCAATAAACACAGCGTCATTTTATAGTATGATTTTGTAAATAGTGTTGTTAATGTGCATAGGTTTGTGTAAAATAGAATCCCACAGGCAGAATAAATCACAGATGCTGAGATTTGAGAATTTAATTTGCCACCTGTGGTGCAGAGAGATGAGGTGACATGCCCAAGGTTACAAAAAAGCCCTGTCTTGCAGTCACATTTCTTGTTTCACTGTCAGAAATGTGCAGGATCTGTCATCATATGCGACCAACACAAATGTAAATACTTAAGCTGCGGGGACATTTTTCTCCATAGCAGAAAAGGCCACTATTACGAAGCAATTGCATTGCAATTGCATTTCTGAGCTGAAATGGCTGTAAAAAGGCAATACTGCATGGAAGACTTCATTGTCAGTTCCTTCATTATTGGCCCAAAGCCTCCTATTGATTAAAGTGACCCTGACTTCAGATTCTTGTGGAATGACTTTAATAATATTCATCTGAATGGTTCATCCTTTCCTAGTGGGAAAGTAAAATTTAAAACAATCTCCAATGACCAGACTTGTACCCGTGTACCCCTTAAAAAAATCCAGAGAATCATCTTTGAAAAGATATCTGAAACTATTACTTATTTTTATAGCACAAGAAATATACGTTATTTCCAAAGCCAAATATAACCATTGTAAACACATTAAGAAACAGCATGAGAGCAGACAATTATAAGTGTTCATGGTACATTTAGGTAATTGCTTTTAATGTAGCCTTGATAGTGAGAAAACTGTTAGTGTTTTTTTGAAAGGCATATCATTTTCCTATCTGTTTTGACAATAAAAGTTTAAGTGATGCAAGTGAGCACTGTAAATTTCTTTTCTTACATTTTAGAACCTCTATGAACACCTTGAAACAGAATCTCTGCATGCTCAAAATGTTGTTGATGTTTGGATTAATAGGCCTCTAAGTAAATGCAACACAACCTCTCACACCTAAAGGATAAGTGCACTGTAAAAGTTATGTTCGTTTGGAAGCTGCAGCTTTAAAACTACTGTTTTTTTATACTATTTTTTTTTACCTATGCCCCTCCAGAGCCTAGCTTTGTGCCTTGAAAGTTGCCAACATCTTGTTAATGGTTTGCTGAATGTTAAGCTCTGAGATTTCCTCTGCTTTCTCCTGCTTGAGCCTCAAACGATAATGCCTGTGAGTTCTGTGCACTCTCCTGCTTGAGCCTCAAACAGTTATGCCTGTGAGTTCCGTGCACTCTCCTGCTTGAGCCTCAAACAGTAATGCCTGTGAGTTCCGTGCACTCTCCTGCTTGGGCTTCAAACAGTAATGCGTGTGAGTTCCGTGCACGCTCCTGCTTGAGCCTCAAACAGTAATGCCTGTGAGTTCCATGCAATCTCCTGCTTGAGCCTCAAACAGTAATGCCTGTGAGTTCCTTGCACTCTCCTGCTTGAGCCTCAAACGGTAATGCCTGTGAGTTCCATGCACTCTCCTGCTTGAGCTTCAAACAGTAATGCCTGTGAGTTCCATGCACTCTCCTGCTTGAGCCTCAAACAGTAATGCCTGTGAGTTCCGTGCACTCTCCTGCTTGAGCCTCAAACAGTAATGCCTGTGAGTTCCGTGCACACTCCTGCTTGAGTCTCAAACATTAATGCCTGTGAGTTCCATGCACGTGCGTGTGCACGGAACTCACAGGCATTCTGTTTAAAGGACAACTCCACCCTCATAAGAACATCTTTAGAAAGAATGGCCTCTTTAAAACATGTTGATATACCATACTTTGTCCTATGAATTCATTACTGTATGCCTGATATGCTTCTAGATGCATCGAAACTGAGCAATTAAGAAACCTGTACTGACCTGTACTGAGCCTGGGCATGCTCAGAAGAGGCAAGGCGATTACATTCAGTCATTGGCTTTGATGTCAACTGTCAAATCCAGAACTGACAGTTGCTAACTGGAAGAACCGGGAAGCAAAATAGGGGCAACAGGACATTGTACAGGATTTCAGGTTAGACTTGAATATTTCAGATTTTAAACTATTACTGTTTGGTTTTGGGGGGTGATTTACCTGTAGGTAAATTTTCATTTTAGGCTCTGGACTTGCCCTTTAAGGCTCAAGCAGGAGAAAGCAGACGAAATCTCAGAGGGCGATTTAACATTCGGCAAACCAGTAACAAGATGTCACAACTTTCAAGGCACAAAGGTAGGCTCGGAGGGGCATGTTAAAAAAAAAAACAGTATTTTTAAAGCTGCAGCTTCCAAATGAACATAACCTGATTTTACAATGCATTAACCTTTAACTAGTTGCAGTTATTTCAGATTTTGAAACCTCTTCATATCTATTGACCATTTTAATGCTGTGCACATTAGTTCTAGAAAGCTGTGGGTATCAGAAAACACTAATAGTAAATTGTGTACATTAAAAGGGCAAATGGAAAGCTTAAATGTAGGTAGCACTGACTTTAATATAAACCATTGGATAGAAGACATCTTCCCTAATTATAATGTTGCACTAATTTAATGCAAAATTTCTCTCCAAGAATATGAAAGGTAGGACCCTTGCACACTAGTGCTACCTTGCAATGGTAGAAAGGCTTTTTAGTAGCTCTCTTCTATATTATTTGCAACTTTCATATAATCTACTAGAAAAAAGGGTATGTCCACCCTTAAAATTTTTTTTTTACCAGACATTGCCCCTGTCCCCCCAGCCCCACCCACTATGTTAGTAACTCAGAAAAGCCCCAAACTTTACTTACCTTCCCACAGCCTCTGATGCGGCTGCCGGGAGTTCAGTGCCGGAGTTCAGGACGGCGGCAAGAGGGAAGGTAAGTAATGTTCTGGCATTTTCTGAGATTACTAACATAGGCTTGAGGCTGGGGGGACAGGGGCAATGTCTGGTGAAATGGTTTTTACAGTAGGGGGAGGAATCCTAATCAGAGGGAGAGGGAGAGAGAGGGAGGGGGGGGGGAGGGAGGGGGAGAAGGGCTGCAGACGCATGCCAAACTTCTCCCGAGGCAAGTAGGAGGCAGATCCTATATGGACCTCTGCTATCCTCCTGGTGGGCATTTTTTCCGAACTTTTCCGAACCGCGTTTTCAAAATTTTTCTAAATTACAAGGATTTCTCATATTTACGAAAATATGGGAAAATACGAGAAATCCTCGTAAATTCAAATTTCGCGCATTTTTCACATTTTTGGATGGAGCTAGCCACATTTTCGGTCCATATTTTCGAAGAACGATTTTGCGAACTTTCATTTTAATAGTTCGCGGATCCTCGAGCTGACCGATTTTGCGAAGTTCGGAATCTCTAATAAATATGTGAATTACGTGATAAAAGGACAATTTAGGTGCAAATGATGCCTAATCATAATTAACATTCATACATTACTTTGACAGTACAGTTAATTAATGACTTTAAAAAGTCTTAGGGGCATATTTATAAACGATCGCTCGCTATCGCAGACATCACATGACAATCACTATTTCGCCTTATTTATAAAAACGCTTGTTTTTGCCTTTGCGAAAATGTATCGCTGAGGGGATGTGTGGCGATAGTTTTCGCCTTATCATTGTGTTAAGTGTGGTATCACTGTGAAAAGAGAGATTGCTTTCTAATGTATTTCAGAGCTATTTTTGTCACTTTTTATTTAAGCTATTTACAAATAGGTGAAATTTCGCCATTTTGCCCCTTTTCTCCCCTTTGTTGCTTTTTTTCCAGTTTTGCCAGACTTTTGGCCAAACATCATTACTTACTGGAATGTTCCATTAACATGACTATTTCTTACACAGCACTATGGTATGTTCCCATATTAATGTAACTGGTTTGATAATTAGTTGCAGTTTGCTGAAATAAGCATTACTAAAAAAATGCGTCTATTAATAAATAGAAAAAATTCGCCTTTTGATGGTTTTACACTATTATATATTAAAAAACACCAAATGTTTAACAATGATAGGTTTCAGTGTGTTTAACCAATTTAATATACTTTGAAAAACCACCAGGGAATATTACCTATTTACCAGCTTTTTCAGCATTATTAGTGCTACTTTTTGCACATATTTTCGCTTTTGAATGAATTCGCTTTCTTAATAACTTTGATGAAAGGAAATGTTTTAAAGTTAAAACTGTGGTAAAGGCTGTGGTGGGGAGAAAAGCAAAAATAATGCTTTAAAATATGTCCCTCAGACCCTTATTTGACTTTATTGGTAAATAAAGAAAATCAGAACCTTAAAAATAATTCTTCAAAAAGCGAAATCTCAGATTGTAGTAAATGCTGGAAAATAGTCACCCCCCTGAGTCTTATTAGTATTGATCTAAAAACCAAATTGCCCCAATACAAATGTTAAAATCTTAAAGAACCACTTTATTCCAACATAAATTGTGGAAATAATGACCCTTGAAATGACATTAGCTATCTAATAATATACTTAATTAACTACTTATTAGTATTGAGAAACACTCCTCAATGTACTACACCTTCTATGGACCCATTGCAGCTAATAATGGCCACTTCTTTGTTTTTGCCACCTCACTGACTTGCGAATGGAATGGCTGAACTTACTCAAAAACACTTTTAACCATTTTACAAATATGCTTGAGAGGTTACCACACATGTTTGGCGAAAAGTAGCATTATGACCCTTTCACCACCGGTTATCACTGCTTATAAATAGCGAAAAGTCCAAATGGCCGTAAAGGCTGCGTTAAAGAAGGCAAAAAGTTTAACAAACCTTTATAAATAGGCTCCTTATTTGTAGCAATCATTCCAATATGCAACTTCTTCAGTTTCACAACTTTTATTTTACCTTGTAAAAAAACAGTTTAAAATCTAGTCTTCCCTTGCTGTCACAGCAGATATGATCACTTTAACACACAATGGAGCCCTGATTACCTATTTACAAGACATTTGGAAATATTAGCCTCTTGTCTGTAATTATGGATTGTGTACATTGCTTATCAATGACACACTTTTGCTGGATGGCCCGTGCTCATGGCTAAGTTTTTTGCATATGGTCTTTTATTTTCAAAGCCTTAAGCTTTCTACGTGCAGAGAATTTTTACAACCGTATTTCTGATCAAATCGACTTGATGTTTTACACAATGAATTTGCTTTCCATTAAATAATTTTATATTGCAGCTCTTGTCTTACCCTGTTTTGACCAACTTCTTAAAGATGATGCACTCATTAACAGAAAAAATGGGAAATTCCCCCTGAGATATGACAGTTTTCTGATGGGTCCAGAATGGCATCCTTTTTTTTTTTTTTGCTATCCTATGTTCAAATAAGCAATGTTTTTAGTGGTGAAACACCTTGAAAGGTAAATGTCACAACCAGAAGACAGTAGCAGCTTTAAAATTAATATTTTAGAGTATCCAATGCTTTGGCAAGACAGAAAGAAGAAAAGGAAAAAACCTCATGAGATTTATGATGAGATTAATGTTGATGGGAAACAAGGTAATCTTGCTGTGCAGACATTCTGATAGATTGTGAGTATGAGAGCCGAAATGGGAATTCATTCTTTCAGTCAAATTATATTTTGTATGTGTATTGTATGCTTATTCTCTTTTATGATGAAAAGGTAAAGACAACAGTTTATTATGACTCTAAAGGACGAACACGTAATAGAAATTTCTGTTATTAGACTACAATTAATTTTTATTTTAAAAGACAAATTAACTGATCTTTCTGTTTCTCTTAACTTTTATTCTTCCTTCCTATTTTTTGGATTGACTACAAAAACATACAGTACAAACAGGAGTAACGCTAATATCAATATAGATTGATATTTGTTTCACCCTATGGCTTTCTTCAGGTGATAAACAATATCAGCCTGCTAGGACATTTATCTCGGTTGATTCAGAAAGTGGGAGTGTGCCATCTCCCCTGTCCTCTGTACCTGCTGACATACTTACTGCTGGACTGAGGGGTGGATCTTAACCATGGCAGTGAATGATAAGAACGGGAGCTATAACTTTGGGCAAGAGTTTCCCATGTGTCCCAGAGATAACAATTATCTTTTTTGTGGTTTTATTTTAAGATCAACCATAAATTTATATACTATCTACCATGTACAGGAGGTATTTTCTATGAATGGTAGTCCTGGTTATCCTAGCCCTACATCAATACCTATGAAGGGTAGTCCTGTTAACCTAAACCCTAACACAAGACTATAATGGTAGTCCTGTTATCCTATCCCCTACAACAAGACCTGACGTATGAATGGTTGGCCCCTTTTGTTATCCTAAAGCCCTACACCCAGACCTATGAATGGTATGTCCCTTTTTTTGTTGATCCTAGCCCTACACGAATGACCCTAAATGGTACGTCCTGTTATCCTAGCCCTAACATGATGACCTTAATGAAGGTGTTCCGTTTCCTAGCCCAACACGATAACCTATTAGTTGTAGTCCTGTACCTAGCCCTGCACTTAGACTTATAGGGTAATCATAAGGGGTCCTGGAACCTAACACTAACCGCGACCTGAAAATGGTAATGAATAGTGGCCTGGACCTACACCAAGAACCTATGAATGTCCGAATAGTGTCCTACCTACCCAAGACCTATGAATGGAAGTTCAGAAGTGTCCTAGGGACCTTTACACCAAGACCTAATAAATGGTATCATAGTGTCCCATCCTTACACCCAAGAAATATAAATGGTATCCCAGAGTTGTCCCAGTCCTACACAAGACTATAATGGTAGTCCTGTATCCTAGCCCTAACAAGACCTATGATTTAGTTCTGACATCCTAATCCGCACTCCAATAACCTGTGTTGTTATTGAGTTATTTTCAATGGAAGTTTTAATATCGATTAAATTATATATAATCTTGTTATATATCATAGAGGTTTTAATAATATTATTAATATTTGGGATCACCTCCATGGCAACTCTTTCCTCAATAAATCTAGAGAAATTGGTAAATAGCATACTTTTTTCTTTAAAAATATAGTGTCCCTCCTTAAAAATAAAAATGTGATTGCAGACTTTCTATTTAATCCCTGTTGTAAAAGAATGAGAAATGGCACTTTTTCTTTTTAAAAACTCTGCTATAAAAAAATGGCACACTTTTTCCTTTACTCTGCTTAATTGAATGGGAATAAAGAAGCTTTATCTGCAACTGTACATGCCACACATAAAATATTAACAATTACAATTTTTGTAACCTTAATTTTCAGATTTTCAGAAATATGAATATGTATAGGAGTTTGCATGACCATGAAGTTTTTTTGAACCTCATTTAAAGCACTTCCCATAGCGATTAGCTCTAGAGCGATTTCCTTTTTTTTTTAAAGAGATTTTTGTCTGTTTTAAGAAATTGACAGCGTTAAAAAACTAAAGCGTTTATTAACTGTGGTTGCAGCCTAGTAAATTCTAACCTAACACTATTTATTTCTAGGAGGGTGCCTGGGTAATAATTAATCACTAGTTTATTTTTATTTTTTTACTACTTTACTGCCTGCTTTTTGAAATCAGGGTGTAAAGACTTGTTTGGAGTAACCTCAAAGCCACTGGATTACTAAAACAAATCTGTTGTTTTAAAAAAAACACTGTTACCTGTGGAGCGGGGGCTGTAGGAGACAAAGGAAAGGTGTTTTTTTTTTTTTCTCTCCTCTCTGCTTTGGATGTGGGTGTAACTAATTGGTTTAAATTGGCTGAGGCCTGTTGGCTCGGTTGTTTTTGAACCTCATTTAAGGGCCTTTCCCATGAGCGCTTAGCTCTGACGGATTTCCTGTTTTAAAGAGATTTTTTCGTTTTTTAGAAGAATGCAGCGTTAAAAAACTAAAGCGTTTAAAACAAGAAGCGTTTAAAGAACAACACTATTTCTCTGCTGTGTCTCTGCTGTGTATTGCTGTTTAGTATGGACATTTTTTGTTTTTTTTGGGGGGGGCCCCGCCCGCAATGGTGCCCAATCTGCCGCACATGGTGGGATCTTGGAGCAGCAAGCCCCGCAGGGACCTATGTATGTTCAGATGTGAGTGGGTGCCCATTTGAATCTGAGGTAACAGAGTCTAAGGGTAACTTGCAAGCATTGGCGAGGACTTGGCAAACCTGGGGGAATGGCAGTACTGGCAGGGGCCAGTAAACTGGTGGGTGGAGATGGGGCCAGATAAGGTGGAGAAAGGAAGATAGATTTGTAAGGGTCACCAGGGGAAGTAGGACGGAAGGATTAGGGGGCTTCTTCCCAGCTGGTCGATCCCAACAGATTTGCCATTTTGGTGAAGATTGGTTGGGAGGACGATGGCCTCGGAAGCAGCATGATGGGAGCGGGGGCCTTTCCCTTGAGCACCCAGGGGACGGCCATTCTCCAATACAAGGGAGGGAGAACTGGGGGCTGGAAGATAAACAGGTGGGTAGTGGTAGGGAATTCTATTATTTAGAAGGTTAGATAGGTAATCTGTCCGCCAGGACCCTGCATGCCGAACATGGGGTTGTTCCTGCCTGGTTGCTAGGGTGTCGAACTGTGGGTGGTCCGTGTAGACAGATTATTGTGTGGGGGGGCTGGAGTGACCCGGCGGGTCCTTGGTTCACATTGGTGCCAATGACAAAGTTAGATGGGAGGTGAGGTCCTTAAAAATTGATTTCCGAGAATTAAGGGTGCCAAGTTAAAAGCCAAGGACCTCCGGGTAAGTGATTTCAAATACTTACCTGACCCGCACCACGTGCTACGCTAGGGAGGCCAACGGGAAGCTCAGGATATAAATGGCGTGGCTAAGAGAGTGGTGTAAAGGAGATGGGTTTGGGTTTTTAGAGAACTGGGCTGAACTTTCTGTTGCTACAGGCTCTTTTAGTAGTGACGGATTGCACTCAATGGTGATGGTGCAACTGTTTTTGGGGAAGAGAAGATGGCTAGGGGTTGGAAAGGAGATTTTTAAACTAGGTATGGGGGGGGGGGAACGTTTAACTACACACACGGGTAGAATAAGAAAGTTAGGGACCTGGGGGCTAGTAACACAACGGAGGAGGAGAAGGAAGAGGGGGGGACATAGAGGATAAGGAGGCATGTACGACCATGTATGGAGGTAAGTCAATTGAAATACTAAAATGTATGTTTACAAATGCAAGGATCTGGCTGAAAAACCGGCAAACTTGAAATAATAGCCTAAAGGAAAGGGTATGATTTAATTGGTATAGCAGAACATGGCTTAATGATTCACATACACGACTGGAACAGTATAATATGGAAGGGTATCCTTTTATTTAGACATACCGAGTTATAAGAAAGGAGGGGATATGTATGTATGTTAAACAGAATTGAAGCCAAATTTAAAGATGGAATAGATGGGGGAGCAAACGACGGCAAAGAAAAACATTATGGTTGGAACCTTGTGTACAGGAGCAAGAAATGTAGGTAATTAATTGTTTGGAGTGTGTTTATAGCCGCCAATGCCGGGGAAGGGTGGAAATGAATCTCCATATGCCATATGCAGTGGCGAGGCTGCTGGTAAGGGGCATTTTTCTGTTGGGGGGATTTTACTACCCTGAAATAGATTGGAGTAATGAACTGGCCATCACCTCAAAGGTAATAAGTTCTTACATTTCCTATATGAGCATTTTTCTTTCACAGATGGTAGAAGTTCCTACTAGAAAATGCGTTGTTGAAATCTGGTGATATCTAATAACCCAGAGCCATTTTTTGGAGTTGAAGGTAATGGAACTTAGGAATATTGACCATGATATAGTGTCATTTAATATAGCTTCAGAAAACTAAGTGCACTGGCTAACAAAAAACTTTAACTTTAGGAAAGCTAATTTTATGCTTTTTAAAGGAATCGCTCCTGCCTCATAGACTGGGGGAACTGTTTCTAGGTAAAGTTAAACTGAGCAATGTGGACCACTTTTAAGGGATATTAAACTTAAACATTTCCAAATCGGTACCTTTAGGAAAACAAGTGTAAAAAAATTAGGTCCACTCCTGCATGGCTTAATGCTCAGGCCGGAATAGGGACGGGGGCTTTTTTTTTTGAAGCTCGAAGGCACAGAACGGGCTTTACGGGACTTCAAAAATTTTGTAATAAAGTGGCAAGAAAGCCATTAAACTAGCTAAAATAGAAAATGAAATACGGATTGCCGAAACAAAGCAAGTCCACCCCCAAGATGTTTTTTTTAGTATATAAATGGTAAAAAAATGAGGACTGAGAATTGTGAGGACCATTAAATAAATGGGAGCTGAGGTGGTTTGCAGAGGTGCCGAAAAGGCTAATCTGGCCCTAAACCGTTTTTTTACATCGGTTTTTTTACTGTTGAGATTCCTTACAGTAGGGATTTGTAACAAGTGCAGGGAAGGAATGAAGAGTTTCACATTGGATAACAAGGATATGGTACGCAATCAACTTAGACAAAGTTAATATCCAATAAAGACGCCAGGACCAGATGGATTGCATCCTAGGATTTTAAAAGCTTAGTTCAGTTCTAGCAAGACCACTGTGTCTCATCTTTTCAGATTCGCTTGTGTCGGGGATGTGCCCGCTGGATTGGGAAAAAAGCCAATGTACAAATATTCAAAAAAGGTAGTCGTTCACAGCCTGGAAACTATAGACCTGTAAGCCTAACATCAGTGGTAGGGAAGGTGATGGAAACTTTGTTAAGGATCATATCCTTGACTTTGTCTCCCAGGATATCATCTTATTAGTAGTCATCAGCATGGATTTATGAGAAACAGATCACCAAACAAATTTTAATTGGTTTTTTATGAAGAAGTGAGTAAGAAGTTGATTCAGGCACAGCTGTGGATGTGGTATAGTTTTTGGATTTTGCAAAAGCCTTTGATACTGTGCCACATAGCCGACTAATGTATAACACTGGAGGACTGTTGGCCTTGGAAGAAAACATTTGTTCATGGATAGAGAGAACTGGTTATTGGACCGCAAACAGAGAGTGGTGGTTAATGGAGCTACCTCTATGTGGGCTAAAGTTCTAACCGGAGTTCCTCAGGTTTTCTGTACTGGCCGCTTCTGTTTAAATCTGTTTATTTATAATGAACTTAGAGGGGGCATTTGAGAGCAGGTATCTGTGTTTGCTGATGACACTAAATTATTGCAGAGCTTTGGAAACTTCCAATGATGTCAAAGTGCTGCAAGCAAACCTAGATAGATTATCAAATGGGCAAGCAGAATGGCAATGCATGAGAATTCCATTGTTTGAATAATGTAAGGTGAGCTTTGGGATTTAATAATCCCTGTGCCACCTCCACCATTAAAATAACCTGTGTTATTCATCTGAAATGGAAAAAGATTTGGGGTTTCTGGTAGATAACAGACTTAGCTGTAGCAACATGCCAGGTAGCAACAGCTAGAGCTAGCAAGATATTGTCTTGTATAAAGGGAATAGATCAAGAGAGAAAAAATATTATTCTCCCTCTTTACAAGGCACTGGTAAGGCCTCATTTGGAATATGCGGTGCAGTTTTTGGAATCCCATATACAAAAGGGACATCTTGGAAATGGAAAGCAGTCCAGAGAAGGCAACTAAATTAATAGGGGGAATGGAGGGGCTTGATTAGAACAGTAGGGCTGTTTACATTGTAGAAGCGGCGGTTGCGTGGGGACCATGAATAACCTTATACAAATATATTAATGGCCCATACAGTGAACTCTCTGGTGCATTTTTCACTAATAGGTCAATCAGAGGACTCGTGACACCTTTACGGTTGGAAGAAAAGAGTTTCAGCTTCAAGTTAGGAGAGGTTTTCTTTACAGTGAGAACGGTGAAAACTGTTGAAACTGTCGTCCCAGCAGAGGTGGTAATGGCAAGTTCATCTGAATACTTTAAAAAGGCCTGGATATTTCTAAAACTAAAAAATATTGAGAATTACTGGATTTAAGGCATATAGATCTGGATGATCCGGGATAACTTTCCCGATTGCCGTTTGGAGTCGAAAGGAATTTCCCCCCCCCTTTTTTTAGACTGGGGTTTTTTTGCCTTCCTCTGGAATCACCTGTTAGGTAGGTTTAAAAAAAAAAAAAAAAAAAAGGGAATGGTTTGGACTTGATGGACGAATGTCCTTTTATTCAACCTTAATTACTATGTTACTATGTTACTATGTAAGTTAATAATATCCTCAAGTTTCCCTTGTCTGACATAATGACCTATAAAATACATGTACAGATTTGCCTTAATTCCAGCCATTAGCCTGCAATTTATTTGGGTAAATATTACATATATCCTTCCCGTAAATTTTATGAAATAATGAATTGTTAGGGGAACCGACATCTTCACCCTGCAGGACAATTTTTGATATAATGTTCAGGCATCACTGCCCACCCTAAACCGCATGGTCAGATTTGTAAAAAAAATTCAGATAACTTAACGCCCCTCGCTCCTACTGTACTTTACATTGTTGAATTGAAATACTTGCCCATCTGCCTATATTTATTATTAGTGAATGATTCACAGTTGCAAAATGAACCTGTTTCGATTCAGAATCCGAAGATCTATAGGAATTTTCAGAATTAGGATATTAGAAATTTGAACATTCCAAAATTGACCAAATTGTGTGTTTTAGTTGGGTTCAAAGGGTTTTTGAACTGGTGGTTCAAAGGGGAATTTCATTGAACTGGTGTTGAAAACAAAAACTTGACAGTTTAAATCATCTTTAATCATTACTAGTCGTGGTTTTGACCTGTCCTTAATGTGTGGTGTCTGTGAAGTACTTGGGTAGATTGTTTGTGTTCACTGTTTCCCAGTATTTAAAGTTTTATGTTGCCAGCTTTATATGTATAGTTTTTCTGAATATGTGTGTGTATGTACAATAAAAAAGGGGGGAATTCCTTCCTGACTCCACACGGCAATCGGAAAGGATCCCTGGATCAACCAGAACTGCAGTATAGTGGATTAATACTAAGATATGACTAGAACTCGAACCCGAATCTTTTATGTTTTTCCAGACTTTTCCGATAATTATCGATGTAGAACGTTTCAAGGCATGGTGAATTATGCAAGTAAAATGTCTATTATACCAATACGTGAGTAAATATCGAATATCAAATCCACGAGTAAAATGTCTATTTATACCATACACGAGGAAATTATCGAATTCCGAATCCGCAAGTAAAATGTCATATTACCGAATTAAACGCGGAGTAAAACGAATATAGAAAAATCTGCGAGTAAAATGGTATAATTATACCTATACACTAGTACATATTGAATTCTCGAATCCACGAGTAAAATTTTTGTCTATTATACCTATACGAGGAGGTAAATATCTAATTATCGAATCCCGCGAGGTAAAATATGTCTTATTTATAACCTTACTCCGAGTAAATATTCAAATAATCGAATCCGCGTAGGTTAAAATCGTCTATTATCACTATACCGCTAGTAAATATCGAAATTGGTCTTGAATCCACGAGTAAAATGTCTATATTACCTATTACGCAAAGGTAAATATCGAATTATCGAATCTGCGAGTAAGTAAAGTGCCTATATACCTATACTCGAGTAATCATGGGTATATTTATCGAATGTTCAAAATTTGAGCGCTCGAAAGTAGCGGGGGGGACAGGGGCAATGTCTGGTGAAATGGTTTTTACAGTAGGGGGAGGGAATCCTAATCAGGAGGGAGAGGGAGAGAGAGGGAGGGGGGAGGGAGGGGGAGAAGGGCTGCAGTACGCACGCCAAACTTCTCCCGGAGGCGAGGTAGGAGGCAGAGTCCTATATGGACTCTGCTATCCTCCTGGTGGGCAGTTTTTGGGACTTTAGGGGGGACTACAGGAGAACCATATGGAGCTGGGATGTGAGGTAAGGATTAAACTACACTACACAATGGGACCAATAGTGGGGGGGATTATAGTTTTGGGGGTGGACATGCCCTTTAAGCTTACATGTGGTAGAATTACCTTTCACCTGGCCCTTTAATTGCAGGTCTTATACCTTTAATAAAAAGCACTGGATGATAGAGAGGCCTAATTATTAAAGCTGGCAGGGCGGTGAAAGCCTGCTACACTAAGGAAATGGAAAACTTACAGAGACAGCGCTCTCAAGGAAAAGCAATCAAGGTACAAATGTGGTTTCCAAAATAGGGTAACTTTGTCTGCGGCTGACAATGTGTTATCTGTATAGGCATCTAGCTGCACTGTTTTGCGTTTCACTTTTTGTTTGAAATAATCATTAAAAGTATTACATGTTTAGTGTTATTTACTTAAAGCAATCTGTGTTTTCTGACAGACCTTGTAGGGTTAATAAATATTAGTGATGGCCCAGTTCGGATCCGCAGCGGATTTACCTCGTTCACGAACGGCGGATATCGCAGATTTTCCAGTTTTCCGCCTTCCGAACTTTTCCGAAAAGCGTTTTCAAAAAATCTGATAGATTCTATAATTGTCCCACCTGGCTCCAATTTTAAAAAAAAAAAAAACATCTTGTCTGCCCCTGTATTAACCTCTGTGTAATATAAATGTTCACTAACTTTCCAAACACCAAATAGGATATTTTGTGCCCAACCTATGGCGCATAGGTCTGTAGCTGATTTCTTCCTCACTACCAGTACAGACCTCCACACATCTATATTTTACAATCATAGGTTGCCTCATGTCTGATCATTTTTTAAATGTTTTTTTTTCTGTTTATTTTCTTTGTCATGCTCATGTTTTTTTTTTCATCTGTTTTTTTTTTGCCACCAAAGCAGAAACGGCCACACCAGTCCTGAAATAGATTTGAGTTAGTGTCCCCGTCTACCAGAACTAACCAAGGAATGATTGAAAAAGAGAGAGAACAGAAAGAAAATTGGACACTTAAATCTATTAAGAGATATCCTCCCTGATCTTGGCATAGTCAGACTATATAGGATATATTGTGTTTTGCAAATACATACCCGATTTTGAATAGACATCTCTCTATGGTCTCATTCTTCAAACTATTTGCTACTAAATCATATTCTTTAAATTTTTTAACTTGTTTTTTTTCTTTTCTTCAGAAATGTTTACATTTTGGTTAACTCTCAAATTCAGGAATTTATGATTTGGTAGCCCTTAGAAATGAACAATCATTTCAGTAACAATAGTAAACAAGTGTGGCTATTGCCTAGTTCAGATCAATGGAAGCCCTACTGTGTTATATCACACTGCTTTTGGGACATTTTTTCCCCATAAGACTATAAGTGGTACTTTTCAAATGTGTATATTAAAGTTTAAGTTTTATTGTCATAATCATCCCCAGCCCCTACCAGAACACAGTGACACACACCTTCTGACCTATCCTTCCATCCTGTGGCATAAAGAACTATAATAAAAGAACTTATTTTGACCAATCATTTTTTAACCTCTCAACCTGAACAGAGTGCACACACCTATTGACCTACTCTTTCATTCCTTTGCAGCCAATATAGTAACTTACTACATGTACTTGTAAAAAAAAAAAAACATACCAGTGCCCTCTTTCATTTCCATAGCAGATTATTGAAGTTTCAAGAAACATGCTACTAGACACACACGCATTCCCTGTTAACAAAATATAAGCTTTCAAGCCATTTAAGTTTTATACTTAACTTTCCTTTTCTAGTTTCAAATTATTAACTTTCGCTGTTTGAATTTATAAACATTTCCAGGATCCCTTGTTACGTGTGTGAAATCATGCAGAGGCGGAACCTCTGCCTACTGTGACAAAGGAAGAGATGTGATTGTGACTGAGGCACCTTTAGTAAAGTATAGTGGATGGATGGTCTATGTGATTCAATTGTATACTATTATATATAACCAAACAGAGCATAACACAATGCAAATGTACAGCACATACCATAGCAGTTTCCCCAGTAAATGTCAACACTGCAGGTGGATCTACTTATCACTTCCCCTATAACTGTTATAGACCTACATGTAATCAGAAGGTGCCCCTAAGGTCTTATGTTTTGTTGTTATTTATATCCCTTTGGCCAT
Source organism: Hymenochirus boettgeri (assembly GCA_019447015.1). Lineage (NCBI taxonomy): Eukaryota > Metazoa > Chordata > Amphibia > Anura > Pipidae > Hymenochirus > Hymenochirus boettgeri. Next base: position 103,198,658 of record CM033469.1, on the reverse strand, counting down.
GTAAACACCCCACAGTGATTTCTTTCTTTCCTTTACTGGTACACTGTGTAGTGGCTTATACTTGAAACGCAAATTGGGGTGATTTTATACAAAACAGAAACATCCAATATCTATCTGCGGATCTGTAAACACATTCTATGATGTGTGTAGAGATCGTGGGGTAATACTGAGATTACCAACACTACACATATTATAACGAATTACTGTTAACATGGAAACAATATGTACTTAGACTATACTTTTACTGTTTAGTTTTAAATTTGCTAAAATCCCGCAAAAAAGGAGAAATAAAACGAAAAAGAACCCCAAGACATGCGCATGGTAGTCCCTACCCCAGGGATGATCATGGCTAAAATCATAAACAAACGGGATGACCATCCCTTATGGGCTATTAATTATTGCCATATTTCCCTTATCAATAGGGTATTACATTCCTATTCATTCCAATCCTATTACATGATTATAGGAATTCATTCATTTTGTAATATGGTTTAAATGTGCAGTAAATATTTCTATAAAAAATTAACAATGGTTATATGCTACATGGATGAACTCTCAGAACATTTGAACCCTTTATATATATACAACAAAGATGTACAGTTATTATTATTCTAAATTACCATTTTTTCCTTTTTTGAAGGAGGAGCTAGGACAGATTCTGGGAACCAAAAAAGAACACAGGGACCCACAAGTAACAGTATAAGGATTGGGCCCTTTATTAACTTCCATATAACAAAAAGGAGACTGTTCAATATAAACAATCCTCTAGGTCCCTGGTTGGTTTCTTTCCACCGCTGGTACAAGACATCATAACGTCGATATATGTGTTCAAATCTATGGTCAGAACCAAACATGCAAAATGCCTCAAATCTGTTTATTGTTCCCCTATGATCTTAGACCCTATGTAGCTTTAATACCCGTAGGAAGTAGAAAGTACTATCATATCCGCCATAGGCGGAGGGTGACTTTCAGAATAGGAAAGGCACGAGATACCATGGCCGGCGCGCGTAGCGCGGGTGCGCAAAATATTTTCTAGGCCACGCCCCTTTCCACGCCCAGGGTCACAATGCCACCGCCCCCTTTCCAACGGCCCCCAGGTCACACCACACTTGTATTTTACACACCACATATACATGTAAAATATATTTTATTGTTATATATATAGATAGACAGACAGGCAGACATACGAGTGGACAGAAAGGCATAATACAGGTTAGACAGTGGATAAGAACAGAGAACAGAAATAGAGACAGAAAGAAAGAGAAAGATGATAGAAAAGATATATAGATTAGATAGATAATAGTAGATATGATATGAAAACTTTTTCATGACTCGCATTTAGATGATAGTAGAAGCTAGATCCCACAGACTCGCTCGCTGACTAAGGATACGGCTAGATAACTCAGCTCGCTTCTTGCTAGCTTCTCCGTCTCGCTACGCTAGCTCGCTCCGCTCGAGGCTCGCTCGCGCTCCGCTGATCTCTCGCTGCTCTTCGCTCGCTCGCTCGCTCGCGTCTCGCGTACCGCTCGCTCGGCTCGGCTCGCTGCCCACTCGCTCCTGCTCGCTCGCGCTCCGCCGTCGCATAGCTGCTCTTCTGCATCGCTCGCTCGCATCGCTCGCTCGCTCGCTGCTCGCTCTCTCGACGGCTCGCTGGATCGACAATCGCTCTCTCGCTCTCCCTAGCGCTCCGTCCGCTCGTCTCTCGCTCTTCTCGTCGCATTCTCGCTCGACCTCGCGCTAGGGCTCCTCGCTGCTTGGCGCTCGCTCGCTCGCATCTCGGCTCGCGCTCCAGCTCGCTCGCGACAGCTCGCTCGCTCGCTCGCCTCCTGCTCGCTCGCCGATCGACTCGCTCGACTCGCGCTCGACTAAACCTCGCTACTCGCTCAGCGCTCGCTCGCTCGCTGCTCGCTCGCTCGCTCGCTCCCTATGCGCGCGCGCTCGCTGCTCTCTCGCTGCTCGCATCGACTCGCGCTCTCTCCTCGCTCGCTCGCTCGCTCGCTCGCCTCACTCGTCGCCTCCCGCTCGCCTCGCTCGCTCGGCTCGCTGCTCGCTCGCGCTCGCTCGCTCGCTCGCTCGCATCTGCTGCTCGCTCCGCTTCTCCCTCCTCTCTCCTCGCTCGCTGCCGCCTCTCGCTTGCATCGCTCGCTCGCTCCGCTCTCTCTCTCGCTCGCTCGCTCGCTCTCTCGCTCTGGCTCCTCGCTTTTTCTTTTCTTTCCCCTCCTCCTCCCCCCCTTTCCCTCCCCCTCCTGCTTTTCTTCTCCCTCCCCCGCCCCCTCCCTTTCCCCCGCCCCTCCCCTCCTGTCCCCCGCCGCCCCCGTGGGACACGGTCCAGGGCTGAAAACCTGGCCCAACCATGTCCGGGCTGGAAGACCTGCACAGGAGGAGGTCACGCGCTCACCTAGCCGGCGCCTTTCCCCACCCCGCGGTGCATCGGCGCTACTCACTTACAGTGTGTGGGAAAGCGGAGTCACCAGCCCCCAGGTGGGGTGCCTGCGCTTGTCGCGGGCCGTCCGCATGCTGCCAGGAGGCCCAGAGACGCTCCTCCACCAACGCTGACACTAGTGAGTGGAAGGAAACCTCGGCCCCGGGCTGCTGAGAGGGAAGGGGGAGGAAGGGGAGGAGCCAAAGTCCTGCGGCTGTCAGTCTAAACGGTGACAGGGGAGAAAGCTGCAGCCGGCTGATCTATTAATCATTTTTTTTTTTTTTTCGCCCAGCAAATTTTTTTTTTTTTTCCCCTGATTTCCCTTAGGGAAGGCTGAGCCCCCCCCCAGCCTTCTGGAAAATCCGCCTAGATTATCGCATCCATCTGGCCTCAGTTTATAAGAAAAGATACCGTGCCTTTAGATAATATGGACCATAATTCTTATTATACTTATATATCCTCTTTAAGCTTTGTTAACCATCTGGTCAGTTAACTCTAAAGAATGTATTTAATTATATGTATTGCTCTATTTTCCTAGTTCTTTAGTTGCTAATGGATATTACTACTAGAAGATGAGCTTAGAATCAGATAATCAAGAACGAAACGACATTGCACAATAAAATTTAAATATCTCAAAATCCTTAATATATAAAGTAAGTTACCAAAGTAAAACTGTCCCTTTTAGCTTTGGTAAAAAGATGTAAGTGTCAGTTGGATTGTTAGAAGTGGATAGGTGATTTCGACAGGGGACCACGTGTTAATACCAGCCTGAACTGGGATATTGATCAGGTGACCTACCATGTTAGACCTAGTAGTCTTCCACTGGGTTGGGTGCAGCCTTCCTGCTGCTGAGTTAAAATTGGGAAACTGGGGTTCCACCTTAATAATTTCAATATGTTGTGGATAACAACCAGTTATACGCAACAGTTCCGCTATGGATGGGTAGTAAATTTGGGGTGGTAGCAAATCATTTTAAATCTTTTTAGCATTGAATAAAAATCCATAAGAACTCTTTGTTGGGGCTTGCCGAGATTTGAAATGCAGTGTACTGTTAGGTAAGTTTGTTTTTTCAGATATTTTAATGAGAAACGCTTAATAAACGAATCAGACGGGGGTAAACTAAAACAATGGAATCTACCCACCCCAACCAATAAGTTTTTGTGGCTATTGAAAATGCCGATAGATGGTAAGATGGAAGAACCCTATGTTGAGAAGAAGGAATAAAGATGGATAACTGATGGTTTCCACGTATTAAGAGTAGTATTGTGGGATAAGTACTCATGGCTGTATTTTTGATAATTATCGAAAACTAGCTAACTATCAATTTACGAGTTGTTTGCTAACCCTAGATATAGCGTTCATTTTTTGGTAACACCTCGAATGTATTGTTGGTAAACCTGAATTTGCGTTCGGTTCAGTAACCATCAAAAGAGGTCTGCGATTTTCAAAACCCTCGGAATGTAGCGTGTCGTTTTCAGTAACCTTAAATGTAGCAATTCATTTTCAGCATAACCTCAATGTATGTTTCTGTACCCTCGAATGTGCTCGGCAATTTCGAAACCCTCGAATTTAGCGTTGTATTTTTCGGTAACCTCAATGTAGCTGCCGATTTTTGAACCTTGAATGAATCGTTTGCGTAATCTCGAATTAGGTTGGTTTTTGGTAAACATAAATGTAGCTGCCAATTATAGTAACCATCGAAATATGAGCGTTTGTGGAACCCTGAATGTTGTAACCCTCAATGGTCAGCTTGCGAAAAAAACCTGACAATGCACCGATTGTGGGGAAGGAAGTGTTTATAACACACGTTTTTTTAGTGACAGGTGGATAAACAATATTACATTTTAGTTCAATCTGATTTAATTGAAACCTTGTTTTTGGTTTATCCTTTTTCTAAAAACTAAAAAAAACTTAAGGGCATGTCCAAGGGATGGCTGTTTGCGGATCCGAACCTGGATATGCCGGTGGATTTATCCGTTCTTGCGAACGCGGATTTTTTCCGGATTTTTCCGCCTTCCAAACTACCGAACCGCGGGTTTCGCGTATTTTTCGAGATTTTGTGAAATTACGGGATTTCTCGTATTTTCGAAAATACGGAAACACGTATTTATCGAAAGTTTCGAAATTAAGGAATTCTCGTAGTTTCGAAAAGCGGGAAATAACGTATTTTCGAAATTAGAGGATTTCCCGTATTTTCGATCATTTTTTTACTTTTTTTTTGGACGAAGTTTACAGATTTTGCGAAGTTCGGACAATCTCTAATGTCCACCCCCCAAAACTATAATCCCCCCAGTAATGGCCCCATCATGTAGTGTAAATAAAAATCCTTCACCCACATCCCGTTCCATATGGTTCTCCTGTAGTCCCCCCCAAAGTCCCAAAAACTGCCCACCAGGAGGATAGCAGAGTCCATATAGGACTCTGCCTCCTATCTGGCCTCCGGGAGAATTTGGCATTCGTACTGCGCAGCCTTCTCCCTCCCCCTCCCCCTCCCTCTCCTCCCCTCTCCCTCCCCCTCCCTCTCCCTCCCGTAGCATAAAATCCTTTATATATAAACATGTCCCCTGTCCCCCCTCCCCCCAACCGCATATTTTATTATTAGAAAGTGCCCCAAACATTACTTACCTTCCCTCTTTCTTCCCGCTGCACTGAACTCCCGGGCAGCCGCATCCATGATTGGCTGCCCCTCAGCAATCACATTCGCGACTGCCATCCTGGCCCCTCTGCTTGTTTTTTTCTCGCAAGCAGAGGGCCTGGCAGGTGGCGGAGGAAAGAGGGAAGGTAGTAAAGTTTGGGCACTTCCTAATAATAAAAATATAGCAGTTGGGGCTGGGGGGCAGGGAATGTTATATATAAAAACTTTTTTTTCAAGGTTGGAATGCCTTTAACTATCACTATAATTGCATTTAAAATGTGGTAAATATGCAGAAAATCCTTTATGCAACAATTTCACTCTGTAACAATTCTTATATGGTATATTACAATGTGTTTCCCAAGTGTTTGATGTAATTAACTTGTGTAAGAACTGCCTGTAATTATAGACATCTTGTTTATCTCTCTAACTAGACGCAGGGCGTACCTACTGAGAGCCCTTACATCTGATGGTGACTGAGGATTTCCCTGTACTACCATCTCCCAAGCCCTAACCACAGAATTACCCCAAATTCCTGACTTAGGACCATTATTGTCTCAACTGGTGGATGATCAAGTGCAATAAGGATAAGTGCCCTGGGAACTGTATGCTGGGACTTGTTATCTCCTTCTGAAGAGCCCTAAAGCAAAGCTAATACATCTACTTGTAGCAGAGCTTTCTATAGGATGGGATCTGGAACACACCATCTATTGGGCCTTGAACCATAAACTGTTAGCACCCTGCCCTGCCTTCTATCTGCTGTGGCCTGGTGGGACCATCTGCTAGAAATGTTTACCAGGCCACTGTAATCATTGCTTGTACTGATATCATTTCGTATCATTATAATGTACTATATAAATAAATATACAGTTTAATAAAACACATTTGTTTCTGTGTTGTTAGGGTTATAGTACAATGGTGTTATTTAACGGTGCAATTAGATGTGTGGACATTTTAGAGATGGGTGCAAGTCCATGGAAATATTTAGCTCATAACTGCTAGTATCACAGGTTTCACAGGTTTGTTCAGGGAACTGAAAGGAGAGACAGTGCAGAGCTGCAGGATTGTGGTTCAGTAAGTAGCTTCGGAGACGAATGGAAAACAAACAAGCTCCCTGTCTCCAATTACAATTAGAAATTTTAGACAAGGAGGGTCTTTTTTAAAGACTATTATCTTTCTTAAGGACTGGTGACACTATTTATTATTAATATTATTATTATTGTTATTATTAGAGGATGAGACCAGAAGAAAAAGGACAGTAGGGAGGGCAGGACCAAGGGGGGGTAAGAGCGTTAGGTTGATAGTCCTAAATTGGGGCAGGACCACGGGTTCAGGCCCATAGGCAGGAAGAGTAGATGGTGACGAACCAAAGTGTGGAAGAATTGTACCATGTTAGCCATTGATGAAAGTGAAGACATCTTGGATATAAAGTATTACCTTTATTGGCTACTAAATGATTGAAAATGCAACTTTTGAAACACTAGGCTTCTTCCTCAGGCATGATACAATACTGAATCTTGTAATGCACACCATTTTATACATACTAGAACAACAAAGACTTTCTGACTTACACAGATGTTATCTTTTTGCCCTACCTGGCAATGGTTGTTGTAAATAAAAGTAAATATACATCAATGATCACAGTAGGTAATAAAAGAATTAGCAAGGTTCAACAATGTGGTCAAACACACTTCACCTTAAGTGTCAATGGAGGGTCTGGTATAAAATAGAAATTTATGGGTTTGGTGGGTTGTGAGGAATTTGGTCTTTTAAAAAACAGATTAAATGGAAGTGACCCAAACACAGAACCCGTGGCACACCACTTAGAACTTTAGTCCATATTGACAAAGCCCCATTAACTACGACACTCTGCATCCAAATCCCAACCAATTCTCTATTTATGTACAAATGTTCCACCCAACCCAACAACTTATATCTTATACATAATTCGCCAATGGTGGACTGTAACAAAGCCTTTGCAAAATCCAAGTATATCACATCTACTGCTATACTGATATGAGCCAGAGTTCAAATTACTCTCACTTACAAGCAGTTTGTTTGACCAGATCTATTCCTTAATAAATTCATGGTGATTGCTACTTGAAGTCGAGTTCTTGAAATATACTCTAGAATATGTTCCTATGATTAGACTGGTGTGTCCGAAACGCATAAGGCATCCAGACAATAAAGGTTTTAAATTCTCAATCCCACGGTGGATTTCTTTGTCTCCTGGTTTGTGCGATTCCAACATTGTGACGATTTCTAGAATATGTTCCTGTGTCAAACTTTCTAGTATCTTCCCACCACTGAAGTAAAACTCACAGGTTTGTAATTACCCTGCTGTGAATGACTACCTTTTTCGAATTTTGGAATTACATCGGCTTTTTTACAATCCAAAGCCACATTTCCTGACATGAGAATCGGAGAAATAAGAAACAATACCTGGACCCATGACTTTATGTGTTAACCTTATTAGTTGATTTGGAACCATATTCTCAGTTAACCAAAGTGCAATTGCATCCATTATACCATTATTGTTACTATATTCTATACATATTCTGTACTTGGATTTTCTAACCTACCTTTTGAGAATTTTTGAATTAATCAAGTTTTTTCTAATCCAGAGTCATATTTCCGGACATGAGCGAATCTGAGAAAATAAAAAAACAATGGCCTGGATAAAACTGAAAATAGCTCATGGAGGACCCAAGAATATATATTATCCGGTCCAGGATCTTTTATGATATTAAACTTATTTAGTTGATTCTGAATTAATCCCCTAATCAAAGTGCAATTGCATCATTGTACCATTATTGTTACTATTTTCTAAGCTATCTGTACTTGGATCTTCTATAGTGTATACAGAAAGAAAAAATATTCAAGAAGTTTGATTTATCGGCATCCTCTGTAACTAACTTAGGGCCCCACATTTCAGTCTTCACTTACTTACTCAAAAAGTGAACATATCCATTTTTGCATTAATTGAAGGACGTGAGGAAAAAAGCCATGTCTTACCTCATATCTGTTGTATTCAATTAGATCAACAGGACTTGAAGTTTGTTCTTGAAGACGTTTCGCTAGTCACCCGACTGGCTTTCTCATTCAGAATGACTTGTACAAGAATCTGTGTCATTTATGTACCCAGAAAATCCAATTAGCATATCACACGCCAGGTGTTAAGGCGTGATTGCATAGTGGCTAAGAGGTGTTATAGGATGCCCAGGTTAAGGTTCAAAACAGCATTTCAACATGGCAGACAGTTGGTATCGAACCCCCCCACCTCTATTTAGGCTTGGTTTCTTTATTTTACAAAATGGCCTCCTAGACACCTCTCTTGAACCAGTCACGTTCCTTTGCCAATATGTTAACATTACAATCTCAAATATTCCTTTTATCCTTAAGATGCAGGTATACGGCTGAGTCCTAACCCGAGGATTGGCTTTTCTGTGCTGGGCCATATGTTGATTGCAGTTGCTGTTTGGTCTCCCCACACAAATCAAGCATTCTTCACTGCACTGCATTGTGTATATGATGTCGCTTATCTTGTGTTTCGGTATTGGGTCTTTCGGATGTACCAATTGCTGCCTCAGTGTGTTGTTCGGTTTAAAGCAGACAGGGATACAGTGTTTTTTGAAAATTCTTCTTAATTTCTTGGAGACCCCTGCTACATATGGGTGACCATGTTCTTCCTCCTGTCTTGCTTTTCCCTTCACTGTTGGTATACGTGTTTCTTTCTTTCCTTCTACTTCTCTTTAGACAAAGGCCCGTCTAGATATCCACAAATTTTAAGGGCTCCTCTGAGATGTTTAATTTCTTTAGCCTTCACCTCTATGCTAGTGGGGATGTTCTCTGCTCTGTGTTGCAGGGTTCTGATGACACCCGCTTGTGATCTAAAGGGTGGTGGATTCAAACATCAAATACTGATCTGTGTGTGTGTGGTTTTCTGTAAACCTCTACTTCAAGTTTACCATTCTCCCTGACTTCTACCAAGCAGTCCAAGAAAAGCTATTTGTGTTGTTTTTTACTCTTCCCCTGTAATTGATGTTCTGGTCGTACCACATTATGTGTTCTGTGAAAGCTCGTACTTCCTTCTGGGGGATTTTAACCCGGTGTCTATCTGCACCAGTGGCCACAATGGGTGAAACTGGAGATCTCATAGCACATCCATGTTTTTGCTTATAGAACATATCCTGTGTATTGAAATAGGTGGTATTCAGGCACAAGTCCAGTAAGGAACCACACCTGTTCTGGGTTGAGATCAGTTCTGTTGGTAAGAGTGCTGTCTTGGCCCAGCCGTTTTCTCACCATGTCAACAGCCTCCTTTGTGAGTAACAGGTGAAGACAGATGTCACATCATAGGACCCATAGTTTCTTCTGCACTGAGTACTATACCTTAATCTGTTGGTGAAATCCTGAGCATTATGGATGTGATGCTTAAGATGTTGGCTAGGTATTTTGCCACTTGTATTTACAGAGTTAATTTCTGCTGACTATAGGTCTTAGCGGTGCCCCTTCCTTATGTATCTTTGGGAGTCCATATATGCATGGATGTGCCTCACCAGGGCGAGGCGATGGATACATTGCTGATTAATGGCTTTATCCTTTGAGCTGTTGTAAGTAAGTCTAGACCTTTTTCTTGTAACGGCTGGTGGACCAGCTGTCTGCCATGTACAATGCTGTTTGACACCTTACCCCTGGGCGTTCCTATAACACCTCTTAGCCATACGTATTTAGCCATACGTATTTATGAAAAAAAGAGAAATCCTTGAATTTTCAAAAGTTTTCGAAATTACGTGTTTTTTCTCGTATTTTTTCGAAATTTTCGAAAATACGCGAAAAACACGTAATTTCGAATTTTGAAAATATGAAAAATCCGCGAATCGGAAGTTCGGAAGGCGGGAAAATCGGGAAAAATCCGTCGTTCGCGAACGGATAAATCCCGGCGGATCCGGGTTCTGATCCGCGAAACTGCCATCCCTAACCATGACCTGGATGAATGAGAACCTTCACAAGCACATGTCTTACCTCCCGTTTTTCAATAAATGTAACAGGAGCCAGGGAACAAAGCATTTAAACTTACCCAGAGTGCTCTCCACTGATGGCTCCTCTGAAAGGTCCCAGCTGTTTCCGCATTTAACTAAACTATAGCACGCACTAGCGTGCATGTGCTCTATAGTTTAGTTAAAGCAGGAAACGGTCGGGACCTGTCAGAGGAGCAAGCAGGGAAGAGTGCTTGCAGATATGTTGGAATGCTTTGTTCCTGGCTCCTGTTACAGTGCAATTGCAACCATTTGCCATTATTGTTACTATAGTCTATGGATCTGTACTTGGATCTTTTATAGTGTATACAGAAGGGGGAAGGAGTTTGCTTTCTACAGGAAACCTCTGTAACAAACTTATCCCCATTATTTAATGGCCCCACATTTTCAGTCCTCATCTTCTTACTTGCAATGAATGTCAAAAAGGAATTGTTCACTTTCTAAAGGAACTTTCCTTTAAGTGGGTAGGACAATACTTCATTTTATTTTATTTTTTTCCTAACTACATTGCTGGGATTTACAACTCATGCTGGGCGTTAAATCTGTCGATTATGTACATTGAAATCTAATAATCCTGGGTCATAGATGTTAAAATATGTAATAATATACTGTTAAAGACATCATTAGTCATGTACACATTTAATTTATTTCACAGTGTGGCTAATTAGTTCTCAGGAAACACTTCATAGTGGAAGAGCAACACGATAGGTAAGGCAGGTCACTGATATATTGTATGCCATAGTAGAGGAGGTGCAGTTCAGAATAAATATATTTTTATTTTTAAAAATAATACTTTATTTTTATTTAAGCCAGCACGTCATAAGAAAAGTCAGAATAACAGTATAACATGTATAATAGTCACCAATCACAGTCCATCCTAAAACATCATGAAACCCCACTGACTTTTGTCTGCTTAGAAGACAGTCTAGTTAAAAGAAGGCAAAGGTCACTCGGACGCCTTTCACTCTGTCCCTGTTTATCTCTGTGCTTCTTCAGCCGACTTACTCATCTTACCATGCCATGCTCCTATTTGAATCTTGAGGAACAAGTTCAGATGAGTAAATAGCAGATGAGAAGCTCCAGAGATATACAGGGACAGAGTGAACTGCATCCCAGTCAGAGACGCTGGCCTCTTTTACTAGTTTGCCTCCTAGCAGATATTGAAGTCAGTGGGACCCCACAATGTTTTAGGATGGACTGTGACTTGTGACTATATATACATCATACCATTATACTGTTATTCTAACCATTCTTATGATATTCTTTTGGCAAATAAGGAACAAAGATTTTGGGTAAATTCCATATTTCCATGGTAGCCCTTAGGAAATGCACATCTAGAAGGTTTAAACAGCATTCCACAAGCTTGCAAACAACACTACGATTGATTTCGGCTATAATGAGCCATTATCAATAAATGTAACTGTAATGATAATAGAGACTAATGATGTGATAAGTAACAAAAACGTATTGTGTGCGCTACACTATGCTGGGATAGGTAATAGCGTGTATATTATATTTTTATGTTTTAAAAATGATATTCCCAATTTTTAAATATTATTGTAAGGTGTCCATTCAGTTCCTTCTTTCTTTATAAATGTTTATAATTCTTTAAACTGTAAAGGAACTAGATTTTGAATCCAGAAAATTTCCTTTTTAAAACAAACAAGGATTGGAGAGTTATTTCTTTTTAAGAATTTGACTCTTTGATCTTAAGAAATGTATCCGAATATAACACTTTTTGCATGTACTTTTTGCATGTCTGTGGCAAGCCTTGTTAACGAAAAAAAAACATGTTCTCTCAGTCTTCGCTTCATTCAGTTGCTACAACCCCCTTTACTTTCCATAATAAATCAACCATATGGTGAGATTTTATGTTTGGTTGTGTTATCACCACTTATCACAGGCGCTGGCACAACTGACATTTATGTTAATACAAACATAGCGTAACCATAATATGTGTCAGTGTATTCGCGTGTATACATACTGTGTGTAAACATGGTTATGGTAGATTAAAGATAGATACAAAAGAAATCCATTACATAACATTATGCACTTATATATGGAAAAAAAATGCTTTGTCCAAAAAACAATCAGGGAAATGTAATAATGGTAAAATGGAGTTAAACCCTACACTTTTAAAATAATTCTGGGTTAATGTAGGTTAAACAATTTGCCGGCCATGCATGGGTTTCTATTAACGGCACACTCACAGGCACCAATTACTCAGTAGTGCAAAAACTTAAATGCGTGCTATAGTTGATTAGAACCAGGAAGTGGTCGGGAATTTTCAGTGCTGCTGAGTAGATCACGAAAAAGGAAAGTTTCTGCAAAACTTCGTCCCTGGCTCATGAGACATTGATTGAAGAATGAGTGGTAAGGCATAGCTCCTTGAACTTACGGTCTTCAATCAGACATTAAAGGAATAAAGTAGTTCACTTTTTAAGTAAACTATTCCTTTAAAGTCACACTTTGTAAAAGGGTTAGTGTCCCTTTAAGTATGGAATCTGAGTGCTCCATGTAAATCTCCAAATACAAAATTTTAAATCAGTGCAACAGTGCAGTTAAACTCTTTGGGAAGAGATGGAGTGGTTCACAGGTGCGCACCTATCATGAAGCAAACTGAAAATTTGTGAAATTCTACACTGAAACAATTGCTTCTCTTTAACTTCCCCTTGCCTCTGTCCCCCACTCTTCCTCTCTAACCTGGTTGTCCTGAACCCTCCAGACATTTAAAAAAAAACTGCCCCTATCCTTCATTCCCAACTGGTTCACATCAAATGACCCTCCAATCCATGCGGGGCACGGAGCCTTAAGGTGCCACAGACGGATTCATTTTCTCTGCCCAATTTTGGTTGGTGAGAGCACCATACATAGAGCGATAATTGTCTATTGCTGTGTCTATGCCACCATTAGTGCAAAATCGGGGAAGGGGGACAGAGAGCCAATTGCAAAACAAGTTTTGGTTTATATTCAGTCAAGGGGAGGGGGTGTTAGTTTGTGTAATGTCCTGCCCCCTGTTTACCTGTGTGGATCGAGTTCAATGCAGCTGTAATTCTTAAAATGAAAGCACATAAGGTCTAATGGCCACTGTGCTCTAAACCAGGTAGATCAGTTGGGGGTTGAAGGAGAGAGCTAGGTGAGGATAGTCCCCCCCTTTGTTATGTACGGAGGGCGGGGAAAAAAGGGGAGGGTTATGATGCTAAGGGATATAAAAACGGGTAGAAAAGAGGGTCTGGCAGAACTAAATTTTTTTCTGTTTGCTTGTGTGTTGATTAGGTTCACAGCTGAAGATTACTTCAAGAAAGCAGCCAAGAAGGAATGCAAAGAAGCCTGCAAGATTTAGAGAAAAAATGGTGGAGTTAGGTACGCTTCCCCCATTTTGTTTCCACAGGTTTTACAAGAGGATCGGAATGAATCCCCTCAGGAAATGTATAAGGGAAGAAGGGACTCTTGGTGGCAACACACAAGAAGAAACAGACTTCAAGGAATGGAAGAAAGCAGGAGTGGAAGTGTGAGGAAGGGTACAAAAGAGAGCTATCCTACTCCTAAATATCATGGAGTCAAGGAGTGGGAGTCGGAGCAGGGGAGTACGCAGATCCAAGGAGGACAAGCTGCTCAGGTAAGGGGTTCTGGGGGGCAGCCCACGCCAGCCCAGCAGCCTAAGAGAGGTAGTGGTACGTGGCTGGGAGGTGCGTGACTGCTCCTGGCACGTGGTTATCAGACAAGAAATGGGCTGCCGGCTGACCTCCATTTGATTGGCCTTGATCGTTCCCGCGAGAGCCGGGAAGTATTGCGGGATATCGGGCCAGTCATAGGGGTCAGCTTCTTATAATTCTCCACGTGGCTGGAGTTGTCCTAGATCCCCAGGTTTATTCATCTATCAAAAAATCAAGCTGCTTCATCTCCGGAGGAGTGATTTAGGAGAAACCTGCAGGTGGTACTCCAGAGCAGAAGTCCAGTGAGAAGGGCATATCAGGGTATGTCCTTCAAGGTATGCTAGGTGTAGGTCCCCGGGTGTAGGAGGGAGGAAGTAGGTTACAGGCTCAGCATTTTCTGTAGTAGGGATGGACATAGGGTTCTCTCAAGGGGGAAACAGCAGGAGTAACAGAGATAATTATCTCAGTTACTAATGGAGAGGGATATGGGAAAAGGTCCACATTCCAGGCAAAGGATTTTAGGCCCCCAGGTGTGCATCTCATTGTAGTGGTACATTGGAAAGGAGAAGATGGACGACAATGGGGAAAAGCAAGAGAAGAACCAGCCTAATTCTTCAAGGCAAGCATAACGTCCAGGGAGTAGCAGAGGATCCGATCAGCCCGCTGAAAACGATTAGCAACAGAACATCCGGAGCAATGTGTTAATATGGCGAAGCATTGCTTCACTGTACTTGACACGCATTTACTTATGGGGGGTAATGCTCGTTAAATTATGACGAAGAGTTTCGGCAGAAAATGTTAGATAATCACGCCCTTCTTTTTGGCCAAAAGACATGGAGTTGTGGATGTAGTGGGTGGCTCATGATAGAAAGCACAAGTTTGTGAAAAATCCTAACAATAACTCATTTCAAAGATAAGGAATGCTGGGCATTTAAAATGAGAAGCAGTGTAACAGGGTAATAATGTAAGTTTAGGCATGCATGCTCTTGCTGTGGAGGATCTCTCCAGCACCGGATTGCAATAAAAAAGGAGGCATTGGAGTCAAACCATTCCTTTGTCCCCATTACGATGGAAAGTGCAAGAACCCCAGTCAATTGAGAATGATTAACTGGTTAAAAGAGTCTCCTAACCGCGAGGCAGCGAATTTTTTTAAAAAGGGTCTTCGGAGTGTTTTAGGATCCCATGCAGGAGAAAGTACAAAATGGCAAATGTAAAGGAATTTGATGTCAGCATTCCGTATCCTAACATGGTTTGAAACAATATCAATAGAATTGGCAGCAGGTAGGATGTCAGGCCTTTATATCCCCCTCCTATAGAGGGTCTAATAATCTCCCCAATAGGAGTTGATAGGAGAATGATACAACATTGTCTTATCCCCAAAGTACATCAGTTAATGATGGAACTGATAAGGATATATGTTCAGTTAAATATCAATCATTTGATGGCAGCATTGGAAATGGTAAAACAATTGGGTCAGGAGCACTATGGCAAAATTGGATATTGAGTCAGCATTTCGTCTCCTCCCCTTACATCCGAACAGTTTGCAATTCATGGGTTGTTATTTGGAATGTGCCTATTACATTGATCATGTATGCCAAGGGATGTGCATTTCATGGCGCATTCTTTGAACAATTCAGCACATTCCTGCACTGGTGTGTACAAGAGAGGATGGGTAAAATTCAATAGTCCCATTATTTGGACGATTTTTTTGCTGGCAGGTCCTAGCGGTTCAGACACTTGGAAGTTTTGTTGGAGGGCTCGAAATTATTTAAGACGATTTGGTGTTCCAGCAGCTAGGGAAAACACAGTTTCTTTGTACAAATGTATCATCCTAGGATTGAGATTGACTCACTGCACTGGTTTATTGTAATTACCGGCTGATAAAATTGAAAAAGCTAAGAAGCTGGTGAAACATATTAAAGGACAACTAAAGCCACAGAACAACACTGAACCAGAAGGCAGAACACCTTATATAAAGCCAGTAATCAGTGTCTTACCTCTCATTTTGATATGGGTCTAGGAATTTCCCTAAATAATATAGGTTTGTGCTAATATCACAGCATTCTAATCATCACACGTCTGGTCAACGACCATTTGTTCTCTGCCCATGCTCATTCTTTAGCTATGGCAGAAACTTGTTACAGTTGGTCACACCCCATTAATAATCTCTATCCAATCCTTTTACAGGACAGATAAGCAAGGAAGCATGTGACTGAGGCAGGAGGTGTGGTCTGACACTGCACATACACACAGATAATTCATCCAGTCTTCACAGGCTACATTATTTTAATGCAATTTTACTGAAGTCATATTATATAGTTAATGGTGTTTTCAGATTCGGAGTATAAAATGGATTTAGTTCTCCTTTAAGGATTCACACAAAGCACCCTGCAGGAAATGCAATCACTCCTAGGCTTGCTAAATTTTGCTTGTCAGGACATCCATGGGAAGGGTTTTTAATAAAGGATGGACCGGTAGACCGCAGGTATTAAGAAAAGTCATCATAAATACGCATTTCCAAAGCAATAAAGAAGATTTGAAAGTTTGGGATGTTTCTTGAGTGAGTTCAATGGGATAAGAATATGGTCCCCCCCTCAATCTAACCAAAAATTAAAGCTTTTCACGGACGCTGCGGGGGGCGTAGGGTTTGGGGCATACTTCAAGGGGCGTGGGGTGCGGAAAATGGCCACTGAGTGGAAGATCTTGGCCTCACCAGCAACCTTGCATTCTTGGAGTTATTGCCAATAGGGTGGTAGTAGAGATATGGGTGGGTTGCAGTTAGCTAATAAAACATATTACTTTTTGGTCGCGCACAACATGAGCGTGGTAGAGGTTATTAGCAGACTGTCACCTTCATCTCCTCCAGTAACTACACTAGTAAGACAATTAGTGTTATCCTCTATGTCCAAAAATATAACATTTTTGGGCAGCACATATCCCGGAACCAGCAATGTTTTGGCTGATGCTTTACGCGTTTTGAATTTGATCATTTTTTAGCCCCTAATGCACAGAGGCAGAATATGATCTTTCCTCAGGGCTGTGGAAACTTGGGACGCAAGAGCATGGAGCTAATAAAGAATTTGGTGGCCTCCAAAGATGTGTATCGTATATAAAGCAGCTTGGGTAGCATGGAGGAGCTTTAGCAAGCAATCATGGGTAAGTTAGAAGAGAAATGTGTGAGGTTCATAATTCTTTAAAAACAGAGGGATTAACTAGGCATCATGGCATCCTGGCTAGCGATATTAATTTCATTTTCCAGGCTTCAGGTCAGCTGAGCCCTACCCATAACTGCGTAGTAAAACAAATAATGAAAGTGTGGGGTAGGGAAACACGGGTTTTGTCTGACGGAAGGGAGCCTATTACAGAAGATAGATGGCAGTTATTTTTTAAAGATGTGGGGAAAGTGACAAGGAGTAAATACGAGAGCAATGTTCAAGGCAGCGTTTGTGCTAGTGAGCTGGTTGCAAAATCTCAGATAGAGTACAGGATTGCAACTGAAGATGTGCAAATCAAAGATAATGTCGTTATGGTACTAATACAGAATGCAAGGGAAAGGAAAATGGGCTATTAATGGGGTGCAGTAGAAGAAAGCCGGAAGGCAGGTTGGGTCCCTGCACTCCTCCGCGACACTCTTGCGGCCACATAAGGGTGGGGTGGCCATAATTAATTTTATGTTGAATACCCCTGGTCGAGGAGGTTTTTTTCTCTGGTTGTAATAAGTTTAATAAAAACACAGGACTATGTTTTTCCATACAGATTGTTGTGTGTTTATTAATAAGTTGGGGGTCTGGTAAGGTAAACAGGGGAAATCGGTATAAGGGTTGGGCGTCGATAGTCATTAGAGCTTAGCAAAACTGCTATGTGCACCTTTGTCTTCTGCGGTGATTTATTTTGCATAGATCACAAACTCCTGTGCAACAGAGATATGCGGCCTGGATGCAGAAACACAGTTGTATGGGGCAGGTAGGGTCTTGATCCTGTGAGGTTCCATAGGGATTTGAGAGTCACAGATCAGCTCTCCACCCATCAGGCTGTTAAAGGTACATCTCATTTATTTCTGTAAAGTCTGGGTGGGACTGGGCATGGGGAAATCTGTATGTACCAGTCTAATGTGGCTAAGCATGAGGGCATCTTATATTTGCCAGCTGTTGGGTTGTTATAAGAGGCATCACTCAGTATATCAGTATATTTACATGTCTGTGTGGGTGTGCATGGCAACATCATGTATTTACCAATCTTGGCTGGCATGTGGTATTCTTGTTATTACTAGACTTGGTTGGCAAGAGGCCTCACATTAAGTGTGAGTTGACTGGTCATGAGAACATTACATTACATTACCAGTCTGTTTTGTGGGAACATTCAACCTCCAGTCACCAGCCATTGTACAGTCAGTGCTCCATTCAAACAGCCAGTGTTAGTCGTCCACACACCCACTAGTAGGTTGGTGGGGTTATTCACTAGAGCCAGGCCGGCCTGGCTCAGCAACAATGTTAAAAATCTGTAGTGGACCTGCTCCTGTAACTACTTGATGCTGCTAGAAATTGTACCCCATCACCACTTTTCTTGCACAATAAATACTCGAGGGAGACTTGTTTGTGGGTGGGGGTCTTCTACTGTGGCCGAGCCTGCCTGGCTCGGCAACAATGGTGGCAAAACTGCAGTGGGTGAATGTTCCAACTCCTGCTTCCAGTAGGTTGAGTAAATCACCGACCTCTGCCGGCCCTTTACCCCGCAGAGGTGCTCAGTAAGGACTTATTGCTGGGAAATCAGGAAGTACCTGAGGAAAAAATTGACAGTTGAGAAGGAGAGCCTATTAATGCAGTCAGAGGCTGGTCACATGGCTAAAAACAGGAAGCGTTCAACCAGGAAGTTCCATTGCTGAACTTTTGCAGCAATAACTTCTCACAAATTTTATCTAGAGATGTGTATTAGGTTTTATTTTGAAGGTGTGATGGAAGGCTTTTATATAATTCTTACAGTTTGGGAGAATTTGAGACCACAATTACCCTTTAAGACAGCGAGAAAGAGAGTAGAAACAGTCTAGGAAACAACAAAGGGAAGGACCACTAGGAGTAACCATAGGAAAAGTTCAGAAACATCAGACAGTAAAGAAAGAAAGATAGATGTACTAAATCCCGAAGTTGTATATCCCTGAAGTCCCCAATATCCCCATCAAAAAATATATACCGGTGCTGTATGAGGACGAAGAAATTAGAAATTTCGCAATAAGAGTAAGATTCACACCCTGAACAGTATTAATACAAGCCTTGCATTCAGCCTATAATAGAACTAGAGGAAGCCAAATTAGTTATAACACAGATGACATAATGTATCTTTATTTGGACACCGGGAAACAATGTTTGCACTGTTTTTATACATTTTATGGTAAATGGGAACAAACTTAGATCTGAACCTATGGGAACATAGTGCAGATTTTCAAAAGCAATTAAGAGCTAGCAGTACAGATGATGTAGGCTCTGGACAGAGTAGCAGAGTGGGAATATAAGGAACATTGATCCATATGTATGTTAGCAGCCTATGGGTATGGGACGCATTAGCTTCCGAAACGCTCAGGCGTATTGTTTTTAATGTTGTTGTTTTAAAAGCTTTTTAACTATCTGCCGAGTAAGCGTTTTCATCGGAAGTCCTCCGTTTGTTGCAGCAACTGTGGGGAAAAGCCTGACTGGCTCCACAAGATGGCAGACATCTAGGCCTCATTAATTACGTATGGCAGTAAATTAGAAAGACAAAGATGTTTCTGAAAAAAAATTTACTAAATAAATTTTAAAAAATCTACAATGCTGGAAAAAGGACCATAATAAAGAGAAAATAAAATATTGTCGCCCGTCTATTTAAAAGAAATATAACACAAATATAAGCAGACATTTTTATTATTTTCTATAAAGAAATATCCCAATGCAGGTGGTTGACCATGTCACCAAGGAAAAGTAATGCCTGGTCATTTTGGGCAAACCTTCCTCATCTCCTCCCGTCCATCACTGGAGGTGCTGGAGGATGTGGTGGGGAGACACCAACAACTGGATGTAAACTGGCAGTGGTGGTGTGACCAGTCCAGGGATGCACTATTGTGCTATAAACGGCAGTGGTGGACGGATGCAAAGTGGCAGATGAAAAGTATGCATTTTGGACTTAAAATCCTGTGGTGGTTATACTATAAATTGATCTGTGAGTTGAATCTCTGTTGGAAAAGGATCTTTTGAGTTTTGGTGGATACCAAACTTAAATGTAGCAAGCGCAGTGCCAGGTGGCAGCAGCTAAAGCCACAAGATTTTGTCTTGTATAAAGAAGGGCATGGATTCAAGGGAGAATATTATTCTCCTCTTTACAAAGCATTGGTTATATGGAAATATATGGTAACATTTGGAATATGCGGTGTATTTTTGGATCTTGGAAATGGAAATGGTTCAGAGATGGGCAACTAAATTATAAGGGGAATGGGCGAGCTTGAAATTGATTGGATAAGTTACAATTATGCACACTAGAGAAAAGTGCTCACGTGGATATATGATACTGTGTATAACTACATTAATGGGCCAACAATAAACGTCTGGGTAATTGTCACCAATAGAAGATGTCAGAGGAAATGCGGACATCCCTTATGACTGAAAGAAAATAGGTTTAGTCTTCAAGTTTGGAAGGGGTTTTTCACTGTGAGAATGATTAACTATGGAACTGCCTTCCATTGGACGTGGTAATGACAGGTTTATTGAATTTTTTATTTATTTTTTAAATGCTTGGTTGATTTTCTAATAACAAAGAATGTTACATAATTACTAGTATTGATACATAAAGTTGGAGTAGACATAAGCAGGAATATTTCCGATTGCCCTTGGAGTCGAGAGGAATTTTTCTGCCCCTCCTTTGGATCAACAGTTAGGAAATGTGGGTATTGCTGAGTAGGTTGGACTGGATGCCGTATGTCTTTATTCAACCTCATATGCTATACTACAGGACTGCCTCAAGGGGGGGGCGAGGAACTCCAGTATGGGCCCAGACTTGGCAGGGGCATGAAATGGCCACCAGGAGTATAGCAGAGTCCATATAGGACTCTGCTTCCTGTCTCCCTCCGGGAGAAGTTTGGGCATGTGCACTGAGCCATCTCCCCCCTCCTGTTTTGGTCTCCCTCCCCCTAGCTACAAACCCATTGCTACATGACAGGGCTCCTTCCCCCAGCCACAACTGCATTATTGATTTACCAGAGATCCCCCGATAGTTACTTACCTTACCCTCTTTCCCCCGGCATTCTGAACTGCCGGCAGTCGTGTCCGTGATTGGCTGCCTCTCAGCCAATCAGGGACGCGGCGCCAGTCCCGCCCCCTACTTGCAATTCCATGCAAGCAGAGGGCCGGGATTGTGCGGCGTGAAGAAATAAGGAGTAACTATGGGGCACTTTCTGGGGCTGGGGAAGGTGCCCTACCAATATAAAACATTTTTTTAAAGGGTGGACATGCCCTTTAAATATGCAAAACCAAAATCTGAATATTCAAAGTTATCGAATATTCATGCAGAACCTTGAAAATAGCTCAAGCATGAAGAAGTTTGTTTTTTTGAAGTTTTTTGTACGTGCTCCCAGAACCATTTCCCAGGTCCCTGAGCCATTAACACTTACCACAACTTACTATTACTATTTATACCTTAAATTTAATAAGAAACTTAATTTCCTATTAAATTATGACAATTAATTAGACTCAGGTAGTTACACAGTAGTGCCATCTGAACAATTATATCATTTAAAAACACAAATTCTTTAAATCAAGTTGTGGTCACTTAGAAGCTGCAGCTTTAAAAATACTATTGGCATGTTTTTTTCCCATGCCCCTCCAGAGCAGTGTGTGTAGTCTGGTTCTGTATTGTAGACCAGCATTTGAACAATGATTGGGGTCTATATGAAGCCTGAGCTATGTCCATGATTATACACTATGGAACATTATGACTCCATTCCCTTTTTTGTAGACTTATGGTGGTAACTCAAATTTATATACGTGTATATATATGTATACATGTATATATGTGTGTTTAGGTGGTTTTATATTATGTAAGGATTTTGTAAAGATCATTTATTTTGTAAGTCCAACTAGAAAAGATAATCAATGCACATTCCTAGGCCCCATACAATATCATACAATTATCTGCACACTGGCATATAATATGGGGTTTTAGTATACATTACTGTGATCACATGAATGAAAAGCCTTCAACCACGTCAAGGTAATCCCAGTCTAACCTTTTTGCATTTCTCATTCTTACACACTGGATCCATATAACAGGCTCCATATAACATGTTTCTCCACTTCCCCCCACCAGCCCTTTGGCTTTTTTAAAATGAGGGAAGAGGCCATCCAGTGCTTTATATTAAAGGCAATAGGACCTCCCATAAAAGGGGCGTGTTGTGGGTGCTATTACACATAGAGGCTTGACACCCTCCCAATAAATACATACAATACAGGATTTGTATGTATTTTGTAAGTCCCCTAGTTTGGTTCTATCACCCAAAGCTGTGAGTGCCATTAAAGCGTATTTTTTAGTCCTTTGCCTTATTTTCGCTTTATGCTATTTGCCCAGGCAACACTGATTCTAGGGTAGTCAGCAATGTTTTATTGACACAGATTCTCCATTCCACCGTTTGATATATACTTAACATATCGGTTCTGGGGTGGGTGGAAGGTAAGTATAGATTTCTGCTTTGTGGGGACAATAGCCTTTAATGCATCAGAGTTTTTAAATGTATACATTAAAAAAAAGTTTATTTTCAGACTTACTATTACTTAAATCTTCATATTACTTGTTCTCAAAATATCCCACACATAATGATATATGCAAGACAGAGGCTGAACTAATTGCTAAGATATTTTATATATAGAACATTATATTGCAACCTCCAGTGAAGCAAAGTAATTTCAGGAGAGAATAACAAGATACGAGTTGTAAAAAGATGATTCTGTGAATTTGCTGTAATCTGTTTCTTTATGGTTTTTATGCAGTTTCCTGTGACTGCAATAAACACAGCGTCATTTTATAGTTGGTTTTTGAAATAGTGTTGTTAATGTGCATAGGTTTGTGTAAAATAGAATCCACAGGCAGAAAAACCACAGATGCTGAGATTTGAGAATTTAATTTGCCACCTGTGGTGCAGAGAGATGAGGTGACATGCCCAAGGTTACAAAAAAGCCCTGTCTTGCAGTCACATTCTTGTTTCACTGTCAGAAATGTGCAGGATCTGTCATCATATGCGACCAACACAAATGTAAATACTTAAGCTGCGGGGACATTTTTCTCCATAGCAGAAAAGGCCACTATTACGAAGCAATTGCATTGCAATTGCATTTCTAACTGAAATGGCTGTAAAAAGGCAATACTGCATGGAAGACTCATTGTCAGTTCCTTCATTATTGGCCCAAAGCCTCCTATTGATTAAGTGACCCTGACTTCAGATTCTTGTGGAATGACTTTAATAATATTCATCTGAATGGTTCATCCTTTCCTAGTGGGAAAGTAAAATTTAAAACAATCTCCAATGACCAGACTTGTACCCGTGTACCCCTTAAAAAAATCCAGAGAATCATCTTTGAAAAGATATCTGAAACTATTACTATTTTTATAGCACAAGAAATATACGTTATTTCCAAAGCCAAATATAACCATTGTAAACACATTAAGAAACAGCATGGAGAGCAGACAATTATAAGTGTTCATGGTACATTTAGGTAATTGCTTTAATGTAGCCTTGATAGTGAGAAAACTGTTAGTGTTTTTTTGAAAGGCATATCATTTTCCTATCTGTTTTGACAATAAAAGTTTAAGTGATGCAAGTGAGCACTGTAAATTTCTTTTCTTACATTTTAGAACCTCTATGAACACCTTGAAACAGAATCTCTGCATGCTCAAAATGTTGTTGATGTTTGGATTAATGGCCTCTAAGTAAATGCAACACAACCTCTCACACCTAAAGGATAGTGCACTGTAAAAGTTATGTTCTTTGGAAGCTGCAGCTTTAAAACTACTGTTTTTTTATACTATTTTTTTAACCTATGCCCCTCCAGAGCCTAGCTTTGTGCCTTGAAAGTTGCCAACATCTTGTTAATGGTTTGCTGAATGTTAAGCTCTGAGATTTCCTCTGCTTTCTCCTGCTGAGCCTCAAACGATAATGCCTGTGAGTTCTGTGCACTCTCCTGCTTGAGCCTCAAACAGTTATGCCTGTGAGTTCCGTGCACTCTCCTGCTTGAGCCTCAAACAGTAATGCCTGTGAGTTCCGTGCACTCTCCTGCTTGGGCTTCAAACAGTAATGCGTGTGAGTTCCGTGCACGCTCTCTGCTTGAGCCCAAACAGTAATGCCTTTGAGTTCCATGCAATCTCCTGCTTGAGCCTCAAACAGTAATGCCTGTGAGTTCCGTGCACTCTCCTGCTTAAGCCTCAAACGTAATGCCTGTGAGTTCCATGCACTCTCCTGCTTGAGCTTCAAACAGTTGCCTGTGAGTTCCATGCACTCTCCTGCTTGAGCCTCAAACAGTAATGCCTGTGAGTTCCGTGCACTCTCCTGCTTGAGTCTCAAACATTAATGCCTGTGAGTTCCATGCACTCTCCTGCTTGAGCCTCAAACAGTAATGCCTGTGAGTTCCGTGCACTCTCCTGCTTGAGTCTCAAACATTAATGCCTGTGAGTTCCATGCACGTGCGTGTGCACGGAACTCACAGGCATTACTGTTTAAAGGACAACTCCACCCTCATAAGAACATCTTTTAGAAAGAATGGCCTCTTTAAAACATGTTGATATACCATACTTTGTCCTATGAATTCATTACTGTATGCCTGATATGCTTCTAGATGCATCATGGAAACTGAGCAATTTAGAAACCTGTACTGAGCCTGTACTGAGCCTGGGCATGCTCAGAAGAGGCAGATAGGCGATTAGCATTCAGTCATTGGCTGTGATGTCAACTGTCAAATCCATAACTGACAGTTGCTAACTGGAAGAACCGGGAAGCAGAAATAGGGGCAACAGGACATTGTACAGGATTTCAGGTTAGACTTGAATATTTCAGATTTTAAACTATTACCGTTTAGGGTTTTGGGGGGTGATTTACCTGTATGTAAATTTTTATTTTAGGCCTGGACTTGCCCTTTAAGGCTCAAGCAGGAGAAAGCAGACGAAATCTCAGAGGGGCGGATTTTAACATTCGGCAAACCAGTAACAAGATGTCAGCAACTTTCAAGGCACAAAGGTAGGCTCTGGAGGGGCATAGGTTAAAAAAAAAAACAGTATTTTTAAAGCTGCAGCTTCCAAATGAACATAACCTGATTTTACAATGCAGTTAACCTTTAACTAGTTGCAGTTATTTCAGATTTGAATACCTCTTCAATATCTATTGACCATTTTTAATGCTGTGCACATTAGTTCTAGAAAGCTGTGGGTATCAGAAAACACTAATAGTAAATTGTGTACATTAAAGGGACAATGGAAAGCTTAAATGTAGGTAGCACATGACTTTAATATAAACCATTGGATAGAAGACATCTTCCCTAATTATAATGTTGCACTAATGTAATGCAAAATTTCTCTCCCAAGAATATGAAAGGTAGGACCTTGCACACTAGTGCTACCTTGCAATGGTAGAAAGGCTTTTTAGTAGCTCTCTTCTATATTATTTGCAACTTTTTCATATAATCTACTAGAAAAAAAGGGTATGTCCACCCTTAAAATTTTTTTTTTACCAGACATTGCCCCTGTCCCCCCAGCCCCAACCACTATGTTAGTAATCTCAGAAAATGCCCCAAACTTTACTTACCTTCCCGGCAGCCTCTGATGAGGCTGCCGGGAGTTCAGTGCCGGGAGTTCAGGACGGCGGAGGCAAGAGGGAAGGTAAGTAATGTTCTGGGCATTTTCTGAGATTACTAACATAGCGGTTGAGGCTGGGGGGACAGGGGCAATGTCTGGTGAAATGGTTTTTACAGTAGGGGGAGGGAATCCTAATCAGGAGGGAGAGGGAGAGAGAGGGAGGGGGGAGGGAGGGGGAGAAGGGCTGCAGTACGCATGCCAAACTTCTCCCGGAGGCAAGGTAGGAGGCAGAGTCCTATATGGACTCTGCTATCCTCCTGGTGGGCAGTTTTTCCGAACTTTTCCGAACCGCGTTTTCAAAATTTTTCTAAATTACAAGGATTTCTCATATTTACGAAAATATGGGAAAATACGAGAAATCCTCGTAAATTCAAAATTTCGCGCATTTTTCACATTTTTGGATGGAGCTAGCCACATTTTCGGTCCATATTTTCGAAGAACGGATTTTGCGAACTTTCATTTTAATAGTTCGCGGATCCTCGAGCTGACCGGATTTTGCGAAGTTCGGACATCTCTAATAAATATGTGAATTACGTGATAAAAGGACAATTTAGTGGCAAATGATGCCTAATCATAATTAACATTCATACATTACTTTGACAGTACAGTTAATTAAGTGACTTTAAAAAGTCTTAGGGGCATATTTATAAACGATCGCTCGCTATCGCAGGACATCACAGTGACAATCACTATTTTCGCCTTATTTATAAAAACGCTTGTTTTTGCCTTTGCGGAAAAGTATCGCTGAGGGGATGTGTGGCGATAGTTTTCGCCTTATTCATTGTGTTAAGTGTGGTATCACTGTGAAAAGAGAGATTGCTTTCTAATGTAATTTCAGAGCTATTTTTGTCACTTTTTATTTAAAGCTATTTACAAATAGGTGAAATTTCGCCTTTTTGCCCCTTTTCTCCCCTTTGTTGCTTTTTTTCCAGTTTTGCCAGACTTTTGGCCAAACATCATTACTTACTGGAATGTTCCATTAACATGACTATTTCTTACACAGCACTATGGTATGTTCCCATATTAATGTAACTGGTTTGATAATTAGTTGCAGTTTGCTGAAAATAAGCATTACTAAAAAATGCGTCCTATTAATAAAATAGAAAAAAATTCGCCTTTTGAGTTTTACACTATTATATATTAAAAAACACCAAATGTTTAACAATGATAGGTTTAGTGTGTATTAACCAATTTAATAATACTTTGAAAAACCACCAGGGAATATTACCTATTTACCAGCTTTTTCAGCATTATTAGTGCTACTTTTTGCTACATAATTTTCGCTTTTGATGAAAATTCGCTTTCTTAATAACTTTGATGAAAGGAAATGTTTAAAGTTTAAAAAACTGTGGTAAAGGCTGGTGGGGAGAAAAGCAAAAATAATGCTTTATAAATATGTCCCTCAGACCCTTATTTGACTTTATTGGTAAATAAAGAAAATCAGAACCTTAAAAATAATTCTTCAAAAAGCGAAATCTCAGATTGTAGTAAATGCTGGAAAATAGTCACCCCCCTGAGTACTTATTAGTATTGATCTAAAAACCAAATTGCCCCAATACAAATGTTAAAATCTTAAAAGACCACTTTATTCCAACATAAAATTTGGGAATAATGACCCTTGAAATGACATTAGCTATCTAATAATATACATTAATTAACTACTTATTAGTATTGAGAAACACTCCTCAATGTACTGACACCTTCTATGGACCCATTGGCAGGCTAAATAAATGGCCACTTCTTTGTTTTTGCCACCTCAGACTTGCAAATTGGAATGGCTGAACTTAACTCAAAAATACACTTTTTACCATTTTACAAATATGCTTGAGCGGTAACCACACGATGTTTGGTGAAAAGTAGCGTTAATGACCTTTCACCACCGGTTATCACTGCTTTATAAATAGCGAAAAGTCCAAATTTGCCGTAAAGGCTGCGTTAAAGAAGGCAAAAAGTTTAACAAACCTTTATAAATATGCTCCTTATTTGTAGCAATCATTTCCACTATGCAACTTCTTCAGTTATCACAACTTTTACCTTTTGTAAAAAAAACAGTTTAGAAATCTAGTTCTTCCTTGCTGTCACGAGCAGATATGATCACTTTACACACAAATGGAGCCCTGATTACCTATTTACAAGACATTTTGGAAATATTAGCCTCTTGTCTGTAATTATGGATTGTGTACATTGCTTATCAATGACACACTTTTGCTGGATGGCCCGTGCTCATGGCTAAGTTTTTTGCATATGGTCTTTTATTTTTCAAAGCCTTAAGCTTCTACGTGCAGAGAATTTTTACAACCGTATTTCTGATCAAATCGAACTTGATGTTTTACACAATGAATTTGCTTTCCATTAAATAAATTTTATATTGCAGCTCCTTGTCTTACCCTGTTTTGACCAACTTCTTAAAGATGATGCACTCATTTACAGAAAAAATGGAGAATTCCCCCTGAGATATGACAGTTTTCTGATGGGTCCAGAATGGCATCCTTTTTTTTTTTTTTGCTATCCTACTGTTCAAAGTAAGCAATGTTTTTAGTGTGAAACACCTTGAAAGGTAAATGTCACACCAGAAGACAAGTAGCAGCTTTAAAATTAATATTTTAGAGGTATCCAGATGCTTTGGCAAGACAGAAAGAAGAAAAGGAAAAAAACCTTCATGAGATTTATGATGAGATTAATGTTGATGGGAAAACAAAGGTAAATCTTGCTGTGCAGACATTCTGATAGATTGTGAGTATGAGAGCCAGAAATGGGAATTCAATTTCTTTCAGTCAAATTATATTTTGTATGTGTATTGTATGCGTATTCTCTTTTATGATGAAAAGGTAAAGGACAACAGTTTATTATGACTCTAAAGGACGAACACGTAATAGAAATTTCTGTTATTAGACTACAATTAATTTTATTTTTAAAAGACAAATTACTGATCTTTCTGTTTCTTCTTAACTTTTATTCTTCCTATTTTTGGATTGAATCTACAAAAACATACAGTACAAACAGGAGTAAACGCTAATATCAATAATAGATTGATATTTGTTTCACCCTATGGCTTCTTCAGGTGATAAAACAATATCAGCCTGCTAAGGACATTTATCGGTTGATTCAGAAAGTGGGAGTGTGCCATCTCCCCTGTCCTCTGTACCTGCTGACATAACTTACTGCTGGACTGAGAGGGTGGATCTTAACCATGGCAGTGAATGATAAGAACGGGAGCTATAACTTTGGGCCAAGAGTTTCCCCATGTGTCCCAGAGATAACAATTTATCTTTTTTGTGGTTTTATTTTAAGATCAACCATATAATTATATACTATCTACCATGTACAGGAGGTATTTTCTATGAATGGTAGTCCTGGTATCCTAGCCCTACATCAAGACCTATGAATGGTAGTCCTGTTAACCTAGCCCTACACCAAGACATATAAATGGTAGTCCTGTTATCCTATCCCTACAACAAGACCTACAGTATGAATGGTTGGCCTGTTATCCTAGCCCTACACCAAGACCTATGAATGGTAGTCCTGTTATCCTAGCCCTACACGATGACCCATAAATGGTAGTCCTGTTATCCTAGCCCTACATGATGACCTATGAATGGTAGTCCTGTTATCCTAGCCCAACACGATAACCTATTAGTTGTAGTCCTGTTATCCTAGCCCTGCACTTAGACTTATGAATGGTAATCATAGGGTCCTGGACCTACACCGCGACCTATAAATGGTATGAATAGTGTCCTGGACCTACACCAAGACCTATGAATGGTATGAATAGTGTCCTCAACCTACACCAAGACCTATGAATGGAAGTCAGAGTGTCCTGGACCTACACCAAGACCTATAAATGGTAGTCATAGTGTCCCAGTCCTACACCAAGAAATATAAATGGTAGTCAGAGTGTCCCAGTCCTACACCAAGACCTATAAATGGTAGTCCTGTTATCCTAGCCCTACACCAAGACCTATGAATTTTAGTTCTGACATCCTAATCCCACTCCAAGACCTGTGTTGTTATTGAGTTATTTTCAATAGGAAGTTTAAATATAGATTAATAATTATCATATATCATCTGTTATTATATCATAGAGGTTTAATAATTTATAATATTGGGATTCACCTACCATGGCACTCTTTCCAATAAATCTAGAAGAAATTGGTAAATACATACTTTTCTTTAAAAATATAGTGTAAACTCCTTAAAAATAAAAATGTGAATTGCAGACTTTCTATTAAATCCCTGTGTTAAAAGAAATGAGAAATGGCACATTTTCTTTTTAAACTCTGCTATAAAAAAAATGGCACACTTTTCCTTTACTGCTTTAATTGAATGGGAGATAAAGAAGCTATTCTGCACTGTACATGCCACACATAAAATATTAACAATTACAATTTTGTAATCCACTAATTTTACAGAATTCAGAAATATGAATATGTATAGGAGTTTGCATATGGACCAGAAGTTTTTTTGAACCTCATTTAAGCACTTCCATGAGCGATTAGCTCTGAGCGATTTCCTGTTTTTTAAAGAAGATTTTTTCTGTTTTAAGAGAATTGACAGCGTTAAAAAACTAAAGCGTTTATTAACTGTGGTTGCAGCCTAGTAAATGTACTAACCTAACACTATTTATTTCTAGGAGGGTGCCTGTGTAAGTAATTAATCACTAGTGTATTTTATTTTTTTTTACTACTTACTGCTTGAATAAGGTGGTAAGAATTGTTTGAGTAAACTCAAAGCACTGGATTACTAAAACAAAACTTGTGTTTTAAAAAACACTGTTACCTGTGGAGCGGGGGCTGGTAGGAGACAAAGGAAAGGGTTTTTTTTTTTTTCTCTCTCTCTCTGATTGGATGTGGGTGTGAACTAATTGGTTTAAATTGGCTGAGGCCTGTTGGCTCTGGTTGTTTTGAACCTCATTTAAGGCCTTTCCCATGAGCGATTAGCTCTGAGCGATTTCCTGTTTTAAAGAGATTTTTCTGTTTTTTAAGAGAATTGACAGCGTTAAAAAACTAAAGCGTTTAAAACAGAAAGCGTTTAAGACAACACTATTTCTCTGCTGTGTCTCTGCTGTGTATTCTGTTTAGTATGGACAGTTTTGTTGGGGCCGCGCAATGTGCATTCCTGCCGCATGATGGGATCTTGGAGCAGCGCCCCAGGGGACCTATGTATGTGTCAGATGTGAGTGGGTTGCCCATTTGGAATCTGAGGTACAGAGTCTAAGGGGTAACTTGCAGCATTGCAGGACTTGGCAAACCTGGGGAAATGCAGAGTACTGGAGGGCCAGTAAACTGGTGGGTGGAGATGGGGCAGATAAGGTGGAGAAGGAAGATAGATTTGTAAGGGTCACCAGGGGAAGTAGGGGACGGAAGGATAGGGGGGCTTCTTCCCAGTGGTCGATCCCAAAGATTTGCCATTTTAGGTGAAGATGTGGAGGACGATGGCTCGGAAGCAGCATGTAGGAGCGGGGCCTTTCCCTTGAGCACCCAGGGGACGGCCATCTCCAATACAAGGGAGGGAGAACTGGGGGCTAGGAAGGATAGAAAGGTGGTAGTGGTAGGGGATTCTATTATTAGAAGGGTAGATAGGGTAATCTGTCGCCAGGACCCTGCATGCCGAACAGTGTGTTGTTCTGCCTGGTGCTAGGGTTCGACATGTGGTGGATCGTGTAGACAGATTATTGGGTGGGGCTGGGAGTGACCCGGCGGTCTTGGTTCACATTGGTGCCAATGACAAAGTTAGAGGTGGAGGTGAGGTCCTAAAAATGATTTCCGAGAATTAGGGCCAAGTTAAGCCAAGGACCTCCAGGGTAGTGATTTCAGAAATACTACCGCCCAGCCACGTGCTACGCTAGGGAGGCAACGGGAGCTCAGGAGTATAAATGCGTGGCTAAGAGAGTGGTGTAAGGAGATGGGGTTTGGGTTTTTAGAGAACTGGGCTGACTTTTCTGTTGGCTACAGGCTCTTTAGTAGTGACGGATTGCACCTCAATGGTGATGGTGCAACTGTTTTGGGAGGAGAGAAGATGGCTAGGGGTTGAGAGGAGATTTTAAACTAGGTATGGGGGGGGGGGGAACGTTTAACTACACAAGGGTAGATAGAGAAGTTAGGGATCTGGGGGCTAGTAACACAACGGAGGGAGGAGAAGGAAGAGGGGGGAGCATAGAGGATAAGGAGGCAATGTACGACCATGTATAGGAGGTAAATCAATGATAATCTAAAATGTATGTTTACAAATGCAAGGAGTCTGGCTGGAAAAACCGGCAAACTTGAAATAATAGCTCTAAAGGAAAGGTATGATGTAATTGTATAGCAGAATCATGGCTTAATGATTCACACGACTGGACAGTAAATATTGAAGGGTACTCCTTATTTAGACATGACCAGTTAATAAGAAAGGAGGAGGAGTATGTAGTATGTTAAACAGGAATTGAAGCCAAATTTAAAAGATGGAATAGATGGGGGAGCAAACGACGGCAGAACAGAAACTTAGGAATTGGTGGACTGTGTACAGGAAGCAAGAAGGTAGGTAAATTAATTGTTGGAGGTGTTATAAGCCGCCAAATGCCGGGGAGAGGTGGAAATGAATCTCCATATGCAGTTGGCGAAGGCTGCTGGTATGGGGCATGTTCTGGTTATGGGGGATTTTACTACCCTGAAATAGATTGGAGTAATGGACTGCCAGCACCTCAAGGTATAGTTCTTAATTTCCTATGAGCATTCTTTCTCACAGATGGTAGAAGTTCCTCTAGAAAGAATGCGTTGTTGGATCTGGTGATATCTAATAACCCAGAGCTCATTTTGGGATGAAGGTAATGGGAAGCTTAGGGAATAGTGACCATGATATAGTGTCATTTAATATAGGTTGCAGAAAACTAAAGTGCACTGGCTTAACAAAAAACTTTTAACTTTAGGAAAGCTAATTTTATGCTTTAAAGGAATCGCTCCTGCTCATAGACTGGGGGAACTGTTTCTAGGTAAGATACTGAGCAGATGTGGACCACTTTTAAAGGGATATAAACTATAACATTTCCAAATCGGTACCTTTAGGAAACAAGTGTAAAAAAATTAGGTCCATCCTGCATGGCTTAATGCTCAGGCAAAAAGGGAAATGGAAAAAAAAAAGGGCTTTAAAATTTTGAAGCAAAGGCACAGAACAGGCTTACAGGGACTTCAAAAGTTGTAATAAAGAGTGCAAGAAAGCAATAAACTAGCTAAAATAGAAAATGAAATACGGATTGCCGAAACAAGCAAGTCCAACCCCAAGATGTTTTTAAGTATATAAATGGTAAAAAAATGAGGACTGAGAATGTGGGGACCATTAAATAATGGAGCTGAGGTGGTTGTAGAAGGATGCCGAAAGGCTAATCTGCTAAACCGTTTTTTTACATCGGTTTTTTACTGTTGAGATTCCTTACAGTAGGGATTGTTACAATGTGCAGGGAGGAAATGAGAGTTTTCACATTGGATAACAGAGGATATGGTACGCAATCAATTAGACAAAGTTAATATCAATAAAGCGCCAGGACCAGATGGATTGCATCCTAGGATTTTAAAAGAGCTTAGTTCAGTTCTAGCAAGACCACTGTGTCTCATCTTTTCAGATTCGCTTTTGTCGGGGATGTGCCGCTGGATTGGGGAAAAAGCAATGTAATACCAATATTCAAAAAAGGTAGTCGTTCACAGCCTGGTAACTATAGACCTGTAGCCTAACATCAGGTAGGGAAGGTGATGGAAACTTTGTTAAGGGATCAATCCTTGACTTTGTCCCAGAGATCATCTTATTAGTAGTGTCAGCATGGATTTATGAGAAACAGATCATGCCAGACAAATTTAATTGGTTTTTATGAAGAAGTGAGTAAGAAGTTAGATTCAGGCACAGCTGTGGATGTGGTATATTTGGATTTTGCAAAAGCCTTTGATACTGTGCCACATAGGCGACTAATGTATAAACTGAGGACTGTTGGCCTTGAAGAAAACATTTGTTCATGGATAGAGAACTGGTTATTGGACCGCAAACAGAGAGTGGTGGTTAATGGAGCTACATCTATGTGGGCTAAAGTTCTAAGCGGAGTTCCTCAGGTTCTGTACTGGGGCCGCTTCTGTTTAATCTGTTTATAAATGACTTAGAAGGGGGCATTGAGAGCAGGTATCTGTGTTTGCTGATGACACTAAATTATGCAGAGCTTTGGAAACTTCCAATGATGTGCAAGTGCTGCAAGCAGACCTAGATAGATTATCAAATGGGCAGCAGAATGGCAGATGGATTCAATGTTGATAAATGTAAGGTGATGCATTTGGGATTTAATAATCCCTGTGCCACCTACACAATAAATAACTCTGTGTTAGGTGCATCTGAAATGGAAAAGATTTGGGGGTTCTGGTAGATAAACAGACTTAGCTGTAGCAAACATGCCAGGTAGCAACAGCTAGAGCTAGCAAGATATTGTCTTGTATAAAGAGGGGATAGATTCAAGAGAGAAAAAATTTATTTCCTCTTTACAAGGCATGGTAAGGCCTCATTTGGAATATGCGGTGCAGTTTTGGAATCCCATATACAAAAGGGACATCTTGGAAATGGAAGCAGTCCAGAGAAGGGCAACTAAATTAATAAGGGGAAGGAGGGGCTTGAATTAGACAAGTAAGGGCTGTTTACATTGAGAAGCGGCGGTTGCGTGGGGACATGAAAACCTTATACAAATATTAATGGCCCATACAGTGAACTCTCTGGTGCATGTTCACTAATAGGTCATATCAGAGGACTCTGGACATCCTTTAGGTTGGAAGAAAAGAGTTTCATCTTCAAGTTAGGAGAGGTTTCTTTAACAGTGAGAACGGTGAATGAACTGTGGAGTTCCAGCAGAGTGGTAATGGCAAGTTCATTGAAACTTTAAAAAGGCCTGGATAAGTTTCTAAAACTAAAAAATATTGAGAATTACTGTATTAATGGATATAGATCTGGATGATCCAGGGATACTTTCCGATTGCCGTTTGGAGTCAGGAAGGAATTTCCCCCCCCCTTTTTTAGCTGGGGTTTTTTTGCCTTCCTCTGGATCAACTGTTAGGTAGGGTTAAAAAAAAAAAAAAAAAAAAAGGGAATGGGTTGGACTTGATGGACGAATGTCTTTATTCAACCTTAATTACTATGTTACTATGTTACTATGTAAGTTAAATATCTCAAGTTTCCCTTGTGATAATGACCTATAAAATACATGTACAGATTTGCCTTAATTCCAGCATTAGCTGTCATTATTTGGGTAAATATTACATATATCCTTCCCTGAAATATTATGAAATATGAATTGTATGGGGAACCGACATCTTCACCCTGCAGGACAATTTTTGATATAATGTAAGGCATCACTGCCCACCCTAAACCGCAGTGTCAGATTGTAAAAAAAAGATTCAGAACTTACAGCCCCTCGCTCCTACTGTACTGTTACATATGTTGAATTGAAATACTTTGCCATCTGCCTATTATTATTATTAGTGATGATTCACAGTTGCAAAATGAACCTGGTTTCGATTCAGAATCCGAAGATCTATAGGAATTTTCAGAAATTAGGATATTAGAAATTTGAACATTCCAAAATTGACCAAATTGTGTTTTAGTTGGGTTCAAAGGGGTTTTTTGAACTGGTGTTCAAAGGGGAATTTCATTGAACTGGTGTTGAAACAAAACTTGACAGTTTAAATCATCTTTAATCATTACTAGTGGTTTTGGACCTGGTCCTTAATGTGTGGGGTCTCTGTGAAGTACTTGGGTAGATGTTGTGTTGCACTGTTTCCAGTATTTAAAGTTTATGTTGGCCAGCTTTATATATGTATAGTTTTCTGAATATGTGTGTGTATGTACAATAAAAAATAAGGGGGGAATTCCTTCCTGACTCCAAACGGCAATCGGAAAGGATCCCTGGATCAACCAGAACTGCAGTATATGGATTAATACTAGAGATGGACTAGAACTCGAACCCGAATCTTTTATGTTTTCCAGACTTTCGATAATTATCGAATGTACGAACGTTCAAGGCATGTGAATATGCAAGTAAAATGTCTATTATACCAATACGTGAGTAAATATCGAATATCAAATCCACGAGTAAAATGTCTATTATACCAATACACGAGTAAATATCGAATTCTCGAATCCGCAAGTAAAATGTCTATTATACCAATACGCGAGTAAATATCGAATATAGAATCTGCGAGTAAAATGTCTATTATACCTATACACTAGTAAATATTGAATTCTCGAATCCACGAGTAAAATGTCTATTATACCTATACGCGAGTAAATATCGAATTATCGAATCCGCGAGTAAAATGTCTATTATACCTATACGCGAGTAAATATCAAATATCGAATCCGCGAGTAAAATGTCTATTATACCTATACGCTAGTAAATATCGAATTCTTGAATCCACGAGTAAAATGTCTATTATACCTATACGCAAGTAAATATGGAATTATCGAATCTGCGAGTAAAATGTCTATTATACCTATACTCGAGTAATTCATGGGATAATTATCGAATGTTCAAATTTGAGCGCTCGAAAGTAGCGGGCGTGAGAGTAAAATAGAGTTTTCGAATGTCCTGGATATTCAAGCATGTTCCCCAGATCATTTCCCAGGTCCCACAGCTATTTACATTGTTACCATTGATATTTTAATTGTATTTCATTTGAACTTTACAAACTATTTGACTCCCTTTGACTTTAATGGGTCCATTTTCGAACTTTCCATATAGTTCAAGAGTTCGAAAACGGACCGAACTTTCGAAAGTTCAGCCATCTCTAATAATACCAGTAATTCTCAATATTATTTAGTTTTAGAAACATATCTAGCCCACTTTAAAAGCTATTCAATGAACTTGCCATTACCACATATGCTGGAAGACAGTTCCACAGTTTTATCGTTCTCACTGTAAAGAACCTTCCAAACACAAATATACAATCCACCGCGCACACTTAACAAAATGTGTTGTTTATTAAACCTTTGTCTCTGTAATACACAGACATGACTTCCTGTGTAGCATATAGTAGTTTTTTTTGGTTTTTTTTATTGGCTAAGACAGTCACATGTTTTACAAACAGCACACAATTCAGTGTCATACTGAAACCTAACAGACATTAAAGTTTCTTTAGGTTTTAATTTGTCTAACGACATGCAGACATTTTAGCAGTGACAGAGGTGTTGCTAAACCTTCAACTTTGACTATTCTTCCCTACCTCTGTTTGGGATCTATCCAATGGGAAAAAGCAATTCTTGCATCTTCCGAAGGGTAAGTAGCTATTGTTGTTCTTTCCAGCACTGCTTGAATATAGCTACACGTTATATTGTTGAACAATTGAGACTGTGGAAGGGTTAAACAAATATAAACTACATGAGAAAGAATATTACAGTTATATAGATAACAATGAAAAAAGTATATTATTGTGAGCATGTGACCCAACATGAAAAGTCTATCAGGGTTATTCAATAAATGTTCTTATTGTTTAAAATGGTGCTAATTTTGCCCCAACCAATCAGATCTTATTTAACATTTGAAAGCTAACATCTGATTGGTGTTTGATTGATCATTTTAAATGATAAGAGCTTTTATTGAATCTCCCTGTATATTTGATACAATAGCTGTATTAGCTGTGTATGTTTTATCTTCATGAAAAACCATCATTCATAGTTCTAATGTGTCAGTTCAGCTGATTTCGGTTTGGCAATACAGTCTGATGGACTGGACGTCAGAATAAGAGAACTTGTGGGAATGCCACATTATATGACACCAGAAGTCGCAGGTTGCAAATACGATGATAAATTGACATACGGTGTAATGGTATGTTTTATATTTAATGATCATATATTTTTGGTGTCATGGTATATTGATGGGTAAAGATGTTATTAGACAGGAAAAAAAATCTCAATAAACCAATGTTTTGTGTTAAACTAGCCAGCCTTTCTGGAATGCCAAGGCTTCGCCCCCCAGACTGTCTAAGCCCCACACACCCTGGGATTATGCTAAGCAGTCTGGTCAATGGGACAAGCCTCCCAAATATGGCTCAGTTTCCCCCAACTATTCTGGGGAAACTGAGACACTTGGGTCACATGGCTTAATATTTAAAACAAACTAGAGCAATTCAACATTATCCACATTTTAAGGGCAAGTATAGTCGTCAAATAAAAACTTATATACAGGTAAATTACCCCCCCCCCCCCAAAAAAAACAACCTCCAAACGGTAAGGGTTTGTTTTATGGTCCTGTTTTCCCTGTTACTGCTTCCTGGTTCTTCTCATTAATAACTGTCAGTTATGGATTTCACAGATGACATCACAGCCAATGACTGAATGCTAGCTGCTTCTTCTGAGCATGCTCAGGCTAAGTTCCAGCATAGAAGCATAGCAGGTAATGAATTCAGAGGGCAAACTAGTATAAATCAACATATTTTATAGAGGCCATTCTTTCTAAAAGATGTTAATATGAGGGTGAAGTTGTCATTTAATAAGGAAAGGGGTTAATTATTTTCTTCATTGGTAGATGTGAGTGACACTTGGACTCTTCCTATATCACATTCCTTCTATTTCTCTTTTCTAGAGTGACATCTGGTCCTACGGGAATCTACTTATAGAAATGGCTGAAGGATTACCACATAAGACTCACTCACGATTGTCACTATGTGGGCAAAATGCTGAAATATCCTAGAATAAGGACTGATATTTGGGTCAGATCAGTAACACAAATAAAGTCTTTGGGTCTTTTATCTATTGGCACCATCTGGTAATCAGTGATACCATCCATTCAACCAGGGAAAATAGAAATATTTTACAATAAAATCCACTATTTCCCCTTTGCTATAGAAGGGTTTCTGTGCGTACAGTGCTATATGTCAATATGCTATATGTCAATATGCTATATGTCAATATGCTATATGTCAATATGCTATATGTCAATATGCTATATCTTTTCTGAGCTGCCAGGCAAAGTCCAGCAAGAAGCATAGCATAAGTCCCCTGGTATAGGGGTTGGTAATTTGGATCAGAGGGACAAACGTAGTATATAAATCAAACATTAGTTTATAGGGCCCCCAATTACTCTTCTAAAAGATGTTATATGATGTGTAAGAGTTTGCGTGGTCATTAATAAGGACAAAGGGGTTGGTTTGGTTTTAGTTGGAAAGGGGTTAATATTTTTCTTCATTGGTAGATGTGATGACACTTGGACTCTTCCTATATCACATTCCTTCTATTTTTCTTTTCTAGAGTGAACATGGTCCTACGGGAATCTACTTATAGAAAAGGTCTGAAGGAACCACATAAGACTCACTCACGATTGTCACATGTGGGCCAAAATGTGAAATATCTAGAATAAGGACTGATATTGGGTCAGATCAGTAACACAAATAAAGTCTTTGGGTTTTTATCTATTGGCACCATTGGTAATCAGTGATACAATCCATCAACCAGGGAAAATAGAAAATATTTACAATAAAATCCACTATTTCCCCTTTGCTATAGAAGGGTTTGTGCGTACCAGATGCATATATGTCATATGCTATATGTCAATATGCTATATGTCACATACTATGCTATTATGTCAATATGCTATATGTCAATAGGCATAGTCAATATGCTATACGTTTCTATATGGCTATATGTCATATGCTATAGTCAATATGTTTCTGTACATTAATATAGAAAGATACTTACAAAGTATTTATTTGGACTTTGCAGCTTTTATGTTTCTTACTTTTCAATTTTTAATATTACAAATGTATCAATTAATAGTGTTAATAATCTACCTAAAGATAGACCAGTATTGTAATCTTCATTATGAGAGTTACTCATCATTTAACCCTTATTATAACTGTTTAATATCAAATAGTTTTTTTCCAGGTCCAAATTCCACAAATTCCTTGATTCGTGTTTGGTCAATAACCATGACAACAGAGCCAGGGGAAAGGACCTAATCTGGCACAGATTCACAGGATCAGTCAATGGGAGGAAAAGCAAAGACAGTCTGACAAACATCAGATCTTGCAAGAAAGTAAAAGGCTGATCTAGAAATATTCCATTGAAAAGAAGATACTAAAATAGTGTAGCAGATATTTATGTAACTATGTTTTCATAGTTTGGCAGCTTTTGGACTAAAAAGATTTTAAGGTTATTTTATTATGTATTTGGCAAGTTAAAGGGTTAAAGGTAAATGTATGTCTCAATGGATTTTTTTTGTAAAATTACTTAAAAAGAATAAAGGTATGCAGCCTCCCGTCCCCATACATTTTTCTGATTTCAAGCCCTCTCTCTGCCTTCAATTAGCCAGCTGTGAAGGGGGCATAACAATTTTGTCTGCCTCTAACTGTCACTCAGAACTAGCATGCAAGAAAACTCCTCCACCCACCCTTGATCAGCTTGATTATGTAGGATGTATCCTAGCAACCGGACATTTCAAGTTTGTTTAACTGGCAGAGGAGGAGGAGAGAGGTTGTAACAGACATTCCCACCAGCAAATGACAAGTGATATGTTAATCATGGCCTGGGCGGGCTTTAAGCACTTATCTTTGCTGTGTGATATCTAAGGGAGGGCAGTACAGCTGTAAATGAAGAAAGTGAAGAATGTAAAAAGTGAAAGTGATGTCAGTGGCTGGAAGTGTGGACATGTAAAGGGTGATGTTTTTTTTACATTATTGTCCATTTAAATCAACATTAAATGATGTAACCAAGGGCAAAGACATAAAACAATAAATATTTACCTCTAGGAATTCAGCAGGTTATGGAAAATCTCAGCCCAAAGTTGCAGGTTTTGTCTGGTCCTGATTCTGTCCCTTTAATAGGCAGGAGAATCAACCTATGGGAATCTGTGCTCCACAAAGAGTGTAATAGGAAAACATGGTGAAGCTAGCCAGCCCAGAACAGGGGAAAGAACGGGAGCTATAACTTTGGGCCAAGAGTTTCCCCATGTGTCCCAGAGATAACAATTTATCTTTTTTGTGGTTTTATTTTAAGATCAACCATATAATTATATACTATCTACCATGTACAGAAGGTATTTTCTATGAATGGTAGTCCTGATATCCTAGCCCTACATCAAGACCTATGAATGGTAGTCCTGTTAACCTAGCCCTACACCAAGACATATAAATGGTAGTCCTGTTATCCTATCCCTACAACAAGACCTACAGTATGAATGGTTGGCCTGTTATCCTAGCCCTACACCAAGACCTATGAATGGTAGTCCTGATACTAGCCCTACACGATGACCCATAAATGGTAGTCCTGTTATCCTAGCCCTACATGATGACCTATGAATGGTAGTCCTGTTATCCTAGCCCAACACGATAACCTATTAATTGCAGTCCTGTTATCCTAGCCCTGCACTTAGACTTATGAATGGTAATCATAGGGTCTGGACCTACACCGCGAACCTATAAATGGTGTGAATAGTGTCCTGGAACCTACACCAAGACCTATGAATGGAAGTCAGAGTGTCCTGGACCACACCAAGACCTATAAATGGTAGTCATAGTGTCCCAGTCCTACACCAAGAAATATAAATGGTAGTCAGAGTGTCCCAGTCCTACACCAAGACCTATAAATGGTAGATCTGTTATCCTAGCCCTACACCAAGAACCTGAATTTTAGTTCTGACATCCTAATCCCACTCCAAGACCTGTGTTGTTATTGAGTTATTTTCACATAGGAAGTTTAAATATAGATTAATAATTATCATAATCATCTGTTATTATATCATAGAGGTTTAATAATTTATAATATTGGGATTCACCTACCATGGCACTCTTTCCAATAAATCTAGAAGAAATTGGTAAATAGTATAGTATAGTATATTATAGTATAGTATAGTATAGTATTTGAGGTTAATAAGACATACGTCCATCCAGTCCAACCCATCTAGCATATATCCTCATTTCCTGCCTACAACTGTTGATAGAGGAGGCAAAAACAAACACAAAATTTATGAAGGGGGAAAAAATTCCTTCCTGACTCCAAGTGCAATCGAATTTCCCTGGATCAACTCTACTTTATGTATCAATACCAGTACTTGCAACATTCCTTGTTTGCAGAAACTCATCCAGCTTTTTTTTGAAACTGACCAATGAACCTGCCATTACAAAACGTCCACTGGAAGACAGTTCCATAGCTGTCAATATGCTATATGTCAATATGCTATATGTCAATATGCTATAGGTCAATATGCTATACGTCAATAT
Source organism: Hymenochirus boettgeri (assembly GCA_019447015.1). NCBI lineage: Eukaryota > Metazoa > Chordata > Amphibia > Anura > Pipidae > Hymenochirus > Hymenochirus boettgeri. The sequence goes on along the minus strand of CM033469.1, from coordinate 103,156,848 downwards.
GCTATACGTCAATATGCTATACGTCTATATGCTATATGTCAATATGCTATATGTCAATATGTTTCTTTACATTAATATATGAAAGATACTTACAAAGTATTTATTCTGGACTTTGCAGCTTTTCATGTTTCTACTTTTCAATTTTTAATATTACAATGTATCAATTAATAGTGATTAATAATCTACCTAAAGATAGACCAGTATTGTAATCTTCATTATGATGAGTTACTCATCATTTAACCCTTATTATTAACTGTTTAATATCAAATAGTTTTTTTCTCCAGGTCCAAATTCCACAAATTCCTTGATTCGTGTTTGGTCAATAACCATGACAACAGAGCCAGGGGAAAGGACCTAATCTGGCACAGATTCCTACAGGATCAGTCAATGGGAGGAAAAGCAAAAGACAGTCTGACAACCTCATCGATCTTGCAAGAAAGTAAAAGGCTTGATCTAGAAATATTCCATATGAAAAGAAGATACTAAAATAGTGTAGCAGAGATTTATGTAACTATGTTTTCATAGTTTGGCAGCTTTTGGACTAAAATAGATTTTAAGGTTATTTATTATGTATTTGGAGCAATATAAAGGGTTAAAGGATAATTGTATTGTCTCAATGCATTTTTTTTGTAAAATTACTTTAAAAAGAATAAAGGTATGCAGCCCTCCCCATACATTTTTTCCTGATTTCAAGCCTCTCTCTGCCTTCAATTAGCCATGCTGTGAAGGGGGCATAACAATTTTGTCTGCCTCTAACTGTCACTCAGAACTAGCATGCTATCCTAGCCCTACATCAAGACCTATGAATGGTAGTCCTGTTAACCTAGCCCTACACCAAGACATATAAATGGTAGTCCTGTTATCCTATCCCTACAACAAGACCTACAGTATGAATGGTTGGCCTGTTATCCTAGCCCTACACCAAGACCTATGAATGGTAGTCCTGTTATCCTAGCCCTACACGATGACCCATAAATGGTAGTCCTGTTATCCTAGCCCTACATGATGACCTATGAATGGTAGTCCTGTTATCCTAGCCCAACACGATAACCTATTAATTGCAGTCCTGTTATCCTAGCCCTGCACTTAGACTTATGAATGGTAATCATAGGGTCCTGGACCTACACCGCGACCTATAAATGGTGTGAATAGTGTCCTGGACCTACACCAAGACCTATGAATGGAAGTCAGAGTGTCCTGGACCTACACCAAGACCTATAAATGGTAGTCATAGTGTCCCAGTCCTACACCAAGAAATATAAATGGTAGTCAGAGTGTCCCAGTCCTACACCAAGACCTATAAATGGTAGTCCTGTTATCCTAGCCCTACACCAAGACCTATGAATCTTAGTTCTGACATCCTAATCCCACTCCAAGACCTGTGTTGTTATTGAGTTATTTTCAATAGGAAGTTTAAATATAGATTAATAATTATCATATATCATCTGTTATTATATCATAGAGGTTTAATAATTTATAATATTGGGATTCACCTACCATGGCACTCTTTCCAATAAATCTAGAAGAAATTGGTAAATAGCATACTTTTCTTTAAAAATATAGTGTAAACTCCTTAAAAATAAAAATGTGAATTGCAGACTTTCTATTTAATCCCTGTGTTAAAAGAAATGAGAAATGGCACATTTTCTTTTTAAACCCTGCTATGAAAAAAATGGCACACTTTTCCTTTACTGCTTTAATTGAATGGGAGATAAAGAAGCTATTCTGCACCGTACATGCCACACATAAAATATTAACAATTACAATTTTGTAATCCACTAATTTTACAGAATTCAGAAATATGAATATGTATAGGAGTTTGCATGACCATGAAGTTAAATATCTCAAGTTTCCCTTGTGATAATGACCTATAAAATACATGTACAGATTTGCCTTAATTCCAGCATTAGCTGTCATTATTTGGGTAAATATTACATATATCCTTCCCTGAAATATTATGAAATATGAATTGTATGGGGAACTGACATCTTCACCCTGCAGGACAATTTTTGATATAATGTAAGGCACCACTGCCCACCCTAAATCGCAGTGTCAGATTGTTAAAAAAAGATTCAGAACTTACAGCCCCTCGCTCCTACTGTGGACAGATCTGGCTTCCTGCTTACTGGAACTTTCAAGCAGGGGCCGGACCAGCAGCCGCTTCTGTGATTGGCTGAGAGGCATTCAATCACAGACAAGGCTGACATCAAAGAAAAAGTAGAGTTCTGCTTCTTTTTTTAACAATCTGACATGACCATAGGGGATGGGCCCTACACTACAGGAAAATGGTTTAATGCTAGGTGAAAGGCAGCCAGAGGGGGATTTGGAGGATGGAAGAGGGGAAGGGGGGGAGAGCTCCCCTGTGCATGCCACACTACCTCCCGGAGGCTAGAAACAATTTGGCCGGAAGATAGCTCCTACTCTTCAGTTTCCTGGACTTTGGACAAGCACTGCAGGACAACCATAAGGAGCTGAGATGTAAGGTGAGGGTTTTTTAAACTACACAGTGAGGCCAGTAGTGGGTAAAATTTTTGTTTGGTGGTTGGGTATGCCATTTAAAGCTGAGCCCCCTCCCACTACCATACTGGTAAGTCTTTGCCTGTACTGCCTGTTACAGTGACTTTGGACACCATGTCCCTTTGAAGCAGATACCCTGCTGACTTAGACCCTCTGGATACCCTCCGGTAATAACCTGTGATATTTGTGTTCTGCTAGATGTAAATGGAATGGAAATGACTAGATTACTTTTTATCTTACTGACCTGGAACAGTCCTGCTTACAGTAGGTCCCTGTAAATGTTTATTTAAAGGGGAAGTTCAGTGCAATTACAAATACTTTTAAGAAAAAAGAGCAGTAAGAACTTAACCTGCCCATTCAGCATTTTGTCTGTCTATAAATAAATGCTTGCGAAATACTGACTTCCTGTTTGCAGGAACCCTAATAGAGACCATTATGGTCTTGCCCTTGACCCAGAGCCTGGGTTGATTCAGTTGCTCAATAGAGATCTGAGCATGTTTGACCCATCCAACAGCCAATCAGTGTCTTTTGTCTAGAGTCCTAGGGTTACATTTTAGTGCAGTGAGGAACATTAGGTGGGTTGTACATCACAGCAAGTCCCTCTATGAAAGGATTAGGACCAAGTCCAAGGAGCCAAATAATCCTCTATGTGCAGTACAGCCATAAAGCAATATGTTTTTTACTGACTCCTGGTACAACTGACATAATCTGTTCAGCACATTAAAGGGCATATCCACCCTTCAAACAAAAAAAAACTGATGACATGTCAGTTATCTACCAGCAACCCTAACTGCTATTTTTACCATTTAATTACATACATTTCTAGCCAGATATTTAATGATAAGTTGTAGTCCTTTCTGGCAAATGTATCTGCCTCCTGCCTCTGCTCAATGAGCTTCTTAAAAGCTTGAGGAGGTAACAGGTGAAACAGCAGTCAATCAATAATTATCCTTAGATATATGGTTAGTAATGCAGTAAGTGCAAAATATATCAGTTGATGAGCTGATCCATTTATTTCCAATACGGGATATTTTATAAATTATATTTACAAATTTTCCACTCCAGATAAATGAATGAGAATTTTATTGATAATAGAACAATCTTGAGACCCTGTGTAATGCAGCGCATTGATGGGAGTACACACTTATTTGTTGTATATATATATATATATATATATATATATATATTTCTCTTTTTTACCACTGATCACAGTGATCTTAAAGGGAATGTTCAACCTTAAAACAAAAAACTGCCCAATTTTCAGTTCCCTGCCCCCAACCCCAAATGATATATTTTGCACTTTATTCCCTGCATTACTAACCATATATGATAGGATTATAACTGGCAAAGTAAGCTGACCCCATCCTCCATGCAGTCGATCAGCTTTGACTGCTGACATCACAACCAATGATTCACTGCTGTTTCACCTGCTGCCTCCTCTGCACATGTTCAAGCATAAAAAAAGCTCTTGGAGCAGAGAGAGGAAGCAGATACCTTTGTCAGAATGATACAGAACATAATATTAAATATCTAGTAACAAATGCATATAATAAACTGGAAAAAATACTGTAGCAGTTGGGGTTTAAAGGCAGCTGCATGCACATCAACTCAAAGCGTGGGTGAGAGTGGAACAGAATCTCCTTATTGTATTAAAGAATACACTTTTATCTACTAAAGGGGAAAAAAAGGAAAGCCCATCTCTATGGACACGGACTTGGATGCCCCACAGTAAGAACCACCTTTACAGCAGACAGAGGAGAGGTACAGTCATCTTACACAGCACGGATCGAGTTATATAGTGGGCCATCAATGAAGTGCTGCACCTAACTTCAAAGGGAACTGCCAGAAAGACAAGACAGTTACCCAAGGATTGTCCCCTACATGGACAGCATACAGGTGGAAGCAAGCACAAGGCTGATAAGTATCAACGCCTTGCATAATTGTGTTTGATACTATCTTTACTTTTAGTGATACAAAGTATACGATTGACACATCAAATCTTGAACTGTTGCAATAAATTTGGATTGCAACAAAGAACTGTAAGAAGGCAAGGACTATTTAAAGGCTTCATAGTGTACTAACAGTGAAATTTTCTAAACGTATTTTAATAATTTCAACACTTATATGTTTATTCTGTGTGATGGGTAACTTATATAGGTTTTAGTAGAGATTATTAGGCTGGCGAGCAGCCAATTTGATAATAAACTTTTTATTGGTAATCAGCAAGTATAAATGCTTTTTATAGCTGGTGCTGTTTAGGTTGTATTTGTGTATGACTAAAACTGGTTGTTATAATATTAATGTAGGGTATTGGTTGAATTACTGGGATTAACATACGTGGTAGATCTATACAATACAAGGATTTTGGAAGCACTCCAATTAGGCTATTTACAACTATTTAGGGAAGTGCTACTGATTGGTCAAACATTTATACAAATATAGAAATGAATGAATGAAAAGCCTTCCAACCATGTCAAGGTAACCCAGTCTGGAAGGTCCTAACTTCTAACCTTTTTACATTGCTTTTACTTCAATTACGATTAGCAAACTTTGCATTTCTCATTCTTACACACTGGATCCAGCCTTTTATATGGATCCAGTTAGATACAGTGGCAGTCCATTCTTTTTTTTTTTTTTGTAACAGCATAAAGACCAGTGAAATTCAAACCAGTGAACTTTCCTTTGTACTAGGAGCCAAATACAATATATATTATGCAGTAAATAAGAACCCAATTTGCCCTTTAAACCAGATGTCCTTTAGCATTCATCCAAACTTAGTTTTACAGACGCATTATAATTGATCTTTACTGAAAATAACCACTTTCCCTATTAATGGCTTTTTAAATTAGAAACTAGATTTCTTATTGTTATTGATTTTTTCTCTCGATTTTTGCAAAATAGTCTAGTGCAAATAAGAAATATCTATAAATATTAAAGGTATTTTTGAAAGAAATAAATGTAACGTGAATTTAACAAGCAGCCAGTGATATTATTTTTATTATATGATTTTCCTCTAAAACAATTGTGCTGAGGACATAGTCACCTGGTATGATGGAAGGTGTCCCCAGCACTCTAACATAAATCACATCAATAACCTTTACAGATTCTTGCCAGGAAGTCTGGGAGGATGCCAGTATGATACATCATCTTAAAGTCTGTTTGGCATGGATGGATTGTCACTGATAAGTGCTGTATGCATTGATCTCATATCTCTATATCTTCAGCATTATTGCGCTGACCTAGGATTTGATTATAACAGCATTTTTTTTCCCCGAAACATGGCTTTTCAAAAAAATGACAATATTACTTTGATCTTTGATCAAACTTAACTGATTAAAATACATAAGGAAATAAACGAAACCTACAGATCCTGGACTTAGATTGCTTGTCATTTTTTTTATTTTCATTCTATTTCCATAGCTGTCTCTTTATTTAAACACCTGTTAAATATTTCAAAAAACAACAATTTTATCAAAAGTGAGATGAATAGAAGTTTTGTGTAAAGGTTCCTTGTTATAACTGATTGATAATGAAAAACTCAGTTAAAAAAATGGTTCTACCTAGGTTTCCAATAGACCGGCAGTGAAATCGACAAATTGTTTGATACAGAGCTTCTGTTTACCATGCGAAATGCAAATATTTAGGAATGATTATGTCTGTGAAGTCTTCATTCACCTGAATATTGTGTTTGGCTTTCTGTATTTGGTGAGCTAGCTGCCTGTGTACTGTGCTGGCTATATGTTATCAAAAAGCCTACAGAAATGCCTATGTTCTAGAATATTCCTTGTTAGAATGCACAGAATGCATGGTAGCTCCAGCCAGGGTTAGGGGATGGGAGAATCTTACCAGGCATGCTGAGATACCATCCATACTGTCGAAGTGTTCAACGAAAACCAGACCCAGGAATAAGTAAAGAATCATATGTATGGCAACAAGGATTAGGTTGAGAGCAATGTGATCCATTTTAGTCAGTCTTGACTGAAACTGACATTTTACTTTTAAATTGTTGACCTAATTTTGTACCAACATCTGAAGTTAAAACATTTGATGAATTGAAAGATATTAATAGATTCAACAGAAAGTTTGTATTGATGAGACATTAAATTAACTAAAACCATGAAAAAGAGATATTCATGAGCCCCAAATCTCTCTTGTCCATATATATAATCATAAGTCCTTTAAAGGGAATCTCCACTGTCTAATCTAAGTTTGGTGATATAAGTTTAGTTGACAAATGGGAGGTAAAGAACTTCCTGTTCTTCAATAAAACCCGCAGAAGCCAGGAGCAAAGCTACGGTCTCCAACGCCTCTGTTGACCTTCTGACATGTACTGAGGGAATTTGTACTGTATACATATGCACATATGGGCTGGGCACACCCATACAGTACAACAGCAGGTTTATTGACCAATCAAATTTCGGAAATTTTATGAAATCTTATTGGTTAATGTAAACCAAGCATTAAAAAATTGACCAATCAGAAACAAATTAGGGTTTTCTGCAAACCTATATAAAGAGGTGCACTCCGCCGTGGACCTCAGATGCCATCACAGTAGATGGCTGAAGAAAGACCTCAGTGGGGTTGGTGTCGCCAGCCCAAAGACGTCGCGACGGATCAAGACGCCGACAACATCGGCCTTGTTGAGGTCGCCGGCACCTGCCGGGGGTACCCCTGGGGGTTGGCGGGCTCAGCGAAGCTGGTGTCACCGGGGCTGGAGGAAAGAAGATGCCGCCCAAGGGCTCTTTTAAGAGCCACTCACTGGGGGTCCCAGTTTGAGCTGTGGGACCCCCGCCAAAGGCACTTCTTAGCACCGCAAGGGCCCTTACAAGGGCCTGGAAGGGGGGTCCTGGTTCGAGCTGCGGGACCCCTTAAGTCCCAAAGGGCTCTTGTTAGTGCCACAAGGGCACTTGTAAGTGCCACAAGGGCCCTGATAGGGCCGGGGAGGGGGGTCCCGGCTCGAGCTGCCAGACCCCTTAAGCCCCAAAAGGCCCTTCTCAGGGCCCCCGCTGGAGAGTGTCTCGACCCCTCCTAGTGGGCCCTTCCCCACCCCACCAGCAGCGGGGCAGGGGGCTTGGAGGGGCTGCTGAGGAGGGGGTGCGCGGCGGGTGGCCGCGACCACCTGCTGCGGCCCCTTCCCAGCAGCCCCTTCTAGACTCCTGTTCAATAAGTTCACCACAAGCAGGCATGGGGTTGGGAGGGGCTGCTGTCAAGCGGCGGCAGCAGGGTGGGCGCACGCCCACGCCCTCACCGCAGGAGGCCAGGGCGAGGTGGGCGAATGCCCTGCCTTTCGCATAGGTGACCACCCGCGGCGAGGTGGGCGTGCCTCCTGGGGAGGGTGCGACCACCCTCTGTGGGTTTGTTGCACACCTCCACCGCGATCCAGGGGGATCTCGGACGTTTTCGGCAAAGTAAAACGGGCGAGATTAGCAATGCGTAACACTTACCACCGGTAACTGTTCCGATAGGCGCGAATTTAAGTTAAAGATTAGTTAACTTTTCGCGCCCGTTTTCCGCCCATTAATAATGCCAGGAATAACAGCCACGAAAAGTTAACGAACCTTTATAAATATGCCCCTTTTATACTTTTATACCCCAACCTGACAGGGAAGTAAACACACCAACTGACCTACCTTTAATTCATGTGAATTTTAAAGGGTAGGTAAAAAAACAACAATGTCCTCTCATTGGCATTATTGAGTTTTAAAATCTGCAACACACACACTCTCCCTTCCAAAATGCGGCCTTTCAAGTCAAATTCAAAGTTTATACTTACTTTCCTGTTTTGGTTTTGACTTATAATAATTTTGGAATATAATTTTCATAGGGGTAGAACAATAGGAGCACAGGTCTCTCCCAGTATGTATATTAATCCAAAACATTAAGCACATTAACATTTGGTTACATATAAATGGTTGCTATCCTTGTTGTAAATTTCATTACCATATGTGTAAATATGTAAATAAAAGAATTTATAAGTACATTTTTTATAAAGGGTTTCTATAATTGCCGTTCAATCCGCGTGATTTATTTAGCCACGTGCATTTGCAATGTACAGTATGTGGGTTAAACAAACTGGTGGGCTTCTAAGAAAATTTCAGAGCATATCAATGCTACTAAGAAATGTGATACTGAACCATTTTCCAATACCTTTTGGAGGTACACCAAGGGTGGATATATGTTTGGTTTTTTTTGATGTATGTACATATTTATCTCCTTATATCTTAGTTAATAAGGAGGAAGTGGTTGTACCATGAAATGTGTCAGGCTGGAATCCTGGCTAGGGTGTTGTTCATTCTATATGTGACTCGATTTTACCACAGTGAATAGCCACTTCATCCTACTTTCATGTATACAGTATACCGTATATACTCGAGTATAAACCGACCCGAGTAGAAACCGAGGTACCCAATTTCAGCTAAAAATCCTAATAAGTTTTGACCCGAGTAAAACCGAGGGTAGAACTTGGCACTCAATGTTTGGAAACTACAACTCCCAGCTATAAAGCATGCTGGGAGTTGTAGTTTCCAAACATCTTGAATGCCAAGTGAGGGTGGCATTCAAGATGTTTGGAAACTACAACTCCCACATGCTTTATTAGCTGGGAGTTGTAGTTTCCAAACATCTTGAATGCCACCCTCACTTGGCATTCAATATGTTGGAAACTACAACTCCCAGCTAATAAAGAATGCTGGGAGTTGTAGTTTCCAAACATCTTGAATGCCCCCCTCCCCCTCAGTTCAGTTTGTACCTGTGGACTCTTCTCCCTGTGGACTCCTGTGGACTCTTCTCCCTGTGGACTCTTCTCCCTGTGGACTCTTCTCCCTGTGGACTCTTCTCCCTGTGGACTCTTCTCCTGTGCACGACTCTTCTTCTTCTATCTGTGGGCTCTTCCTCCATCCATCCTGGCAGGTACGGTATCGGCATTCCGGCAGCCGCGCGCCCATTCCTGTACCGGCGCGCCGGCTGACGTCACTGCCCGGCGCCGGCGCGCCAGTGCAGAAAAAGATCGCGCGGCTGCCGGAATGCCCAGGTAAGTGGTTGACTCGAGTATAAACCGAGTCCGAGTTTTCAGGCTGATTTTTCAGCCTGAAAAACTCGGTTTATACTCGAGTATATACGGTATGTATCTGGTTTTCTGCTTGCAGGAGAGCTGTAGGATTGGTGGAGGGGGCACCACATGTTTTTTTTCCTTCTGTACTAATGGTGAAGATCCTCTGATACTCCACGGGCACTTTGTTTGCCACCTACTCAGTTCCAACTCGATCTACCTAAAATCATTTTCTGTCAAAACTTTTCTAAGGCCTTTCCTGAGGATATTATTTATGTGTAATATCAGCCATGTCTGAACCCAGTTAAAAACATCAATTTATCATGAATATTAAACCTTTATAATGCCAGAAAAGAGATGAAAACAATATTTTTATATGTAAAATGCAATTTTATAGGCAACACTGGTACCAGAACACTAGATAAACTGAATTATAATTTCTCTCTTCAGATCAATCGCATTGACTAATTACACATATGATAATGCTTCGTCAAAGTACAGTATTATTTCTTTTGATACTATGAAGTGACAGAATTGCATTAAGTGCTTTTTATGAAGACTTTTTATTGATAGTTCAAAAGAAAATACATTAACAGCTAGGCTTGTTTAGCTTTTACCAAGTAATATATTGACGGTTGGTTTGTACAAGCCATATGTTTCTTTGCATCTTACCTGGTGGTGAATATATAGTACCACCTTACTGGCAAGGCTGGCAAGTAGCACTACCCAACAGTATTGCTGCACTGCTGTGTTTGTGGTGCCTACCTGAGCCAGTAGACTTTTTTTGTTTTTGCTGGAAAGGTTATTTCAAGAGCATCCAAGACTGACTGACTGACTGATTTTTACCAGTCTTGAATAACTTAGCTATAACTTGTTTATCAGTTCTTTTGAGAATAGAAAATAAACACAATTCATCTAAATGCTAATTGTCTAGTTACATGAAATAACTAGACTAACAAATAATCAATCTACATTACTGGATTCTCTGTGTGTTGCACTATGTTAATTGGTTTTGAAAATGTGTATTTACATTTAGTTCTTGTATGTGTGATACTGTGCACAGTAGAAATGAAGTCTATTTATTCAATAAAGTAAAGGGGTGTATTAAGAAAAATAAGAAATCAGATTTAGTTTCAACTATATGTATGCCTTTGCATGCATTACAGTCAGCTCTGTGTATGTGTAATGAAATAGAGGGTCTGTGGGGCAGACAAAGGTTGTATGAATATGTATGCAGTTGTAACAGACATGCTGAATTTTAAGCAGCTTATTGCTGGAGAAGGGGCCATGAATGCACTGTGCAATGACAACAGAAGCATCATAAAAGCCAGAACTCTTGATCAGAACATGCCTTTTTCCATATAAGTGATATGGCAGGATATGACTAAGCTTGAGAGGCCTGGATAAATATGTCCCTGGTGTATTATGGGGAAAAGAACATGGCTCACTGCATGGGCAAACCTGTCAGTTGTTTAGGTTTTACTATGTCTTCTCTGTTGACACAGGTGTCATTTGTAATGTTTGCTCTAAACATCAGGTCCTCTGGGTATCATTGCAACAGTGCTGGCTCTATGGACACATTATATATCTTTTTGAAAGCACAATTCTCAGATTCCTATTACAATAGATACTCGTTTTTTGTGGGGTTTTTTTTGGATTGGTTCCTAATGTAAGAGAGCCTGCAGGTGGTTCATCTATGTGATTGTAACTTTCACAAACAGGCTGCAGTATGGGCAAAAATAGAAACACACTACAAAATTAAACAAAGAGCATCTATATGTGATGCTGCTAGAAGAGTTTCCTGCTGGACAAATCCATTAAAACCTATAACAGTATCATATATAGAATAGAATTATATTCTATTCGACATACAGGGGTTAGTTTTGATTTGATACTTTATCCTTCCCAGAACTTACGGTAGTTGCTTGCATTTTGTTTTGTTGCCATCTTGCTTTATTAAAGGAAACACTGGTTATTTAACTATTCTGTTTTCACTTGAACTCATGCTAAACTTTTCTTATACATTAGCATCAGATTGTTCTGGAGGATAATGAAAGTCTCAAGTTTATTTACATTTAACCTTAATTAGCTTTTATGTATAAAGATGTCATCTGGCTCACAGAGTTCATCATTTAAAAAGAAAAAAAGGGGGAATTTTTATCAAAATCAACTGACAGATAGTATTTTTCAGTCAGTTGAATTGATTAAAATGTATGTTTATTTTCATTCTTAAATTTTTATTTATTTATTTATTTCGATGAGTTTGAGTTTGCTGTGTTCCTTGTCAAGAACTGAGGATTGTCACCTTTTGGTTGTGTCTGGGACAGCCTGCACCCTTTCAATGGTTTGCAATTCAATATTTAACAAGCCTTTTCTCATCCTTTGGATTTTTATCCATCTTTTGTTTTCATCTTGGGAAACAGTATATAAGAAATATAATACATGTTCTTTAGAAAACGCTCGCCCGACCACATAAAACACAATACACTCACACAATTGGACAATAAACACTTATTCAATTGTAGTACTTACAATCCGATCACTGCCACCTACATAAAGTAATCCCTTCTCCTCCACTGACTTACATTACACACTTTCCCTCTGTATGTGTGTTCCTCTTTCAAGCATGGATTGCCTGCTTCTAAGCATGCTCTCATTGCTTATTCTGCTGCTTGCATGCTGATTCTCTCACTAGAAGCAGGAAGTGCATTGGCAGGCAGCCATAGAAAAGTTACATTTCTGCCAAGAGATCAGGACAAGGGGAGCTCATATTACAATTTCTGGTGTGAGTGACAGGTCTGTAACATTCATATAAGTAAGGCAGAGACCCCACTGAAATGCACAAGAAATACATTGCTATTCTGCGCACTTGTGTGAGCTTTTTAACCCTGTGCTTGCAATTCCTTAAATACGCAACACATGCGATCCACACCAATAATGGTGACTGCATGTTTTGCCATTTTGGACAAGAGCGCAACGCAGCTAGTGGGACCAGCAACACAACACCTTATTGACAAGCGCATTGCAAAACATGATTAAATATCAAACCTGTTCCAAATTAGGGCAGTGTGGCCTAGGCCTTAATGGTGTAATTTAAAAGATTTCTCAGGACCTACAGCTCCTCTTCAAATCTTTGAAGTTGTGGACTTGTGCTTTATCTAAGATTCCACTTTTTTTTTTAAGTAAGATATAAATGTAGATAGAGAAACACCTTCTTAAAACAGAAGGCATCTTGCAGTCTCATGCTATATGAATAGCATTGCCACAAAATCTAAGAACACAAGAAGTAATTTCTTACTCCCAGGTTCACCAGAGTAAGGGGCAGAGATATGCAAAATACTCCTTTATGTCCCTTAGCTTATGCATGTGTCCAGAACCGCTGACTTAATAACATGCAATATAGCCTAATATATAGAGCCAATCATCTGACCTGCAGACATGACATGTTGAGAGCTTGTTAGATTTCGTCAGTGCAAGACACAGATTCATGGCTCTATGGTGTAGTACTTGGGCGTACAGTACTAATATGTTAGCTTTCTGGATAATTTTTGCCATATAGGACATGCAAACTCAACTTGATTTCAGTCCTGGTGTTAATGCTTTTTTAATGGGTTTTTTTTTAACTAAGGTTATGCAAAACTAGATTGGGGAAATACATAAACAGAATGTGCTTTTCTGTCTAGTAATAGTTATGCATGGTTATATAAATCTACTGTAATTGTGCCCAGCCATGAAGAGTTGTCATGTGGTCTCCAAACAAGTTTATTTTCCACTCTAGTTTTGCATAACCTTAGTTAAAAAAAAACCCATAAAAAAGCATTAACACCAGGACTGAACAAGTTGAGTTTGCATGTCCTATGTGCAAAAATTATCCAGAAAGCTAACAATTATACTGTACGCCCAAGTACTACACCATAGAGCCATGAATCTGTGTCTTGCACTGAACGAAATCTAACAAGCTCTCAACATGTCATGTCTGCAGGTCAGATGATTGGCTCTATATATTAGGCTATATTGCATGTTATTAAGTCAGCGGTTCTGGACACATGCATAAGCTAAGGGACATAAAGGAGTATTTTGCATATCTCTGCCCCTTACTCTGGTGAACCTGGGAGTAAGAAATTACTCTTGTTTCTTAGATTTTGTGGGCAATGCTATTCATATAGCATGAGACTGCAAGATGCCTTCTGTTTAAGAAGGTGTTTCTCTACTACATTTATATCTTTACTAAAAAAAAAAGTGGAATCTTAGATAAAGCACAAGTCCCCAACTTCAAAGATTTGAAAGAGGAGCTGTAGGTCCTGAGAAATCTTTTAAATTACACCATTAAGGCCTAGGCCACACTGCCCTAATTTGGAACAGGTTTGATATTTAATCATGTTTTGCAATGCGCTTGTCAATAAGGTGTTGTGTTGCTGGTCCACTAGCTGCGTTGCGCTCTTGTCCAAAATGGCAAAAATGCAGTCACCATTATTGGTGTGGATCGCATGTTGCTTATTTAAGGAATTGCAAGCACAGCAGGGTTAAAAGCTCACACAAGTGCGCAGATAGCAATGTATTTCTTGTGCATTTCAGTGGGGTCTCTGCCTTACTTATATAATGTTACAGACCTGTCACTCACACCAGAAATTGTAATATGAGCTCCCCTTGTCTGATCTCTTGGCAGAAATGTAACTTTTCTATGGCTGCCTGCCAATGCACTTCCTGCTTCTAGTGAGAGAATCAGCATGCAAGCAGCAGAATAAGCAATGAGAGCATGCTTAGAAGCAGGCAATCCATGCTTGAAAGAGGAACACACATACAGAGGGAAAGTGTGTAATGTAAGTCAGTGGAGGAGAAGGGATTACTTATGTAGGTGGCAGTGATCGGATTGTAAGTACTCAATTGAATAAGTGTTATTGTCCAATTGTGTGAGTTTTTGTTTATTGTCAGTCAAGCCCCTTTTTCTAAAGAACATGTATTATATTTCTTATTACTGTTTCCCAAGATGAAAACAAAAGATGGATAAAAATCCAAAGGATGAGAAAAGGCTTTGTAAATATTGATTGCAAACCATTGAAAGGGTGCAGGCTGTCCCAGACACAACCAAAGGTGACAATCCTCAGTTCTTGACAAGGAACACAGCAAACTCAAACTCATCGAAATAAATAAATAAATAAAAATTTAAGAATGAAAATAAACAATTACATTTTAATCAAATTCAACTGACTGAAAAATACTATCTGTCAGTTGATTTTGATAAAAATTCCCCCTTTTTTTCTTTTTAAATGATGAACTCTGTGAGCCAGATGACATCTTTATACATAAAGATAATTAAGGTAAATGTAATAAACTTGAGACTTTCATTATCCTCCAGAACAATCTGATGCTAATGTATAAGAAAGTTTAGCATGAGTTCAAGTGAAAACAGAATAGTTAAATAACCAGTGTTTCCTTAATAAAGCAAGATGGCAACAAAACAAAATGCAAGCAACTACCGTAAGTTCTGGGAAGGATAAAGTATCAAATCAAAACTAACCCCTGTATGTCGGAAAGAAATATAATTCTATTCTATATATGATACTGTATAGGTTTTAATGGATTTGTCCAGCAGAAACTCTTCTAGCAGCATCACATATAGATGCTCTTTGTTTAATTTTGTAGTGTGTTTCTATTTTTGCCCTACTGCAGCCTGTTTGTGAAAGTTACAATCACATAGATGAACCACCTGCAGGCTCTCTTCATTAAAACAATCCAAAAAAAACCCCACAAAAAACGAGTATCTATTGTAATAGGAATCTGAGAATTGTGCTTTCAAAAAGATATAATGTGTCCATAGAGCCAGCACTGTTGCATGATACCCAGAGGACCTGATGTTTAGAGCAAACATTACAAATGACACCTGTGTCAACAGAGAAGACATAGTTAAAACCTAAACAACTGACAGGTTTGCCCATGCAGTGAGCCATTTTCTTTTCCCCATAATACACCAGGGACATATTTATCCAGGCCTCTCAAGCTTAGTCATATCCTGCCATATCACTTATATGGAAAAGGCATGTTCTGATCAAGAGTTCGGGCTTTATGATGCTTCTGTTGTCATTGCACAGTGCATTCATGGCCCCTTCTCCCGCAATAAGCTGCTTAAAATTCAGCATGTCTGTTACAACTGCATACATATTCATACAACCTTTGTCTGCCCCACAGACCCTCATTTCATTACACATACACAGAGCTGACTGTAATGCATGCAAAGGCATACATATAGTTGAAACTAAATCTGATTTCTTATTTTCTTAATACACCCCTTTACTTTATTGAATAAATAGACTTCATTTCTACTGTGCACAGTATCACACATACAAGAACTAATGTAAATCACATTTTCAAAACCAATTAACATAGTGCAACACACAGAGAATCCAGTAATGTAGATTGATTATTTGTTAGTCTAGTTATTTCATGTAACTAGACAATTAGCATTTAGATGAATTGTGTTTTATTTTCTATTCTCAAAAGAACTGATAAACAAGTTATAGCTAAGTTATTCAAGACTGGTAAAAATCAGTCAGTCAGTCAGTCTTGGATGCTCTTGAAATAACCTTTCCAGCAAAAACAAAAAAATTCTACTGGCTCAGGTAGGCACCACAAACACAGCAGTGCAGCAATACTGTTGGTGTGTCTACTTGCCAGCCTTGCCAGTAAGGTGGTACTATATATCACCACCAGGTAAGATGCAAAGAAACATATGGCTTGTACAAACCAACCGTCAATATATACTTGGTAAAAGCTAAACAAGCCTAGCTGTTAATGTATTTTCTTTTGAACTATCAATAAAAAGTCTTCATAAGCACTTAATGCAATTCTGTCACTTCATAGTATCAAAAGAAATAATACTGTACTTTGACGAAGCATTATCAATGTGTAATTAGTCAATGCGATTGATCTGAAGAGAGAAATTATAATTCAGTTATCTAGTGTTCTGGTACCAGTGTTGCCTATAAATTGCATTTTACATAAAAAATATTGTTTTCATCTCTTTTCTCATTATAAAGGTTTAATATTCATGATAAATTGATGTTTTTAACTGGGTTCAGACATGGCTGATATTACACATATATAATACCTCAGGAAAGGCCTTAGAAAAGTTTTGACAGAAAATGATTTTGGTAGATCGAGTTGGAAACTGAGTAGGTGGCAAACAAAGTGCCCGTGAGTATCAGAGGATCT
The DNA here is from genome assembly GCA_019447015.1 of Hymenochirus boettgeri. Taxonomy (NCBI): domain Eukaryota; kingdom Metazoa; phylum Chordata; class Amphibia; order Anura; family Pipidae; genus Hymenochirus; species Hymenochirus boettgeri. Next base: position 103,140,074 of record CM033469.1, on the reverse strand, counting down.
TCACCATTAGTACAGAAGGAAAAAAACATGTGGTGCCCCCCTCCACCAATCCTACAGCTCTCCTGCAAGCAGAAAACCAGATACATACCGTATATACTCGAGTATAAACCGAGTTTTTCAGGCTGAAAAATCAGCCTGAAAACTCGGACTCGGTTTATACTCGAGTCAACCACTTACCTGGGCATTCCGGCAGCCCGCGATCTTTTTCTGCACTGGCGCGCCGGCGCCGGGCAGTGACGTCAGCCGGCGCGCCGGTACAGGAATGGGCGCGCGGCTGCCGGAATGCCGATACCGTACCTGCCAGGATGGATGGAGGAAGAGCCCACAGATAGAAGAAGAAGAGTCGTGCACAGGAGAAGAGTCCACAGGGAGAGAGTCCACAGGGAGAAGAGTCCACAGGGAGAAATACCAGGGAAAGAGTCCACAGGAGTCCACAGGGAGAAGAGTCCACAGGTACAAACTGAACTGAGGGGGAGGGGGCATTCAAGATGTTTGGAAACTACAACTCCCATCATCTTATAGCTGGGGTTGTAGTTTCCAACATTTTGAATGCCAAGTGAGGGTGGCATTCAAGATGTTTGGAAACTACAACTCCCAGCTAATAAGCATGCTGGGAGTTGTAGTTTCCAAACATCTTGAATGCCACCCTCACTTGGCATTCAAGAGTTTTGGAAACTACAACTCCCAGCATGCTTTATTAGCTGGGAGTTGTGGTTTCCAAACATCTTGAGTGCCAAGTTTCTACCCTCGGTTTATACTCGGGTCAATAACTTTATTAGGATTTTTAGCTGAAATTGGGTACCGTTTGTCTACTCGGGTCGGTTTATACTCGAGTATATCGGTATACTGTATACATGAAAGTAGGATGAAGTGGCTATCCACTGTGGTAAAATCGAGTCACATATAGAATGAACAACACCCTAGCCAGGATTCCAGCCTGACACATTTCAGTGGTACAACCACTTCCTCCTTATTAACTAAGATATAAGGAGATATATGTACTACATCAAAAAAAACCAAACATATATCCACCCTTGGTGTACCTCCAAAAGGTATTGGAAAATGGTTCAGTATCACATTTCTTAGTAGCATTGATATGCTCTGAAATTTTCTTAGAAGCCCACAGTTTGTTTAACCCCATACTGTACATTGCAAATGCACGTGGCTAAATAAATCACGCGGATTGAACGGCAATTATAGAAACCCTTTATAAAAAATGTACTTATAATTCTTTTATTTACATATTTACCATATGGTAATGAAATTTACAACAGGATAGCAACCATTTATATGTAACCAAATGTTAATGTGCTTAATGTTTTGGATTAATATAACATACTGGGAGAGACCTGTGCTCCTATTGTTCTACCCCTATGAAAATTATATTCCAAAATTATTATAAGTCAAAACAAAAAGGAAAAGTTTAAGTATAAACTTTGAATTTGACTTGAAAGGCCGCATTTTGGAAGGGAGAGTGTGTGTGTTGCAGATTTTAAAACTCAATAATGCCAATGAGAGGACTTGTTGTTTTTTTACCTACCCTTTAAAATGGCTGTCACATGAATTAAAGGTAGGTCAGTTGGTGTGTTTACTTCCCTGTCAGGTTGGGGTATAAAAGTTAAAAGGGCATATTTATAAAGGTTCGTTAACTTTCGTGGCTGTTATTCCTGGCATTATTAATGGGCGGAAACGGGGCGGAAAAGTTAACTAATCTTTAACTTAAATTCGCGCCTATCGGAACAGTTACCGGTGGTAAGTGTACGCATTGCTTATCGCCCCCGTTTTACTTTGCCGAAAACGTCCGAGATCCCCCTGGATCGCGGTGGAGGTGTGCAACAAACCCACAGAGGGTGGTCGCACCCTCCCCAGGAGGCACGCCCACCTCGCCGCGGGTGGTCACCTATGCGAAAGGCAGCATTCGCCCACCTCGCCTGGCCTCCTGCGGTGAGGGCGTGGGCGTGCGCCCACCCTGCTGCCCGCCGCTTACAGCAGCCCCGCCCTCCCAACCCCAGCCTGCTTGTGGTGAACTTATTGAACAGAGTCTAGAAGGGGCTGTCTGGGAAGGGGCCGCAGCAGGTGGTCGCGGCCACCGCCGCGCACCCCCTCCTCAGCAGCCCCTCCAAGCCCCCTGCCCCGCTGCTGGTGGGGTGGGGAAGGGCCCACTAGGAGGGTCGAGACACTCTCCAGCGGGGGCCCTGAGAAGGGCCTTTTGGGGCTTAAGGGGTCTGGCAGCTCGAGCCGGGACCCCCCTCCCTGGCCCTATCAAGGCCTTTGCAGCACTTACAAGTGCCTTTGCGGCTCTAAACAAGAGCCCTTTGGGCTTAGGAGTCCCGCAGCTCGAACTGGGACCCCCCTTCCCCGGCCCTATCAGGGCCCTTGTGGCACTTACAAGTGCCCTTGGGCCTAACAAGACCCTTTGGGACTTAAGGGGTCCCGCAGCTCGAACCGGGACCCCCCTTCCGGCCCTTGTAAGGGCCTTGCGGTGCTAAGAAGTGCCTTTGGCGGGGGTCCCACAGCTCAAACTGGGACCCCCAGTGAGTGGCTCTTAAAAGAGCCCTTGGCGGCATCATCTTTCTTCCAGCCCCGTTGACACCAGCTTCGCTGAGCCCGCCACCCCCAGGGGTACCCCCGGCAGGTGCCGGCGACCTCAACAAGGCCGATGTTGTCGGCGTCTTGATCCGTCGCGACGTTTTGGGCTGGCGACACCAACCCCACTGAGGTCTTTCTTCAGCCATCTACTGTGATGGCTCTGAGGTCCACGGCGGAGTGCACCTCTTTATATAGGTTTGCAGAAAACCCTAATTTGTTCTGATTGGTCAATTTTTTATGCTGGTTTACATTAACCAATAAGATTTCATAAAATTTCCGAAATTGATTGGTCAATAAACTGCTGTTGTACTGTATGTGGTGCCCAGCCCATATGTGCATTATGTATACAGTACAAATTCCTCAGTACAGTCAGAAGGTCAACAGAGGCGTTGGAGACTGTAGCTTTGCTCCTGGCTTCTGCGGGTTTTATTGAAGAACAGGAAGTTCTTTACCTCCCATTTGTCACTAAACTTATATCACCAAACTTAGATTAGACAGTGGAGATTCCCTTAAAGGACTTATGATTATATATATGGACAAGAGAGATTTGGGGCTCATGAATATCTCTTTTTCATGGTTTTAGTTAATTTAATGTCTCATCAATACAAACTTTCTGTTGAAATCTATTAATATCTTTCAATTCATCAAATGTTTTAACTTCAGATGTTGGTACAAAATAGGTCAACAATTTAAATATAAATGTCAGTTTCAGTCAAGACTGACTAAAATGGATCACATTGCTCTCAACCTAATCCTTGTTGCCATACTATGATTCTTTACTTATTCTGGTCTGGTTTTCGTTGAACACTTCGACAGTATGGATGGTATCTCAGCATGCCTGGTAAATTCTCCCATCCCCTAACCCTGGCTGGAGCTACCATGCATTCTGTGCATTCTACAAGGAATATTCTAGACATAGGCATTTCTGTAGGCTTTTGATAACATATAGCCAGCACAGTACACAGGCAGCTAGCTCACCAAATACAGAAAGCCAACACATATTCAGGTGAATGAAGACTTCACGACATAATCATTCCTAAATATTTGCATTTCGCATGGTAAACAGAAGCTCTGTATCAAACAATTTGTCATTTCACTGCCGGTCTATTGGAAACCTAGGTGAACCATTTTTTTAACTCACTGTTAACAGTTTTCATACCAACAATACTCGTGATTTTCCTTTTGGAATGAAAGTGGAGTTTAAATGCTGATTCATACAATAGTTACAAGGAACTTACAAAAAACTTCTATTCTCTCACTTTTGTAAATTGTTGTTTTTGAAATATTACAGGTTTTAATAAAGGACAGCTATGGAAATGAATGAAAATAAAAAAATGACAAGCAATCTAAGTCCAGGATCTGTAGGTTCGTTTATTTCCTTATGTATTTTAATCAGTTAAGTTTGATCAAAGATCAAAGTATATTGTCATTTTTTGAAAAGCCTGTTTCGGGGAAAAAAATGCTGTTATAATCAAATCCTAGGTCAGCGCATAATGCTGAAGATATAGAGATATGAGATCAATGCATACAGCACTTATCAGTGACAATCCATCCATGCCAAACAGACTTTAAGATGATGTATCATACTGGCATCCTCCCAGACTTCCTGGCAAGAATCTGTAAAGGTTATTGATGTGATTTTAGTTAGAGTGCTGGGGACACTTCCATCATACCATGACTATGTCCTCAGCACAATTGTTTTAGAGGAAAATCATATAATAAAAATAATATCACTGGCTGCTTGTTAATTCACGTTTACTTTATTTCTTTCAAAAATACCTTTAATATTATAGATATTTCTTATTTGCACTAGACTATTTTGCAAAATCGAGAGAAAAAAAATCATAACAATAAGAAATCTAGTTTCTAATTTAAAAAGCCATTAATAGGGAAAGTGGTTATTTTCAGTAAAAGATCAATTATAATGCGTCTGTAAAACTAAGTTTGGATGAATGCTAAAGGACATCTGGTTTAAAGGGCAAATTGGGTTCTTATTTACTCATAAATATATGGTATTTGGCCCTAGTACAAAGGAAAGTTCACTGGTTTGAATTTCACTGGTCTTATATGCTGTTACAAAAAAAAAAAAAAGAATGGACTGCCACTGTATCTAACTGGATCCATATAAAAGGCTGGATCCAGTGTGTAAGAATGAGAAATGCAAAGTTTGCTAATCGTAATTGAAGTAAAAGCAATGTAAAAAGGTTAGAAGTTAGGACCTTCCAGACTGGGGTTACCTTGAATGGTTGGAAGGCTTTTCATTCATTCATTTCTATATTTGTATAAATGTTTGACCAGATCAGTAGCACTTCCGCTAAATGTAGTTGTAAATTAGCCTAATTGGAGTGCTTCCAAAATCCTTGTATTGTATAGATCTACCACGTATGTATTAATACCAGTAATTCAACCAATAACCCATACATTATATTATAACAACCAGTTTTATTCATACACAAATACAACCTAAACAGCACCAGCTATAAAAAGCATTTATACTTGCGATTACCAATAAAAGTTTATTATCAATTGGCTGCTCGCAGCCTAATAATCTCTACTAAACTATATAAGTTACCCTCACACAGAATAAACATATAAGTGTTGAATTATTAAAATACGTTTAGAAATTTCACTGTTAGTACACTATGAAGCCTTTAAATAGTCCTTGCCTTCTTACAGTTCTTTGTTGCAATCCAAATTTATTGCAACAGTTCAAGATTTGATGTGTCAATCGTATACTTTGTATCACTAAAGTAAAGATAGTATCAAACACAATTATGCAAGGCGTTGATACTTATCAGCCTTGTGCTTGCTTCCACCTGTATCTGTCCATGTAGGGGACAATCCTTGGTAACTGTCTTGTCTTTCTGGCAGTTCCCTTTGAAGTTAGGTGCAGCACTTCATTGATGGCCCACTATATAACTCGATCCGTTGTGTAGATACTGTAACTCTCCTCTTCGTCTGCTGTAAAGGTGGTTCTTACTGTGGGGCATCCAAGTCCTGTGTCCATAGAGATGGCTTTCTTTTTTTCCCCTTTAGTAGATTAAAAGTGTATTCTTTAATACATAAGGAGATTCTGTTCCACTCTCACCCACAGCTTGAGTTGATGTGCATGCAGCTGCCTTTATAACCCCAACTGCTACAGTATTTTTCCAGTTTATTATATGCATTTGTTATAGATATTTAATATTATTTCTGTATCATTCTGACAAAGGTATCTGCTTCCTCTCTCTCTGCCCAAGAGCTTTTTTATGCTTGAACATGTGCAGAGGAGGCAGCAGGTGAAACGCAGTGAATCTTGGTTGTGATGTCAGCAGTCAAAGCTGATGACTGCATGGAGGATGGGGTCAGCTTACTTTGCCAGTTATATCCTATCATATATGGTTAGTAATGCAGGGAATAAAGTGCAAAATATATCATTGGGGTGGGGGCAGGGAACTGAAAATTGGGCAGTTTTTTGTTTTAAGTGTGAACATTCCCTTTAATCACTGGATCAGTGGTAAAAAAGAGAATATATATATATATATATATAGATATATATACAACAAATAGTGTGTACTCCCATCAATGCGCTGCATACACAGGGTCTCAAGATGTTCTATTATCAATAAATTCTCATTCATTTATCTGGAGTGGAAAATTTGTAAATATATTATAAATTCCCGTTATTGGAAATAAATGGATCAGCTCATCAACTGATTATTTTGCACTTACTGCATTACTAACCATATTATCTAGGATAATTATTGATTGACTGTCTGTTTCACCTGTTACCTCCTCCATGCAAGCTTTTAAGAAGCTCATTGAGCAGAGGCAGGAGCAGATACATTGCCAAAAGGACTACACTTATCATTAAATATCTGGCTAGAAATGTATGTAATTAAATGGTAAAAATAGCAGTTAGGGTTGCTGGTAGATAATGACATGTCATCAGTTTTTTTTGTTTGAAGGGTGGATATGCCTTAATGTGCTGAACAGATTATGTCAGTTGTACCAGGAGTCAGTAAAAACATATTGCTTTATGGCTGTACTGCACATAGAGGATTATTTGGCTCCTTGGACTTGGTCCTAATCCTTTCATAGAGGACTTGCTGTGTTACAACCCACCTAATGTTCCTCACTGCACTAAAATGTAACCCTAGGACTCTAGACAAAAGACACTGATTGGCTTTGGATGGGTTCAACATGCTCAGATCTCTATTGAGCAACTGAATCAACCCAGGCTCTGGGTCAAGGGCAAGACCATAATGGTCTCTATTAGGGTTCCTGCAACAGGAAGTCAGTATTTCGCAAGCATTTATTTATGACAGACAAAATGCTGAATGGGCAGGTAAGTTCTTACTGCTCTTTTTTCTTAAAAGTATTTGTAATTGCACTGAACTCCCTTTAATAAACATTTACAGGGTACAGGGACCTACTGTAAGCAGGACTGTTCCAGGTCAGTAAGATAAAAGTAATCTAGTCATTTCATTCCATTACATCTAGCAGAACACAAATTCACAAGTTATTACCGGAGGGTATCCAGAGGGTCAGTCAGCAGGGTTATCTGCTTCAAAGGACACTGGTGTCCAAAGTCACTGTAACAGGCAGTACAGGCAAAGACTTAACCAGTATGGTAGTGGGAGGGGGCTCAGCTTTAAATGGCATACCAACCACCAACAAAAATTTTTTACCCACTACTGGCCCCACTGTGTAGTTTAAAAAACCCTCACCTACACGTCATCTCAGCCCTTATGGTTGTGTCCTGCAGTGCTGTCCAAAGTCCAGGAACTGAAGAGTAGGAGCTATCTTCCCCATTGTTTCTAGCCTCCGGAGGTGTGTGGGGTAGTGGGCTCCACAGGGAGCTCTCCCCCTTCCCCTCTCATCTCCAAATCCCTCTGGCTGCTTCACCTAGCTTACCATTTTTGTGAGGATGTCATGGATTTGGCATTCGTGCGTCCTGCTTTTTTGTTTTCTTGTTCTTTTTACTGTTGGGGTTTTTTTTTTCTGCTTGGTCTTTGTTCGTTTTTTTGTTTTTTTTTGTTGGTGGTGCCCATCCCTATGGTCATGTAGATTTTAAAAAAACGCAGAATGTACTTACAGACCTTCTGCTTTTTTTTTTGATGTCAAGCCCTTGGTGTGATTGAATCCTCTCAGCCAATCACAGAAGCGGCTGTGGTCCGGCCCCGGTTGAAAGTTCCAGTAAGCAGGAAGCCAGATCTGTCCACAGTAGAGGAGGGGCTGTTAAGTTCTCTATCTTTTTTTTACATCTGACACTAGGGTAGGGTGGGGTGGTGCCTTACGTTATAATCCAAATTGTCCTGCAGGGTGAAGAATGCCCTTTAAGCAAGCAACAAAACAGATGTCCAGTTCCCCATACAATTCATTTTCATAATATTTCAGGAAGGATAGATGTAATATTTAACAATAATGACAGCTAATGCTAATTAAGCAAATCGTACATGTATTTTTATAGGCATTATCACAAGGAAACTGCGAATATTAACTTCATGGTCATGCAAACTCCTATACATCTCATTTTGAATTCTGTAAATTTAGTGATTACAAAATTGTAATGTTACTATTCATGTGGCCTGTACGGTGCAGATAGCTCTTTATCTCCCTATAAAGCAGTAAGGAAAAGGTGCCTTTTTTTCATAGCGGGTTTTAAACGAAATGTGCCATTTCCATTTTTTTTTCTGATACAAGGGAGGAGGAACGGGGGAGGAAGCTAGGCAGGGTAGGGGACTCCATTATAGGAAGTGTAGATGGGTAATCTGCCGCCAGCCTACATGCCGAATGGTGTGCCTGCGGGTGCTAGGGTCGGCATGTGGGGATCGTGTACAGATTTGGGTGGGCCGGGTGTGACCCGGCGTCTGGTTCAATTGGTGCAATGACAAAGTTAGGGTGAGGTGGGTCCTAAACATGATTTCGAGAAACAGGGGCCAGATAAAAGCAGGACCTCAGGGTAGTGTTTTCAGAAATACTACGCAGCCACGTGCTAAGCAGGGAGACGGGGAGCTTAGGAGCATTAATGCGTGGCTAAGGTGAAGTGGTTGTAAGGAAGAAGGGTTTGGGTATTGAGAACTGGGCAGACTTGCTGTCGGCTACAGGTCTTTAGTAGGGAGGTTGCACCTCACCTGATGGTGGTGCACTGTTTTAGGGAGAAGATGGCGTAGAGGGTTGGAGGAGATTTTAAACTAGGTTTGGGGGGAGGTATTAGCAGTCCTCACTGGGATGATTGTCCAGGAGGAAAGCAGGGTGTAGATAGGCCAGTGGTGGGCGGAAGGGGGGTGGGGCTAGCATAGGGATAGGGAGGAATGTGTATCAAAGTGTATGAAATAATTACAGGATCATAATCTAAAATGTATGTTTGCAAATGCTAGAAGCCTGCTGACAAAATGGTGAATTGGAAATGATGGCATTGAATGAAAAGTATGATGTATAGGTATAGCAAGAAACGTGGTTGAACAGTTCTCACTGACTGGGCTGTAAATATAGAAGGATATGCCCTTGTTTAGGCAGGACAGAAAAAAAGGAAAGGGGAGGAGTATGTGTTTATGTTAAAAAAGAATTGAGCCAACTTTAAAAGAAGAAGATAACTGGTGATATGGATGATAAAGTGGAGCAATATGGGTGAATTAGGCAACAGGAAAGGGTACTGTCATTGTTGGTGTCTGCATAAGCGGCCAAATGCTAACAGAGAGGAGGTGAGTCAACTTCATATGCAGTTGGCAAGGGCTTAATGTTTGGGGAGTGTGCTCATTATGGGGGACTTCAATTACCCTGACATTGATTGGTGGGTGGAACTGCCATCACAAAGAAAAAGGCGATGATTCCTGATTTTGCTGCAGATAATTTCTCTCACAGGTGGTTGAGGTTCCTACTAGAAAAGGAGCTCTGTTGGACTGGTAATATCTAACATTGTGGACGCTTGTTATATATAAGGTAACTGGAGGGCTTAGGAATAGTGCCCATGAAATAGTGCATTTGGACTTTGTTATCGAAAGGAAAAGTGCGCTGGGTTAACAAAGACATTTAAGTTCAGGAAAGGGCAATTTCCCAGGTTAAAAGCAGCTCTTCAGAATGTCAACTGGGATAATGTATTATCAGGTAAAGGTACTGAACAGAAGTGGATGGTTTCAAGGGTTTAAGCCAGTTCACATCTAAATTTATCCCCTTGGGAAATAAATGTTAAAAAAAAATAAATCCGCGCCCACTGTGGCTGAATTCTGTATGTAAAGAGGCAAATGGTAAGGAAGAAAAGGCATTTAAAATACTTTAAGGCCGAGGAACGGAACGGGCTTAGGGAGTATAAAACTGTAACAAGGAGGTAAGAAGCAATCAAATCAAACTAGCTAAAATTAATAATGAAGTTAGGATAGCTGAAGAAAGCATCACGAAGCCCAAAACATTTTGTAAAGTATATTAATTTTTAAGTAAGAAGATGAGGACTGAGAATGTTGGCACCATTAATTAATGGGGATAAAAGTTAGTACGGAGGATGGCGATAAATCATGTCTAGAATAAAGTTTTTTTTGTATCCATTATAAAGCCGTACAGATATAAAGTATTAACCAGATACAAGTCATCAACGTGGTTAAACGAGGAATGTACATAAAGAAACTAAATAAGGTTAATATATAAATCTCTCCTGGACCCGGATAAATACATCATCGGGGTATTAAGGACTAAGTTCAGTTTTATCTAGTCCATGTTTCTCTATTTTTGCTGATCCTCCCTCATGCTCGTGTGTGCCTTCTGGGATTGGAAAAGGCTGATGTTTTTCCCAATATTCAAAAGGAGTAGTGTTTCACAGCCGGTGATACAGTTTAGTTGAACTTATGGTGGAAGAGACTGGCAATTTAATAAGGGAACAGTTCTAAGAGTTATGTTTCAATCAAAGGACTGGACATTATAAGTAGTTAACCTAGTTGATTTAGGAGGAATACGATCTGTCAACACTAACTTGGCTTTGGCTTTTATGAGGAAGTAAGTAGAAATTTAGACTTCTGTATAGCAAGTAGATGTATGTTTACTTGGATTTGCAAAGGCTTTTGATACAGTCCCCATAGCTACGATGTAAAGCTAAGTCTGTTGGTCTGGGGAGTCACAATTTGTACATGGATAGAAAATTGGTTAATGAAATGCAGGTAGATATGGGTTCAATTGGCAGTCAAGGGGCACATGTTTCGTAAATTTTTATGATGGAATGTTAGCAGCAATTTGTGGTGACACACAAATTCGACTTTTAAAAATTCAGATGGCAATCTTGCAAGATTAGATGGTTCTAATTGGGATGCTACAGGCTGTGAAATTGGGGCGCTGTCTATTATAATTATTTTTATTAATGCATTTTGAAGTGCGGTATTGTCAGCAAGGCATTTCTGTGTTTGCTGACGACACAAAACTTTGTCGACCATTAAAAACCTCAGAGGATGTTGCAATCGTTGCAAGAAAGGGATCTAGATAGATATCACATTGGGCTGCTAAGTGGCAGATGAAATTTCATGTTGGCATAAATGTAGGGTTGATGGCATTGGACTTAAAAATTACTTGTGCTACCTTATACTATAAATGGCTCTGTGTGGTAAGTGAACCCTGTTGGAAAGGGATCTTGGAGTTTTGGTGGATAACAAACTTAAAGGTAGCAAGCAGTGCGGCGGGTCGGCAAAGCCGTAGAGCCCGACATGGATTGTCTTGTATAAAGAGAGGTTATGGATTCAAGGGGAAAATGTATCTCCGCTCTTTACAAAGCTTGGTAAGGCCTCCATTTGGAATTATGCATGGCAATTTTTGGAAAATCCTGTGTACAAAAAGGACATCTTTGAAGGAAAGGGGGGTTCAGAGAAGGGCAACTAAATTAATAAGGGATTGGGGAGCTTGAAGATGAAGAGAGACTGGAAAAGTTACAATAATGTAGCTGGAGAAAAGGGGCTTGCGGTGGGGGGATACTGATTACGTGTTTATAAATACATTCAACGGGCCATACAAAATATCTGGGGCATTTGTTTCACCATATCGAACATTCCAAAAGGACACGAGACATCCCTTAAGACTTGCAAAAAAAGGTTTAGGGCTTCAGCTCGGAAAGGGTTTTGCACTGTGAGGAAATACATAAACAGAATGTGCTTTTCTGTCTAGTAATAGTTATGCATGGTTATATAAATCTACTGTAATTGTGCCCAGCCATGAAGAGTTGTCATGTGGTCTCCAAACAAGTTTATTTTAAATGAAAGGCCAGGTTCATACCTTTAAAACGAGCCATCAACAACCTTTCTACGTGCTGCACAGCCCAAAATATGAAGAAATCACTGATCAGAAAGTTAGGGGGAGGGAGGTTCTGAATCTGTGGTCAGAAATACTATTTCCTCCTCTAATCTGCGGTTGGAACATGCTCAGTGCATGACTGAAGGGTAGGAGGGGGGTGGGGAGAACAGCACAGCCCACAGCACAGCCCACAGCACTGCTTTTTTTTAATGCCTCCCACTTGCTGGCCCTTCCCAATCTGTGTCCCCTCCCCTTGCAGCTCCCTGTAGCCCGTCCCACTCACGGACTCTGTAGCTTCGCACACTCACGGGTCCTGTGGCTCCGGGGCCCACAAGAGGGAGGGGGCCCATGAGTGGGAGGGGCCCCAGGGCCCACAAGTGGGAGGGACCCCGGGGCCCACAAGAGGGAGGGGGCACATGAGTGAGAGGGGCCCCAGGGCCCACAAGTGGGAGGGGCCCCAGAGACTGCAAGTGGGGGGCCCAGAGCCACGAGTGGAAGCGGCTCCAGAGCCATGAGTGGGAGGGCCCCAGAGCCATGAGTGGGAGGGGCCCCAGAGCCATGAGTGGGAAGGGCCATGGGGGCCCACGAGGAGGAGGAAACAGGGGATCTGCAGGAGTGCAGGGGATCTGGTGATGCTGCAACCATATCACACATATAAATGTAAATATTTTCAAAACTATGTAAAATAAATAAGTAATAAGTAAATTGCAAAAATCCTCAGGAAAGCAATTCCTGTCAATTTACCTAAAGTCATTTTTGGACCACAGTTACCCTTTAAGTAAGGTAGGTAACACATTTTTAAATATTGTTTCATGTTCTAAAAGGTTTAAATAGCACTTCAATACATAACATGGCTGTTTGCTGTTTAACTCAGATAAGTGAATCTAGATGATTTTATATAAATGATAATTGGGTAAAACTGAGTAAACTTGCAATGTTTCTTTGAAAAACATTTCCTTCTCCATGTATACCTTTTTTGAACCTTAAGTAATCTGCAACTAAAAACACACTGTCAATCTGACCTTTTATGTACCTGCAGGTGTACCGCAAGTCTGGATAATTTGTACATTTTTTTCTAGTCAAGACCATGTTTGTGGCTCCATATTTGTCAGTCGTTTAGTAAACTCTGACGTGTCTGCAACCTGAATCTTTTACTGACCTTTAGATACTTCAGATGCAGTATTGTTTTATTAGCGCAACAATGCATCAAATTTTGTCTTGTCATAGTTTGATTAAAAATTTACTTTTTAGAGAGCCTTGTTGCTTATTCATTATAAAAAAAATATATTGGATTCAATTTCTATGTAATGTCTATATTATTTTAAAAAGAAAAGAAAAAAAACCCTAACAGTCTTAATGAAATAATAATTGTTCCTCATAAGAGGAAAATCTATTTTCAGATATGATATTAATTATATTATTAACCTATATGGGTTTGGAAAAATGTTTTTGTACATTTGGTAAAATCTGCATATTTCTAACAGCTGTAAAGTTGTTAAATATATATATTTAACATATATATTTGTATTTTATATAGGTATATTGCTGAAAAAGCAATGGATTGTAGTAGTTATACTTTTTATTGGTAAGAGGAGTGGTTAAAGGGAAAGTTCACTTCTTAAATGCAAAGGTCTATATTGGAAAAAACACCCCAATCCCCAAAACTGCAATAGTTACAGTAAAAATCGGACAGATGTAAGTCTATCCTGAAATGCTGCCTGATGTTTTGTTACCTCTACTTCACTAGGGATGGACTAGAACTCGAACTCGAATCCAAGTTTGAGCCAAACTTTATGAGTTTGAACGAACTCAAACTATTCGAACTAGTTCGATTTTCCAGACTCGCAGGACTATAGAATTCTCGAATGTATGAGGATTTTCGATTGTTCAGCAGGCCTTGAACGTCCACTTCCAAAAATCCCTGAATGGCTAGAGATTCCCGCAGCTGGACGTTCGGGGGTCCCGCAGCTTGAAACCGGTACCCCCTCCAGGGTCCTTACAAGGACCATTGCAGCCCGGACAATGGCCATTTGGGGCATTAAGGGGTCCCACAGCTCGAACCGGGACCCCCCCTCCCTGGCACTTATAAGTGCCCTTGTGGCCCTGACAAGGGCCCTTTGGGGCTTAAGGGGTCCCGCAGCTCGAAATGATAAGTGCCTTTGTTGGGGGTCCCGCAGCTCGAACTGGTAAGTGCCTTTATTGGGGGTCCCGCCGTTTGAACTGGGACCCCCGAGAGCTCTTAAAAGAGCCCTTGGGCGGCATCTTCTATCTTCCATCCGGTGATACCAAATCCGATGCAACGTCTTTGGGCTAGTGACACCAACACCACTGAGGTCGCCGATGCCAGGCAGGCTCACTGTGGCCGGCAGTGATCCCTTTGGCACTGCCGGCCTCAGCGGAGCCAATGATCCTAACCGCTTCTTTCTTCTGCCATCTACTGTGATAACTTCTGAGTTCCGTGGAGGATTGCACCTCTTTATATAGGTTTGCAGAAAACCCTAATCCTTTTCTGATTTTTTCTGAATTTTTCAATGCTTGGTTTACATGGTTTACATTAACCAATCAATTTTCTGAAATCTAATTGATTAATGTAAACAAAGCATTGAAAAATTGATTAATCAAAAATGAATTAGGGTTTTTGCAAACCTATATAAAGAGGTGCACACCTCCACGGGGCTCAGAAGTCATTGCAGTAGATGGCAGAAGAAAGAAGCGGCTAGCAACATCAGCTCTGCTGAGGCCGGACGTGCCAGCGGGCTCACTGTTGGCCACAGTGAGCCTGCCTGGCATCAGTGACATCAGTGGTGTAGGTATCGCTAGCCCGAAGACGTCGCGTCAGATCAAGACGCCGGCAACACCGGCCTTGTTGAGGCCACGAGTGCCGGAGGTACTTCTCGGGGTCGGTGGCCTCAGCGGAGCTGGTGTCACCGAATAGAAGACAGAAGATGCAGCCCAAGGGCTCTTTTAAGAGCCGCCGGGGGTTCCGGTTTGAGCTGCGGGACCTCCAAAAAGGGCACTTATGAGTGCTGCAAGGGCACTTACAAGGGCCGGGGAGGGGGGTCCCGGTTCAATCTGGGGGACCCCTTAAGCCCCAAAGGGCCATTGTCAGGGCCACAAAGGTCCTTCTAAGGACCCAGAAGGGGGTCCCGGTTTCGAGCTGCGGAACCCCTGCCCGTTCAGGGATTTTCGGAAGTGGTAGTAGTTGGTTTGGCCGAACGTTCGAGGATTACCGAAATTGGCATGCGGAAGCTGGAAGTAGCGCGGTTTTTATGCTGTGCCCCGCGCATGGACGTGTTCCCCAGACCATCTCCCAGGTCCCAGGGGCCTGTACGGTAAGTTTATACTGCAATATTTTGGAAAGTTCATTTGAACTTTCCAAACTATTTACCCCCCATTGACTTTAATGGGTTCGTTTTCGGACATTTGAACTTTTTTAGAAGTTCGAAAGTTCGAAAACGGACCAAACTTTCGAAAGTTCAGCCATCTCTATCCTTCACTTCCTAGTTCTTATAATTAGCAGCTGTCAGTCATAGATATACAGATGATATCACAGCCAATGAATGAATGCTATCCCCCTAGCTTCTCCTCTAAGCATGTTAAAAAAAAGCTTAGAGAACTTGAAGAGGAGGCAAATGAACAAGGTTAAAAAGTAAGTAACTTAACTTACTTTTTAACCTTGTTCATTTGCAATTTGCACATTGCACTTTATTGTTGGACATTTTATAAGCTTCTTGTTGGAGAGAAAATAAAGCTGTGTTTTAAACCTGGAATCTCGGGACACATAAGTCTTTTTATATTATATGGTATGTATCTATTTATTATACTGATAAGTTGGTAACACTATTTATTTGGTCTTATTTTTGGGTGAGAGGAGGACAGCGCAGCTACCAAATTTTACATTGCAAGTACTTCCATGTATAGATTGATTGGGCTGAAAAATCTGTGCCGGCGGCCGTCATGACCAATGTGGAACTACTGGCTGCACCCACTATTGCTGCGACTGACAGACATTTGTTCCGGCCAAGTGCTCGCTCGTAGACCCAAATAGAGCTCTATTATCATGATCAAAAATATCTCTACTTGCTCTATTTTTCCAACCATGATAAAGCATCACTACTGGGGTTAAAGGGCATGTCCAATTTAACCTACTACTGTCCCCACTGTGTAGTTTAAAAAAAAAACTTTGTCTTTCTCCTCAGCTCTTTAAAGGGGAAGTTCAGTGCAAATACATATGCTTTTCAGAAAAAAGAGCAGTATTTTTTTTTATCCCAATGACCTTAATTTGCCAATTCCACATTTTGTCTGTGTATAAATAACTGCAACCGAAATACTGACTTCCTGTTTGCAGGACCCCTAGTAGAGATCATTATGGTTTTGTCCCTTGACCCAGCGCCTGGGTTGATTCAGTTGCTCAGTAGAGATCTGAGCATGTTTGACCCATCCTACAGCCAATCAGTAGAAAATACTGTGGCGCATCCTGGGAAGAAGAAGGACCATTGGAACCTGAAATGTCAGCTTACTAATGTCACCAGCAGGGAACAGCAAAGGGTATGAAATAAACTGATTTTTCAAAATGGGAGAGAATATGTAGAATAACTAAGAAGGCATTACACAAACTAACAATTTAACAAATATTGATCATTTCCACTGAACTGTCCCATTATGGTTCTCCTGCAGTGTCTGCGCAAAGTCCAGGAAAATGAACAGTAGGAGCTGTCTTCCTGCAAAAATGTTTCTGTCCCCTT
Source organism: Hymenochirus boettgeri (assembly GCA_019447015.1). Lineage (NCBI taxonomy): Eukaryota > Metazoa > Chordata > Amphibia > Anura > Pipidae > Hymenochirus > Hymenochirus boettgeri. The sequence goes on along the minus strand of CM033469.1, from coordinate 103,123,494 downwards.
GTCCTGCCTCCGGGAGGTAGTGTGACATGCATAGGGGACCCTTTCCATCCCTATAATTATCCATCTAGTATACAGTATGACTGGTCTAATTTTTACTGTCTAAACACTAATGGATTTGGGGGGAGATGTAATATCCCCCGCTATGGGGCAAAATGAGTTAAACTCCCACTTCCCGTGACGTTATGTATTAATGGCACAGGCGCCCAATGCAATACAGCTAGCATTAGTTATTGCACTTGGTAGCACAAAAATTATCGAATTTTAAATAGAGGGGTTACCTCTGCGCTCTTTACCATCTGTGTTGCCGCAATGCAGTAAATCACGTTAAGAAATTACTGCATTGTGGGAACATGGAAAGGGGGAGCGCAAAGGTAGGTATTACATCTCCCTGTTAGTTTTCTGCAACTGCTTTTATACTTTGGAAGAATTAACTTTATACTTACCTTTGTGTCACTCTAAAAGTTAACTTTCTGTGTATTAGTTAGTCAGTGCACATGCTCCTGATCTTGGACTTGCTGAATTTCTACTTTTTGACCTATATGCTGCATATTTCTTTTCAGAGTCACTTATTCAGCATCATTCCAGGACAGTCATTCCATCTAACTGAAAATTGCTTATGACCTTGCGTGGTAAGCAGCCAGAAATGCTTCCTATGTCTTTGTAATATCGCTGGGCCACTGCTTTACAAATATCAATGTGGATTGGGAATAAATCTGTTCTCATAAGGAGAGCTGGTACAGACATTTTACCACATGGTTGGATAAATTACATACCAGGATTTCTCGGTACTAAATAAGAAAGAATGCATGCAGAAAATTGGATTGCTTTATTCAAAACCAATATATTTGCACTAGACTGTCTGCCAATAAACACATAAAAGCCAAATTCAATTTGAACAAAGTTTCATCTAAGTAGAAAGTGAAATGCTCATTATGACAGTTATGTGAATTTATGGTTTACTTTATCATAATGCAAATGAATTGCCTGTTAGGCATCATGGCTGCATCTCATAGAACAACCAAGAAGACACAATTTCACAGTCAAATCAAAAGTTCTTCTGGTGTACTCAAGAAACCTCCCTGGAACATGATTTAAAAAATGCAAGATGAACTTGGTCCCGGAAAAAATATGCACAGGTGAAATCTGAAATCCAAATATAAATGCTCTTTGACACATATCTGCAGTTGTTAGAAGTGTTTCTGTGCCTGTGCGGCATTAGAAATACTATTCTATTGCAGTCACTCAGCACAGATCTCTATTTATATGAGAGAGGCTGAATATTTAAAAAATGTAAATGCAGAAAGGTACAGAATGTTCTCCAGCTAACTTTCCTCTGTTTAAACTATACTAGTGTACCTAGGCTTTAAATGTAGGGGTTTATTAACTAGCCATGATGTAAGGATCGTAAAAATGAACTAGTGCAGCAGCAATTTCCTTATAATCATTTTTTGTATTCGTTATACTTACTGCATTAGACCAACAATGAAAAGCTTTAACACTAGCAAGAATATTCTGAAAATATTGTCTTTTTAATATAAATATTTAATGAGGGGAAAAGAAAAGCTGTAATTCCTATTTATACCTTTATTTTATTACAATTTCTTTATTACGTGATGTACTTAATGTTAATATCTGCTAATGATTATAATATTATGCTAACGTATTCAGGGACTATTTGCTGCCGGGGAAGTCTCATTAACGCATTTTCATTTTTGTCTAGAGGGCTGCCTAGCACTTAACAAATAGATAACAGAGCATAATACCATTGGAACCATGCTTGCACAGCAAAATGACCATTGTTGCATTAATGTACTATATAACATGCAAGCATACAGTAATATGTTTGTTTTTTAACCAAATTTATTTATGGTGGTGCCAAAGTCGGTATAATTGTATAAAACATACAATATTGTTGTATATACAAAATGATAAAAATAGAAACTAAGTAAAATACATATTGTATGCAACATTTGTCTCGTGGTATTTGTTGCATTGTCATTGACAGACACCTTTTAAGAAATCTAGGATATAAAATGAACAGGTAGAACATGTAATACAAAGTTATAGAGGGTGGGTTATAACAGTGGGGGAGGTAGTTCCCAAGAGCTGCAAATGTTTACTATATTTATAGGGTTATATATATATTAGTACCTCAATTGTCTTATAACATAATACACATATATGATATCACAAATGTTATATGGTAGTAGTGAAGTCAGACAGACATGCTTACCAGCCTCTAGTGGCCACATCTCCCACCCAAATAGTTACGAAGGTGTAAATGGTAGGCAAACCTCCCATTCCCTTGTTTTATTGTTGTCAACCAATAGAGTCATACCAAGGTGACCATATTTTAGTAAATTTAGAAGCACATCCTCTATTTATATATATCAGCCTAAGAAAGGGCAGCATATCCGTCACCATTTTTTTCCAGACTTTAAATTTAGGGGGATTAGGGTCCATCCATGATAGAATAATTGTCCGTCTGGCGTAAAAAAGGGTCTCCCGAAGGAGAGATAGTTGTGCCGTATTCCAATAATCCACATCTGGGATCCCAAGAAGACATAATTTAGGATCTAGAGGTACTGGGATTTGGCTGACAGAAACAGCACTATTTTGTTCCAATATCTGTTAAATTTGGGGCATTGCCAGATAAGGTGCCAGAAGTTTGCTGGGGTGGAGCTGCATTTAGGACACACGGCAGAGTGATTTGGTGACATTTTGGCAAGTCTGTATGGGGACAGGTATACCTGATGAAGAATGTAAAACTGCATGAGTTTGTTCTGAGCGGATGGGAAGACCCGCAGGTGTGCTTCTGCAAAATCACCTCCATCTTCCTCTGTTATACTAGGAATATATTTTGACCATTTGGACAAAACATTAGGTCCCTCTCTGGAGATCTTGTCATTTAATAGACACATATACAACCTTGATATTAGATGACCTTCATTGTCATTTTTCAGAATTTCGCATATAGGGTGCTTATCGACTGGGACAGTGGAAGATTGAAACTCTGAAATTAGACAGAACTTAAACTGTAAATACCTACACAGAAAATTCCCAGATATATTATACTTGGATTGTAGGTCCTGGAAACGCATTAGTTTCTTGTCTAGTGTTACTTGCCCAAAGGTATGCATACCTTAGTTCTTCCCATATTGTGACAGCGGGGAAAGCAGCAAGAATTGGGAACCTATCGTTATGCCATAGAGGGGTGTTTTCTGGTATGTCTGAGTATGCTAGTATTTTGTTGGTTTGTTTCCATATTTGGAATTGTTGCTTATGTAATACTCCATTTACTTTGATTGAAGCCGTAGGGTGGGCGTACAATAGTTGGACCCATTTCAGGAAGGAGGGGCTGAAGCCAAATCTCTCAAGCCACATCCATAGAAAAGGTGACTCCACAGAGTTGGATGCCTTCAGGGCATCGAGGGAAAGCATTGCCCTGGAACCTGATACATGGTGATCTACTTGGCAGTTTATTAAAGTTTTGCGGACATTAATTGAGGTTGTCTTACCAGGCATAAAGCCAGTCTGATCGGGGTGTATAATTGTTTTGAAAGCAACCCATTGAATAGCTAAGGAAGCAGAGCCTTGATTGTGTAGAAAATAATATTTTATTTCCTCTACAATCAGGTGTGGTACTGAAAAGAGAAATAGCCAAAAGGGGTGTGCACGCTATATACGAGTGGGGGATACCAGTTTGCTTGCTCGGAGGGTTAATGATAAGATATGCTTCTAGTGAGATGGGCAATCTTACTTGAGGGTATGGTGAGTTTATTTGTAAATATATAGTCTAATCTCGACAGGGTATTGTGGGTCTTTAAATTCATTTAAGTGTGGGTGCAGGTGTCTCCAGACATCTGTCCACTGTAGTTCAGATATAATATTTCCTAGATTGGAGGGTGGAGATGTGGATTGTAGTGGTGGAGGTGGGAATCTGTCTAGTGATGTGTTCATAACTGCGCCCATACATATTAGTTGCGCATATTGGAATTTAGTGGTGAATGAAAGAATTTCTCGTATTGGGAGTTGTTTGGCTGGGGAGGGGGGTCATAAATTCCTACAAATATGTAGGGAGTTGTATTGACCCTATTCAGGGTCTCATTAAATATTGTGTGTTGGATGGCAGTAGGTAGTAGGTGTGTTTCTTGTAGGCAAATCACATCTGCATCTATTGCACGAATATGATCAAATACTGCTAAATGTTTTCTAGGATCATTCATACCTCTTACATTCCAAGACAATATTTTAATATCACCGTTCATAGTAGCATAGTTTTTGTTTCCATTTCAGAACATATTTCACCACTCTAAAGAAATTGTACATTTTGGTTTCAGGGTGAGAATGGGTAGCAGGGCGAGGTCAACCCGGTGTCGTATATACAGTGTTGCAGGATATGATGCTAACAAAGGAGTTGCTGTTGACATTGCAGGTGACAGACTTATGTAAGAAATACTGGATCTCAGTGAAGTTCAGTGCAAATACATATGATTTTCAGAAAAAAGAGCAGTATTTTTTCATCCCAATGACTTTAATCTGCCAATTCAGCATTGTGTCTGTATATAAATAAATGCAACCGAAATACTGACTTCCTGTAGGATCCCTAGCAGGACCCCTAGTCGAGAGCATTATGGTCTTGCCCATGACCCAGCGCCTGGGTTGATTCAGTTGCTCAGTAGAGGGCTGAGCATATTTGACCCATCCAACAGCCAATCAGTAGAAATTACTGTTAGGAACATTCCAAGGAAGTGGTGCGTCCTGGGAAGAAGAAGGGCCGTTAGAGCCTGAAATGTCAGCTCACTAATGTCAACAGCAGGGAACAGCAAACGGTATGAAATCAACTGATTTTTCAAAATGGGAGAGAATATGTAGAATAACTAAGTATGCATAATATAAACTAACAATTTAACAAATATTGATGATTTCCACTGAACTGTCCCTTTAAAATACTTCTCTTGTAAACCCTCTATCCATGCCACATTCATTTTATTTAATGTGGATTAAGGGCCCCTTTTCATTTCCAGGTTTTCCATGGATTGTTGAGGGATATATATGTAGTTCAACAGAAATCCAGGAGTCTTGACCACCACAGCCCTGACAGTATTTAGTGGCGGTGAAGTTAAATACCACTAATGGACAGTTTTTTTTCAATGCAATCAATAAACGCAATGGGTGCCAGTCTACCGGGTTATTTTTCTTTGGTAACCAATCTGCATGAAGATAATCTGTGTGAAGTAAAAAAAACTCTTTCTCTAGAGTATACAGTCCAGTTTGCTTCCTTCTTTAGCACTAAGGGATACAGTGCGGCTCATATGAAAGATTTTCTCAGCCCCTTAGTGAAACACTGATCATAAGACAGGTTGATGTGTGTATAAGTATTAAGAAAAGCAAGCGAATGCTCCATAATAGAAACAGGTGGTGTGGGCTGAAACAAGCTGTAAACCCTTGTGGATGGATTGGAAAGCATTAAGGAGGAGGAATCATCAGAATATTTTAGTTTCTTACACTTCTCAGCAGCTCTGTGGTTTGTGGTTTCCCTTATTCCACCAAGTTTTATATATTTTTGTACATTTGACAGGGTTATGGGAAATTTATAGGTTGAAGCCCTTAGGGTTTCACATAGGTGTAGATTATGCCTTATCCTCTAATGTTAATTGGCCATCAATAAATGTTGGGACAGGGACTACTGCTCTGATGGGATTTTACCTTTTCTGGTTTGTACCCATGACAATCACAATCACTGTTTCTGTGACTGACATCCCTGCAAATTGCTACCAATTATTCACCCACTTTCAAATGTGTTAGATCTCTCATATTGCTTTAGATATTCACATGTGAAAGTGTTGATTTTCAGACACCTATTCTAGCAGATACAGTTTAGCAATTAATACTGACATTTATAGGAAGGTGTAGAATTCTTTTAATTGCAAATTAGTTACTAAGGCATTATAGTTATTTTCATTGTGGATGATTATGATAAACTACGGCTCAAATCTCAACTACAGTCTTCTAGCTAAATGTTAACACAACATGGGGTGTAAAGTGATACTTTGCTAATTTATTGGCACAATAAATACATGTGAATTCTATGTTTATTCTTATGGTAATGGAATTAACGGTTAATCATTAATTATATAATATCACAAATTATCATATTTTTCAGTTTTCTTTCTTTTTTTTAAGTAAAGAATCTTTTATACCCCAAACCTAATCCCCTAATCTCTTAGATTTCTTAGGCTTTGTAAACATGTAACATTTTGCTGGATAAAGCAGGCAACAAACACTTGTCAACCAATTGGGCTGACAATGTCACATGAGTTTTAGTGTCATTTGTGATCTGTCCTGCTGGACAGCTGAATTGGTTGGCTGTTGGCTGTTATCGGCTGTCATAAATCATAAATGTATACAGGGCTTATTTGTCTATTGAAGCAAGCAGTAGGTGAGATGCAGAAAAGATGTTTAACAACTGTAACAAATTGCAGGGCTTTCCCCTGGGAATAGTGCGTAACAAGTATCATATGACCAGCTATACCTAAACAAATGACTAAAAAAGACAGGGTGTGGCTACCCAATGCAAATGCTGTAACACCTTCTGTTGTTACTACTGCTATTTGGAATTTAAAATATTACATAGAATGCAGGAGAATTTAGGATATAATCTATTTTTGCTCTGCATTATAAAATACATACAGTAATTGTGATAAATTCTAGGGTATGACAACTCCTCCTGTAAAGATATGGGCATTCAACAATCAACATCTCATTTTCACATCATTTATTTCTAAGTTATAATATTAAACTATGCCAATTAAAGGGCACATCCAACCCCAAAAAGAAAATCTTACTTCCCCAACCACCCAAACACCGAGATTGTTATAGTTACTTGTCTCCCCTCGGTCCCTTAAGCCCATAATACTTACATTTCTCGGCCTTACTTCTCTTTCCCGGTCATCACCTCCTTTGTAAGTTTAGAAAGCTTATACAGAGGAGACACGCAGGGCAGAGGAGGCACGCCAGAATGCAGAGTCAATCATTGGCTGTGACATCACTGCCAAGGCAGTGAATGACTGCTGCAAATTGGAACAAAGTTGTTATCTGTGTAAGATACCAGCTTTCTTGCTTTTTTTTTTTTTTTTTTTCCTGCCTTTAGTGATAGCAGGGAAGTATAGTTTTATTCTTGGGGTGGACCCGCCCTTTAAATTTACTGCAAAGGAAATTTCTTGTATCATAAGGGCACTGATAATCTGGTTATGCAAGTAACACAATTGACATGATATGACATGATCATCAGGGGCACTTGCAGGTTTTTTTCCACCCGAGTCAAACTTTGTACGACTTTATTCTTCAGTGCAGGGGTGATGCCCGAGACAAATGTCTCACTCTGCCTTATGGTAGATGGGACCCTATTTTTTAAAAGTGTAAAAATAACTTTTTTATGATTGATCAAGATTTTATTTTTGACTTTAGTTGCCATTTACATAGGCTGCCATAGAAATGGAAGGATGTGTCAGTAGGTGTGTTTATCTGTGTCTGTGTGGGTATCATTTTGCATTTATAAGTGTTAAGTAACTTTTTAATGATTTTATTTTTGACTTTATTTACCCTTTAAATAGGGTTGTTATATAAGAAGATAATAATCTAATAACAAGTGAATATGAGAAATAGAAAGAACTGTCTCTGAAGGGAAAAGACAGTGGTCTGCATACCAAAACGCCACAGCCACTCCAATGTAGTGCTCTTGCGGTGCTATATATGCCTGTTGCCTTTTAGAAAAGGCATCACACCCTTGGACCAGGAGATACCTGACAATGTAATGATGCCTCCCAAAATTTGCCATTTTACTGAAAACCTGCCTTTCCTGGACTCTACTCTTCCTGGACTCAATATACCTAAAATAAACATAAAACACACGTTAAGCTGGGTTAACGTGGGTTTTACACGTATTTTAGGGTACTGCGCTGTTTCCAAATGTTCCCCCCATCTTTTTATTTTTTCCTATGGCAGATATAGCCTCCGCCCAGAAAACAACTGTGGATGAAGCATGGATAGGGGCCCCATCATAGTTTTGCTGGGGGGGCCAGTGAATGATTCCTTGCTATGCTACTGGTTACATCTCTCATTAAAATCATTACCTAGAGGTATTTTTCTCTGTTACCTTCTGCCATTTGTCTTCCTTCTCATACTTAGTGCAACCTTCTCTTTTCCTCCTTCTTCCTCCTTTCTACATAATTTTCCTACATTGCAAAATTCTTTGTTTTTTGTCTTCTTTTTCCTGCTACAATATCTTACCAATATAGCAGCTTCTACCATTTCATTGGAAGTGCTTGTGGCATATGATTCCACACATCGAGTCACACATGATCTCGGAGCTGTAACATAACTGTCTGTCAGCTTCCAGGAAGCAAAGCTGCAGTTTCCTGTGAAGTGTACTACGTACACTTAGCTGGGTGTTCCCAGATAAGGTAAATTATGGGAGCTGACCCCTAGTCCCCATAGGTTATTTCATAAATCACCCAGCATCCACAGCAAAAGAAGGGGTGAGACACAGTTTTTGTATCCTTGTGAATGTTCTCTTTCTATTGGGGCAATGCGGTCTGGAGACTTTAAGTCTAGCAAAAGACTCTTCATGTACAGGTTCATCATTTGTAATCCCTTGTGGCCTAGTGATAGAAAGCTTTCTTTTTAGAAAGACACAGTATAGAAGGTTGCTGGTTCGATTCCCCATACTGAATGCTGAAATGTTAAATGTTCTGTTTCTTTCATCCGTGCTAGCAAAGACATACACTGCAAAGATTACTTTCTTTTTTGTATGTAAAGCATAGGAATTTATCCTTGTTAGAGACAGGAGCATTTCTAATGTGTTTACACAAAAACTGCACTGATATCTGTGTTCTGTGTCAAGGGAGGGATCTCTGAGCTGTAACATGATGGCTGTCAGCTTCCAGGAACCAAGAATGCAGTTTCCTGTGAAGTGTCCGGCGGACACTTACCTGGGTGTTCCCAGATAAGGTGAATTATGGTAGCTGACCCTTAGTACACACAGGTTTTTTTCATAAAATCACCCAGCATCCACAGCAAAGGGAGACATGAGACACAGCTGTTGTTCGTTTGTGAATGTGCTCTCTCTATTGGGACAATGTTTTCTTGGGACTTTAGGGCCCTATTATAAAAAATTGTTATCGTTATCGTAAAATACCGATCGTTATCATAAAATAAAGACTGGGGTTTACCGATAACGACCGTTATTTACCGAAACGGTGTATTTACCGATAACGGTCGTTATTACCGATAACGACCGTTATTTACCGATAACGGTCGTTATCGGTTAAATAACGTCGTTATCGGTAAATAACGACCGTTATCGGTAAATAACGGTCGTTATCGGTAAATAAGACCGTATTAACCGATAACGACCGTTATTTACCGATATCGTTAAATACCGGTCGTTATCGGTAAATAACGGTCGTTATCGGTAAAAACCCGGTCGTTATTTTACGATAACGATCGGTATTTTACGATAACGATACCGATCTTTTATAAATAGGGCCCTTAGTTCTCCTTTAACGCAATAAATATGGCAATATACTGTAACTATCCGGTTTATAAATATGGGGAAAATAACGCTATTTTCCATAGAGAAAATGTTGGTTTTGACTAGGTCCATAGTTTTGTAAGTATTTCAACATTATCTACAGTCATTAACAAGAATGGATTTTTTTAGAAGAAATAGTGCAATAGGCAACAGATTCCTCCGTTTGTAAAAGGGGTTCCAAACAGTATTCTTTTTGCTTTACATGTATAGAATGTACATTTTTGTAACAAGTAAAACAGCTTAAAGGGTATCTATATTGAATTTTCAAAAGTTATACCTTTAGATACAGCAATATCCCACTACTTTAAAACTTTTTTGAGATTATTTGAAATCACAGCATTTATAGGGAAAAAAGACCTGTCCTCACAGAAGCTGAAATTAAAATGTGTCCCATCCCTGACCTCTTATTAGAATCTTTGGCCGCCTGCAGAACTGATAAGTGTCGCACACACTACAAGGAGGCAGTGAGTAAGAGAGGGTGGGGGCAATTAGGAGCACTCACTAGTCCCTAAACATTAATGATTTAGCAACAAAGCAAGCACAGATTAATATGTACAGATAAGTGTATACTACTATTTTACTTCTCTCAAATTGTAGTTTCAGATAATGCAAAGTTGTATGAGTGACTATAGTAACCCTTTAAATGTTATGTCTTTCTATATGATCCATCTAAAGAGTGTTTTGTGTCCACTTGCTTGGCTTGAACAAATGCCTCTATTTAAATATTGTTTTCTCACATAGTTTCTGAATACAGTGCATAAGGGTGGTAAGAGATTAATGTTCTTTGGCTACATTGGAATATGATAAATGGAGAAAAACAATGTTTATATTTCAGAAAATCTAAAGAGATTGGGGTCATATGTTGTAGCAAAAGAATGCTGCTCTTCTGTAGATTTCCATTTCCTTATTCTGTAATACGTTATCTGCTTTCAATAAATATGTACTTGTGTGTTTCCTAGCTTTCGGAGATTTCAGTATTGCTCTGATCCATTTAGACACTGATATTTGAACATGGTTTAGAATTGTGTTTGTCTAATATTTTGTTCTGTAAAGTTTGGCATTTGTCTAACTCTTAGAATGATTTTTGAAAGCGCTATGTTAAGCATAGATTTGTTGCCTTATCCTTTCAGTATAGAAATGCTGTATGGGATTTACCAGGTTTTCCAAAAACATCAGTTACCATCCACTATATCAAAGCGCCAAAATGTGTGTCAAAAAAGTTAGACAAATAGTAATAGTAAGTAACAAAAGGGAAAAAATAATTATTATAAAAGCCTTTACATTCTTTACTCTAACTTTGTTTCTCCGTTATGTAAATGGAGTTTTACAGTGAAGTTGGTGTTATTGCAAACAGTTCTGGTACTGTAGCTGTTACCATATAGCATTCTAGACGGTGCAGTGTCCCTGGCACTGAAATTCTAGAATAATGTTTTTGTTACACTTTTTAATTGGCAGTAAAAGACATATAAAATTGCACCCATCTACTGGCCCGGTATATAGACTTTCACATTCTTACCCAAAAATGCACTAGTAATAAAAAGAAACATACAACACATGCAGAAAAAAAATCTGTGATGGCACTTTATTGAAAATAAATACACAATAAAGTAGTATGTGTCCAACTGAGCTGCTGCCCCCTTTTCTTCCCCTAGCTCTCCTCCTAAAATTCCATTAATCGTTGGTACCCACCCTACAACCAAGACCTGCTGCTGATACCTCAGTTGCCTAAAACTGACTTAACCCCTTTTACCAATAAATTAATTTTTGTATGGAAATAAACAGGCAGACACAATCTTTTTTGGGTGAAATAAATGGCCACAGCTTTATTGACACATTTAACAGTCATGTGATCAATTAATTAGCCAAATTATAAATTTGCATCCTTGCATTTAGCCATTGCTAAATGCCAAGCCTCTGGATCCCCAGAGGGCATGTAACGGCTCAACATAAACTCTGCAAGGATGCCCCCGCCACCAGGAGTTGCTGTAGGCATACACGGAACTCCGTCCACCACCCAATAAATACAGTGCCTGTTCTATTCCATCTCGCAAACCAGTTAAGAAGATATCGAGCCCAATATCGTTAAGATGTACCCCATCTTGCCTCATCAGGGACCTATTATCGCCCTCCAAATGGCGATGCCTGACTACTACACCCACTTCGGATCTCACGAATCTGGAGATTCTGGTGTTGAGAACCCTCCTGGCCTTTTCCACTGCTCCCTGATCTTTAGCCCCTTGCCAGTGCACCCTGGGAACAACCTCTGACCATACTATGATCAGTTCTTTAAAGAATTGGCGAAAACGTTGCAGATCAGCCTTCATTAGAAATAGAAGGTCTGACACACGGTTCTTACAGAGGTCGTTCCCAGCTGCATGAATCACTAATACCATGGGCCCTGGATCCGCTCTGCTAATATTCACGACCTCTAACAGAACCTGGCTCCAAACTAAACCCCTAATCCCTTTGCAGTAAAGTGAGGTCGTCTGGAATCCCAGGTGCCTTCCTCCGGGTCGCGTTTCAGCTCGTTGCGCAGCCCAGAATAGGTAAGAGTGCCCCACTAGCCACACAGAAGGTTGGCGAAAACCTGGAACCAAAAACAATCAATTAATAGCCAACTCAGGGCGAATGTACCTTGCTACGCAGTTAGATCTCCACCTACTGAGCCTGCGCACCCTATCCTCGGAAAAACCTAGAGAATGAGCCTCTGTTGCAGCTCCTACCCTAAATGAGTTTGTTCCAAACTCTTTCGGTTGGAGGCCCAAGTACCCTACGGCTTTGCGTAATATCGCCTCAAACTGATAGCGGGACAAAGGGAGGCCATTCTGATGGGCCAGGAACGACACTGAGGGGAATCTAATGTCCGCAAACTTAACGACTGCCTTAACTGGACACCATTTGGTCTTTAGAGGGGATATCGAAAACCAACTCCCTTCCCCAAAGGGGTCTGTCTTAGATCTCTTTATCCTGACCCTCACCGATGTTTTTGAGATAAATATATCATCGGCTGATAAACCACCCGGCCTTTTTGAACTGGCCGAAACCAACTCCCCCACTCGCATGGCCCCAAAGAATGCCAGTGTAAAACTGGCTTCAAATAGTTTAGCCTCATATTCCGAGTCGCACACAAACTGCAACGTTTCCAAAAGCCGTAACAGTAAACTAAAATTAATCGACCGTTTGGCGCTATTGGCCACTTGCTCTTTTTTCCATCCCTTTAAGATAGGGCGTGGCCTAAAAAATTTCCGCCACGCTGCGCGCGGCACATGAGGTGCCCAAAAGTGCCTCTAATCTTCATAGACCCTAGATAAGCCCCTGGGAGTTGCCTGCCTAAATGGCTAATGAACCTGAGAGTAAGCGCAACAAATTAAGTGACAGCACATGAGCACAGCACAGTCCAGACTCCAGAGACCACCAGACCACAGGCTCCACAAGACCACTGACCCCAACATGTCATCAGAGTCAGACCGGTGAGACCGCACCTGCACAGAACAGCCCTGCCTGGCATCCACATTGTATGTAGATATAAAGATATTGATTTTTGCTTTTGCCAACTACTTTGCTTGGGGCAGGGGCTGCAAAGGGGAGGGGGGGTCTCTTGTTGTGGGGACTGGTGTTCCAATGATCTCCTGTGGTTGCAGCCTGGCAGGTATTATGTGTGGGTAGGTAATTACTATGGGGGGGTACAGCTGGGGCCTGGCTGGGGCCCAGTAATTTACCTAGTATGGGGCCCTGAAAATTCTGATGGCGGCCCTGTGGTGTTAATATCTCTTTCATTTGCAAATTGTAACCATTCTGACCAAGCCTTACCGTGACTGGCCCATGTGGACGGTGCGACGGACGATTGTACTAGCTGCATCAGCTGCTGTCTCTCAGCGCCCACAGGAAGTCCGGGCATCTCTGGCCTAGTTGGTTGGCCACTGGGTGCAGGTGGTGGAATTCTTCCCACTGAAATCGAGACAGAGCATCGGCAACACAGTTAAGAATACCTGGTACATGTTTAGCTCTGAAGGACACATTTCTCTCTAAACATCTTAGAACTAAAAACCTAAGCAGTGCTAGCACTGGTAGGGAGGAACTCGATAGGTTGTTGATCGCATAAACCACACTCTCATTGTCCGTCCAGAATCTGATCTTTTTATTCTGAATTCTTCCGCCCCATAGTTCTATTGCCACCACAATAGGGAAGATCTCAAGGAGAGTGAGGTTTTTGCAGTGGCCCTTTTCCCTCCAGGAGGCAGGCTACTCTGCGGTGCACCAATTGGAGCCCAGAATGGCCCCGAAACCCACGGAGCCAGCTGCGTCCGTGTACAGTTGTAATTCGGAATTATTTTCCTCTGCCTCCTGAAAACAAGTCAGGATTACATTGAAAATGTAATTGAAAACATTGTAATTCACTAAAAAGGTATGCCACACCAGCAGGTCACCACGCAACGCCTTAGTTATTCGTACGTGATGGTGTGGTGCAGTCACCCCCCGAGTGGCTAGCGATAGTCTCCTGGAGAAAACCCTTCCCATTGGCATGACCCTACACGCAAAATTCAATGATCCCAACACCGATTGCAACTGCTTCAGTGTAACCTTTTTAACCTGTAGGAACATCGAGATTGCGTCTAGCATGCCCTGTATTTTGGCTGCTGGTAACCTAAACTCCATCTTAACTGAGTCTATCTCAATCCCCAGAAAAGACAGCACCATTACTGGGCCAACGTTTTTTTCCTCAGATATGGGCACCCCAAACTTGTGCATCAGAAAATGGAAAGAATTTAACAGAAAGGAGCAGTAATTAGAATTAGCGGGGCCAACAAACAGAAAATCGTCAAGGTAATGCAAAACATTTATAGAACCGGTTTCGAAAGAAATAGCCCAGTCCAGGAATGAACTAAAAATTTCAAATAGGGAACAGGATATGGCACAGCCCATGGGGAGTAGTACTTGCTGTCCAAATTACAGCCCAATAGATGGAAACAGTCGGGGTGAATCGGAAGTAGGCGGAATGCCGCCTCTATGTCCGATTTACCTAACAAAGCCCCTACCCCCTCCTTTCTTACTAAATGAATTGCCCTGTCAAATGAAATGTAAGAAACCGAGGACGCCTCCTTAGAAATACCGTCATTTACCGAGCTTCCCTTCGGGTATGATAAGTGGTGGATTAAACAGAATTTACCACTTTCCTTTTTAGGAACTATACCCAGAGGGGAAATCCTGAGGTTGTAAAAGGGGGGCTCGGCAAACGGACCCGCTATGCGCCCCAGCTTAACCTCCGCCATAACCTTTTCCCTAACAACTTTGGGCATTTCCTTGGCCGACTTCAAATTAGGGGCAAACTTGGGAGAATTAGAATACTGAAAGGGGATTCTGAAACCCTGTTTAAACCCCTCCCTGATTAGCTCTGCCTCTTCCCTCGCCGGGTACATTCCTAGCCAGTGTTCCATGGCCCCCACGTTCACTGGCGTCCTGTTGTCTACTCCCTTCCACCCGCCTGGGCATTGTGAGCGACTTTTTAAAACATTTGGCGGCGGAGTGGCCCCCCCCCCGCAAAAGGAGCATTCGTGCTTGAATCTGCAAGCGGCCCGAACTTGCAGTTGCCCTCATTAAACAGCCAGCAGGCACTAGTTCTTTTTGCTCTGGAGGGCTGAAAATTGCTAGACCCCGGGATGGGAAACTGGCTGGTACTTGGCCCTGTGGGCACCCTCTGAGCCAGCATGAGTCTTATCCAAGAATCAGTGGCTTTGAGGTTCCATCCTATTTCTGGTCGAACGGCCAGGCGCCTCCTGAACTCCTCATCATAATGGCGCCATGCTGACCCGCCATGCGTTTTATATGCTCCGAATATCATGTCCAGATAAACAAAAAGTTCGGAGCATTTTGGGGGCGCTTTTAGGCCAATCACCCCGGCCAACACACAAAAGGCTTGAAGCCAATTCCCAAATGTTTTAGTCACCTTGGGCTTCCTTTCCCCTTTGTCTGTCTTCACTAACTCTTTGTCCACAGTGACCATGTCTGTGGAGACTAGGGACCAAATATCAATAAATTCATTCATCCATATTTTCTCCTTCGTTTCCCCGGACAAATGTACTCCTAGTGGGCTAACCCCACAAAAATATGATTCCTTCAGTGCTTCATAGTAATTATTTTTTTTTTTTTTTACATAGTAATTAAGGTTGAATAAAGACATACATCCATCAAGTCCCCGGCACAAGTGTACTCACCGGCTCTGGACGACTGCACAGCACTTGTACTCGCCCGTTCGAGACCCTCTGTGATCACCTGGGGCATACTGGCTTCCTCCCCCTTGGCGGGCAACACCCTCCTGTTGCCCCCTTCAAACGGTGCTGGGGACGACCTCCTGCTCCTGCCAGAAGTCGAAGACCGCGATTCTCTGGATCCTCTGCCTCTAGAGTGCGATCTGCGGCGCCGGCTAGTCTCGCCTGATCTGGAGCGATGCCTGCGACGCTCCCTACGGCGCTGCCCTTTGCGCCAGCGTCTGTAGGACTCCACGCTACTGTCGGAAGAGGAGGAGTATCTGCCCCTCCTCCTCCCATGTATCCGGCTACTGCCCTCTCTCCAGTCTAACTGGGGCTGGTGTCATTCCCCGGAAAGTGGACCTAGCGTCCATGAACTGATCGCCCTCATCCGATACCTCCTCCTGCCTTATTGGCTGGGCATCCTGGGCGATATCCCCTGCCGCTGCTGCTGCTACAGCTGGGCGGGCGGACCTACTAGGACCGGGGACAGGGTCGCCCCTGCCTCTGGCCCTCCCCCTGTTAGCAGTTGGATTTGCAGCCACGGGTGGGGACCTCTCTTAGGGTAGGCAACCGGGGGCAGCGCACCCCGCCACTTGCAATCTGCAATGGGTGTACCGTGTTAAAAGCCTTCAACAGGCCCTCGGTTGCCGCCCTGCGCCTAGGGGTGTTTGCTCTAATCACTGGCAACCCCTGTGGTCTGCGGTAGGAGTGTGGGGGACTGGGACTCAAACGGACGGGGGCAGTAGGGCGGCATATGGGCCTACCAGCCGTACGGCTGGCAGATCTAGTCTGGGGGCACCACCAGCCGGTGGGCCCCCTTCCAAAATTCCCTGCAGCCACCCTGCCCCTTCCGTGCTGATCCTCTCCCTTACGCTCTCCAACATCTGGTCAGCGTCAGCCATCCTCAGCTGCCTTGAATTCCTGACTCACTGAAAGCCTGTCTTGTGTATTTGCTCAGAGCAGGAAGAGAGATTCTCCTCCTGTTAGCAATTCCTACAAAATGGCGCCTGTTACCTTGTGTCCCGCCCCTTTTATAGGCCGGCAACGTCATCACTCGCGTCATCCTCCCGGCTCTCACGAGACCAGCCCAGAGCACAGGAGGAGGCGGAGCCAAGATGCAGCACTACAACTCCCAGCATCCTCGTGGGAGCGGCGCCGCAGGTCAGACGCTCTGGTCCCCTAACTCGGGTTGGAGCTACCAAATGTATACTAATTTATCTTACTGTTCCTGTTTCCTCATCTGAATTTGGTTGCACCCCTGCCTTGTGAAAGATGCTCTATCACTGAAATGTGTGTTTGCAATTGGTAAAAAAGAAAAAAAAAACACCCACATTTCCCTATCAATGACATAGAAGTGGGAATCAAAAAAGGTTTATACACGTCAGAAATTAGGTTCTTGTGTGAGTATATGACCACTATGCAAATACATTTAAAGGGTAACTGTACTCCAAAAATGACTTTAGGTAAATTGACAGGAATCACTTTCCTGAGTATTTTTTGCAATTTACTTTCATTATTTTTTTTTTTACATAGTATTGAAGATATTTACATTTTTATGTGTGATATGGTAGCAGCATCACCAGATCCCTTGCGATTTCTGCTTCCTGCTCTGAAACCATGTGGCAGTCCCTCTTCCCTGTGTCTCCTCATCTTCATGGGCCCCCCTGGTCCCTCCCCTTGCAGGCCCCTTGGCTTATTCTCTTGCAGCCCCCTGTGGTCCCTTCCACTCATGGGTCACATGGCTCCTCCCATTGCAGGCCCTCATGGCCCTTCATGGGGCCCCTGTGGTCCCTCCCCCACTTGCACCTCAGAACCATACCCACCTAAACCTGCCCCCACCCTACCCCCTACAGAAAACTGTATAAAAACAGCCTTTTCAGGCAGAGGCAGAATCAGACAGAATGTTTAAAACTGCTGATTCTGTCTTTGCCTGAAAAGGCACAACCCTGTGCAATGCAATCCTCATCACTGTATCTATATGATCTGTTCTTTAAAGAGCAGTCTGCAATTTTACTCCAATGAACACAATTTCAGTGGGTTACACTAAACTCACCAAAACGACGTTTGCTAAATCAAAAGAATAATTGTAATGGAGTCTGGAGCACTTGTCTCCTGTATTGGCCAATAAGTGGAGAGCGCACTACTCTACTGGTACTGGTTACTGGTATTGATACATAAAGTAGAGTTGATCCAGATATATTTCTGATTGCCACATGGAGTAAAGGAAGGTTATTCTTTCATAGTTCTGGTGGTTTTTTTTTGCCTTCCTCAACATTTAGGCAGGAAATGTGGGTATTGCTGAGTAGGTTGAACTGGATGGATGGATGTCTTTATTCAACCTCATAATACTACTATACTACTCTAATACTTTACTATACTTACCAGACTGCAATCCTGCAGCTGCTGTATGTCTCCTATCCGCTCTCCTCTGACACCCCCCCATGCTCGTGACGCAGAACCGATCTTTGATATAGACGTGTTGGGGACAAGTGGGAGGGGGGAGCTGACAGGAGAGACAGAGCAGCACACAAAACAACAATAGGAAGCATCCCTGGAACAAGATATCTTATGTGGTTGTGGGAGTGCGTCGCCATTAACTTCTATTGAAAGTCAATCTGCTCCTGGCACTAATCCCTCTAGCAGCACTACTGAAAATACCATATATACTCGAGTATAAGTCGAGGTTTTCAGGCTGTAAAAACAGCCTGAAAACTGAACCTCGATTTATACTCGGGTCAGTCACTAACTTCAGCAGGATTCCCCCTTTCAAGTTACCGTAGTGATGGCAGCTGCAGCCTGCTTTCCTTCCTAGCGTTGCTACTCCAGAGAGAGCCTGTTGTGGCCAATAGATGAGGACATCTCGTCTTCCATCAGCAAATGTGGTGGGGCTACATACAAGCAGGGTAGGCTGTGTGTGTGCCATGGATAAGGGGGACGCTAAAGTAACTTACCAGGAACAGAAGCATAAGCCCCCGTCCCGGTCAACGTTCCTCCGCGGACACCGTGTCCCCCGCTTTAAACGCGCAACTCAGTCTTCCCATTCCTGTGTGTGCGAGAGTGAGATCTCGCGAGTATTGAAAGGAGAACTCCCGGGATTACCCATAAGGTAGCGGGCTGGTTGGGCTCAGTGGATGTATTGAGGCCTATAGTCCGAGCAGCATTCACTGGTCACCGGGGGGAATAACACTAATCATCTCTAAACCCTATCAGGAGCATAAAGGTAATCCAGCCACATCCCTTCCTTCCTCTGCATAGCAGTGTGCTCTCAAACCAGGACTTGTTTCAACCAATTGCCAAAATATTAGCTGTTGCCATTTCTATAGTGTTTTTATTTTTAACCGTGTTTGCTAATATCTGTTGTATTCAATTAGATCAACTGGACTGGAAATGTAGTTCTTGAAGACGTTTCGCTAGTCATCCGACTGGCTTTCTCAATTCAGAATGACTAGTACAAGAATCTGTGGCAATTCTTGTACTAGTCATTCTGAATTGAGAAAGCCAGTCGGATGACTAGCGAAACGTCTTCAAGAACTACATTTCAAGTCCAGTTGATCTAATTGAATACAACAGATATACCATGACCTGGATGGATGAGAACCTTCACAAGCAGTGTTTGCTAATGTTATGGATAAGTAAGGATGTTTACATGTGTGCAGTTCCACTGCAGATGTTTGTAAACTACAACTCCCAGCAACTAAAGCATGCTGGGAGCTGGAGTTTTCAAACATATGGAGTGCCAAGGAATTAGGGATTACTTTTAATTTAAAGGGCAACTAATGCCTGGAAACAATACAATCAGGAGCATGGTATCTATTGTTACCGTAAATAGACTGCCTTCTGATTCTGTATTGTTTTGAGGCTTTAGTTGCCCTTTAAATGGACAGCAGAATTCCCATACGTAGTCCCATACAGTATAACCATACTGGATTTGGCTATTACTGTATGGGATTACTGTATGGGAATGCTGCTGTCCATTTAAAGGGCAACTAAACCCTCAAAACAATACAGAATCAGAAGGCAGTAGTGCACATATTTTCTACCCTCGACTTATACTCGAGTCAATCAATTTTTACTAATTTTTTAGGTAAAAATAGGTACCTCGACTTATACTTGGATCGACTTATACTCGAGTATATACGGTAACCACATTTTTTGCAATGCAGTTGTACAATAGACTGATGTGGTTTTATTATATAGCGATACAGTTCCTTAATTAATATATTTCTGCAGTAGAATACTTTAAAGGGCATCTATACCGAAAAATAGGTTATTTTAAATTGTCCATAACTGGAAACTATAATTCTTCCCAACCACCACTGTATAATTTTTTTGTTGATCTGCCCCCTATTTCTTTAGATATCCAATCTAAAACTTCTTATATTTCAGCTGTCAATCAAGTTCCTTGCTCTCAAAAACTATTCTTCTGTTAATAGTTTTACTGTAGCTGGAATGGTGACAGAGTTTTGACAGTTGGAATGCTGTATGCCGTGTGCAGGCTTGACAGTTGGTTTGTGGGAAAAATCAGGTCGGATGGAAGTGGGAGTGGTTAAAAGAGAGAGGAGGATACTGCTCCTAAACAAAATGTGTGCTGGATTGAAGGCATTTAGCAACACACGCAAATCAGAGTAAGTGTAAGTTATTTTTTCAGTATAGTGTCCCTTTAACAACACATTGTAAGAACATAGTGTATCTAACTGTACACACACATAATGTCCATATTGTATATAAGGGATAATGCGCCCCTTACAGTGTAATATAAGGCTATTATGCCACCAAGGAGTTCCTGACCATATAAAAGCACGAGGCCGTAGGCCGAGTGCTTTTATACAGATCAGGGAACTCCGAGGTGGCATAATGGCGTATATTACCTGTAAGGGGCGAATTATTCTTATAATACACAAGTTTTATTTTAAATAAGTACAGTGATAATAGCTGGTGAAAAGAATTTATTTAACTTTTTTTTTCCGAAAGTTTGTTTAGTTTTTCAATTGCATGTTGCATGTAATGTTTTTTTCTTTTTTATACATAATATTAAAAAAACATTGTTAAACATTTTAACTATTATTTAAAATCTTTATCTTAGATATATTTTTGTTATATATATATATGAATCAGATGTTTGTTTTAAGTTTATTTCACTTGTTTTTTAGGCTTTATGTTTACCCCTGTTTGTTAATTTTGGTTTATTCCGTTTTGTTTGCGCCTCTTTTTTGTTTGCATAATGCGTGTGTGTTTGTATTGATTTCCTCATGTGCCATAATGGACGGTAATGCGCATGCGCGCCAGGCTGTTCTGTGCCGTGTATACACGGCTGATCCGTTCCTGTCCAGCTCTTGGATTTGTGATTTTGTGAAATGTTCGATTCCGGGGGTGGTTGGATAAGAGGTAGGACAATGATTTGTATGTTATATTAGGAATGGAGATCTGCAGTGGCACTAATAATTGAACTAATCACTCAGTGACATCACTGAGTGATTCTAATAAGGATTCTCGCCACTGCAGCTCTCCATTGAAAATACAGAGACTTGTGTATTATATAGTTTTATGTTTGCTGAGTAACTAGGCAATGCATATGCTTTTATCCGGGTATCTCAAATGGCAGCTAAATAGAGAGACTTATTTATAATGCATTAAGTTAAACAGACCATGCGTTATCTAATTCTCCTGAAGGGAATAATACATAGAATCTAATGGTTAAACTTACTGGTGTGAGTAAATACATTTGTAGGACATAAATTAATATTTGGAAATACAATTTAACATAAAAAGAATTCACATTTTATATCTTTGTCCTCAAAAGTTTTCAAGAATATAGAAAACTGACAGGCTTTTGAAAAGAAACAAACACGTTTAGCTTCAAATTACGAAATCTTTCACCAGACTATTTATATTATCTATATAATACTTTTAGAAACATTAAAGGAATATTCAACTGACTTTGTTTTACCTGCAATCAAAAAAATTGTAGGTAATCACTTAGATTGTAAGCTCTTTGATCTCATTCCTAATGTGTCAAGGCTTGTTGCACTTATATCAATTTATCCATAATTTATATATATACTTTCTTTACCAATGTATGAAATTGTATTTATTTTAATTTTTATCTATCTGTATAATGGCTTGCACATATCCCCTTGTTTGTATACTCTGTATTTTATAATGTACAGCGCTGCGTACCCAAGTGGCGCTTTATAAATAAAATTATACATACAAACAAACATCCTGGAGGAAAAAGATGTTTTAGAAGAAGTAAAAACACAGTGACAGCAACAGAAGCATAGGGTTCGCCCAAGAAGCACATTAACTAGTGACAGGGACGCTCCTACTTATTCCATTCAATTAATTTGATTTGAACCATATTGATTAAAGGAGAACTAAAATTTTTTATACTTGTCTAAAAACACCAATAAACTGTAAAATGCTATTTACTGTATGTACCTCCCTTGCCTAATCTGTCCTATAAAAGAATTGGCTAGAGGCTACTAGTGGTGTGACCATCTGTACCATCTGTAACAAGTTCTTGCAGGATCTAGAGGCTGAGCATGTGTAAAGAACATAATGGTCAGGGACCGCACAGTGTAATGCTGTAATTCTGGGAAATAAAACACAAACCCCATGTTAAAAAGGTAAATTTCCCAACAACCATATTAATATGAGAGGTGATGGCCCTAAAAAGAATTACCAGACCGAGTCTCTCGCTGTTCTGCTGCACTACTCCTCTCTGCTTTGCGTTTGTCAGTCAAAGGCACAACGGTGACGATGCACCCAATACCTGACAGCCGTGACTAGGAAGTGCCTCCCTGGCGGTGAGAGACCAGGTCTGGTAAGTCTCTTGAGGGGCATCTTTGGGGAAATTATCTAAAGCAAAAATTTAATTTTGTCAGGTGCTGAACCTAAAGATAACATTTTATTGTATGGCTGGAGATACCCTTTTAAATGTTACCAAAATCGCATTTTTTTAGGGGAGCAATAAATACTATCGGGCATATTTATAAATGATTGCTATTTTAGCCATTTCGCTATTGCAGGGCATTGCAATGGCAAAGAGCGTTATTTTTGCCTTATTTATAAAACCTCGAGTTTTTGCCAAAAAGGTATCACTGTGGCGATGTGTGCTGGTAGTATCGCCTTATTTATTGCGTTAAGTCTGGTATCACAGCGAAAAAAGAAATTGCTCTCTAATGTTAGCCATTACCAGATCAGCGCTGCAAGTAAAAATTTGTCAACATTAAAGGGGGTGCCTTTAATATAAAGCACTGGGTGGATGGACTCTTCCCTTATTTTAAAAAGCCACAGGGCTGGGGGGAAGTGAGAAAGCCTGCTATATTGATCCAGTACACAACTATGAGAAATGCAAAAGTTTGCTAAGTGTAATTGAAGTAAAAAAGGTTAGAAGTTAGGACCTTCCAGACTGGGGTTACCTTGATGTGGTTGGAAGGCTTTTCATTAATGTGATCCCTTTGTTTATAAAGTATGCCAGTGTACAGATAATATGATATTGTATGGGGCCTAGGAATGTGCATTGATTATCTTTTCTATGCTTGTGTGTGTATATATATATATATATATATATATATCCCTTACATAAATATATTAATATCTTAAACCACACCTCTGTGTCTGCTCCATGTGAATACTGGAAGGACGTGGTAGTGTCAGTATAACATCCAATGATTTGACAGTCTTAGCCAATCCAAAAAAAAGTTTCTGTCTGCTACACAGGACGTGATGTGTATTGTAATGGACATATACACCAAGGCTCCTTATATACCACTTCCAGCCTGCAGGTGGTGTCAGTGAGTAATAAGAGACAAGACACCCTGCTCTCTATGGCTAGGAGGAGAGAAAGTAAAAGTAGAAAGAAGTGTTGATGGGACTGATCTGTTTGGTGTGATCCCTTACACAGTGTGTGTAAGACCCTATGTGTAAGATCCTGTGTATAAGACCCTGAAGATCCTGTGTATAAGACCCTGTGTATAAGACCCTGCGTATAAGATGTATAAGATCCTGTGTATAAGACTCTGTGTATAAAACCCTGTGTATAACATCCTGTGTGTAAGATTCTGTGTATAAGATCCTTTTTTTTGCGAACGGTCGATCGAAATTGATCGACGCATCCGATCGAACGTTTGTCCAATCCGGAAGAACGAACGATAGAGGTCGGTCGTGCCCGGCCGCCACACACCAGCAGATATTTTCGGCTGACCGACGGAAAGTGTTGTGATTTGGTTGTTCGGCCGAAAATATCTGCTGATGTGTACCCAGCCTTAGATTCTGTTACCACCTGTTGGGAGGACAAATTAATGACAAATAAATGGACAGACAATTTACTTTATTGGATACAAACTCTGAGGCAACAGATAAGTGTACACCAACTTACAAGGACACACAATATGCAGGGATGGTCAATATTTAAACTGGTGCATCATAAACAGGGACTACTCAATTGCTGCACATGTTATGTAGGGAAACTGTTTATGTTTTGTTATTAAACCATTGCAATACTTACTGTTAAATGTAATCAAAACTGGTTTATAAAGTAAGTGCACTGTCTGCTTTGTGCCAGACCACAAGAGTAACCCACTTTATGCCATGCTACTCATAATCCTTCCATAAAGCAGTGATCTGGTACAAATTTTCTCTGTATATTTGTTCTTTGCATTAAGCTATGGAGGCTGATACTGAAAGTGTTGATTTAAATCCTCCTGTCCTTGTACCTGCAGATTAAATGCCCCAGTTACACTCAGTAGCTCTACCAGGCCAAACTGCCATAACTTTTTTTAAACCTGATCCATGTGATGGGTAATTAGGGAGTTGACGGATTTGATATATGTATAAAATAAGTGAGGTGTACCTTGACATATTAGGACAGCGATCCCCGCCCCAAGAGCTTACCTTAAAAATCATCATGACCCCTGGACTGTCATGTCATGTGTTATCTGGACTGATAGGTGACCTAGGCCTCTGGTGAATTGTTTTTTGCTTGTACTCCATTAACAATCATCCTGATTGGATACTGTATGGACAAACAATATAGAAAACAGAAACTAAATAGACATGAAAAACATGAAAGGCAAAGCATCCAGTTCAGTTTTTAAATTAATGTTTAGTTATTGTCATAACTACCAGGGGAAGAGACCCTGCAAGGGGGCCCGAGAGCCAGGAGGGGGGATGAAATCACCTCCTCCCAGAAAACCAGTATAGAGGAAGCACAGATAGGGGTCCCATAATAGTTTTGCTTGGCATCCAGCGATTCCTTATTACGCAACTGTGTATAGCATTATGAACTACGAAACCTGTATCTAAAATGTGATTTTTCTATCTCTACTAAGTATAAAAGAGACTACTGATTCATGTGAATGGTAATAAAATGTAGTATACCCAAGACATGAAAATAGTCTGCAACGTTCTTTTAAATAAAACTACATGGTCCGTAGATTTCCTGAGGGTTGTATAATGTTGTTGAAAACATTTGAAGTAAAGAAGCACAACCAGTCAAGCAACAAACTTTGATGTTATTAGAAGGGCAGACTGGAATAATATTAATAAACGCTTCCACAAACTGCATGTTGGATTTACTTTATATTTTTGAATCAGACAAGAATAAATGATTGAAAGCCTCTTAAATAAAAAGTACTGCAGTTAAAATTTCTGTCAGACAATTTATGACACACTAAAATATAAATGCAATTTTTATAGAATGACATTTCTCATAAAAGCTAGATATGTGTTTTGAATTTCTCCTATCTAGAAGTAAGTGTTGAAAATATTTGCAATGTCAAATCATTTAAAGGTATGAATAGTAGCGGTATATCAATTTTTCTCTGTATATAAAAAAGCAGAAAAGGACAATAAAAAATATTTTTTTAAGGATGTTGGGATATTGGTGCATCAGGATTGTTTCTGTTCTGCTCTGGGATTATTCGACTCATACTAGATGATTTAAATTAATGGGTATTTGTGAAGACAACCTCTCTCAACAGTTATACAGACATGTGAGGTCATAATTACTGTCACTATGGAAATGAAATGATGTGTCCTGTATTCAGTGGGGAAAAACCTAAAATTTTAAATTGCAGGCTTATTTTGCCCCCACAAGAATGACCATGTAAAGTGTACAGAAGTGCAATATACTAGCTAGATTTCTATTTAATTCTGTATATGTTTTGTGGGACATGTTTATATCAATAGTTAAAATAGAAAACACTGATACCTGCAAACCGGGAGCCCCGCGGGTCCACTACCAGAACCGGTGCACAGATGCTTGGAAAGATCCTCCATCCCCCAAACAGAGTCCGCATACAGCATGCTGCCTGAACTTCTTTTATATTAATAGTTAGTTTAACTTCCAAAATCATAGACATATAAACCAAAATAGCAGGTGACAGCTGATAACTATTTAAAATGAATAATAATATGCCGCTGGTGTAGGACTATTGTAGAGGCTAGGCTCTGCTCTGTTGTGTTGTTTAAGGAGATGGAAAGTCTACAAATAAAGGGAGAGACGTAATACTTACCCTTGGCACTCCTCTTCCTTCCGGGATCTCATGATGCAGTACTGACTGAGTGTGAGTTACTACATCATGGGAACAGGGCAGGGAAGAAGCATGGTGTATTCAGTGGGTGAGAGTAGAAAGTTAATGTTGCAGTGAATCGGTGTCTCGATGAAAACTACAATACCTGCTTTATCTGTTGTTTATCTTTTCAAACAGGTATTTTGCATTTGCCAGCACTCGAATGCTCAATTGACATTTCTAGTTCTCCTTTTATATATCAAAATATGTTTGTAATGTAACCTGTTTATATTGTTAGAGATATTTATATATAGATACCAGACCTTATGATGCTTGGAGGACACTCATAATAAGAGTCATTAGCAAGGCTGCATGAACTGCAAACTGATTGCATTTAAACTGTAAGAAATCTAATTTTGCCTTCCTGCACACATTTTTTCTAATTAAACCGATAAAATATTTCATTTCGTAACTGCCCTATGCTTTTAGAGAGTGCTGGGATTTGTAGTCCAACAACATCTGCAGTAGTGTTGCTCAAATCTGCTGTATGTTGCTTGACCAGAGAAGGGAAATTTGGATTTAACATTTAATAAATACAAATCCAATCCAGCTCTTTGTAATATTTGTTTTAGATAGTAAGATATCCAGCAAAAGGAAGCTACACCAAGTAGCTACTGGGCATCAGGCCTACAGACAACCTATTAAGGTACCCAAACTTCCTAAACTAATGAGCGATATCTTCATTTACATGCTTTAATCGAACCACATATTCTGCAAGCTCAGCTGATGGACCAGAAGTACCACTAAGAAACACTGACAGGGCGATGCACCGAGCAGCGCTATAGGCAAACAGCCCGGCAATTAGCTGGTGTTTGAAGTGCTGCAATAAAATGCCAATTTCGGCATATAACATCACTTTCGGTGGCTGCGCTGTTAACTTTCGTGTTAGCCATGCAGCTGCCGCAAGGAAGGAGTTTAAGTCACGCTCCAAAACAGGAGCGATGCGTTCGTTGGTGCATCGCCCTGTGGATGTTTTACTTGTCCCCTAGACCCTCCCCCCTAAATATTATTGGTCCAAGGACAAAATGTATAAAGCAACGGTATAGATGGATACCAATCGTTATTTCAGGATACAGCCAGTTTAGTTTACTGCTTTTGATTTAGTAAAATAACGATCACTATTGACTGTTATTTTACAAAACTGTTCACTTACCTGCAGTACTCGGTGACTGAAACCAGCCATGGATCCGGATCCCATTATAACCAGCTGATTGTGGATGTGGTAAACTACATTGGCGGTATTGTAAAACAATGACTGATATTGATCACTATTTTGCAATACACTCTTTTATAAATTTCTGGCCGAAACATTGTGCTGTTTGTTCTGCACAGGTTATTCGCTAATAAACATGGAATCACCCTGAACATTTGATTGGTTCTCTGCACCTTGGACCCTTTTGGTACAGTACATACCAGGAGATGGAACAGCTGTTTGGAACGAGGGTTTCTAAATGTACTTGTATTGTATTGTTGTTAATGCCATGGTTTTAGGAACACACAATCCAAGAAGTAGCAAGTTCAAATCCCCTGGTTTACTTATGAAACAATACATGATGTTTGTTTCCATCATGTTTGTAGAAAAAAAACATTTTCTACGTATGTTCAAACTTTACTTGCATCAGCTCTGTTTCTTAATTACCAACAATTGTGAATTGCTGACAGCCTTTATGGACCAATACAAATTGTGAACTGGTTTTATTGACATTTACTCAAATGTGGTGGTGCGTTGCAAACAGACCATTTGGACACAGGTTGAATTCCACAGGCTTATCTATTTTTTGTTTCTATTATTTTTCTAACAAAAGATATAGATTCTACATGTACTGATATGTAGTGCGGTCCAGAGGTGGACAGGGCATTCTGGGAGTCCACGGCTGCAGGGTTGCATGTTGGATGGGGAGTTTTTGTCTACAGACACCTTCCCATGGGCTGCTCCTGCAACTGCTTTGAGGTATTCAGCACTTTTCTCTAGTGGGTAGTTGGAATTGAGTCAGGTAACCAGGACATTATCCACTATCTCAGTGACTTTTTCCTGGTCGGTCCTCCAACGGCCAGTGATTGCAAGCATACCTTAACGATGTTAAGTGCAATTTCTGCATGATTTCAGTGCAGTCAGTCAGAAAACATTATGCTGAAATATTTAGCTGCTACTTGGTTCCTATCCTGGAGGAAGACAGGGTTGGTTGATAGTAAACTGAAAGTCATCAGTTTCAACCCTCACGCATTAAACTGAGAAACCGAAACCTGGAAAAATTCCTATTTGCATGTCTCAGCCATTATAACCCTAGACAATGGCAGATTTCTGATTTCAAGATTTCTGTTTTTTTGCACACACCATTGCATAGTAAGGGCCGATGATGCTATCAATCATGAATGAATTTCACCCTGTTCCAACAGTAAATTTGCAATGTGCAGGATTACACCACCAGGAGAAGGAAAGTTCAAAGCTCAGAAACAACCATGTGCAATTAACACCAATATTTTATATCTGAGGACACACTGGCATCCTTTTTTCTTAAGGTTCAGGAAAAAAATGTTTACAGTAAGAACAGTAAATTTCTGGAACTGTTTCCGTAGATGTGGTAATGGCACGTTCATTGTATAATTTCAAAATAAGGTTAGATGAGTTCCTCAAATAGATATTACAAAGTTACTTGCATTAAATACAGAAATCTATTACATAGCTAAGAGCTAAAGGCTGTAAATAATAGCAGTGCTAAACATGAAGGGTGAAGGATGATAGTTCACCCACTATCCCTTTTCTCTTTTTTCTCTTACATTGTTTAAACAAACACAAGTCTAGCTGGCAATGCCTTGCAATCCCTTATTTAACCATACTGACTGCCAGACGCCGAACTCTCCAGCTTGGCATGCACGCCTGGTTCCTCTTTTTTTTTTAAATTGAAAATCTCCAGCCCCACATCTGTAAGATGAACTCAATCTGGACACAGGTAACTATGGTCCCTTTCCAGCAGCCAATGCCAAATGGGAAGTCACCCAAAACCCTCACCCCCCCACCCCCCACCCCCGCAGCCTCAAATACTAGGAAACAATCTCGGCCCATAATATAATAAGCCTTGAGAAGCATTCTAACAAGAAATAATTGTCCCTCCTCACATGTGCTATTAAGTCTTGCATGGGGACCAGACCCAGGTCGTCCCCTCCTGCATGAAGAATAAAAATGTGTAGCAAATTATATGTGGTAAACAGTGACTCAAGGGAAACTTCTCACAGACCTTCCAATGCTGACTGAGCCATCCACCCAATTACCAAATATTCACGCATAACATCAGGAACATCAGAATACAGTTCCATCCAATCATACCATACTCATTGGTAAGTTGCCCATGCTGAAGGTGCCACCATCTGTTTTACCCAGCTTGTGAAATTAATGCCCCAGAAAAGTTGTGGGCATGGCATTGGATCTCCCTCTGCTGAAGCGCCAATCCCGCAAACGAGTTATGTTTCTGGAAGCCAGAAAGTGCATCCGCAATATTGTTGGTAACACCAGGCACATAGGCAGCCCTAACCCACAAATTGTGTCGTAAGCATCTAAAAACTAACTGAGGCACTGAGGAACAATAATTGCATGGACTACTGACAACTTATTAAGTTTAGGTTATTTCCCAAAAAGGACATAACTGTTCTGGGGCCCACTGTCTTCTCAGAAGATAAGGGCACACCCTGGGAATACTCCTTAGTAAATATGCCCCAAAGTGAGGAAAAATGGAGAAAGCATTTATTGAAGATCTTGCTCCATCAATCTAATTATTTTCATATTTTTTTCTTCTCTTTTGTTACATTTCATGTTACAGTACATTTCTGTGCCTCATACTAAATCATACTGGCTCACATTATAATGGAGTATAGTGCAACCTGCAACAAAGACTGTCTCCCTGTTGTGAATGATGTTTATTTTTCCTTCTATTTAAAGCAACATTACACAAAAAAAAACGCCAGGACAGTTGTACATTTACTGCTAAAGCTCAGTTTAAGTTAAGTGTATATAGTTACACCCTACAGTCTATGCAACTATGCAATATCCCTAACCAGAGCACAGCAACAGAACACAAAGCTAAATTCTATAATTAGGCATTGATCTGGAAATCAATAGAATTGATCAGTTGGTATTGAAATCTCCATTATTATTAGCATTTAAAACTTATAGTGTGAAGTACAGTGGAATCGAAAAATCCAATAGAGGAAATGTTTTATAGAGTGGGTAGCCGTAAACTAATATCTTAAAGATCAGCTAAACTCAACATAAGATTTAGACTTAGCAAGTTAAAGCAAGAGTGACAGGCCATATTAAATAATCCATGTGCTACGCGGTAGCTCTGCGTTAACAAATTAATTCCCCCTTTGATTACATCTGCAAGGAGTTTGTATTTTTTCTGTGCTTTCATGGGTTTCCTCTGGGTGCTCTGGTTTCCCCACAATCATAAAGACATACTGAAAGGTTGTGTGGGTTATTGGATTCTTAGAATGCAATCTAATTATAAAGCTCTGGGTAAAATTATCAAAATTACATAAGAAAATATATACTTACATCCAGGACAGATAAGAAGTTTGTGACCCATGTACTAGCTAATATATAGAGAACACCCACCATATCTGTATGTGTTTTTTTCTAAAAACTTTGGAGAAGTGATGGGGCATCAACTTTGAAGGTTCCTAGACATCTTCCAAGATCTTTCAAAGTCATGTAGTGTTGTGTGTTATAACTAGAGATGGCTGAATGGCGGTCCGTTTTTGAACTTTTGAACTTCAGTAAAAGTTCCAAAGTTCGAATTCGGACCGATTAAAGTCAATGGGAGAGTGATAGTTCAAAAAGTTTGGATAATTTACAGCTAAACTAACAATTGTAACTTACTATAAATGGCTGTGGCACCTGGGAAATGGTCTGGGGAACATGTCACTATCACCAAAACTTTTTTAAACACTTCTTAAACACGAGCGGGCAATTGTCAGGTTTTGCGCAAGCTACATTCGAGGGTTACGACCAATTCGAGGGTTCCAAATGATACTTTTGAGGGTTAGCGAAAATAAAACCATAAATTCGAGGATTACCAAAATTGAACGATATTTTCGAGGATTACCGAAAATGGGCGATAATTTAGAGGGTTAGCGAAAATGATCCATACATTCGAGGGTTACCGAAATCGGACGATACTTTTGAAGGGTTACCAAAAATCGAAGGCTACAATCGAGGGTTAGCGAACAATATATTCTAGGGTTAGCATAACCGATTTGTACATTCGAGGGCTAGCAAAAATGAACAATACATTCGAGGGTTAGTGATCGATACTTTCTAGGGTTAGCGAATGGCCCGTAAATTCGATAATTATTGCATTTTCGATAATTATCGAAAATATAGCCACCAGTCCAGAAAATCTGAGAAATCCGAGTCCAGGATAGTTCGAGAAGTCTGAGTCCATCCAGACTTGTTAAAGGGCATGTCCACCCCCAAAACTATAATCCCCCCACTAATGGCCCCACCATGTAGTGTAATAAAATCCTTACCTTACATCCCAGCTCCATATGGTTCTCCTGTAGTCCCCCCCCCAAAGTCCCAAAAACTGCCCACCAGGAGTACTGCAGAGTATAGGATTCTGACTCCTGTCTCGCCTCCGGGAGAAGTTTGGCATGCGTACTGCAGCCATCTCCCCCTCCCTCTCCCTCCCGTTTTGCGATCCCTCCCCCTACCATAAAAACCCTTGGCCATATAATAGTATTTATTCCCCAGCCCCAACCGCTAAAAAATAATTTTAAGAAAGTTTCCCGAACTCTACTTTCCTTCCCTCTCTCCTCCGGCATTCTGAGAAGCTGGCAGCCGCGTCCGTGATTGGCTGCCTCTCAGCCAATCACGGACGTGGTTGCCGGTCCCGCCCCCTGCTTGCAGTGTATTGCAAGCAGAAGGCCGGGCAATGCGTCGGAGGAGAGAGGGAAGGTAAGTAAAGATTGGGGCACTTTCTTAAAATTATTTTATAGCGGTTGGGGCTGGGGGAAGGCATACTATTCTATGTCAAAAGTTTATTATAAGGGTGGACATGCCCTTTAAATTCGACTCGAACTCGCGTTCGAGTTTGAGTCCATCTCTAGTTATAACGCAATGTCTTCTGAAGTTTGCAGGTTTTGTTGGCAGATCGGGAAACCATCTGAGAGATAATTGGACAGAGGGGCCCTTGCGACCTATTTGGCATCTAGATTTGGGTCCAGTATGATTGGGCGTGTATTAATGTATTCAATCTGTTTTCAATGTGTCATTTTTAGCTACTTCTTTCATTTGCTTAATTTTCTGCCCCCCCCCCTTTTTTTCCCTTCTACTTTTTCAAGTTAACCTGGACAAAACATCTGATCTTGTGTTAATATATACAATTTTAGTACTAAACAAGCACTAGGAACAAATGAATTTATTAGTCAGCCATATGCCTTTGTGTTTTTTTTTTTACATAATTCAATCCACTTTTCATGTGACAGTCTCCAACAGTACTTCATAATAGATGGCTGGGTATCTTAGATACTATGCACAATGACAGATCTGATAAAATCATTTTCTCTTACATGAAAAATGAGAAATTATGTTTTTATATTTCCCAGTTGAAAATATTCTTTGTAAGTTAATATTTCCCTCTAATTGTGTAACCTTATGAAATCTTTCTCTTTGTTGTCTGGAATATTGGCACTAAAGATCATTTTTGCTTTCCAAATTAAAATAACACCACTGGGCATTACATCATGTGTCTGTGATTTCATTATTTGAGTGCTGTGTGTAGAGATGGATGGGACACTTTCTACTAATTTAACAAATCTGAAAATGTTACTTTTACATACAGTATAATTTTTTTTTCCTGAAAACACATAATGAGTTTGTGTATAATAGTGTTTATATTTTCAACTTTTAAAAGGCCTCAAATAGCCAAAGACAAAAAATATATCCTGTTCATTACTTTTCAAAGTTGACACTACCAGATTAGTAAAGATATTTAAGCTTCAAAAGCAAGTACAAATTATTTTATTATTTTTTATTATTATTAATTTATGTCTGCCATGTCAGGATTCTTATAGAATAAAAAAATAATATGTATCAATTCACCTGAATCATTTGTGTTGTGGGCTTATGTATCACAACTTCAAACTTTCAGAATCTTAGAAGTTTATATAGTTTTATATATTGTTTCATTTAAAGGGGAACTAAAGTCTCCAGACAACATTGTCCCAATAAAACAGAGCACATTCACAAACATACAACAAGCTGTGTCTTAACTCTCCCTTTGCTGTGGCTGCTGGGTAATTTATGAAATTAACCTGTGGGTACTAAGGGTCAGCTCCCATAATCCCCCTTTGCTGGGTAAACCTCCAGCTAAGTGTTGCCCTACATGCACATACTACTTTAGTGCTCAACAGATCAAAACCTCCTTTTCCCTGACACAGAACAGTGATTTTAGTTTTTTGGTTTTCAAACACATTAAATGCTCCTGTTCTAACAATAATATAATCTTTTATTTGTTATACAAAATCTTTAAAGTGTATTTCTTAGATAGCATTGATTTAATAAATAGAATATTAACATTTCAGTAAAAAATAATAAAAATAAAAGTTAATCTGGAGATTTGAACCTGCAACTAACAAAAAGGCTGCAGAATACTTGTACATGTGTTCTGTCCTGTTAAAAGCATAGCTATTACACCTATCATAACAATGATGTGGAACAGTAGTACATGTAGAATTTTTATGTTTCGCTAGGGATATAATGGAATCACAGAAAAAGGAAGTCTGGGCAATTGAATCTGTGACTTTTTGGATTGTGTGTTTCTAAAACAAGTGCCTTACCAGGTGCACCATCAATTATAAGCAGAGAACCCTGGTACATTAGGATACTTTATCTTTTGCTAGGAACACAATAATAAGAAAAACAGTATGTATGTATGTATAATTTTATTTATAAAGCGCCACTTGGGTACGCAGCCCTGTACATTAAAAAGTACAGAGTATACAAACAAGGGGATAAGCACAAGCCCTTATACAGATAGATAAAAATTTAATTAAATACATGTCATACAGATGTGTCATACAGATGTCTCCCCACCAATATGGAAGTCCTGATAAGATAAGTTACCCTGCAGTTTATTTTCCAGCAAAACACACTGACTGGTAAATAAACTGCAGGGTAACAAGTAAGATTTCAAAATCTTGTTAGGGACTTCCATATTGGTGTGGTGATATCTGTATAGAAAACTCTTCTTGCATGCATCCCCCATCCACTCACCCCATCCCCTGTGACACACACCATTTCCAGCAGCCCCTCGAGCCACACCACACTTAGTTCGCCCTGTTACACCAACACAAAGTTTGCAAATCGAAACAGCTGAACTTATCAGCATTTTATAAATATAATTGAGCAGTGGCCGTGGCAATATGTGGAACAGCAGAGGCAGAAAGAAACCCCACTTATGTAAATATGCCCCTATGTCTTTTTCTTACCACTTTGCCATTCTATATTAGGGGACTGTGATAAC
The DNA here is from genome assembly GCA_019447015.1 of Hymenochirus boettgeri. Lineage (NCBI taxonomy): Eukaryota > Metazoa > Chordata > Amphibia > Anura > Pipidae > Hymenochirus > Hymenochirus boettgeri. Next base: position 103,088,558 of record CM033469.1, on the reverse strand, counting down.
CATTTATTTTTGCATTTAAATTAATAAAAAAAGCATGTTTCACCATATATCAATGGCTTCCTCAGGCAACATTATATTTTTTTTTTTAAAAAGAGGGTATTTATCTGATGCATAGACCCTCCCTCATCCAGAGGGGGGGCAATCAAAATTTTAATAAACATAGTGATACCATCAATGACTTCCCTTTATATTTACCACATACATTTTCTCTACATTTAAGGGGAATGACTGGAAGTGCCCTATGGGTTTTGGTGCCCTGTTTAACCTATTTGATTATCAATTGTTCTTGAGGTATTATATTTATATAGGCCTCTTATGAGGCCATTTTGTTTTGTTTTCTGATATAAAATAATTTAAAATATATATATATATAAATACATGATGTGTCAGACAATATATACATTTCATACATTACCTCTAGTGCTAGTTCAAAAGTTACCATGCATGTCAGAAAATAAATATCTTGGTGCTGTATATTAAGTTAGGACAGAAAAAATGTCTGCCATCTTTAACCTTTGCTTCGAAATATGTCCACTCACTGATGTATGTATGTATATATATATATATATGTATATAATATATATATATATCTATATATTTTTTTTATTTTATTTTTTTATCTTTTTCACCCGTTGTGGCGCACTCTGGCCTCTTTTTCTTGCCGTATTTTTTATTACACAGTCATCATTTCATAAGGGCTTTCGGGAGTGCTTCCTCCCTTCTTCAAGCTCTGTATGACTGTCACAGTCAATTCAGAGCTTGAAGAAGGGAGGAAGCTACTCCCGAACGTCGCCTTATGAAATGATGACTGTGTAATAAAAATTCGGCAATTGAAATAAGAGTCCAGAGTGCTGCCTTTACAACTGCTATGTTTATATGGGATACAATACGCCTGTGTCCATAGGCATTGCACCGGACCATGTGAAGTGGTGGAGTGCTGTAGTATACAAATTATATATATATATATATATATATATATATATATATATTATATATAAAACAGTGTAGTAAAGTTACAGGCACTCACTCACAAACTTGGTCTTTGATTATAGAATATATAATCAGATGGGTATACAGATAAGTATACAAGGTGCACTCTGGGGTCTTGTCAAACTGTACCATTTATTGGATAGTGCAATCGCAACGTTTCGGCCCTCTGTCTTGGGCCATTCTCAAGCCAACATCAGTGTGTACAATACAGTGCACATTTAAAACCAACACCCCACCCCCCACAAATCACATGTAAAGTGGTGAACCAATCACTCCCCTGTCTGGGGTTTGGTCTCATAGCTATATAAAGTGTTCTAGTGCTACAACATATTTGATACATTCAATTATTACAACATATGATGGAATTGAAATTCCAATCTGATAATGTGTTATAAATACATATTTTATAAAAATAATTTAAAAACATTGTGAAACCATTTTGTGTGCTTAAAGTGCTGTAGAGTGTGCTCAACTGTGTCAATGTGTGACCTTAAATTTAAAATGATGTAGTGCATCTAACTGGGAAACACCCAAAAATGTTTTATTTTACTTAAAAAAATACTAAAAAATCTTAATAAATACAGTGGGCCTACTTTCTGTTACTTTAATAACAAAAATAATAGTCTCTCTTTTAATTAATTGCTTGTTATCTCTCTTTTAAAAAACAGTGCAGTGATAGATTTAAAACATTGCACTATCCAATAAATGGTACAGTTTGACAAGATCCGGAGTGCACCTTGTATACTTATTTGTATGCCCATCTGATTTTATATATATATATATATATATATATATTTATATATATATATATATATATATATATATATATATATATATATATATCCCTTATATAAATAAATTTAGAAATTCATGGGTAATACATTGGGTTTTTCGGAGGTACTATGTTGGTGGGAGTAGGTAAAAGTAATATACATAGGGACAGTGTTTTTATGTGTTGTTTAAGCATTAAATAAAAAGTTACATCAATATTAACAAATATGTAGTAATGACATTAAAATATATAGAAATGTAAATAAGGCAAATAAGGCAAAATATATAAATAAACACTTGCATACTCCCTATTCCTGTTTTGTATGGAATCTTCAAAATGGAGTATTTAGCCACACCTCAGGAAGTTTAACATGGAGGCAATGTAAGCTTAAAAAGGATCATATTTATTACTTCCCTTTTAGTGTTGAATCCAATAGTGTGCTTAATATTAGATTGATAGCAGTGTTAGCAAATAAAAAAAAAGTGTTAGTAGGAAGTTGCAAGACTTATGTTACATCCTTTGTAAAACATGTGACAGTCTTATACCTTACCCCACCCCTCCCCTCTCAATAGAAAAAAAGGAGAGCTGCTGTTTGCTGGACAGTAAGTGATATCTATTTATGATAGGGGGGTCTCAGGTTTCCCAGTGGTGCTGTTTAGTTTGAACTGCACAATGTGACAGAAATGCCTGGGTCTATTCTCAGACCTGTAGGTTTATTCCATTGACATTTTATGGATTATAGTTGTCAGATAGGTGAAGGGACATGAATAATCTTACTCTAAACCAATAGTGTAACGGCTATGGAGGTAAGGGAAGGGCAGATGAATCACTTAATGTTGAAACCCTTGGGTAGGAATCGCTAAAGCATGGGCTTTTAATGTATGTAATTCAGTAAAAGGGCTTTATTTCAGTATGTATGAAAAATAAATTTTCCAGCATTCTGTGCAGCCAGGGAATGCTGGGAGTTGTGGTTTTTAAACATTTGAAATGTTCAACACCCATGCTCTATATCATTACACTGTATTGCATCTAAATACATTCATTAGCCAATGGATATAAAGAAGAAACTTACTGCTTACAGAGAATGTGAAAGAATGTGAAAGATCCCAAGTTCAACACCAATTCAATACCATTAGGCTATATTACATCTCAATACATGCCTTACTTAAAAGACATTAAGAAAAAACGTACTACAAACAGAGAATGCTGAGAGTTGTAGTTTTAAAACATGTGAAAGGTCCCAAGTTCAACACCCCTGCTCTATACCATTAGGCTGTATTACATCTTAATAAATGCCTTACTTAAAGGACAATAAGAAAAAACTTACTATAAACAAAACAGATAATGCTGGGATTTGTAGTTCTGAAACATGTGAACAGTCACAGGTTCAACACCTCTGTTCTCTACCATTAGGATGAATTACATTTAGACACATGCCCTTAGCTACAGGCAATAAATGCGATACTTTGCATGTCCCCACCCATTTCTTTGGAAGTGAGAAATACGTGTTTATGTTACATTCTTAGGGCAATGCTATTATAATAACATGAGTCGGTGAGGTACCTTCTGTTACAAGAAGGCTCTACTTCATTATATACTCTGTGGGGAGCTTTTAGCTCCTTTAAAAAAATCTCTCCCTAATATTTATAGTTTATCACTATCCTGTGTTCTCCTAACCCCATTGTAATTGTAGATTTGGATGCTGTGGTTAATACTAATAAGTATGTGCCTAGCATGTTATTCTGGATCCTGTAAAGGGTCTCAGGTGGTGCTGTTTAGTTAAAATTGCACATTGTGGCAGGATTGCCTGGGACTTGCTGACAGGTCAAATAAAAATGGGAGTGTATGTATGTGTTTGATTTTATTATCTGGTGGGATTGCCTGGGTCCTTTTTAGGACTTTCAGACTTATCCCATTTGAGACTCCCCCAGGATACTTGCTGGGAGTGGAAAGGGAAAGCAGGTTCAGAATGGATACTGATGCCTACTAGCTAAAGAGATGTAAGTAGCCTCTCCCTGGCCCACAGCTTAACAGCTATATGTATAAGGGAGAGGCAGACAGATCCCGAATCACTTACATGTTTCTGCACTTTGTGTTGGTATCACTGAAAACATGACCCCAAGCTTTCAATATATTATAATTATGTCCAGCTCACACAGATAGGTACATAAAAGATGCCCTCAGGCCCAGCTCAAACAGATAGGTACATATAAGATGCCCTCGTGCCCAGCTCACATAGGTAGGTACATATAAGATGCCCTTGTACCCAGCCCACACATATTGGTACATATAATATGCACTTGTGCCCAGCCCACACAGATTGGTACATATAAGATACCCTCTTGCCCAGCCAACACTGATTGGTACGTATGATGCCCTCATACCCTACTCACACTGATATGTATATATAGGATGCCCTCAGTCCCAGCTCACACAGATAAAAAGAAAAAACTGTGCACACCAGACAATGCAACTGGTGTTTATTAAACATACACCATATATATATATATTGAATAAACACTAGTTGTATTAAGTCTTGTGTACAAAGTTTTTTTCTTTCTTTCCTTGATATATTTGCCAACATACGGTCCCCAACTGTGGAGGTCATGAGTGTACAGGATCACTCTTCACATAGAAAGGCACATATAAGAAACCCTCTTGCCTAGCCCACACTGAAAGGTTCATGTTAGATGGCCTTGTGCCCAGCAAACACAGACTGGTACATATAAGATTCCCTGATGCCCAGCTCACACAGATAGGTACATATAAGATGTCTTCATTCCCAGCTCACATAGATAGGTTCAAATAATTTGCCCTTATGCCCAGCTCACACAGATAGGTACATATAAGATGCTCTAATGCCCAACCCGCACAGACTGGTACATATAAGATGCTCTAATGCCCAACTCACACAGACTGGTACATATAAGATGCTTTAATTCCCATCTCACACAGATTAGTTGTAAATAAGATTTGCCCAGAACTGCCCACACAGAGGGAGTCATGAGTAGAGCAGGGCCTGAGTGACTTGACTACAAGGCGAGTGTACAAGTGCGAACAAATATTTTGTTGCCTGCTCTGCATTAATAGCAATATTTCTAATGGACCACAGGGGCACGCTGTGAGTAAATGTTTCAGTTTGCTTTATGGTAGGCTTGCACCTGCTCCTTTAGAAAGCTACAGGACTGAAGTAGCATATCTCTCCTGTACAGTGCCTACTATACACTAGTTTTTTTTTATTATTAGGATCACATAAGCGGATCACACTCTCAATTAAGATTTAGGCTTTGTTCAGACTAGATCAGTTTATGTCCGTTTTTGGGCAGAAAGACGATTTGCTTTTTTTAACGGATCGGATTGACCCGTTCCTTTAAAAAAAGCACTGCTGCGTGTATTTCTGTCCTGAAACAGACACATTTTAAATTAAAATATTTCAAAATCGGAGCTCTAAAAACAGACCAAAATGGTAAAAAAAAAAAAAAGGTCTGGTTTGTTTCATTTCTAGTGTGAACGTAGCCTAAAAAAACATATATCATCTCAAAGTGCTGTTAGAGGGCATAGCTGCCATCCCCAGTCGTCCAATTGTAAAGCAGTATAAGAATAGCCAGCAGATACTGTCCAGCAGATACTTTCCAGCAGCCAGACAGATGTGGTTTGCCCTACCATGCCTAAAGGAGGGCCGAAACATTGCCTTATAGTGCACAACCAATAAAGACTTAATTTAAAAAATCCCTGGGTGTACCTAAGTGTTCTTGGTTTTATATATATGAGTGGCCATATGCTATTCAGAGTTTTAAATTGCCCTGGTACTACCAGTGGAAATCACAGAAGAAAGTATATTGATAGAAATCCAGTGCACTTATAGGGACTGTTCATAGTAAACTTTTAATTAGTGCAAATGTGCAATCTGCATGGTTTCAGTCGTAGTTTATGACCTCAAGCATAAGTGACTTAACATAAAGATAAACCTTATATCAGTTCATAGAGTGGTAATTAACATCCAATGGGGAGTGGTTAACCAAGTCAACATTATCGCTTTAGAGGTAATTACAGAATAATACATTCAAGCATACAATGTATACAATACAGGTAAAGTGCTATCTGTGCTAAAAGTACTTTAGTTCATATATAAAGTGCACAAATAAAGTGCATAAATAAGATGCATAATATGGACTATACAATAGATATAAAACTATTAATATATTAATGATGTGAATAAAAAAAACCATAAGCCACTTTGGACTATTGATTAATAATACATCAAAATATGAGAAAATGTGGTATCTTACAAACATTCCGCAAAACAAATTTCCCCCACCTAGACAATCTAGAAAGAATCTTCTACACTGGCCCCTCCCAAAAGGGCCTCATCTTCTCCATTTATTGTGCCCTACAGGAACTGACAGTTTCTAAGGCAGGTCCTCATGCCAACATGCAGAAATGGGAAAAAGATCTGGGTAAACCCATCCCAGAGACTATTTGGTCGGATATATGGTCCTCTGCCAAAACCTCCTCTATTTGCCCTCTATACAAAGAGAACATTTATCTGTTCTCAGTTGGTACCATACGCCACAGCTACTGCACAAACTCTTCCCAAATACATCCTCGACCTGTTGGAGGTGCCATCAGGAGGAGGGTTCCTTATATCATATAATGTGGACATGTCCATTAATCAAACCATACTGGAATCAAGTTCATCAACTCTTGCAACGGACTCTGAGGAAAACGCTATTGAAAGATCCATTATACTTTCTTCTGGGCGCTCCATTCCTAGAAATATCCTCCACATCTCAGAGACTGGCATCCCACATTCTAACAGCTGCAAGATGTGAAATCCCAAAGTCCTGGAGATCAAACATTCCTCCTACAGAAGCTGCACTTATTATCAGACTATTGGACAATATACTTCCAGCCTATGATAATATTGCAAAGAGGCGATCAAGGCAAAACTGAAAACAAATACGCCTATACGAAAGTAATTTTGTATGTATAATATAATGTCAAAGCTGTATGCATGAATAAATGAGACAAAAGGTATAAATATAGAGGTTTAAGCCAATTTAAACTAACTCCCCCTTGATGTTGGTGTTAACCTTTAAAGTTATCAGTTAATACTTATGAGTTTAAAGTCTGTTGGAACACTTTAATCATTGGATTATTACAAGTAGGTTCAAATGTACTTTTCAATTGAAAGGGATTGCGTGTAATGGTCTCAGTATTGGACCCATATATTCCCTTAAGTGTAAGATGCCTTTGAATTTTCAATGTCCCATTGAAATTTATTAAACTCCACTGTGGGTACAAAAGTTAATCCCAGCTGTAGTAAAGAGGTTACATGTTTAACTAGCTATTTATCAAATAAATTAAAGGTGGTGATTAATTGAGGGGCATTAATTGGCCACTTACCGCCTCTCCTGATGTTATATCGCCTTCTTCTCTCTCCCAAGTGTGGCTGCGTGTAGCCCATTCTAAAAAACAAGAACTTTGAGCATTTCTCCTCTGCTAGCATGCTTTGTGAGTCTCCTTTGGCTCTATTTCTGCATTCCCCTCTGCTCCAGTGTCACGCAAACCATGGACGTCATCACTACATTCTAGATCATCCAGATCCGGCCAGGTGACGGTAGCGTCTGGACATCCTCCTCACTCTCGGGACACATTGTATCTCACGTGAGATCTTGACCGGCTACTGCTTCTATTGGTGGAGTTGCTTGGCATCCTGGACAACCATCGGTAAACCATGTGTGAATGATAGTCTACTGGGACTCTTAACTTTCTGCTTTTTGAATCTCAGCAGATCTTGTTTATGTAGAACAATTTGGGTTTTCATTTTATTGATGAAATCGCTGTTGGTATCTTTTTGCAGCATTGACTGGTGTTCAGTTTCAAATGCCTGCAGCTTGTTATGTGCCTCATTTAACTCCTTAGCAACCTCTTCACCATCAAGTCAAGTATGTATATAAATATACCAAACAATGTGCACTAAGTCTTTTAATGAGCTTTATTTAAACTTTGTGATAAGTGACATTTCATTCCTTTCCTAGAACCTTTATCAAGCTATGTCCCAGACAAGGGCCAGAGTGTGTGCCTTTCTCTTTGGTGTGTTTGTATGTATATATTAGAGATGGACACAAAACCAAACTCGAACCCGAGTTTGAGCCGAACTTTAGGAGTTCGGATGAACTTGAAATATTCAACCTTGTTCGAATATACTCGAACGGCAATTCCAAAAATCCCCGAAATCGGGTGCTCAAGGATTGCCAAATGGTCGACAATCCTGTGGTGGGAAGTTCTGGGGTCCCACAGCATGAACCTGGGATCCCCCTCCCCGGCACTTATAAGTGCCCTTGTGGCCCTGACAAGGGCACTTTGGGGCTTAAGGGGTCCCGCAGCTCGAACTGGGACCCCCTCCCCGGGACTTATAAGTGCCTTTGCGGCACTAAGATGTGCCCTTGTGGTGCTGAGAAGGGCCCTTTGGGGCTTAAGGGGTCCTGCAGCTCGAACCGGGACTTATAAGTGGCTTTGCGGAACTAAGAAGCACCCTTGTGGCCCTAACAAGGCCCCTATGGGGCTTAAGGAGTTTCGCAGCTCGAACAGGGTGCCTTTGTGGCACTAAATGCCCTTTTTAGTGCCTTTGCAGCACTAAGAAGTGCCCTTGTGGCCCTAACAAAGGCCCTTAGGGCTTAATGGGTCCCACAGCTCGAACCGGGACCCCCCTTCCCCCGGCACATATAGGTGCCCTTGTGGCACTGACAAGTGCCTTTGTGGGGGGTCCTGCAGCTCAAAACCAGAACACCCCTGGTCATAAAAAGGTCAGGGGCACTTATATGTGCTGGGGAGGGGTGTCTTCTCAGGGCCACAATGGTCCTTGTAAGACCTGGGAGGGGGTCCCGGTTTTGAACTTCCCAGTTTCCGTGTGATTGTCAGCTGTTTGGCAATCCTCAAGCATCCGGTTTCAGAAATCTGCGGCTTTTCGGAATCGCTGTTTGAGTTATGCCGAACATTTGGAAATCCTGTGCAGTACATCCCCAGACCATCTCCCAGGTCCCAGAGGCCTGTATGGTAAGTTTACACTGTTGTATTTAACAATTAAAGTCTATGGGGGGTAAATAGTTTGGAAAATTCTAATGGACTTTCCAAGCTATTTACCCCCCCGTTGACTTTAATGGGTCCATTTCGAACTTTGAACTTTTTTAGAAGTTCAATAACAGACCAAACTTTATGAAGTTTGGCCACCTCTAATATATATATATATATCCATAATTTCTTAGAGTAGATGTTACAACTCTCCTTGTCAAGTGGGCGAGCATGTTTGACTATTTTCAATGTCTTTAATGGACATCTGCAAAGGGAAATATAATATAGTGAAAACCTAATATTCCATGTAAGAGAAACTGATATTGCAATTATTTGGTAATGATCCATTACTTAAAGTAAACCAGATCAAAATGGCACTATATACAGTATAATTAATTTAAATATATGCCTGTAATTACCTTTGACATTTTGTTAGAAAACACATCATTTTCTATCTTTTAGAAAAGCTAAAATGTGTTAGGAAAAAAAAGAGTTGCCTTCTTTTACGATTTCACATACCCTGGAGGGTTCTGTTACTATAGCTGTCTTTAATTGCATCCACTAGAGTGAAAAGTAAGTTTAAAAGGATCATGGTTTAATTTATTGTGCATACAGAGTATAAAGGTATCAGCAGGGAGATGGGTTACACCATGTCTTCATGAGATACATTAATCATTATCAGTATTCAAAACAATATGTTTTAAATATGCAGGTGCACAAATCTAATCTCTAATTTGTAAGTATATGACTTGATGTTCTATTGAGGTATTGAGGTGTTAATTATGTATATTGACTGTTGGTTCTTCTGTCTTTGTCAGGGGTGTAGCTCTAACAAGGCAAGTTTATGCTTGTGAAGGTTCTCATTCATCCAGGTCATGGTATATCTGTTGTATTCAATTAGATCAACTGGACTTGAAGTTTAGTTCTTGAAGACGTTTCGCTAGTCATCCGACTGGCTTTCTCAATTCAGTATGACTTGTACAAGAATCTGTGGCAATTATATATCCTGGAAAATCCCAATTAGCATATCACAGCCAGGTGTTAAGGGTGTGATTGGATAGTGGCTAAGAAGTGTTATAGGAACGCCCAGGGTAAAGTGTCAAAACAGCATTGTACATGGCAGACAGTTGGTGTCGAACCACCCCCCCACCTCTATTTAGGCTTGGTTTCTTTATTTTCACATAAATGGCCTCCTTGACACCTGTCTTGAAACAGTCATGTTCCTTTGCCAATATGTTAACATTACAATCTTCAAAGGTGTGTCCTTTATCCTTAAGATGTAGGTACATGGCTGAGTCCTGACCCGAGGAATTGGCTCTTCTGTGCTGGGCCATTCGTTGATGCAGTTGCTGTTTGGTCTCCCCCACATACAAATCGGAGCATTCTTCACTGCACTGCACTGCATATATGATGTCGCTTTTCTTGTGTTTCGGTATTGGGTCTTTCGGATGTACCAACGTCTTCAAGAACTAAACTTCAAGTCCAGTTGATCTAATTGAATACAACAGATAAGGCAAGTTTAATTTTTTTTCAGGGCAACAGGTACCCTGGTAGACACCAGCATTGAGAGCTTTTAATTATAAGTAAGATGACTTTTACTTGTTCATCTAAGTTTGTAAGAATATCAGAAATATAAAGTAGATTAACACATTAGGACCTTGTTGCATGTTGATATAATTAAACCCTATTATCCAGTTCTAATTTTAAATCATAATTCCAAATTAAACCCAGCTACATATTTTGTCCATATGGTTAAAAATTACACTATATTCTAATATAATATGGAATTATTCATTAAAAGAATAATGAAGCTACAAAAAGCAATTGAAAAGTATTATTTGATTTCTGGAATAATGATAAAAAAACATTGTTTATCAAAATGTAGAATTTACTGTAATAAAAATAAATATATAAAACAACATTATAACTATTTTTTAATTGGTATCTTTCTAGGGTACCTCCTATGTATATGTGCAGTATAATAAACTGTAAATAGATTGTTATTCTATTAATTTTTTAAAGATGGTGAACATGCAATGTATTAGGGTATACAGTGGACACCATATCTTGACACTCTTCAGCATGTTATCTGGGATGATATATTATTAGGTAAAGGTATAGTACTGAACAGAAGTGGACTGTTTTTAAAGAGATTTTAAGCCATTTCACATCTAAATGTATACCTTTAAAAAAAAAAAATCTGCGCCCATGCTTATTTCTGATGTAAAGAGGGAAATTGAAAGGAGGAATGTTGAAAGGTGATGCATTATACTTTGTGCTTGTCCTTGTGCTGCTTATACTAAAAAATGGTTCTGTATTAAGTGAATCCCTGTTGAAAAAGGATCTTGGAGTTTTGGTGGATAACAAACTTAAAGGGCATCTCCACCTACTGAAATAACTTTTGATATATTGAAGGCCCTCCCACCCCCAACCACTATAATGGAACATTAGAAATCGATTGCAAACTCTACTTACAGCTCCTCGGTCCAGTGCCATTCTGGTCTGGCTCCCCTGCCTGCCGGAACTACAAGCAGGGGGCCTGACCAGCAGCCGCGGCTGTGATTGGCTGAGAGGCAGCCAATCACAGCCGTGGCTGCCATTAATACAGAATGCTGTGGGAGGGAGGTTCTGTAAGTAGAGTTTGAAATAGACTTTTTTAAAGTTCCTATATAGTAGTTGGGGATGGGAAGGCATGGCCTGCAAGATATATAGAGGGTTAAACGCTACATCATTGCCAGCCAGGGAGGGATTGGGAAGGAGGGAGGGAGGGAAAGGGCTTCCCTGCGCATGCCAGAAGCAACTGAGAGGACAGATCAGAGGCAGCAACCTTTTGGACAGAAAGACAGCTCCTACCCTTCAGTTTCCAGGACTTTGAAGATGCACTACATAAGAACCATTTGGAGCAAGAGTTTAAGTTAAGGATTTTTTTATATTGTACAGTGAGGCCAGTAGTTGGTGAAATTTTAGTTTGGGGGGTGGACTTGCCCTCTAAAGGTAGCAGGCAGTGTGGCCAGGCAGCAACAGCTAAAGCCAGCAAGATATTGTTTTGTATAAGGAGAGGTAACGATTCAAGAGAGAAAAAAATGATTCCCCCTATTTACAAAGCATTGGCAAGGCCTCATTTGGAATATGCAGTGCAATTTTGGAATACAAAACATGCCAAAGGACATGCTGACATCCCTTAAGAAGTTTAGTCTTCTAAAGGAAAAAGGGTTTTATTATGTGAATTGTAAAACTATAGAACGGTCTTCCATTAGACGTTGTGATGGCAGGTTCATTGGAAAGTTTCAAAAGAAGCTGGATGGGTTTCTGAAAACAAGGATTGCATGTTACTGGTATTGATACACATAGTAGAGTTGATCCAGGGGTTTTTTCCCCTTCCTCTGGATCAACAGTTAGGCAGGAAATGTGGGTATTGTTGAGTAGGTTGAACTGGATGGACATATGTGTTTATTCAACCTCAAATACTATACTATGTGGCTACACATATTTATCAACACACTCCCTTTATAAAGTATAGGAAGATCGTTCAGGACTGCCATACACCTTAATAATTGCAGCACACTGGGAAATTTTCCAGACACAATGACAGTCTCATGGGTATACAAAGTACCTTAAAAGGACCAATCATGTTGGTACCAACAGTATCGGTCCTTTATCTGCAATTTGTGCACCCAGCTTGGATAATTAGTCCAGTCTTCCTCTCCGAGCTTTGTTAGGAGGGTGACACACTGGTTCACACTATATTGGACTTTATCTTATTGGGACTGTAGTAGCTCTTTGCCCTGGACTTTGTATGCATAAACACTGAGAACCACTGTAGTGATCTTTATCACTAAACATACATCAAGCACTATGAGCACTTTTTATCATTGTCACATTTTATTGGTAATTTTTCATATCTTCGTATAAGATTAATACTGTTTATTTGTTACTTTATACACTGCTCGACACTTATTAAAAAGTTTTTAAAATGATAATTTCTATTTGGAGTATCATATGTAGTTCCTGCTGGCAATTGGAGTCTCTAGGTTGAACATTTTATATATCTTCTTCTTGTTCCTAAAAAAAAATTCTAATTTTTCTATTCTGTAACCCAATAGAAATCCAAACTAAAAGTATTTCTAGTAGAAGATTAAAGAAGAAATGATAGATTTACATTCTGTCAAGATGCCCCACCTTTCTACAGTAGGTGTTCTACTTTAATTAAATGGTGGCATTTTAGTGGGTCTAGGAAGCATGTATTGGGGTGAGGCAGAGGCTGGATTAACCCCGCCCCATTTTGAACATGTAAAGCTGTGGGAGTTATGTTTTTCTTTTTTAAGGCCTTCCACCTACCATAAGGAATCTTTTACCCATGTCCACATTTTCATAAGCTTTGGGCATCATAGAAGAGAAATTAAAATAAATAAATCAGGTAAAATAGAAAAAAACTTTTACAAAATAAACAAAATAAAATAACTTATTTTCAATGGAAATATGGTAGGGTAGGTGGATGGCTATTATCACAGACATTATTTTTAAATAATTCATGGCTGTAGCCTTTTAGATACTCTTTTGTACAACAGAATTAATATACCAAGGGATTTAGGATATCTCCATCTTTCATTAGTCAACGGGCTTGCAAAATCTTAAATGTGTTTACTCATACAATTTCCCTCAGTAATGACAGATAAAATATTTATCTTTCCTGATGATTACCTCATTGCTGTTTATTTCCTTATATACGAAGGTAATTCAGCATTACTGCAATTTATTCCAGACACTCTGGTTGTAATGCTTTCATTCTGCAGAAAGCCTACCTTATTCTTACCACAACAGGCAATTTGTATGTAATTAATAGGAAATAGGTAGCAGCCATAGAGGTTATTTTTCATATTTCATTAGATGTTTAAAAGCATAAATGTGTATTTTAATTATAAACAAGGGTTACGGTAAATACTCCTGTGCCACTCACTAAAATCAACCACTGTACAGTATATTCCAATTAATCTGCCAATTATCAGAGAGGTTTTTCGGCAGGGGTCCGGATGAAATTTAGATATAAAGACATTGATGCTGGGTAAGGCTTTTCCCATGGTACTGATGTGCTTCCCTTATACTCCAACTACATGGAAATATATAGTATACCAATCACAATTTCAAAATCCCAAGCTTTTATTGGAAGTTTTTAAAGCAGGACACAATAAAAGATAAAACAGAATAAGCAAAACATCTTCCTAATATATTTCCGTTATTACACTGTTTTCCACAATCTGCTTTTTGTCCCTTTTGTTTTTATTTTTCCCCTATTTTAGAACTGCAGTCTCCAAACCGTTTCTCAAAGGTATATAGTTCCATAGGTGAGAAGCATCAGGAGAAAAAAGGTCTAATGCAGGAGAATACAGTGCAAGTCAGGGGTTTTAGTCAGGGGTTTTGTAGAAAAGCTTTTTGAGGAACAAAGAGCACATCTGGGAATATATTGCAACAGAAGAGAAGATATGCAGACAGATGCAATGGAGCATTTAAAGGTTAAAGAAGGGCTTGAAATGTGATTATTTGCTTGATCGGAACCCATCCTATTTGGAGAAAATGAGAGGATCTGAACAGTAGTAGTGAGAGGGGAGAGGTGACAGGCTAGAATGCCAATTAGTAAATTACAATAGTCCAATAGTAAGAGAGTAATAGTGTTTGTGAGCATTTTAGTAGTTGACTGAGAGAGGATCTTGGGCAAATCTAGGAAATAATTAAATGGACAAATCAGGTTTTAGTAATAATAATAATGTGATTAAAAAAAAAAAAAAAAAAGAATCAATGTTTACACCTCTGAACCATGCTGATTAAGCAGAGTAAATGATCATAACTTCATATCATTAAAAGTATGGAAATGGATAGGCTATGTCCCAGTTTAAGTGGAAAAAATAATGATTAAATTCTGTTTAGGGTGCTTCCATCTCTTATCCTTTTCATATCATATTGCATATCATTTTCGTATACGTTGTGTAATAATCGAGGTTGAATGTACTGCTGACATCTCTCAGAAGTGTAAAGGACAACCAGTGAAGGTTTAACAATAGTGCCCTGGGACAGCCCTATGCTAAGTGAAACTGGAAACACTTCAGTAAAATGATCATATAAACATGCTTTACTGGTAAACAAAATTACTTAAAAAAATAGAAAAGAGAATATGACAAAAAATTACATCTTTTTTTAAAAACAAAATTGGTCATGCAAGCTAAAATCCTTTAATAAATGACCCTGCAAGAAATGCTCCATAAAACATTTGTCAGATACTTCAATATTATTCATTTGGTTTTCCACGCATAGGAAACTCTTGTAGTTTTTTTTTATTGTGAAATGTTGGGTTTCTTTACAATAAATAACAGTAACCCACATGGAACATTAAATCAAAAAGTGCTTGGCAAGATTTTAAATTAAGCTGCTCCATAAAAACACAGATAAAAGAGTTGTTTAAGCAAATCACAAACTTGAAAATTTACTGCAGGATAGTTGAAGCTTCTTGTCAGCAATTCTTTGATATTTTGTAGTCACATAGAGAGGTAACTGATCTCCAGTTCCATAAGGCTGGTGATCAAAGTGATTCAATTTTATAAGAAATACACTGAAAGATCAACTAAAGTCATGGTAAAGATTTCAAGTCACACATTTTCCAGGAAGAAGAAGAAAAAAAAAAACTGAAGTATTTTACGTAAGTATAAATGGGATAAAATTTTAATTAACGGTGTGTGACACGGTGTTACATGTAGTAAATATTGTATGACATCAAGGTTCAAGGTCCTATTACTGAATAATGATCACATCTTTTATACATTTTAGTGCATTCATTAGCTAAGTGTTTTAGTAATTGCAGAATGCACAATGTACAAGCTACATAGAAATTAGGTACTTAAAAGCCTTTGTGTGTTTGCAATGGAATATGCTTTAATAAAATACCCCTAAGCAATGTTGTCATTAGTTTTGTGCAAAATAATCAGGCAAGGTTGGTATCCGAAACGTCATGGGAACATCACAGGAACATTTAGAGACATTACAGTCTTAACTATTCTGCTCCAACTATGTGTAGCAATAGTAATTCATGGACACATACTGTACCAAATTCTATACTTGACCTAGAAGTAATTATTCATGCTGCATACCACAGTAGCATAGAAATGGATGATGCAATTTGCTGAAATCCCTGAAATAGATTACTAATGAGATATCTAGCATTAGTACTTCATGTTAGACTGAATGTCACCTAAATTAACCAACTATGGATAAACCACACATAATGTCAATTTGATTTGTGTCTGGTTTAAAATAATGGCTAAGAAACTTCATACCAAACATTTATAAAATCTATAAACTGCAAAGTAGATTTCAAACAGGGCAGTTCATGGGATTCGTAACATCTACAGTATGATAAACGAGAGCTACAATAAAAGTTCCTACTAAACATGAGATATGTGCCATGGGCTATGTACCCAAAGCCACTATCTCTCTCTATTGCCCCCTTTATGCATTGCACCGAGCCAATATTGTCTCTCTGTGCATAGCAAATGGTTTTAAAACATTGCAAATCTTTAATGCCACCGTTATTTGTGTCTTAAAGCTGTGTTAACTGTTGGTACACTGGTAAAATCACTTTTTGCTCAAGTTGATAAATATTCACTTTCATTAAGACAGCAACAAGGAGAACAGACATGTGTATTTCTACTCACCCCCCACACACACACACCATAACAAGAAGAATCTGCTTATAATGTACTTCAACAATAATATTTGATTGGAAAAACCTTACTTACCTTATGCCACGCAACTGCTTTGACTTTAGCCAATTTCCTTTTCCGTATCAAATGTATTTTAAATGAACTGGTTTCCACCACAGCATTCAATAATCTGACATGATAAATATAAATAACGTAATCAAAAGATACTGAAACTGTATTTAACTATATGGATGTTGTGAATATGAGCAGTAAGCTGCCATCTTTTTGGGGGTAAATTGCATCAACTTGAGTATGCACATGAAGAAGTAGTTGATATTATCTGTGGTCCCAGTTAGGCCTTAAGTAAGGCTATTTACACTGAATAACTTTTTTCTCTAAAGATAACAATAGAACAGACACATATTCTTTCAGGTCTCTATTACACTACTTCTGCTTTCCTCAGCAACATAATCTGAAACTTAAAGGGCATGTCCACCATAAAAAAAAATCATTTTTTTATTTATGATAGCTCACCCCTGCCCACCCCTAGCCGCCATATTATTTCTTTTAAAAAGCATTCAGATCAGTACTTACAGCCCTTCATCCCTACGTGCAGGAACTTGCAAGCAGGGGGCCGGATCAACAGCCACATCTGTTATTGGCTGAGACGCAGCCCATAACAGACGCGGCTGCCATGAATAGAAGCGCCGTGAGAACGAAGGGCTGTAAGTCCGATCTCAATGCTTTTTTTTAAGAAATAACATGGTGGTTAGGGATGGGCAGGGGGGAAGATACCATATCTTAAAATTATTTTAGGTTAGGTGGAAGGGCAAGGGAGGATGGATCCAGATGGTGGGAGGGAGGGGGGAATGGGCTGCACAGTGCATGCCACTGTCCTCTCAGAGGACACCTTTTCATCAGGAAGACAGCTCCTACCCTTCAGTTTCCTGGACTTTGGACAAGCACTGCAGGGGAACCATAAGGAGCAGAGATAAGGTAAGGATTTTTTTAAATTGTACAGTCGGGCCAGTAGAGGGTTACATTTCAGTTTGGGGGGTGGACATGCCATGTAAGCTTTAATTTTCCCCTTACAGTTTACAAAGTGTTGATGTTTAATGTTGTAAAATCAACACAAACTGTAGGTATCACTGTCACCTTTCCAGCAGCACAGCCTAATTGTTTTTCTTGCATTATTACTCCCTTGTTGTACTGAGAGAAGAGGGCTTCTGAGGACACGGTAGTTACCCTGCTAGAATTTGCCTGGGGTAGCCATTAGGGATCCATTAAGGATGGATGCCCAACCAGGCAGGCAGAGGCAAAAGGGCATTTATAAAGCAATGGAAACATATTAAATGAATCTAATTGGAAAAGTCATAATATTTCCTTTCTCATAAGAGTTATTGTTTGCAAAATCTGCATTGCTGCTCCTTTCATTATTGTTTGACTTATTCCACTCCAAATTTTATTCAACTAAGCTGCCCCATTAATGGCTCATTTCACATAATAAATCAGATGACTAGAAACAAAAAACAAAGTTTATACAATTTATGTTAGGGACAACAATTAAATATTTCCAACAGCAAAATAAAGAATTATCCATGTAAAACCTGCATTTTAATGAGGAAACCTTGAAATGTGACTACATACAGTACACTCTGCACAAAAAGCAGCCTAATGTGTAAATGACATTCATTTTTACAAAGGCCAAATAATGAATGACTATTATCAGAAGCACTGATTGTATATAAGGCATACAAAGTAAGAAAAATACTGTATGAATAAATACTGTATATATTTGAACATCTGCTGTTTTCTCATTATATTTCTACTATGTATTACAGATAGGGAATCTATATACTGTATATATAGATATATAATATACACCAATATTTTTTTGTGGCTATTCAGCACAAGCAACTGCAGTTAAATATATAAAGAAGTGCTAATACACACAATGGCATACCTAATTGTAGTTGCAGTTATTTCTACAGTTACTGCATTTTGTGCTGTATATTTAGCTAAAACAATAAGCACCATAATCTATTAACATAAACTTTTAGGTGATTTAAAGATATGCGCATAATACTGAATGTGGTAATTGCTAATTAACTCTAATTTTCTTGTCAAGCTAGCCAGAATCTCAATTTGCCTGTCAAGAAGATCTACTTGATTATTTGAGCTTGACTTAAAATAAAGACCAAGTTGCCTGTTCATCTTGACTGAAGCAGAAAATAGTACAGAGTTCGAAAGATACATCTAATTTGTTATCTATTCTTAACAAGTCGTTGTTTTATAGAAACACAAAATAGAAAGGCTATTAAATGCTACATGTTTTGGAATATTTTAGCTTTTATAAGGAGACTGTAAATATTTAAAATGTGAAACTGTTGCCTGGCATGTTCATTTATCATGGATTGTTTTTCCAAAGATTTTCATGATGTTCATTCAGTCCAATGTGCAGCATTACTCCATGTCCACACAGTTTTCTATTTCCTGTCTAAGTTTCAAGAACTAAACATTTCTAACAAACAACTGTACTATATAAAGAAAATCCCCTGTGATTAGAATTGCTAGTTGGCAGCTTAAATGGGACACCCATTAAATCCTCATACTGTATGCTAATTTCCAATTTTGGTAAATGTAGGTATTAAGCAAGAATCTACATTAACTGTTAATTTGTCATGCAATATAATGCTACATGCATGCAAAAGGTGTGAAACTACTTTCTAAAAATAAACCTGTATTTTCTTCACAGTAAAAAAAAATGTTCCCATTAAATAAGAGCGCAGATAAAATCCATATGCTGAATTTCTGTTTTAAACAAACCATAAAAGCAAGGGGGGTAGTTCCAAGAGCTGCTAACACTCTGCATTGTCTATTACATTCCATACCTTTTTCATTTAAGTATTTAAGACATTATCATCTTTTGGCTTTCAAAACCTGCAAAACTTGCTTTGACTTTTAGTACATTGCTTGCCAGAGTGACTTTTCTGATAAAAAAAACTGTGCAGAACTCTTTATACAAGACAATACCAAGTTCGAAATCTAAGTTCTATCAATCTGTCAAAAGATGTTTAAATACTCCTGTAACCACTGAGCAAGTCACCTTCCATTTGATTTACCTGTAAGTGAGTAAGATGATTTTTATCCAGACTCCCAGGGTGAGTTAGTATTGGCCCGGGTCCGTACCCATGCATAATTACATCCTTCTTTTAGTATATAGAATTAAATTATGCTGTTTAAAACACGTGGTACTTTAAAAATCTATTATTACATTTGTTTAGGTTTTTTTTCATATTTTTGCAAAATATTAATTTGTGTATATTTACAGTAAATCAAGTCATGCAATAAATGTAAATTGCAATAAATAAACTAGTTTCTGATTCTCAAATTCTTACTGAATTTGTATTAGCTTTTACAAATGTTTGGGACCACTATGGCAGTACATGTTTCTTTTTGAACCAATTATAGAGAACATTGCTAATTAACAGTGGTTAATTCACTGATGCAATAATAAGTGCAAAAGTTTGCCCATGCTATTAATTTTCAGTAACCATTCAGATGTTTTCTTGTAGGAAACATAAATATTCCACTAAAATCCATATAGCCCTATAAGGGCCTGGGCCTTTTTAAACAACTTGTTAACTATGCCAGATAATATTTAGTAAAACTAACAAATATTTTTCATATGATAAAGAAAAAAAATTAATGCAACTGAATTGCTACACTCAGCTGTGGACCACACTAGTTCTGAATCAATAGTAAATAAGCAGGTTTTATTGTGCAGGTATTCAATGACTTGAATTCAATATAGAATCTATAAAAAGTGCATTGAGAACACAATACCTTTACTAAGTCATAGTTAAGGTAAAGGAAAAGAACAAATACAAATTCAAAAAATTTGAAAAATGGCACAAAATATCATAAATGGTAGCTAGTAATACTCACTACCCAAATTATGACTTACTAACCAGTCTAAACCAGTGAACCTTTTCACTGATTGACCTTGTGTCTCATATTTGCACACACATGCACAGCCACACCCACCTCTCACACCTATAGTAGCCTCTCACCCCATGTGGAACATAGTGTCATCTATAATGTATTGACAAGAGCTTATTTGTCTGGTCTTTACTGAAATAAGTTTCCCTTCCTACATTTCTGCTATATTTCCTACTCTTAACTATATCAAAGACTGCAGGTCCCCTTATGTATTTATATTCAAAAAATTGGTTGACGTAATACCCACCAAATCCGCCAGGGACACCGCTGTTACCGCCGACATAAACGTCGCCGATGTTCCCACCGCCACTACTTCAGTGATGAATTTGTTTATCTGTGCAAAAAAACATGTTTTTTTGCACAGATTAAACAAATTCATCACTAAAGTAGTGTGCTCCTCTCTATTACACCTCGCTTCTAAGTGCTGCAAAGTTCCCCTGCAGTGAAACACCCACTTTCCAGCAGCCCCTAACACCCCACATCGCTAAGTTTGGCTGTATTTGCTACCGCAAGATCACTGGCGGCAGAAAGTTACTGCACTTTTAAAAATAGGCCTCTTAGGATAAAATGGTAGGGTACAGATAAAGGTATACTGGGCAAGTAGGTTATGGACATTGGATGTCTATGTCTACCTGTCTATCTATCTGGTCTATTTATCCATTCATCCATCTAGCCATCCATCCTTCCATTCATCCATCTGGTTATTTGTTTTATCTTATCTGTATATCAATAAATCTATGACGCTATCTATTTTAACCTGTTGATTGCTATTTTATTTTGGGATGCAGATAACATTAAACAAATATTTTCATCAAATAGTTGAAAAATACAAATAAAATCATGCATAATTTAAGCAAACAGAGCCTAAAGGAGTATTGACATTTCCTATTTATCCTCTATGTATAAAACAATTTCTTAGGCACTGAACATGAAGTTTCATACTGTACATCAACAACCTGTCTAATGAGTTTTCAGACTCAGCATTCCTAATAATAACTGGAAGAGGAACAAACAAATAATGCACACTGGTTTGAAATGTATTCAGAATGAGTTTTAGGCTGAAAGGTGGCTAATTTGTTGATAATTTATTTCACATTTGTTTATTTAGCCCGTCTATTGTTTTGTTGTTTAGATTGGGATTTTAATGACTTGATAACTTATAGTATATTAACAATAAATGATAATCTTATTTGTTTTTTAAATGACATCAAAGGACAGTTATACACACACAATCCACCTAAACCACTAGATCCTAACTAATAATGGATCCCGGTTTTGAAACAAACCTGGTTTCAATTCAGAACTGCCGGTTTTGGCAATTCACAGATCTAACAGATTTTTCAAAGTTTTCAAAACTGAACTTTTTGTTGAAAAATTTAAAATTTTGAAAATCAAAAACTCCATTTGGAAATCAAAGGTTCCTATTGTAAATTTGCAAAAAATGCTACTGAATACTCAAATCTTTGATAGAAACTGTAAAAAATTCTGATTCAGTTTGGGTTTAAATCGTGTTTTTGAAACTTTAAAAAGTTCTGCGGAACCGCTGTTGAAACAATTCTCACCAGTTTCGATCATCACTAGTTCTAACCCCTGGTATTTGCCTAGAACCCTTGTAATAATCTGCTAAAAAAAAAAGTTGCACCGCCCCAACAATTGAAGTGCCCTCTCTATGCCTTACTGCAACCCAGACAGAAAGATGTCTAAGCATATTTTGTTAAGGTGAGCGTACCAACCAGGATATTTGTGTACTGTATTCAATATCCGTCTTAACATTACTATTGCTTAGGGATCCCTCTGACCAAACCACCACCTTAATGGAGCAAGTTCGCTCTGATCATTGCACTCAAGTCGGATAATCTGGTGGTGGCACAGAGGTCATTCCAAACTACATGCAGCACTAACCCCACCAGCCCCTGGCAACTTCTGCTGATCGTGATAATTTCTGGAAGCAGTCTAATCCAGCTGAAGCCCCTGATGCCTCTTCAACAGATGTGAGTGTCACGGAAGCCCTGTTGTTTTCCTCCCGGATGAATATCGACCCGCCTCTCAGCCCAATAGATAAAGTAGTGACCGATGAGCCAAACGGTGGATCTTCCCAGGCCTGTGAAAAAATTTCAGTTAGTGGTCAGATTGGGGAGGATGTAGCATCCAAACGTCCCCTACCAATCCACCTAACCAGCGAGTTGGTAAAACCCAAACCACCAGCCTCCATTGCGGCACCTTTATGAAAGGAATGTGTACTGAAGTCCTTCGGATTTAAGCCCATGTGCCATAGAGCGGACTGAGATTTTGTTAGCGGGGTGCTCAGCGTGAACCAGAAATCGATGCCTTGAATTTCTGAGCTGTAAGAATGTTTTTAAGGTTGATACTGGGCAGCAGGGAGAATCTATTGGGAATATTGAAAAATGAGAACCGGAACCAAAGACCAGTTTTTGATCTAGCTTTCCGGACTGGCACTAAGGAATCGCTAACGACCTTGCTAGGAAAACCCCTTGCTTTAAGTGACTCAGAGGGACCAGCTAACCTATCTGCATGGCGCCGGAAAAGGCTAAGACGAAACTGGAGGTAAGCAAAGAACACTCATAGACATCTTTACAAACTTGGTTTAAAACAGACCAAAGGCGTAATAGTAAGCTAAAGGATATTGGCCTTCTGGATTCCTTGGAGACATGCTCCTTTTTCCAACCTTTCACAAAGAAATCAAGAACTCTTTTGTAGAGTCCTTTCATCCCAAAAGCCTAAAGCAAAAGGACAGGCAGGGCATGGAACGCTTTCCAGGGTTGCCAGGAAAGCCAAGGACTGAAAGACCTGTCAGTGAAAATGTGCACACCAGGGATATGTCTGGACCTAACAAATATCTTATGTTCCAGCAGCGCTAGGAAAGGAAGTGAGGAACAGGAAAAATTGTAATGGCCTGGGCTACACTTATATTGTCAGACCAAAAACAAATCCTGCGATTATGCATGTCCATCCCCTATATTTCCATTGCCACCACTACGGGAGTAATGAGCTTGAGTAATTTAAGATTTTTACACCAACCTCTGCTCACCCAAACCTCTGGCCATGTTTCTGCACACCATGCCCTACTAAACACTACCACAAAACTGTGTGCTGTGTCTGTGTATAGTTCCAGGGCTCCGTTGCTAACCATTCTGGCGCATGTTTTCCTATCGTAATTTTGTAAGAAGGACCTCCAGATCTTTAGGTTGGCCTTCAGGGACTTGTCTGATGTGGTGTGATGGGCTAGTTGCTCCCCTGGTGGCCCATGCTAGTCTAAGGCTGAAGACCCTTCCCATAGGCATGATCCTGCAAGCAAATACCAGGGTCCCTAGCAAAGACTGGACCTGTTTTATTGTCACCTTCCTGGCCTCAAGAAACATACCCACCAATATGAGGATTTTATGCGTGGTGGCGGAAAATCATCTCCCGCAAATCAATTTTAAATGTCCTGAAAGGATAGCACCTGTACAGGGCCAATGTTTTTTTCACCCGAGAGTGCTCCTATGCACTGCATTAACAGTCTAAAGGTGGTAAGTAGAAACTCACAAAGCGAGGAATTGGCAGGGACCATCAGTGGCGTAATTAGGAATCACTGGGACCCCCTCCACAGCTATGATGGGGCCCCTATCCATGCTAAGTATGAGAAGGAAATGGAGTATCCCATAGGCAAAAAATACTGACCTTCCCGTTTACAGCCTAGCAGGTGGAAGCAGCTGTGATGTACTAGAAGTAACCTAAAGGCAGACTCAATGTCAGATTTTGCCAACAGTGCTCCCTGCCCTGCCTCTCTGACTAGCTCTACCACCCTATCAAGGGATACATATGAAACAGATGC
The DNA here is from genome assembly GCA_019447015.1 of Hymenochirus boettgeri. Taxonomy (NCBI): domain Eukaryota; kingdom Metazoa; phylum Chordata; class Amphibia; order Anura; family Pipidae; genus Hymenochirus; species Hymenochirus boettgeri. Next base: position 103,064,197 of record CM033469.1, on the reverse strand, counting down.
TAGTGCCTTAGAGATACCATCATTAACACTGGAGCTCTTGGGGTAAGGCAGATGATGTATTAACCTGAATTTTCCTGGCTCCTTCTTGGACATAGGAAAAAAGATAACTGAGGGTCGCACTCCAAATCTTTAGAAAACTTTTATTGTGAACCACACATCACACGTCACTAACGTGTGACTTTTTTCCTATGAAGCTGCTGCTGGTTCCAAAGGGAAGAACCTACGAGGTGTCTGCACCCACAGTTGGATAGAGTGCACCTCCACCATTGTTTATCCTGCTTGGACCGCCTTCTTGGACACCACTCCCAGGGGGGAAATCTGTAAGTTGGGGAAGGGGGGCTCTGAGTATGGTCCAGCACCTCTCCCCAGGCTCAGTATAAGTTTTACTGCTAGCAACTCATAAACTGATTTTAAACTTTTTGCAAACTGAGGAACTGGTGAATAAACAAAAGGAATTAAGAAACCGCAAGTGAAACAAGGTCTGCCTCCTCCCTCATGGGGTAGGCGGCAAGCCACCCTTCCATCATGGCCACGCTCACCCGAGTTCTCTTGCCCACTGAAGATGGGGGGCTTTGGCTGTGAACTTTGGCAAAGAAAACAGTGAGTCACTGGAAGTCATGTTTGAACCTGCAAGCTGGACCAAAATGACATTGCTCTTCATTATACAGCCAGCAGGGGCCTCTAGCTGATTGGGTTAAAATAACTCTGTGGTGGCGAGGAAGAGGGGAAGGGGGCTTTTGGGGCTATCATGAGACTAACCAAGGCATCAGTAGCTTATGAGTTCCACCCTACATCTAGCCAAAGGACCAGATGTTGGCTAAACTCCTTGTTGTACGGGAATCTTGTAGGCCCCTAAAATCTTATCGAGGTAAACAAAGAGATCAGTGCATTGTTCAGGATGACCCTTCCCCACTATACTCTCCAGCACGCAAAATGCCTGGACCCAGTTTCCAAATAAGAAATCACATTCAATAAGGGACCAACTGGTGAGTGTAGATTTGGGCCCAAAACAAGTAAATGTTCAAACCACATTGACAGGAAAACAAAAGGAGGGTACATTTCCGTGTTTGAGTTGTTCTCACTGTAATAATTGCATAAAAGGAGATATCATTTATCACCCCACGAAAGGTACAAAATTTTGAATTAAGGGATACCATACGTGTATAACGTCAAATGTGGTATATGCTTTAAAATGCCCGTGTGGGAAAATTTACGTGGGCCAGATATCTAGACAACTGAAGGTCTGTCTGAATAAACACAAGCGGGATATTAGAAATAAAAATCATATGAATCCGGTGGCAGAGCACTTTGATAGAGAAGGCCATACAGTGTCCCAATTTAGGTTTCAGGTTTTGAAGCATGTATCTAGAAAAAGGCGAGTTGGTGATAGAAAGATGGATCTTCTTACTGTGAAGCTAGGTGGATATGCAAATTGTATAGCCTGCAACCAAAAGGGTTTAAACAAGGAATATAATGTGAGGTATTTGGTTTAGGTTTGTTTTTAATTGTATATAATTATAATGTATTCATTTTAACTGAATGTAACATATTGGGTAAAAAATTTGTTACCAATACTGCTACTATGTAACAATGTTTAACCACTAGATGGCATATAACTAAAAGGAATAAAAGGAAATGCATGCATTACAATCTTGTTGGCTTGACAAAGGATCAGAGTGATCCGAAACCTTGCTATTTATATCTGAATGAAAAAGAGCCATGTGTTGTGGCAGAAAATGCATCATATTTTGCTGCTCGTCTTGCAATTTTGGGTACAGCAGGTGAATATGCTGAGCTTGCACCAACTAGACCCCGAGGAGACGTGTGCTGGTTAAATTTGGATTCTATTTTTGGACCCAGTTTCCAAATGTCTTGGTCACTTTTAGTTCCTTCTCGTTACCTTTTTCAAATCTCCTTTCCTTGTCAATAGATCGGCTATCAGTGGAGATGGGGGAACCGTATGTCTATGTACTCCCCTTTACCAATCTTTTCTCTAGTTTCCTCTGACAGATGAGAACCAAGCGGTACAGAAGTATGCCTCTTTATATGCCTCTGTATTGGGAGGAGTTGGCACAGACGGGAGCACCAACGCCCCCCTGGAGCTGTGTTTGGGGTGTCCGAACCCATGTCAGGTTCCCCCACCTTGTCAAACATGGCTCTTAGCATAGCTTGCCGTGGCCCTTTGTTCTGTAGCCCGCTCGCTGCTCTGCCCCAAGCCCCGGCTCTGGGTCCCCATAGATGGTATCACCGGTGCAGGCAGTGCAGAGACCTGGTTGAAGGGTGGAACCCAGGTCTGGGGTGGCTGGCTGTGGCTAGAGCCATCCTTGTGTGAAGGCCGGGATCCTCTCCTGTACTTGTGGCGATGTGCCTTCTTGTTGGAGAGGAAGAGGTTTCAGAATCTGTGTCCCCCCTTCCCGCAGGTGCCTCCTTCCTGGATGCCCTGGAGTGACACTGGGAGCATTCCCTCAGTCTTCTAGTCATGAGTCGATAACTGTCCCCTCCGGTGACTCCTCTGTGACCTACCCCGCCTCCTGTGCCGCGAGGCTCCTGTGATGGTGTCCTACCGATCCCTTCCTCCAAGCCTCCAAGGTGCCGGGCCTGCACTTCTCAGGTCCCCTCCTAGCCAGAGAGGTGGCCTGCATGTGTATCCACACACTCCAATTTGCCCTGGGTTGCCTCCAGGCACTGTTGTCAGTCCACATTTCAGCTGGTACCAATAACTCACTGAGGGAAGGATAGATCCTAAGGATAGATTGTTGTGAACCCCTTCCATTATTAGAAGGTGCAGCCACAGAGCCCTTCCCCTATCCCCTGGCGGTAACCTCAGGTGTGAGCACTGGAGCTGCTTGTTTGCTCCTAGTGCACTTACTTGCCCCTGGCTGGGCTTGGGAACTGTGCCCCCCCTGCAAAGAGATGCCTACAGACATAGTAGACGGCTTACTTACCTGCTTTCAGGAGACTGGCTTGCTGGAGGCGCTGATCCTGGGAATTCTTTCCTGGGAATTCTTCTGTCCCCAAAAGTTGCCTCAGCCATCCAGTCCTTTCTCTGCCCATCTGCTCCATCACCTGCTGTTGTAGCTGATCTAACTCTGCCGTGGTGGGAAAAAAAACAGCTCCTACTTCCCCCTGTTCATAACTAAAATGGCAAGCCTTTTATGTGTCACACGCCATGTGAGTGACGTCATTGCATCCACAACGGCCCTCATCCCTGCAATGCACTGCTGGAAACAGGGTAACAACATCACAGGGGAGGAAGAGTCGACTGCTGATTTTACAGCGTGCTGCCCTCCAAATGATAAAGATAAAAAATACAGAATGGTAACAGTTGGATAATTAAAATAGATTGATTAATACATCATACAGAGAATAGATTTTCTTTTTCATTAATGGAACTCATACCTGTCACATGAAGCTTCAACTCTGTTCTAACAGGCCACATTCATTTCCATATTGCAAGATATTGAGGAACAAGACACATGATCGTTTTCTTCTTCTGTACGCAATATGCACACATACTCTAGTTTCTGTATGCACAAAATGTTTCTTCTCTATATTTTACATTTATGTACAAGAACTGCCTTACTGTTTCTGGACATGAATACGTTTTGGCTATAATCCTAAAAAAAAAGATGATATTCAGAAATCAGAATCAGACTGTGTTTTTCTTGGTTAGTTAAACGCAGGCAAGTATCCAGCATGTGACAATCAAATAAATGGAAATATGCAGAAACAAAATATTCAATGTACATTATCGCCTCACCAAGTATATTACATTTGATTAAATTCGAATCCTAACACCTCTTATGATTGGCAACAATTGCAAATTTTATAATACAATTAAAGACATTTTCTAATCTGCTCAATCACAGCAGGATCATTTGGTTGGATTATCAGTAGAAATTGAAGAAACTGGTGAGTTTCGTTACGATAGTGGTTCTGCAGAACCTATTGGAGTTCCGAAAATTAAAAAATCTGATTTGAATCCAATGTTATTGGAATTTTTCGAAGTGGCTATAGAAATTTTCCAATTTTTGGATGGAAATTTCAAATGTTTGATTTTCTAATATTCGATTTTTCTTTGAAAATTTCAGAATTCTGGATTCATGGTGTAGCAAATTCGTCCGGAGGGCCGGGGGTACTTACAGGTAAACTTTCAGGAGGAGACCAAGGTCTGATGGTTTAGATACAGGAGCAGATTAAGCTGATGGGAATTGAATGCTGGACACCTAGGTGCTGCTGGAACTGGATACCAAGATGCTGCGGAACTGGCAAGGTAAGTGACTCCACTGGAACTGGCGAGGTGAGTGACACAACAGCAACTGTCAGGGTAAGTAAGTTTACAGGAAAGCAAGTTTAGAACAGGAAAGGAATCCACTGAAGTAGCAAAACGCTACAATCCGGTGCCGGGTCCAGGAGGACACTGGCATTTGAATGCTCGAGCCCAGGAGTCTCCGCCACCACCCACCCGGAAGTGCATAGAGGCGTGGGAGCGGTGATGCAGGTAAGTTCCTAACACATGGATTTTCGAAACTGCCACTTCTGAATCGAAACCAGGTTCATTTCAAAACCAGGTTCATCACTCATTGCACCCATACCACCAGTGGGTGCCTTGTATATCAGTGATGTCTAATATCTATGTTTTTATTGCTGCTGTAACATATGTAGCATGTTCTACATATCCTTATCTACCTTCCTGTGCATAACTTGTGTTTCCTTTTCTTTCTAGCTATAATGATTAGTCACCGGGGTTTGGACGAGAATTTAAGACATTATGTACAATGTGATTGAAATTCTCCTTCACATGAAAAAAAAGTCTTATATTCAAAGGCAATTTATCACAAGACAATGTATACAGAATACTGCTAAAAACTGTAATATTATTAGAACTATAATGTTTCATTGTAAAGATAAACTAGAATATGTTAACCTATTGCACAATATATTAATTTATCTGGAATGGTGATGCTAAAAATAAGAGTTTTTTGCAATGTAGGATGTTTTTCATGTAGATGCTGTTATTTCAACAGGGTGCATTTAACATTGCTACTTTAATGCTGTAGGGGGCAGTATTGTATCATATTAGAAATGTTAGCTGCTTTGAGAGCATGAAAAAAATCTGAAAAAGTTAAAAGTGAACAAAAAAAAAGCATAACATTTGGTCAGGAGAATATCTTTTTGTTAAACAGTGCGGTCTTTGGCGTCTCTAATGCAACATGTTATGAATTGTAAGATAATCTAGATTGTGTGTGTGTGTGTGTGTTTTAAAGCAATTACATATAATATAAATATTATAACACAGAGAGAAATATTAGGGGTTTAACTAGATATGTTCTTCCTCTTGTTTTGGGATTGTATGATAATGTATTCACTTGATTGACTTTAAATGAACCAATATGTTTTGTACAAAATGTACCTTGCCAATTATCCCTCCTGTTTAGCAGAACAAATATTAACATTGTTTTTTTAATTATTTTTTTAAGGTTATTTCCAGATTTTGTTCTGACAACAAACTAGGCACTTGTGTATGCAAAGTATAAAAGGCAACTCGTATATGGAACAGGATTATCATGTTATATCTAAGAACCCCAGACTACAGGACTTTAAAGGACTATAACTTACTGCTGTATATTCCATGCATTTGCATAGGGTTACACTATATTAGCAGTGAATGTGGACAAAGGCTGGCAGGGTAAGTGAATCTGGTTTGAAAAAACATTTATAGTTCAGTGTAGGTTGTCAAATTATAGTTGGAAACAACACAGATACCACATTTACACAACACTGCTAAAAGTAAAGCTGGGTACACACTTTGTGCGATTCTTTTGGATTCAAAGGAATAGCCACTTTATCGTTTAAGTGTGTACTGCAGTTCCAAATATTCCCAAGGCCTCTGGATCACTTGGAACTGCCCAAAAATGTCACCTGCCTGTGATTGGCTCCATGTACTAAAGTATAGGGAGTTGAAGAAAATGTGCAGCTGGAACTGTGTGTAGGGTGATCTTTAAAAAATAACAGTCAGAATCTTTAAGTGTAACTGTGGTCTATATACAAGAGTTCTCTATTTAAAAGAACTCTCTTATACTGGTCTATGATGATATCTCTAGTTTCTCTTGTTCTTAAGCTATAGGCTTTTAAAGTTACACCAAGACAGTCAGGATAAACAAGTGCATAACAGTCACATGTGCTGTGTAAGAAGCCCCACCCTACAAAACCAATCTTTTCTGATGCTTTTTAAAGATAGTTACAGCAATAAGATAAAACTGGGCATGCTCGTGTCTCGGCCATGGGAGTGGAGCAATCATGCTGATGATGTCACAGCTCACAGTGCTGGTTGGAAATAACTGCTATATGCTAGTTGCATAAAATGCAGCTAGAATCTTTTTCATAAAGTGATTACTTCCCCCTATACTTAATACAGTGATTACTGGGCCCCTATACTTTATACAGTGACTACTGGGCCCCTATACTTTATACAGTGATTACTGGCCCCCTATACTTTATACAGTTATTATTGCCCCCCTATACTTTATACGGTTATTACTGGTACCCTATACATTTTAAAGTGATTACTTTATACAACAGTTACTGCGGTGCTGTATATATAAAACGCAGTGTCTAACAGTACACACTGACCTGTATATGTAAACTGCCCCCATAGATAGTAAAGCCACTTACTAACGCATTGGGCCATGCACCAAACACAAGGAAATCCAGGAAGCACACATCCCCTTTCTTTTCCACATAGAAACAGAGCTCCTGTGTGGTTTGGGATCATCTACAACATCTCCCTTACATTTATATCTCCTTGGCCAGTAGAAACACAACTCTGTAGGTTAAATTGATTTGCACACAAAAATCTAACCAATAAAAATACATAATATGACATGTACCGCACAAAATCTAATTTTGCATGTGCACACAGTTGATTTAAAATTAAACAAAACAATGGCCAGTAGACCTGGGAAACCAAACTTGTTTTCCCCTTCTGCTGCCAGTAGCAGGAAGCTTCAAGAGGGAACTCAAATGGGAAAATGCCCAGGAAATGCCACCACAAAACAGGAAAAACACAAAAGTAAATTATTTTCAGTGCTGTCCAAAAAATTCTTACGGTGACATGTATATCTGGTGGTAGCATAATATTTTGGCTTATAAGAAATAAGAGATATGTAAATAAAATTAAAAAGGGTACTTGGGAAGCAACAATGGGAGGCAAAGGAAGAAAAGTAATAGAAAGGATCAAAGGATAAAACACATAAGAAATGTAAGGGAAAAATTACAAAAACAGTAAAAGAAGCTTGTAACAGGGAAAATGCCTTTGCCTATATGAATGTATACTGTAGTAGAGTGTACTGTATGATTTGTTAGCAACTGCCTTATAGAAATTCAAACCAAGAATTCTAAGGAAACAAACTGTGAATGTATTTATTTGCTAAAGGAAAGAATGATGAACATATCCATTAATTACATTGTTACAGATGTTACCTGTAAATTTGATTAAGCCTGTACTATAATCAACTCTGACTATAGTGTGATGCAGTTACAATACCGAGATCTGCTGTGCCATGAGTGTTGTTAATGATAAACTGTGAACTTTAGCATCTGTTGAGTAATATGGAATAAATAGCAAGGATAGGGAAAAATGACTGTTTATTTGTCTACACCACAGGAAATGTTCTATGCAGCTACATACTGTACGCAAGCAGAGTAAATCTGAATAACTGGATTATTTATACAAATCTATGGAAATGTGTTTTACTGAATGTGGAGTTAAAAAAGTGACTGTTAAATTATTTTATTACAAAAGTCATATATTTCCTTTATGTTTTTCTGGTTTATTGGTTTCTTCAAGTTTTTCAATACAGATTGCAAAAAAGCTTCTTCCATCACCAAAATTCTGAATTTAATGGAGAACTTCATTCAACACTGGGTTTGGCATATATAGTTGTGGATGAATATAATGTAACCTGATTTTTTTTGATGTAATGATAAAAAATACCAGCTTATTTTATACTGGGATATACTGAAAACACTGGGCAAAAAAGAAACCTGTAGTTTTACCTGTACACATCTAGGGCTAATGTGTTACCACTCTTGAAGTGTGGACAGCATCTAATGCTCTGTCCCTGTTTATAACTGTCTATCCATCTTTGCTTACCTTTAAATGTATAATTGTCACAACAATGCATCTTCCTATGAAATTCCCGGAAGACTTCTTGGCCTCAGTATTTTGAGGATAGCCATATGTACGTTGATCATACGATCGCCCATACACAAACCGGTGATCGTACAATACCGGGATCGTACGTCCCTGATTTGTTTTTTTGTATAAAATCCCAATACAGGGACATGTCTGTGTAATGGAATTGTGAATTATAGTTCTTATTTTTCTTTTTTTCCCTACAATATCATTCAATTGACTAAAAATGGTCAACATTAAGTACAGAATCAATTGTACCTTAATTAGTCAGGTCAGAAAACCTAAAAAAAAACAATTCATTCTGAATTGAGAAAGCGAGTCGGATGACTAGCGAAACGTCTTCAAGAACTAAACTTCAAGTCCAGTTGATCCAACTGAATACAACAGATACTGTATATCTAACAAGTAGAAATGTAAATCAATTTTCATACCAAGTTAACTAAAATTACACTGAAAACAACCTTGACCATTGTAGAAACAATATTGCAAATACTGTGAGGCGTTAAGGTGATTAATAATCGTGCAGCCGCAGTAGCCTTTTTACCATAGGTTGTGTGACTCGTTTTGCGTACACATTTAACGCCAGCTCATAGCTGCCATTAAATACTTACGTGACCCACACAGGCTCTGGTAAATCTCTTCTTCAAGAGATCGTTATTTTATGATATCGCTACCGTAAATCTACGTTGCCGGTATTGTTGAATAACGATCGGTATGTTAGAATAATGATCGTTAACGTAGAATAATGATCGTTATTTAACGACAACTGCGCGGCTCCTTTAAAAATTGAAGGAATCGCGCGTCGTCATAAAATAACGATTGTTATTCTACGATATCGATCGTTATTCTATGATAACGATCCTTATTCTACAATTCCAGCACCGTAGATTTACGATGGCGATATCATAGAATTACGATCGATATCATAAAATAACTATCACCGATCGTTATTTTATGTCGATCGTAAAAAAAACAATATCGATATTTGATAAATATGGCCCAATGTTCATGTGCTACAAGGTAAGGGATTCAAAGATTTTAAAATTGAAGAGATACATTGCTTAAAGGAGAACTAAACCCAATTTTTTCACACTACAAAATGTGAAAATACCAATAAAGTGTAAAATCTCTCTACTCACTGTAAATAGAATTAAAGTAAATGTAACTCCCTGAAGAACTGGATTAAATAACTGTGTGTATGTACAGTGACTAGCCACACCCCTGACCTCAGTAAAATGATTGGCTAGAGGCTACTAAGTTGATGTGACCTACTGTAACAAGTTCCTGCAGTATCTTAGGACTGAGCATGTGTAATGAACATAATGGTCAGTGACCAAACTGTGTGATACTGGGATGTTGGGACATAAAACACAAACCCCATGTTAGAAATTTATCAGCAACCATATCAAAATGAGAGGTGAGACACAGATTACTGCTTTTATATCAAGGACATCTACCTCTGATTCAATGTTGTTCTTAGGCTTTACTTGTCCTTTAATGCTTTAATGCTTTAATCATATAGCATTAACAAAAGGTAATGTTAAACGTGGTACAGCAAGTAGAATTTATTTTTAAATAATATTATTTTTTTGGTTATTTTGCTCTTTAACTTAAAGCATCTTTGGTGACAGTTTTCCTGTTCCATAAGCTCTGTAATTTTAAAACTTAACAGATGAATGCTTAAAAAAGCACGACAGACATACGAAGGATGCTGGAAATGTATCCCACCATTCTGCTGGTCTCTCAGCAGGCAGTAACATTAACACAGTGCAAACACAGTAAAGGAATTTCTGGAAAGCTATGGGGAATTTTGAATCCGTAATTGCAAATTTGATTTATCAGAGGAAGAAGAAAATGTGTAAATTGTAAATATTTTCCATATCTCTCTTAATCAATCCAATTCTGGTCTTACAGCTCAGAGTCTGCTAATTAAACTAATCTTTCACTTACTGCAACAAAGTAACTCTTGCAAAATCTATAATAACTTTACATATTCACCACTTTCCCAGAGGCTCAATGAATCCAATAACTATTTTGATAAAAATCCAAATATTTTACTAATTTCATACAGGTATATACACGGTAGGGAAAAAAATGAATACTTCATTTTATTCAACAGTATATGGGCTACTATTATAAACCAAGTAAATATATATGTATTTAGGCTATTTTGGCCTGTAACAAAACAATTGCCCTCTAGGAAACCTTGTAGTGCAGAAGGAGGAATCAAAGCTATTTTATTTAGTATATGGAATGAAACTGTACAGTTTAATAAAGAATATTTTTGTCAGCTCTCACTTACCATCCGGCGCTCCCTTCTTGTTTCCGTCAAGTCCCAGGGTGCTTCTGGTTGAGCTTGTGTCTTGGTCACTCAGGAGCATGCATCATTTCCCTCTCACTGCAAGCTGCTCATTGCATTATGGCTGGGGGAAGAGGCTCTAATTGGCCAATCATCTTTACCTTACTCTGTTTTGCCTTGTCATTGGTCAGCTCTGGTTTAAATCACCCTGGCTTTTCCCCATCTGTGCCCGATATAGCATTTGGTTCTCTTTCAGATAGCGGTGTGTTTGTTTTCTGAAATTCTGTTACCAACTTTCCTGCCAGCCTTCTGACTTCGATCCTCTGCCGCATGGACTGACCTTCTATCATATTATTTTAATGAATCAGTGTGAACTAATAAAACACATAAATAGGTGCCGTAAACCTCTTTCTCCAATATAAGGCGGTGCTGGGGATATTAATATATTGTTACCATTTATAAATACGTGGCCCTTAGACAGGCCACAAAGTTCCCCTTTTAAAAGCACTCACCGCATCCCTTAATATATATCTCTCAACCTGCAAAGCACTGGAACTAAACACAATGTTTGCTGCATATAAATAGAGTTTATTTTTGATACACACCGATTACCATATATCGAAAAGTCATAAGAAACATATCCATTTAAACCACCAAGAAACCCCCAACCCCCTTAATAATATACAATAAAACAATAAACAATTTGAGCTCTCTTTGCCACGATACTGTACTTAGCGCAATGCATTTTTATAAATCATGTTAATAGCTTCTTTTTTTTCCCGAAACAAAAAGTTAATGGCCATTTATAAATATGCCCCTTAGTCTTCAAGTTAGGGCTGTTTTCATTGGAGAAGTGGCATTTGCGTGGGGATATGATCACCTTATACAAATATATTAATGGGCCATAAAGTAAACTATCTTGTGCATTGTTCACTAATCGGTCATATCAGAGGACACATGGACATCCTTTAAGATTAGAAGAAAAGAAGTTTCATCTTCAGGTAAGGTTAAATAGGAGGGTATAAAGGTTGGACTAGATGGGTATATGTCTTTATAATACATAAGGCTAGGCATTTTCAATGGGGAGGTGCAGTGGCGAGAATCTATATTACAATCACTCAGTGATGTCACTGAGTGACTTCCTGTATTCTACTGCCCCTCCCCCTGTCTCCCCCTCCCTGTATTATTCATTTATATAGGAAGCCCTGTTTATTGTTGACAGACGATGTTCGGTCCTTCTTTCACTTTTCAATAGGAACCGTAATTAACTATTTATACACTAAACAGGGATTCCTATATAAATTACTTATACAGGGAGGGGGAGAGACTGGTAGTGGACAGGTTTATTTGCTGCCTTATGTATTATAAGTAATAATACGCTACCTACAGTGTAATATACGGATTTACTTCCCCTCGGAGTTCCATGCCCTGTATAAAAGCACTCGGCCTGCGGCCTTGTGCTTCTATATGGTCATGGAACTCCTTGGTGGCGTAATATCCTTATATCACACTTGTCAGGTAGCGTATTATCCCTTATATTCAACCTCAATTACTATATACTTTGTAAATATACAGCAGTTATTTACTGCTGACCCAATATGCTACATCCAAGCATTTAAATAGTCCATCTTGATACAAAAAAAAGGGAATAGGAATTAAATTGTAATTTGTAACATAATTCCACAATGCATAGAGCCACATCAAACAAATGGGAATAACACCAATTTGTAATCCACAGCTGAGAGGATCCACCATAAGATATACTCTTTGCTTGCACTATTAAGAGCTTCACCTGCACAAATGGATTGTTAGTATAAGTATATACAGTTGCTCACAACCTTTGATGGAATCTGCGGGGAGCTTCATGACACAGCATGATGCAAACTGAAATACAAACAATGGTGCCTCACAGCATTCTCCAGAAATGGCAATTGCCTTTCCAGTGGATAGTTAGCGCGACTGCTACAACTTTACGGTCCGGACACTGTGGCTCCTCTTTGTGCTCCACATACTCTAAGCAACAGCATGGCCTTACAGTGTAATGGCAGCGTCGCTTCTATACATAATCAAACCTTGGACTGACCTTCTGCCTGATTACTGGCCTTACCTCTCCCTGACCCTTCAGTATCGTATTCCCTTGTTCTGTGAATGAACTTGATTGTCTGATCCCTCAGCTCTGCCTTATTCTTATCTGCCTCATCTTGTCAGTCTGTTATTACCTAGTGCTCTGTCTAACTCCTGGGTGTCCCAGGCCTCAGTGCAGATACCTTGCACTTAGAAATCCTGGGGGCAACAATTATTGTTTAGAACCTGATTGCCTGGGGACAAACTGAGGCTTAACTAAAGGAGAAGCAAGCGGTGGAGATTGGGGTATCTGGACTGAAGGAGACCCAAGATTAGTCAGAGGATTTTTTAACATTTAGCACTTCCCCAACTGATAAATAAGCCTGTTAGGATAGTGCACTCATTTTAGAGGGATCCCTAAGAAATTAAACAGATAGAACACATTGGGCCTTATTTATAAAGGTGCGGTATTGCTACTATGCGATCGTTGCTGTAATCGTAAAGTTACATCTTCAGACGTAAATCTATGACTGCAGTCATAAATTTATGATCACGATCGTAATTTTACGATCACCCATACAATACCATTGCAGTATATTGCTACTTCATGGTATTGTACGAATACAGATCACAGCTGTACCTTTAGGATAACCCCCTTAATCGGAAGTTTCTAATACTGCGGATTAATAACTATGGCCCATTATAAGAAAACCATTGGAATGTGAATGGGTACAATTAACTGGGTGATACAGAAAAAGGGAAATAGGGTAGGAATAAAAAGTTGTTAAAGAGCAAAACTAGAGACTGGAAAGCATACAATATGAACAAAGCTTTGTGATAATGACATTAGTCTGTGTCTATTTATCCTTTTTTGTTATCGCTTTTTTAAGAAATACTTGATTTTTGTATGGCTCATTTTCTATTGGGTTTCATATCCCACTGAGCTGCTCTCTTTCACCTGGGCTGACAGACCCGTAAAAGTCCATCATAAGTAAAGTTATTTGCTAGAAACAAGTGTTTCAAACTTATCTGTTCATACACTTAGTTATTATTAGCTAATTTCTTTTTAATCATCATTAGTTTCGATGTTTTGTGTTTGTTTTGTGTTTGTATTAAGATCTCAAGGAAGGTGCACTATATGTATTTCAATAAAAAAGAAGGACTGAGAGACCACTTCTTGTACGGGAAAACAAAGGATATTATTATCTGACATTGGTTAGAAATCTTGGGAGACAGATAATTGAGCAATGTTGGGGGCACCTTTCATAGCGACTTTTTAACACCAGCTGATACCTTGCGTTAAAAACTGCATGAGTTAATCTTGTTCAGGATTTCTCAAAACTGGTATTGAATCTTTGGTAGGTAGTGAATCTCACTGATAATGTATACACTCTGGTCAAAATAAATATTTGTTCCCTTTAGCAATCCAGGGCGAGCAACTGGACATAATGCGTAGTTGCAATCCTCCAAGTACCCCCTACCAACAGTAAAAGAGATGAGAGGAGGACACTGTTAGTGTATCATGTTTATTGAGCAAAATACATAAATTTGGATTAGATGCATTGTGCTCCTCTGATCTCTTTTACTGATATACACTGGTCAGCCGAGCAGCAACAGACAATTATGGCAATTTTATTTTGTGCCATCACCACCCCCACCCCTGCTATAAAAATCAATGTTTCCACCATTCACTTGTCATTAGGCATTTAAATGTATGGGTAGGAGTTCTAAAAATATTTCTTTTAGAAGAAAAACATTTAAAGAATGTTTGTAATGTTTGGCCAAATATACATATTCCCAATGATAGCCTCAGCCTACAATGCTATTTGTACTATTATTATGCTATATGCATTTAAAATACAGCATGCTGGGTGTTAAATTTTGCCTCCCGTTAATTTCAATACTGTATGTTGTACGGTTTGAGAATACTGATTAAATTTCAGACTTCACTGGTTGAAACTTATCTCATTCAAATAATCAAGTGAGAATGATGCTTCTAACCATTCCAGACAGTTTTATATAATATTTTTTTTTTTATGCAAGAAGAAGTAATCATTAAACTCAATCAGTTTCCATTATTGTGAAAAGAGCTTAACCTTCACCTTACAGTTCACTCCTCTTGATCAGTTCCATAACATTAAAGATCCTCCTTTTGAGTAAAAAGCATATACTGTATTTTATCTAGTAGGAAAATCCTAATGTTTGTTTTATTTCATGGCCAAGGGATTTAGGATCCTATCAGATAGAATAATAGGCAATCAAGAGGCCTAGTGGGAGTGTTATGTACTGTAGGCAACAGGAAAAAAAAACAATAGGAAACAATGAAAGAAAATTGAAAATGAACCAATGGCTACATTTATGTCAACCTGTATTTCGAGAAAAAAATATTAAATTCTGGTTTACGCTTTACTGCCTACAGTAGTTATTATTAATAAGACCAAATTCCTCACAACCACCCAAACCCATAAATTTCTATTTTATACCAGACCCTCCATTGACACTTAAGGTGAAGTGTGTCTGACCATTTGTTGAGCCCTTGCTAATTCTTTTATTACCTACTGTGATCATTGAATGTATATTTACTGTTTTATTTACAACAACCATTGCCAGGTATGGGGCAAAAGATAACATCTGTGTAATGTCAGAAAGTCTTTGTTCTAGTATGTATAAAATGGTGTGCATTACAAGATTCAGTATTGTATCATGCCTGAGGAAGAAGCCTACGTGTTTCAAAAGCTTGCATTTTCAATCATTTTAGTTAGCCAATAAAAGGTAATACTTTATATCCAAGATGTCTTCACTTTCATCAATGGCTAACATGGTACAATTCTTTCCACACTTTGGTTCTGTCACCCATCCACTCTTTCCTGCCTATGGGCCTGAAACCCCTTTGGTCCTGCCCCAATTTAGGACTATCAACCTAACGCTCTTACCCCCCCTTGGTCCTGCCCTCCCTACTGTCCTTTTTTCTTCTGGTCTTCATCCCTCTTAATAATAACAATAATAATAATATTAATAATAAATAGTGTCACCAGTCCTTAAAGAAATAGATCATTTAAAAAAAGACCCTTCCTTGTCTAAAATTCTAATTGTAATTGAGACAGGAGAACTTGTTCTTGTTTTCCATTTCGTCTCCGGAGCTACTTACTGAACCACAATCCTGCAGCTCTGCACTGTCTCTCCTTTCAGTTCCCCTGAACAAACCTGTGAAACCTGTGATACTAGCAGTATGAGCTAAATATTTCCATGGACTTGCACCCATCTCTAAAATGTCCCACACATCTAATTGCACCGTTAAATAACCACCATTGTACTATAACCCTAACAACACAGAAACAAATGTGTTTTATAACTGTATATTTATTTATATAGTCATTATAATGAACAGAAAATGATATCAGTACAAGCAATGATACAGTGGCCTGGTAATTACATTTCATAGCAGATGGTCCCACCAGGCCACAGCAGATGAAGGCAGGGTGCTAACAGTTTATGGTCCAAGGCCCAATAGATGGTGTTCCAGATCCCATCCTATAGACAAGCTCTGCTACAAGTAGATGTTATTAGCTTTGCTTTAGGGCTCTTCCAGAAGGAGTAACAAGTCCCAGCATACAGTTCCCCGGGCACTTCCAGGTAGAAAATAATAGGTCTGTATATTATCCTTATTGCACTTGATCATCCACAGTTGAGACAATAATGTCCTAAGTCAGGAATTTGGTGTAATTCTGTGGTTTAGGGCTTGGAGATGGTTTAACAGGGAATCCTCAGTCACCATCAGATGTAAGGCTCTCAGTAGGTAAGCGCTGCGTCTAGTTAGAGGATAAACAATGATGTTATAATTACAAGGCAGTTCTTACAAAGTTAATATACATCAAACACTTGGAAACACATTGTAATTACCATATAAGAATTGTTACAGTGAAATTTGTTGCATAAAGGATTTTCCTGCATATTTACCCATTTTAATGCAATTATATTGATAGTTAAAGGGCAGTCCACCCTTGAAAAAATGTTTTTATATAACATTCCCCCTGCCCCCCCAGCCCCAACCGCTATATTTTTATTATTAGGAAGTGCCCCAAACTTACTTACCTTCCTTACTTCCCTCTTCCTCCGCCACACTGCCAGGCCCTCTGCTTGCGAGAAAAAACAAGCAGAGGGCAGGACCGGCAGTCGCGAATGTGATTGGCTGAGCGGCAGCCAATCATGGATGCGGCTGCCGGGAGTTAAGTGCAGTGGAAGAAAGAGGGAAGGTAAGTAATGTTTGGGGCACTTTCTAATAATAAAAATATAGCGGTTGGGGCTGGGGGGACAGGGGGAATGTTATATGTAAAGGATTTTATGCTACGGGGAGGGAGAGGGAGGGGGAGGGAGAGAAGGGCTGCAGTACGAATGCCAAATTTCTCCCGGAGGCCAGATAGGAGGCAGAGTCCTATATGGACTCTGCTATCCTCCTGGTGGGCAGTTTTTGGGACTTTGGGGGGGACTACAGGAGAACCATATGGAACTGGGATGTGAGGTAAGGATTTTATTACACTACATGATGGGGCCATTACTGGGGGGATTATAGTTTTGGGGGTGGACATTAGAGATGTCCGAACTTCGCAAAATCTGTAAACTTTGCAAAAAAAGTAAAAAATGATCGAAAATACGGGAAATCCTCGTAATTTCGAAAATACGTTATTTCCCGCATTTTCGAAAATACGAGAATTCCTCGTAATTTCGAAAACTTTCGAAAATACGTGTTTCCCGTATTTTCGAAAATACGAGAAATCCCCGTAATTTCGAAAATTCTCGAAAATACGTATTTCCCGTACTTTAAAAAATACGAGAAATCCTCGTAATTTTGAAAAATTTCGAAAATACGCGAAACCCGCGATTCGGTAGTTTGGAAGGCGGAAAATCCGGAAAAATCCGCCGTTCGCGAACTGGATAAATCCACGGCGGATCCAGGTTCGGATCCGCGAACCAGCCATCCCTAGTGGACATGCCCTTAAGTTTTTTTTATTTTTAGAAAAAGAATAAACCAAAAACAGAGGTTTCAATTAAATCAGATTGAACTAAAATGTAATATTGTTTATCCACCTGTCACTAAAACGTGTTTAAACACTTCCTTCCCCACAATCGGGCAATTGTCAGGTTTTTTCGCAAGCTACATTGGAGGGTTACAGACAATTTGGGGGGGGACTACAGGAGAACCATATGGAACTGGGATGTGAGGTAAGGATTTTATTACACTACATGATGGGGCCATTACTGGGGGGATTATAGTTTTGGGGGTGGACATTAGAGATGTCCGAACTTCGCAAAATCTGTAAACTTCGCAAAAAAAGTAAAAAATGATCGAAAATACGGGAAATCCTCGTAATTTCGAAAATACGTTATTTCCCGCATTTTCGAAAATACAAGAATTCCTCGTAATTTCGAAAACTTTCGAAAATACGTGTTTCCCGTATTTTCGAAAATACGAGAAATCCCCGTAATTTCGAAAATTCTCGAAAATACGTATTTATTTTCGAAAATACGCGAAACCCGCGGTTCGGTAGTTTGGAAGGCGGAAAATCCGGAAAAATACGCCGTTCGCGAACTGGATAAATCCACGGCGGATCCAGGTTCGGATCCGCGAACCAGCCATCCCTAGTGGACATGCCCTTAAGTTTTTTTTATTTTTAGAAAAAGAATAAACACAAAACAGAGGTTTCAATTAAATCAGATTGAACTAAAATGTAATATTGTTTATCCACCTGTCACTAAAACGTGTTTAAACACTTCCTTCCCCACAATTGGGCAATTGTCAGGTTTTTTCGCAAGCTACATTGGAGGGTTACAGACAATTCGAGGGTTACCAAACGCTATATTCGATGGTTACTATAATTGGCAGCTACATTTTAGGTTTACCAAAAACAAACTCTAAATTCGATATGTTAGTGTAATAAAATCCTTACCTCACATCCCAGTTCCATATGGTTCTCCTGTAGTCCCCCCCAAAAGTCCCAAAAACTGCCCACCAGGAGGATACAGAGTCCATAAGGACTCTGCCTCCTATCTGGCCCTCCGGAGAAATTTGGCATTCGTACTGCAGCCCTTCTCCCCCTCCCCCTCCTCCCCCTCCCTCTCCCTCCCCTCCCTCTCCCTCTCCCTCCCCTCCCCTCTCCCTCCCCGTACATAAAATCCTTTACATATAACATTCCCCCTGTCCCCCCAGCCCAACCGCTATATTTTTATTATTGAAAGTGCCCCAAACATTACTTACCTTCCTCTTTCTTCCGCTGCACTGAACTCCCGGCAGCCGCATCCGTGATTGGCTGCCGCTCAGCCAATCACATTCGCGACTGCCGGTCCTGCCCCTCTGTGTTTTTTCTCGCAAGCAGAGGGCCTGGCAGTGTGGCGGAGGAAAGAGGGAAGGTAAGTAAAGTTTGGGGCACTTCCTATAATAAAAATATAGCGGTTGGGGCTGGGGGGGCAGGGGGAATGTTATATAAAAAACATTTTTTCAAGGGTGGACATGCCCTTTAACTATCAATATAATTGCATTTAAAATGTGGTAAATATGCAGGAAAATCCTTTATGCAACAAATTTCACCTGTAACAATTCTTATATGGTAATATTACAATGTGTTTCCAAGTGTTTGATGTATATTAACTTTGTAAAACTGCCTGTAATTATAACATCTTGTTTATCCTCTAACTAGACGCAGGGCTTACTACTGAGAGCCTTACACTGATGGTGACTGAGGATTTCCCTGTACTAACCATCTCCCAAGCCCTAAACCACGAATTACACCCAAATTCCTGACCTTAGGACCATTATTGTCTCAACGTGGATGATCAAGTGCAATAAGGATAATATACAGACCTATTATTTTCTACCTGGAAGTGCCCTGGGAACTGTATGCTGGGACTTGTTACTCCTTCTGGAAGAGCCCTAAGCAAAGCTAATAACATCTACTTGTAGCAAAGCTTGTCTATAGGATGGGATCTGGACAACCATCTATTGGGCCTTGGACCATAAACTGTTAGCACCCTGCCTTCTATCTTGCTGGCCTGGTGGGACCATCTGCTATAAATGTAATTCCCAGGCCACTGTATCATTGCTTGTACTGATATTTTTCTGTATCATTATAATTACTTATAAATAAATATACAGTTATAAAACACATTTGTTTCTGTGTTGTTAGGGATAGTACAATGGTGGTTATTTAACGGTGCAATTAGATGTGTGGGACATTTTAGAGATGGGTGCAAGTCCATGGAAATATTTAGCTCATCCTGCTATATCACAGTTTTCACATTTGTTCAGGGGAACTGAAAGGAGAGACAGTGCAGAGCTGCGATTGTGGTTCAGTAAGTAGCTCCGGAGACGAAATGGAAACAAGAACAAGTTCTCCTGTCTCAATTACAATTAAATTTTAGCAAGGAAGGGTCTTTTTTTAAATGATCTATTTCTTTAAGGACTGGTGACACTATTTATTATTAATATTATTATTATTGTTATTATTAAGAGGATGAAGACCGAAGAAAAGGACAGTAGGGAGGCAGGACCAAGGGGGGGTAAGAGCGTTAGGTTGATAGTCCAAATGGGGGGCAGGACCAAGGGGTTTCAGGCCCATAGGCAGAAGAGTGGATGGGTGACAGAACCAAAGTGTGGAAAGAATTGTACCATGTTAGCCCATTGATGAAAGTGAAGACATCTGGATATAAAGTATTACCTTTTATTGGCTAACTAAAATGATTGAAAATGCAGCTTTTGAAACACGTAGGCTTCTTCCTCACATGATAATACTGAATCTTGTAATGCCACACCATTTTATACATACTAGAACAAGACTTTCTGACATTACACAATGTTATCTTTTGCCCCATACCTGGCAATGGTTGTTGTAAATAAAACAGTAATAACACAATGACACAGAAGCAAGGGTTCAACAAATGGTCAGACACACTTCACCTTAAGTGTCAATGGAGGGGTCTGGTATAAAATAGAAATTTATGGGTTTGGGTGGTTGTGAGGAATTTGGTCTTATTAATAATAACTACTGTAGGCAGTAAAGCGTAAACCAGAATTAATATTTTTTTCTCGAAATACAGGTTGACATAAATGTAGCCATTGGTTCTTTTCAATTTCTTTCATTGTTTCCTATTGTTTTTTTTTCCTGTTGCCTACAGTACTAACACTCCCACTAGGCCTCTTGATTGCCTATTATTCTATCTGATAGATCCAATCCCTTGGCCATGAAATAAAACAAACATTAGGATTTTCCTACTAGATAAAATACAGTATATGCTTTTTCAAAAGGAGGATCTTTAATGTTATGGAACTGATCAAGAGGGTGAACTGTAAGGTGAAGGTTAAGCTCTTTTCACAATAATGGAAACTGATTGAGTTTAATGATTACTTCTTCTTGCATAAAAAAAAAAATATTATATAAAACTGTCTGGAATGGTTAGAAGCATCATTCTCACTTGATTATTTGAATGAGATAAGTTTCAACCAGTGAAGTCTGAAATTTAATCAGTATTCTCAACCCGTACAACATACAGTATTGAATAACGGGAGGCAAAATTTCACCCCAGCATGCTGTATTTTAAATGCATATAGCTAATAATAGTACAAATAGCATTGTAGGCTGAGGCTATCATTGGAATATGTATATTTGGCCAAACATTACAAACATTCTTTAATGTTTTTTCTTCTAAAAGAAATATTTTTAGAACTCCTACCCTACAATTTAAATGCCAATGACAAGTGAATGGTGGAAACATGGATTTTTATAGCAGGGGTGGGGTGGGTGATGGCACAAAATAAATTTGCCATAATTGTCTGTTGCTGCTCGGCTGACCAGTGTATATCAGTAAAAGAGATCAGAGGAGCACAATGCATCTAATCCAAATTTATGTATTTTGCTCAATAAACATGATACACTAACAGTGTCCTCTCTCTCTCTTTACGTTGGTAGGGGGTACTTGGAGGATTGCAACTACACATTATGTCCAGTTGCTCGCCCTGGATTGCTAAAGGGAACAAATATTTATTTTGACCAGATTGTACATTATCAGTGAGATTCACTACCTACCAGATTCAATACCAGTTTTAGAATCCTGAACAAGATTAACTCATGCAGTTTTTAACGCAAGGTATCAGCTGGTGTTAAAAAGTCGCTATGAAAGGTGCCCCCAACATTGCCAATTATCTGTCTCCCAAGATTTCTAACCAATGTCAGATAATATATCCTTTGTTTTCCCGTACAAGAAGTGGTCTCTCAGTCCTTCTTTTTTATTGAAATACATATAGTGCACCTTCCTTGAGATCTTAAATACAACACAAAACAAACACAAAACATCGAAACTAATGTGATTAAAAAGAAATAGCTAATAATAACTAAGTGTATGAACAGATAATGTTTGAAACACTTGTTTCTAGCAAAACTTTACTTTAGGGACTTTTACGGGTCTGTCAGCCCAGGTGAAAGAGAGCAGCTCAGTGGGATATGAAACCCAATAGAAAATTAGCCATACAAAAATCAAGTATTTCTTAAAAAAGCGATAACAAAAAGGATAAATAGACACAGACTAATGTCATTATCACAAAGCTTGTTGTTTATTGTAGTGCTTCCAG
This sequence comes from Hymenochirus boettgeri, assembly GCA_019447015.1. Classification (NCBI taxonomy): domain Eukaryota; kingdom Metazoa; phylum Chordata; class Amphibia; order Anura; family Pipidae; genus Hymenochirus; species Hymenochirus boettgeri. The sequence goes on along the minus strand of CM033469.1, from coordinate 103,042,021 downwards.
TCTCTAGTTTTGCTCTTTAACAACTTTTTATTCCTACCCTATTCCCTTTTTCTGTATCACCCAGTTAATTGTACCCATTCACATCCAATGGTTTTCTTATAATGGGCCATATTATTAATCCGCAGTATTAGAAACTTCCGATTAAGGGGGTTATCCTAAGGTACGCTGTATCTGTATTCGTACAATACCATGAAGTAGCAAATACTGCAATGGTATTGTAGGGTGATCGTAAAATTACGATCGTGACATAAATTTATGACTGCAGTCATAGATTTACGTCTGAAGATGTAACTTTACTTTACAGCAACGATCGCATAGTAGCAATACCGCACCTTTATAAAAAGGCCCAATGTGTTCTATCTGTTTAATTTCTTAGGGATCCCTCTAAAATGAGTGCACTATCCTAACAGGCTTATTTATCAGTTGGGGAAGTGCTAAATGTTAAAAAAAATCCTCTGACTAATCTTGGGTCTCCTTCATCCAGATACCCCAACTCCACCGCTTGCTTCTCCTTTAGTTAAGCTCAGTTTGTCACCAGGCAATCAGGTTCTGAAACATAATTGTGTCCCCCAGGATTTCTAAGTGCAAGGTTCTGCACTGAGGCCTGGGACACCCGGAGTTAGCAGACACTAGGTAATAACAGACTGACAAGATGAGGCAGTGATAAAGCAGAGCTGAGGATCAACAATCAAGTTCATCACAGAACAAGGGAATACATACTGAAGGGTCAGGAAGGTAAGGCCAGTACAGGCAGAAGGTCAGTCCAAGTTTTGATTATGTATAGAAGCGACGCTGCCATTACACTGTAAGGCCATGCTGTTGCTTAGAGTATGTGGAGCACAAAGAGGACCAACGTGTCCGGACCGTAAAGTTGTAGCAGTCGCGCTAACTATCCACTGGAAAGGCAATTGCCATTTCTGGAAATGCTGTGAGGCACCATTGTTTGTATTTCAGTTTGCATCATGCTGTGTCATGAAGCTCCCCCAGATTCCATCAAAGGTTGTGACAACTGTATATACTTATACTAACAATCCATTTGTGCAGGTGAAGCTCTTAATAGTGCAAGCAAAGAGTATATCTTATGGTGGATCCTCTCAGCTGTGGATTACAAATTGTGTTTATTCCCATTTGTTTGATGTGCGCTCTATGCATTGTGGATTATGTTACAAATTACAATTTAATTCCTATTCCCTTTTTTTTGTATCAAGATGGACTATTTAAATGCTTGATGTAGCATATTGGGTCAGCAGTAAATAACTGCTGTTATTTACAAAGTATATAGTAATTGAGGTTGAATATAAGGGATAATACGCTACCTACAGTGTGAGATATAAGGATTTACGCCACCAAGGAGTTCCATGACAATATAAGCACAAGGCCCAGGCCGAGTGCTTTTATACAGGGCATGGAACTCCGAGGGGAAGTAAATCCATATTACCACTGTAGGTAGCGTATTATTACTTATAATACATAAGGCCAGCCAAATAAACCTGTCCACTACCAGTCTCTCCCCCTCCCTGTATAAGTAATTTATATAGGAATCCCTGTTTAGTGTATAAATAGTTAATTACGGTTCCTATTGAAAAGTGAAAGAAGGACCGAACATCGTCTTTCAACAATAAACAGGTTTTCCTATATAAATGAATAATACAGGGAGGGGGGACAGGGGGAGGGGCAGTAGAATACAGGAAGTCACTCAGTGACATCACTGAGTGATTGTAATATAGATTCTCGCCACTGCACCTCCCCATTGAAAATGCCTACCTTATGATTATAAGACATATACCCATCTAGTCCAACCTTTATCCCTCCTATTTAACCTTACCTGAAGATGAAACTTCTTTTCTTCTAATCTTAAGGATGTCCATGTGTCCTCTTATGACCGTTAGTGACAATGCACAAGATAGTTTACTTTATGGCCCATTAATATATTTGTATAAGGTGATCATATCCCCACGCAAATGCCACTTCTCCAATGAAAACAGCCCTAACTTGAAGACTAAGGGGCATATTTATAAATGGCCATTACTTTTTGTTTCGGGAAAAAAAGAAGCTATTAACATGATTTATAAAAATGCATTGCGCTAAGTACAGTATCGTGCAAAGAGAGCTCAAATTGTTTATGTTTTATTGTATATTATTAGGGGTTGGGGGTTTCTTGGTGGTTTAAATGGATATGTTTTTATGACTTTTCGATATGGTAATCGGTGTGTATCAAAAATAAACTTCATTTATATGCAGCAAACATGTGTTTTATTTCCAGTGCTTTGCAGGTTGAGAGATATATATTAAGATGCGGTGAGTGCTTTTAAAAGGGGAACTTTGTGGCCTGTCTAGGGCCACGTATTTATAAATGGTAACATATATTAATATCCCCAGCACCGCCTATATTGAGAAAGAGGTTTACGGCACCTATTTATGTGTTTTATTAGTTCACACTGATTCATTAAAAATATGATAGAGGTCAGTCCAGTGCGCAGAGGATCGAAGTCAGAAGCTGGCAGGAAAGTTGGTAACAGAATTTCAGAAAACAAACACACCGCTATCTGAAGAGAACCAAATGCTATATCGGGCACAGATGGGAAAAGCCAGGGTGATTTAAACCAGAGCTGACCAATGACAAGGCAAAACAGAGTAAGGTAAGATGATTGGCCAATTAGCCTCTTCCCCCAGCCATAATCAATGACAGCTTGCAGTGAGAGGGAAATGATGCATGCTCCTGAGTGACCAAGACACAAGCTCAACCAAAGCACCCTGGGACTTGACGGAAACAAGAAGGAGCGCCGGATGGTAAGTGAGCTGACAAAAATATTCTTTATTAACTGTACAGTTTCATTCCATATACTAAATAAAAAGCTTTGATTCCTCCTTCTGCACTACAAGGTTTCCTAAGGGCAATTGTTTTGTTACAGGCCAAAATAGCCTAAATACAATATATTAACTTGGTTTATATATTAGCCCATATACTGTTTAAAATGAAGTATTCATTTTTTCCCTACCGTGTATATACCTGTATAATTAGTAAAATATTTGGATTTTATCAAAATTTATTGGATTCATTGAGCCTCTGGGAAAGTGGTGAATATGTAAAGTTATTATAGATTTTGCAGAGTTACTTTGTTGCAGTAAGTGAAAGATTAGTTTAATTAGCAGACTCTGAGCTGTAAGACCAAATTGGATTGATTAAGAGAGATATGGAAAATATTTACAATTTACACATTTTCTCTTCCTCTGATAAATCAAATTTGCAATTACGGATTCAAAATTCCCCATAGCTTTCCAGAAATTCCTTTACTGTGTTTGCACTGTGTTATGTTACTGCCTGCTGAGAGACCAGCAGAATGGTGGGATACATTTCCAGCCCTTCGTATGTCTGTCGTGCTTTTTTAAGCATTCATCTGTTAAGTTTTAAAATTACAGAGCTTTGAACAGGAAAACTGTCACCAAAGATGCTTTAAGTTAAAGAGCAAAATAACCAAAAAAATAATTTATTTAAAAATAATTCTACTTGCTGTACCACGTTTAACATTACTTTTTGTTAATGCTATATGATAAAGCATTAAAGCTTAAAGACAAGTAAGCCTAAGAACAACATTGAATCAGAGGTAGATGTCCTTGATATAAAAGCAGTAATCTGTGTCTCACCTCTCATTTTGATATGGTTGCTGATAATTTCTAACATGGGGTTTGTGTTTTATGTCCCAACATCCCGTATCACACAGTTTGGTCACTGACCATTATGTTCATTACACATGCTCAGTCCTAAGATACTGCAGGAACTTGTTACAGTAGGTCACATCAACTTAGTAGCCTCTAGCCAATCATTTTACTGAGGTCAGGGGTGTGGCTAGTCACGGTACATACACACAGTTATTTACCCAGTTCTTCAGGGAGTTACATTTACTTTAATTCTATTTCAAGTGAGTAGAGAGATTTTACACTTTTGGTATTTTCACATTTTGAGTGTGAAAAAATTGGGTTTAGTTCTCCTTTAAGCATGTATCTCTCAATTTTAAAATCTTTGAATCCCTTACCTTGTAGCACAGAACATTGGGCCATATTTATCAAATATCGTATTGTTTTTTTTACGTCGACATAAAAATACGATCGGTGATAGTTATTTTATGATATCGATCGTAATTCTATGATATCGCCATCGTAAATCTACGGTGCTGGAATTGTAGAATAAGGATCGTTATCATAGATAACGATCGATATCGTAGAATACAATCGTTTTTTTAGACGACGCGCGATTCCTTCAATTTTTAAAGGAGCCGCGCAGTTGTCGTAAATAACGATCATTATTCTACGTTAACATCATTATTCTAACATACCGATCGTTATTCAACAATACCGGCAACGTAGATTTACGGTAGCGATATCAATAAATAACGATCTCTTGAAGAAGAGATTTACCAGAGCCTGTGTGGGTCACGTAAGTATTTAATGGCAGCTATGAGCTGGCGTTAAATGTGTACGCAAAACGAGTCACACAACCTATGGTAAAAGGCTACTGCGGCTGCACGATTATTAATCACCTTAACGCCTCACATATATTGCAATATTGTTTCTCACATGGTCAAGGTTGTTTCAGTGTAATTTTAGTTAACTTGGTATGAAAATTGATTTACATTTCTACTTGTTAGATAACAGTATCTGTTGTATTCAGTTGGATCAACTGCTTGAAGTTTAGTTCTTGAACGTTTCGCTATGTCATCCGCCTCGCTTTCTCAATTCAGAATGAATTGTTTTTTTAGGTTTTCTGACCTGACTAATTAAGGTACAATTGATTCTGTACTTAATGTTGACCATTTTTAGTCAATTGAATGATATTGTAGGAAAAAAGAAAAATAAGAACTATATTCACATCCATTACACAGACATGTCCCTGTATTGGGATTTTATACAAAAAACAAATCAGGGACGTACGATCCCGGTATTGTACGATCACCGGTTTGTATGGGCGATCGTATGATCACGTCACATTGGCATCCTCAAAATACTGAGGCCAAGAAGTCTTCGGGAATTTCATAGAAGATGCATTGTTGTGACAATTATACTTTAAAGGTAAGCAAAGATGGATAGACAGTTATAACAGGACAGAGCATTAGATGGTCCACACTTCAAGAGTGGTAACACATTAGCCCTAGATGTGTACAGGTAAAACTACAGGTTTCTTTTTTGCCCAGTGTTTTCAGTATATCCCAGTATAAAATAAGCTGGTATTTTTTATCATTACACAAAAAAAATCAGGTTACATTATATTCATCCACAACTATTATGCCAAACCCAGTGTTGAATGAAGTTCTCCATTATTTCAGAATTTTGGTGATGAAGAAGCTTTTTTGCAATCTGTATTGAAAAACTTGAAGAAACCATAAACCAGAAAAACATAAAGGAAATATATGACTTTTGTAATAAAATAATTTAACAGTCACTTTTTTAACTCCACATTCAGTAAACACTTTCCATAGATTTGTATAATAATCCAGTTATTCAGATTTACTCTGCTTGCGTACAGTATGTAGCTGCATAGAACATTTCCTGTGGGGTAGACAAATAAACAGTCATTTTTCCCTATCCTTGCTATTTATTCCATATTACTCAACAGATGCTAAGTTCACAGTTTATCATTAACAACACTCATGGCACAGCAGATCTCGGTATTGTAACTGCATCACACTATAGTCAGAGTTGATTATAGTACAGGCTTAATCAAATTTAACAGGTAACATCTGTAACAATGTAATTAATGGATATGTTCATCATTCTTTCCTTTAGCAAATAAATACATTCACAGTTTGTTTCCTTAGAATTCTTGGTTTGATTTCTATAAGGCAGTTGCTACAAATCATACAGTACACTCTACTACAGTATACATTCATATAGGCAAAGGCATTCCCTGTTACAAGCTTCTTTTACTGTTTTGTAATTTTTCCTTACATTTCTTATGTGTTTTATCCTTTGATCCTTTCTATTACTTTTCTTCCTTTGCCTCCCATTGTTGCTTCCCAAGTACCCTTTTTAATTTTATTTACATATCTCTTATTTCTTATAAGCCAAAATATTATGCTACCACCAGATATACATGTCACCGTAAGAATTTTTGGACACACTGAAAATAATTTACTTTTGTGTTTTTCCTGTTTTGTGGTGGCATTTCCTGGGCATTTTCCCATTTGAGTTCCCTCTTGAAGCTTCTGCTACTGGCAGCAGAAGGGGAAAACAAGTTTGGTTTCCCAGGTCTACTGGCCATTGTTTTTGTTAATTTAAAATCAACTGTGTGCACATCAAAATTAGATTTTGTGCGGTACATGTCATATTATGTTATTTTATTGGTTAGATTTTTGTGTGCAAATCAATTTACACTACAGTATTGTGTTTCTACTGGCCAAGGATATTAAATGTAAGGAGATGTTGTAGATGATCCCAAACCACACAGGAGCTCTGTTTCTATGTGGAAAGAAAGGGGATGTGTGCTTCCTGGATTCCTTGTGTTTGGTGCATGGCCCAATGCGTTAGTAAGTGGCTTTACTATCTATGGGGCAGTTTACATATACAGGTCAGTGTGTACTGTTAGACACTGCGTTTATATATACAGCACCGCATTAACTGTTTGTATAAGTAATCACTTTAAATGTATAGGGTACCAGTAATACCTTATAAAGTATAGGGGGGCAATAATAACTGTATAAAGTATAGGGGGCCAGTAATCACTGTATAAGTATAGGGCCCAGTAGTCACTGTATAAGTATAGGGGCCCAGTATCACTGTATTAAGTATGGGGGAAGTAATCACTTTATGAAAAAGATTCTAGCTGCATTTTATGCAACTAGCATATAGCAGTTATTTCCAACCAGCACTGTGAGCTGTGACATCATCAGCATGATTGCTCCACTCCCATGGCCGAGACACGAGCATGCCCAGTTTTATCTTATGCTGTAACTATCTTTAAAAAGCATCAGAAGATTGGTTTTGTAGGGTGGGGCTTCTTACACAGCACATGTGACTGTATGCACTTGTTTATCCTGACTGTCTTGGTGTAACTTTAAAAGCCTATAGCTTAGAACAAGAGAAACTAAGATATCATCATAGACCAGTAGAGAGATTCTTTTAAATAGAGAACCTTGTATATGACCACAGTTACACTTAAAGATTCTGACTGTTATTTTTTAAAGATCACCCTACACACAGTTCCAGCTGCACATTTTCTTCAACTCCCTATACTTTAGTACATGGAGCCAATCACAGGCAGTGACATTTTTGGCAGTTCCAAGTGATCCAGAGGCCTTGGGAATATTTGGAACTGCAGTACACACTTAAACGATAAGTGGCTATTCCTTTGAATCCAAAAGAATCGCACAAAGTGTGTACCCAGCTTTACTTTTAGCAGTGTTTGTAAATGTGGTATCTGTGTTGTTTCCAACTATAATTTGACAACCTACACTGGAACTATAAATGTTTTTTCAAACCAGATTCACTTACCCTGCCAGCCTTTGCCACATTCACTGCTAATATAGTGTAACCCTATGCAAATGCATGGAAATACAGCAGTAAGTTATAGTCCTTTAAAGTCCTGTAGTCTGGGGTTCTTAGATATAACATGATATCCTGTTCCATATACGAGTTGCCTTTTATACTTTCATACACAAGTGCCTAGTTTGTTGTCAGAACAAAATCTGGAAATAACCTTAAAAAAATATTAAAAAAACAATGTTAATATGTTGTCTGCTAAACAGGAGGGATAATTGGCAAGGTACATTTTGTACAACATATTGGTTCATTTAAAGTCAATCAAGTGAAACATTATCATACAATCCCAAAACAAGAGGAGAACATATCTAGTTAAACCCCTAATATTTCTCTCTGTGTTATAATATTTATATTATATGTAATTGCTTAAAACACAACACAACCACACACAATCTAGATTATCTTACATTCATAACATGTTGCATTAGAGACGCCAAAGACCGCACTGTTTAACAAAAATATTCTCCTGACCAAATTTATGCTTTTTTTTTGTTCACTTTTAACTTTTTCAGATTTTTTTCATGCTCTCAAAGCAGCTAACATTTCTAATATGATACAATACTGCCCCCTACAGCTTAAAGTAGCAATGTTAAATGCACCCTGTTGAAATAACAGCATCTACATGAAAAACATCCTACATTGCAAAAAACTCTTATTTTTAGCATCACCATTCCAGATAATTAATATATTGTGCAATAGGTTAACATATTCTAGTTTATCTTTACAATGAACCATTGAGTTCTAATAATATTACAGTTTTTGCAGTATTCTGTATACATTGTCTTGTATAAATTGCCTTTGAATATAAGACTTTTTTTTCATGTGAAGGAGAATTTCAATCACATTGTACATAATGTCTTAAATTCTCGTCCAAACCCCGGTGACTAATCATTATAGCTAGAAAGAAAAGGAACACAAAGTTATGCACAGGAAGTAGATAAGGATATGTAGAACATGCTACATATGTTACAGCAGCAATAAAAACATAGATATTAGACATCACTGATATACAAGGCACCCACTGGTGGTATGGGTGCAATGATTGATGAACCGGTTTTAAATAACCTGTTTCGATTCAGAGTGGCAGTTCGAAAATCCATGTGTTAGGAACTTACCTGCATCACCGCTCCCACGCCTCTATGCACTTCCGGGGGGGGTGGCGGAGACCCCTGGGCTCGAGCATTCAAATGCCAGTGTCCTCCTGGACCCGGCACCGGATTGTAGCGTTTTGCTACTTCAGTGGATTCCTTTCCTGTTCTAAACTTGCTTTCCTGTAAACTTACTTACCCTGACAGTTTGCTGTTGTGTCACTCACCTCGCCAGTTCCAGTGGAGTCACTTACCTTGCCAGTTCCGCAGCATCTTGGTATCCAGTTCCAGCACCCTAGTGTCCAGCATTCAATTCCCATCAGCTTAATCTGCTCCTGTATCTAAACAATCAGACCTTGGTCTCCTCCTGAAGTTTACCTGTAAGTACCCCCGCCCTCCACGAATTTGCTACACCTGAATCCAGAATTCGAAATTTTCAAAGAAAATCGAATATTAGAAATCAAACATTTGAAATTTCCATCCAAAATTGGAAATTTCTATAGCACTTCGAAAAATTCCAATAACATTGGATTCAAATCAGATTTTTTAATTTTCGGAACTCCAATAGGTTCTGCAAACCACTATCGTAACGAAACCACCAGTTTCTTCAATTTCTACTGATAATCCCCAAATGATCCTGCTGTGATGAGCAGATAGAAATGTCTTTATGTATTATAAATTTGCATTGTTGCCAATCATAGAGGTGTTAGGATTCGAATTTCAATAATTAATTATTACTTGGTCAGAGGCGATAATGTCCATTGAATATTTTTTTTCTGCATATTTCCATTTATTTGATTGTCACACTGCTGGATTACTGCCTGCGTTAAACTAACCAAGAAAAAAACACGTCTGATTCTGATTTCTGAATATCATCTTTTTTTTTAGGATTATAGCCAAAAACGTATTCATGTCCAGGAAACGTAAGGCAGTTCTTGTACATAATGTAAAATTAGAGAGAAGAACATTTTGTGCATACAGAAACTAGAGTATTGTGCATATTGCGTACAGAAGAAGAAAACGATCATGTGTCTTGTTCCTCATATCTTGCAATATGGAAATGAATGTGGCCTGTTAGAACAGAGTGGAAGCTTCATGTGACAGGTATGAGTTCCATTAATGAAAAAGAAAATCTATTCTCTGTATGATGTATTAATCAATCTATTTAATTATCAAACTGTTACCATTCTGTATTTTTATCTTTATCATTTGGAGGGCAGCACGCTGTAAAATCAGCAGTCGACTCTTCCTCCCCTGTGATGTTGTTACCCTGTTTCCAGCAGTGCATTGCAGGGATGAGGGCCGTTGTGATGCAATGACGTCACTCACACTGGCTGTGACACATAAAAGGCTTGCCATTTTAGTTATGAACAGGGGGAAGTAGGACTGTTTTTTTTCCCACCACGGCAGAGTTAGATCAGCTACAACAGCAGGTGATGGAGCAGATGGCAGAAAAGGACGGGAGGCTGAGCAACTTTTGGGACAGAAGAATTCCCAGGAAAGATATCCCAGGATCAGCGCCTCCAGCAAGCCAGTCTCCTGAAAGCAGGTAAGTAAGCCGTCTACTAGGTCTGTACATCTCTTTGCAGGGGGGGGCACAGTTCCCAAGCCCACCAGGGGCAAGTAGTGCACTAGGAGCAAACAAGCAGCTCCAGTGCTCACACCTGAGGTTACCGCCAGGGGATGGGAAGGGCTCTGTGGGGCTGCACCTTCTAATAATGGAAGGGTGTTCACAACAATCTATCCTTAGGATCTATCCTTCCCTCAGTGAGTTATTGGTACCAGCTGAAATGTGACTGACAACAGTGCCTGGAGGCAACCCAGGGCAAATTGGAGTGTGTGGATACACATGCAGGCCACCTCTCGGCTAGGAGGGGACCTGAGAAGTGCAGGCCCGGCACCTTTGGAGGCTTGGAGAAGGGATCGGTAGGACACCATCACGGAGCCCTCGCGGCACAGGAGCGGGGTAGGTCACAGAGGAGTCACCGTAGGGGACAGTTATCGACTCATGACTAGAAGACTGAGGAATGCTCCCGTTCTCACTCCAGGGCATCCAGGAGGAGGCACCTGCGGGAAGGGGGACACAGATTCTGAACCTCTTCCTCTCCAACAAGAAGGCACATCGCCACAAGTACAGGAGAGGATCCCGGCCTTCACACAAGGATGGCTCTAGCCACAGCCAGCCACCCCAGACCTGGTTCCACCCTTCAACCAGCCTCTGCACTGCCTGCACCGGTGATACCACTATGGGGACCCAGAGCCGGGGCTTGGGGCAGAGCAGCGAGCCGGGCTACAAGAACAAAGGGCCACGGCAAGCTATGCTAAGAAGCCATGTTTGACAAGGTGGGGGAACCTGACATGGGTTCGGACACCCCAAACACAGCTCCAGGGGGGCGTTGGTGCTCCCGTCTGTGCCAACTCCTCCCAATACAGAGGCATATAAGAGGCATACTTCTGTCCCGTTGGTTCTCATCTGTCAGAGGAAACTAGAGAAGAGTGGTAAAGGGGAGTACATGACATACGGTTCCCCCATCTCCACTGATAGCCGATCTATTGACAGGAAAGGAGATTGAAAAGGGTAACGAGAAGGAACTAAAATGACCAAGACATTTGGAAACTGGGGTCCAAAAATAGAATCCCAAATTTAACCAGCACACGTCTCCTCGGGGTCTGTTGGTGCAAGCTCAGCATATTCACCTCTGTACCCAAAATTGCAAGACGAGCACAGCAAAATATGATGCATTTTCTGCCACAACACTGGCTCTTTTTCATTCAGATAAAAAGCAAGGTTTCGGATCACTCTGGATCCTTTGTCAAGCCAACAAGATTGTAATGCTTCATTTCCTTTTATTCCTTTTATTTATATGCCATCTAGTGGTTGAAACATTGTTACATAGTACATTTGGTAACAAATTTTTACCAAATGTACATTCAGTTAAAATGAATACATTATAATATAACAATAACACTTAAAACAAACCTAAACCAAATACCTCCATTAATTCCTTGTTTAAACCTCTTGGTTGCAGGCTATACAATTTGCATATCCACCAGCTTCACAGTAAGAAGATCCATCTTTCTATCACCAACATCGCCTTTTTCTAGATATACATGCTTCAAAACCTGAAACCTAAATTGGACCGTATGGCCTTCTCTATCAAGTGCTCTGCCACCGGATTCTATGATTTTTTTTCTAATATCCCGCTTGTGTTTATTCAGCAGGACCTTCAGTGTCTAGATATCTGGCCCACGTAATTTTCCACACGGCATTTTAAAGCATATACCCAATTTGACGTTATACACGTTGGTATCCCTTAATTCAAAATTTTGTACCTTTCGTGGGGTGATAATGATATCTCCTTTATAATGCAATTATTACAGTGAGAACAACTCAAACACGAAATGTACCCTCCTTTTGGTTTCCTGTCAATGTGGTTGGAACATTTACTTGTTTTGGGCCCAATCTACACTCACCAGTTGTCCCTTATTGAAATGTGATTTCTTATTTGGAAACTGGGTCCAGGCATTTTGCGTGCTGGAGATTATGTGGGGAAGGGTCACCCTGAACAATGCACTGATCTCTTGTTTACCTCAATAAGATTTTAGGGCCTACAAGATTCCCGTACAACAAGAGTTTAGGACCAACATCTGGTCCTTTGGTAGATGTAGGGTGGAACTCATAAGCTACTGATGCCTTGGTTGTCTCATGATAGCCCCAAAGCCCCCTTCCCCTCTTCCTCGCCACCACAGAGTTATTTTAAACCCAATCAGCTAGAGGCCCCTGCTGGCTGTATAATGAAGAGCAATGTCATTTTGGTCCATTGCAGGTTCAAACATGACTTCCAGTGACTCACCTGTTTTCTTGCCAAAGTTCACAGCCAAACCCCCCATCTTCAGTGGGCAAGAGAACTGGTTAGCGTGCCATGATGGAAGGTGGGCTTGCGCCTACCCCATGAGGGAGGAGAGACCTTGTTTCACTTGCGGTTTCTTAATTCTTTTGTTTATTCACCAGTTTCCTCATATTTGCAAAATTTTAAAATCAGTTTATGTTTGCTACAGTAAAACTTATACTGAGCCTGGGAGAGGTGCTGGACCATACTCAGAGCCCCCCTTCCCCAACTTACAGATTTCCCCCCTGGGAGTGGTGTCCAAGAAGGCGGTCCAAGCAGGATAAACAATGGTGGAGTTGCACTCTATCCACTGTGGTGCAGACACCTCGTAGGTTCTTCCCTTTGGAACCAGCAGCAGCTTCATAGGAAAAAAGTCACACGTTTGGACGTGTGATGTTGTGGTTCACAATAAAGTTTTCTAAAGATTTGGAGTGCGACCCTCAGTTATCTTTTTTCCTATGTCCAAGAGGAGCCAGGAAAATTTCAGGGTTAATACATCATCTGCCCTACCCCAAGAGCTCCAGTGTTAATGATGGTATCATCTAAGGCACTAGCATCTGTTTCATATGTATCCCTTGATAGGTGGTAGAGCTAGTCAGAGAGGCAGGGCAGGGAGCACTGTTGGCAAAATCTGACATGAGTTGCCTTTAGGTTACTCTTAGTACAATCACAGCTGCTCCACCTGCTAGGCTGTAAACGGGAAGGTCATTTTTTTTTGCCTATGGGATACTCCATTTCCTTCTCATACTTAGCATGGATAGGGGCCCCATCATAGCTGTGGAGGGGGTCCCAGTGATTCCTAATTACGCCACTGATGGTCCCTGCCAATTCCTCGCTTTGTGAGTTTCTACTTACCACCTTTAGACTGTTATGCAGTGCATAGGACACTCTCGGGTGAAAAAACATTGGCCCTGTACAGGTGCTATCCTTTCAGGACATTTAAAATTGATTTGCGGGAGATGATTTTCCGCCACCCACGATAAAATCCTCATATTGGGTGGTATGTTTCTTGAGGCCAGGAGGTTGACAATAAAACAGGTCCGTCTTTGCTAGGGACCCTGGTATTTGCTTTCAGGATCATGCCTATGGAGGGTCTTCAGCCTTAGACTAGCATGGGCCACCAGGGAGAGTCACTAGCCCATCACACCACATCAGACAAGTCCCTGAAGGCCAACCTAAAGATCTGGGGTCCTTCTACAAAATTACGATAGGAAAACATAGCGCCAGAATGTTAGCACGGAGCCCTGGAACATACACAGACACAGCACACAGTTTGTTGGTAGTGTTTTTAGGGCATGGTGCAAAACATGGCCCAGGTTTGGGTGAGCAGAGGTTGGTGTAAAAAGCTTAAATTACTCAAGCTCATTACTCCTAGGGTGGTGGCAATGGAAATATAGGGATGGACATGCATAATCGCAGAATTTGTTTTTGGTCTGACAATATAAGTGTAGCCCCGGCCATTACATTTTCTTTCCTGTTCCTCACTCCTTTCCTAGCGCTGCTGGAACATAAGATATTTTTAGGTCCAGACATATCCCTGGTGTGCACATTTTCACTGACAGGTCTTTCAGTCCTTGCTTCCTGGCAACCCTGAACAGCTGTTCCATGCCCTGCCTGTCCTTTTGCTTTAGGGCTTTTGGGATGAAAGGACTCTACAAAGAGTTCTTGATTTCTTTGTGAAGGTGGAAAAGGAGCATGTCTCCAAGGAATCCAGAAGGCCATATCCTTTAGCTTACATTACGCCTTTGGTCTGTTTTAAACCAAGTTGTAAATGTCTATGAGTGTTCTTGCTGACCTCCAGTTTCGTCTTAGCCTTTCCGGCGCCATGCAGATAGGTTAGCTGGTCCCCTCTGATTCACTTAAAGCAAGGGTTTTCCTAGCAAGTCGTTAGCGATTCCTTAGTGCCAGTCCGGAAAGCTAGTCAAAAACTGGTCTTTGGTTCCGGTTCTCATTTTTTCAATATTCCCAATAGATCTCCCCTGCTGCCCAGTATCCAACCTTAAAAACATTCTTACAGCTCAGAAATTTCAAGGCATCGATTTCTGGTTCACGCTGAGCACCCCGCTAACAAAATCTCAGTCCGCTCTATGGCACATGGGTTAATCCGAAGGACTTCAGTACACATTCCTTTCATAAAGGTGCGCATGGAGGCTGGTGGTTTTGGGTTTTTACAACTCGCATGGTTAGGTGATTGGTAGGGTGACGTTGGATGCTACATCCTCCCCAATCTGACCACAACTGAAATTTTTTCACAGGCCTGGGAATCCACCGTTTGGTCATCGGTCACACTTTCTATTGGGCTGAGAGGCGGGTCCGATATTCATCCGGGAGAAAACAACAGGGCTTCCGTGACACTCACATCTGTTGAAGAGGCATCAGGGGCTTCAGCGATTAGACTGCTTCCGCTAGAAATTTATCACGATCAGCAGAAGTTGCCAGGGGCTGGTGAGGTTAGGCTGCATTAGTTTGGAATGACACCTCTGTGCCACCACCAATTTATCCGACTTGAGTGCAATGATCAGAGCGAACTTGCTCCATTAAGGTGGTGTTGGTCAGAGGGATCCCTAAGCAATAGTATTTTAGACGGATTTGAATACAGTACACAAATATCCTGGTTGGTACGCTCACCTTAACGAAATATGCTTAGACATCTTTCTGTCTGGGTTGCAGTAAGGCATAGAGAGGGCACTTCAATTGTTGGCGGTGCAACTTTTTTTTTTTAGCAGATTATTACAAGGGTCTAGGCAATACAGGGGTTAGAATGAGTGATGATCGAAACTGGTGAGAATTGTTTTCAACAGCGTTGTTCCGCAGAACTTTTTTAAAGTTTCAAAAACACGATTTACACCCAAACTGAATCAGAATTTTTTAACAGTTTCTATCAAAGATTTGAGTATTCAGTAGCATTTTTTGCAAATTTACAATAGGAACCTTTGATTTCCAAATGGAGTTTTTGATTTCAAAATTTTAAATTTTTCAACAAAAAGTTTTTCAAGTTTTGAAAACTTTGAAAAATCTGTTAGATCTGTGATTTCCAACCCGGCAGTTCTGAATTGAAACCAGGTTTGTTTCAAACCGGATCCATTATTAGTAGGATCTAGTGGTTTAGTGGATGGGTGTGTTGTATAACTGTCCTTTGATTGTCATTTTAACAAACAAATAAGATTATAATTTATTGTTATATACTATAAGTTATCAAGTCTAAAATCCCCATCTAAACAACAAAACAATAGACGGGCTAAATAACAAATGTGAAATAAATTATCACAAATTAGCCACCTTTCAGCCTAAACTCATTCTGAATACATTCAAACCAGCGTGCATTATTGTTTGTTTCCTCTTCCAGTTATTATTAGGAATGCTTGAGTCTGAAAACTCATTAGACAGGTTGTTGATGTAATAGGAAATTCATGTTCAGTGCCTAAGACATTGTTTATACATAGAGGATAAATAGGAAATGTCAATATCCTTTAGGCCTCTGTTTGCTTAAATTATGCATGATTTTATTTGTATTTTTTCAACTATTTGATGAAATATTTGTTTAATGTTTCTGCATCTCCAAAATAAAATAGCAATCAACAGGTTAAAATGATAGCGTCATAGTTTTATTGATATCCAGATAAGATAAAACAAATAACCAGATGATGAATGGAAGGATGGATGCTATATGGATGAATGGATAAATAGACCAGATAGATAGACAGGTAGACATAGACATCCAATGTCCATAACCTACTTGCCCAGTATACTTTCTGTCCTACCATTTTATCCTAAGAGGCCTATTTTTAAAAGTGCAGTAACTTTCTGCCGCCAGTGATCTTGCGGTAGCAAATACGCCAAACTTGCAGGTTGGGGTGTTGGGGCTGCTGGAAAGTGGGTGTGTTCACTGCAGGGGAACTTGCAGCACTTAGAGCGAGTGTTGAACAGAGAGGACACATACTTTAGTGATGAATTTGTTTAATCTGTGCAAAAAAACATGTTTTTTTGCACAGTAAAACAAATTCATCACTGAAGTAGTGGCGGTGGGAACATCGGCGACATTTCTGTTCGGCGTAAACAGCGGTGTCCCTGCGGATTGGTGGGTATTACGTACAACCAATTTTTTGAATATAAATCATAAGGGGACCTGCGTCCTTTATATAGTTTAAGAGTGGAAAATATAGCAGAAATGTAGGAAGGGAACTTATTTCAGTAAGACCAGACATAAGCTCTTGCCAATACATTATAGATGACACTATGTTCCACATGGGGTGAGAGGCTACTATAGGTGTGGAGGTGTGTGGGTGGCTGTGCATGTGTTGTCAATATGAGACACAAGGTCAATCATTGAAAAGGTCACTGGTTTAGACTGGTTGTAGACATATTTGGGTAGTGAGTATTACTAGCTACCATTATATATATGGTGCCATTTTTCAAATTTTTGAATTTGTATTTGTTCTTTTCCTTTAACTTAACTATGACTCTGTAAAGGTATTGTCTTCTCAATGCATTCTTTTTATAGATTCTATATTGATTCAAGTCATTGAATACCTCACAATAAAACCTCTTACTTTACTATTGATTCAGAACTAGTGTGGTCCACAGCGGAGTGTGCATTAAGTTTTTTTTCTTTTTTTCTTTAGTGTTTACTAAATATTATCTGGCATAGTTAACAAGTTGTTTAAAAGCCCAGGCCCTTATAGGGCTATATGGATTTTAGTGGAATATTTATGTTTCCTACAAGAAAACTCTGAATGGTTACTGAAAATTAATAGCATGGGCAAACTTTGCACTTATTATTGCATCAGTGAATTAAACCACTGTTAATTAGCAATGCTCTCTAATATTGTTTCAAAAAGAAACACTACATGTACCCTAATGGTCCAAAACATTTGTAAAAGCATGACAAATTCAGAAGAATTTGAGAATCAGAAACTAGTTTATTTATTGCAATGTACATTTAGGCATGTACTTGATTACTGAAATATCACAAATTAATATTTTGCAAAAATATGAAAAAAAACCTAAACAAATGTAATAATAGATTTTAAAGTACCACGTGTTTTTAACACGCATAATTTAATTCTATATATACTAAAAGAAGGAATTGTATTATGCATGGTACGGACCCGGGCCTATACTAACTCACCCTGGGAGTCTGGATAAAAATCATCTTACTCACTTACAGGTAAATCAAATGAAAGGTGACTGCTCGTGGTTACAGGAGTATTTAAACATCTTTTGACAGATTGATAGAACTTAGATTTTGAAACTTGGTATTGTCTTTGTATAAAGAGTTCTCACGTTTTTTTATCAGAAAAGTCACTCTGGCGCAAGCATTACTAAAAGTCAAAGCAAGTTTTGCAGGTTTTGAAGCCAAAAGATGATAATGTCTTAAATACTACTTAAATGAAAAAGGTATGGAATGTAATAGACAGTGCAGAGTGTTACAGTCTCTGGAACTACCCCCCTTCCTTTTATGGTTTGGTTTAAAACAGAAATTCAGCATATGGATTTTATCTGCGCTCTTATTTATGGGAACATTTTTTTTACTGTGAAGAAATACAGGTTTATTTTTAGAAAGTAGTTTCACACTTTTGCATGCATGTAGCTTTATATTGGCATGACAAATTAACAGTTTAATGAGATTCTTGCTTAATACCTACATTTACCAAAATTGGAAATTAGCAACATTATGAGGATTTAATGGGTGTCCCCTTAAGCTGCCAACTAGCAATTCTATCACAGGGGATTTTCTTATATAGTACAGTTTGTTTGTTAAAATGTTAGTTCTTGAAACTTAGACAGGAAATAGAAAACTGTGTGGACTGGAGTAATGCTGCACATTGGACTGAATGAACATCATGAAATCTTGGAAAAAACAATCCATGATAAATGCAACATGCCAGCAAACACGTTTCACATTTTAAATGTTTACAGTCTCCTTATAAAAGCTAAAATATTCCAACATGTAGCATTTAATAGCCTTTCATTTTGTGGTTTCTATAAAACAACGACTTGTTAGAATAGATAACACAATTAGATGTATCCTTCGAACTCTGTACTATTTCTGCTGTCAGTCAAGATGAACAGGCACTTGGTCTTTATTTAAGGTCAAGCTCAAATATCAAGTGACTCCTTGACAGGCAAATTGAGATTCTGCTAGCTTGACAAGAAATTAGAATTATTTAGCAATTACCACATTCAGTATATGCGTCATAGACTTTAATCACACCTAAAGTTTATGTTAATAGATTATGGTGCTTATTGTTTTTAGCTAAATATCAGCACAAATGCAGTAACTGTTCAATACTGCAAACTACAATTAGGTAATGCCATTGTGTTTATTAGCACTTCTTTATATATTTAACTGCAGTTGCGTGTGCTAATAGCCACAAAAATATTGGTGTATATTATTATTCTATATACAGTATAGATTCCCTATCTGTATACATAGTAAGAATATAATGAGAAAACAGCAATGTCAAATATAATAAAGTATTTATTCATACAGTATTTTTCTTACTTTGTATGCCTTATATACAATCAGTTCTTCTGATAATAGTCATCATTATTTGGCCTTTGTAAAATGAATGTCATTACACATTAGGCTGCTTTTTGTGCAGAGTGTACTGTAGTAGTCACATTTCAGTTTCCCCTCATTAAATGCAGGTTTTAACATGGATAATTCTTTATTTTGCTGTTGGAAATATTTAATTGTTGTCCCTAACATTAAATTGTATAAACTTTGTTTTTTGTTTCTAGTCATCTGATTTATTATGTGAAATGAGCCATTAATGGGGCAGCTTAGTTGAATAAAATTGGAGTGGAATAAGTCAAACAATAATGAAAAGGAGCAGCAATGCGATTTTGCAAACAATAACTCTTAATGAGAAAGGAAATATTATGGACTTTTCCATTATATTTCATTTAATTATGTTTCCATTGCCTTATAAAATGCCTTTTGGCTCCTCTGCCTGCCTGGTGGGCACTCCTCCTTAATGGATCCCTAATGGCTACCATACCAACCCAGGCCAAACTCTAGCAGGGTAACTACCGTTGTCCTCAGAAGCTCCCTCTTCTCTCAGTACAACAAGGAGTAATAATGCAAGACAAAACAATGGTAGGCTGTGCTGCTGGAAGGTGCAGTGATCCTACATTTGTTGATTTTACAACAGTTAACATCAACACTTTGTAAACTGTAAGGGGAAAATTAAAGCTTACAGTGCTGTCCACACCCCCCAAACGGAAATTAACCCTCACTGCCCGAACTGTAACAACTTAAAAAATCCTTTACTTATCTTCTCGGCTGCTTTGGTCCCCTGCAGTGCTTTCCAAATCCAGGAAACTGAAGGGTAGGGAGCTGTCCCTTCCTATGAAAGGTGTCTCTGCGAAGGACAGTGGCATGCATGTGCAGCCATTCCCCCTCCCTCCCACCATCTGGATCCATCCTCCCTTGCCTTCCACCTACCTAAATAATTTTTAGATAATGGTATCCTTCCCCCTGCCATCCTAACCACCATGTATTTCTTAAAAAAAGCATTGAGATCGGACTTAGCCCTTCGTTCTCAAGGCGCTTCTATTTCAATGGCAGCCGCGCTGTTATGGATGCGTCCGCCCATAACAGATGTGGCTGTTTGATCCGGCACCCTGCTTGCAATTTCCTGCACGTAGGGATGAAGGCTTGTAAGTAACTGATCTAATGCTTTTTAAATAGAATAATATGCGGCTGGGGTGGGCGAGGGTGGAGCTTATCATAAATAAAAAATGATTTTTTTTATTGGTGGTACATGCCCTTTAAGTTTCAGATTAAATGTTGCTGAGGAAAGCAGAAGTATGGTATAGAGACCTGAAGAAATGTGTCTGGTCATATTGTTATCTTAGAGAAAAAAGTTATTCATGTAAATAGCCTTACTTAAAGGCCTAACTGGACCACGCAGCTATATCAACTACTTCTTCATGTGCATCCTCAATGTTGATATGCAAATTTCCTCCAAAAAGGATGGCAGCTGACGCTATCGTCACAACATCCATATGAGTTTAAATACAGTTTCGTATCTTTTGATTTACGTTATTATATTAAATCATGTCAAATTATTGGAATGCTGTGTGGAACCGTGTCATTTAAAATACATTTGATACGAAAAGGCAATTGGCTAATGTCAAAGCGTTGCGTGGCATACAGGTAAGTAGGTTTTTTTCCAATCAACATATTATTAGTTGAAGTACATTACTGCAGATTCTCTTGTTATGGTGTGTTGTGGATGTCGTAGGGTGAGACTACCACCAAATAACACACTGTCTACTGCATTTCTCCCTTGTTGCTGTCTTAATGAAATAATATTTACAACTTGAGCCAAAGTGATTTTACCAGTGTACCAACGTTAACACGCTTAAGACACAACAGAACGTGCATTAAAGATTTGCAATGTTTTAAAAACCATTGCTATGCCAGAGACACTTTGCTCGTGCATGCATAAGGGGGCAATAAGAGAGATAGTGGCTTTGGGTACATAGCCCGCGGCACATACCTCATGTTTAGTAGGACTTTTATTGTAGCTTCTCGTTATCAATACTGTAGAGTGTTACGACCATCCATGAAACTTGCCCTGGTGAAATCTACTTTGTGGCAGGTTTATAGATGTTAGAAATGTTTGGGTAGAAGTTTTCTTATCCATTTATTTTAAAGCCAGACACAATCAATTACATTATTGTGGTTTTAATCCAAGTTGGTTGGTTATTTAGTTTGTGACACTTCAGTCTAAAATGAAGTACTAATGCAGATATCTCATTAGTAATCTATTTCAAGGATTTCAGCAAATTGCACATCCATTTCTATGCTACTGTGGGTATGCAGCATGAATAATTAACTTCTAGGTCAAGTTTAGAATTTGGTATCAGTATGTTCTGATTACTATCTACCCATAGTTGGAGCAAATAGTTAAGACTGTAATGTCCTCTAAATGTTCCTGTGATGTTCCATTACTTGTTTCGTATACCAACCTTGCCTGATTATTTTGCAACAAAACTAATGACAACATTGCGTTAGGGGTTTTTCGTTTATTAAGCATATTCCATTGCAAACACACAACGGCTTTAAGTACCTATTTCTATGTCTCTTGTTACATTGTTGCATCACTGCAATTACTAAACATTAGCAATGAATGCCTAAAAATGTAGAAAAAGATGTGATCATTCTCAGTATAGGACCTGACGCCTTGATGTCATACAATATTTAACTACATGTCCAACACCGTGTCACACCACGTTATTTAAAATTTTATCCCATTTAACTTACGTAAAATACTTCAGGTTTTTTTTTTTCTCTTCTTCCTGGAAATGTGTGACTGAAATCTTTACCATGACTTAGTTGATCTTTCAGTGTATTTCTCTTATAAATTGAATCACTTTGATCACAGCCTTATGGAACTGATTCAGTTTACCTCTCTATGTGACTACAAATATCAAGAATTGCTGACAAGAACTTCACACTATCCGCCGTAAATTTTCTAAGTTTGTGATTTGCTTAAACACACTCTTTTATCATGTGTTTTTATGGCCGCTTAATTTAAAATCGTGCCAAGCACTTTTGATTTATGTTCCATGTGGGTACTGTTGATTTTTGTAAAGAACCACAACATTTACAATAAAAAAAACTACAAGATTTTCCTACGCTGGAAAACCAAATGAATACTTTGAAGTTACTTACCACATGTTTTAAATGGACCATTTCTGCAGGTCCACTTATAATAAGGATTTTAGCTTGCATGAACCAATTTTGTTTTTAAAAAAGATGTAATTTTTTGTCATATTCTCTTTTCTATTTTTTTAAGTAATTTTGTTACCAGTACAAGCATGTTTATATGATCATTTACTGAAGTGTTCCAGTTTTCACTTAGCATAGGGCTGTCAAGGGCACTATTGTTAAAACCTCTTCACTGGTTGTCCTTTACACTTCTGAAGATGTCCAGTACTTCACCTTCGATTATTATCACACGTTACGAAAATATAATGCAATATGATATGACACGGATAAGAGATTGGAAGCACCTAAAACAGAATTTAATCATTATTTTTTCCCTTAAACTGGGACTAGCCTATCCTTTCCATAACTTTTAATGATATAATTATAGGACATTTACTCTGCTTAATCAGCATGGTTTCAGAGGTGTAACATTATTCTGTTTTTTTTTTTTTTTTTTAATCACATTATCATTATACTAAACCTGATTTGGTCCATTTAATTATTTCCTAGAGTTGCCCAAGATCCCTCTCTTCATCACTAAAATGCCACAAACACTATTACTCTTACATGGTGACTATTTTAATTTACGTACTAATTGGCATTCTGCCTGTCCACCCTCCCTCTCCCCTCCTCACTACTACTGTTCAGATCCTCTCATTTGCTTCCAAATCAGGATGGGTTCCGATCACACATAATCACATTTCAAGCCCTTCCTTTACCTTAAAATGCCCAATTGCATCTGTCTGCATATCTTCTCTCTTCTGTTGCACAATATATTCCGCAGAGTGCTCTTTGTTCCTCACAAAGCTGCTATTACAAACCCCTGACTAAAACCATCAACCCTGACTTGCACTGTATTCTCCTGCATAGACCTTTTTCTCCTGTGCTTCTCACCTATGGAACTATTACCTTTGAGAACGGTTTGGAGACTGCAGTTCTAAAATAGGGGAAAAATTAAAAACAAAGAGGACAAAAAGCCCAGATGTGTGAAACAGTGTAATAACGGAAATATATTAAGGGAATTTTTGCTTATTCTGTTTTATCTTTTATTGTGGCCTGCTTAAAAACTTCCAAATAAAGCTTGGGATTTTGAATTGTGATTGGATACTATATATTTCACTGTATTGGAGTATAAGGCAGCACTCAGTACCATGGAAAAGCTACCCAGCATCATGTCTTTATATCTAAATTCATCACGGACCCCCTGCCGAAAAACCCTCTCTGATAATTGCAGAGGTATTGAATAATACCTGTAGCACATTGGGTGATTTTAGTGATGGCACAGAGTATTACCGTACCCCTTGTTTATACTTAAAATATCCACTTTATTGCTTTTAAACATCTAATGTAAATCTGAAAATAACCTCTATGGCTGTCTACTTATTTCCTATTATTACCTATCAAATTGCCGTGTTGTGTAAGAATAAGTATGCTTTTGCAGAATGGAAAGCATTACAACCAGAGTGTCCTGGCATAAATTGCAGTAATGCTGAATTACCTTGCGTAGTAAGGAAATAAACAGCAAGTGGTAATCATCAGGAGATAAATATTTACTGTCTTACTGAGGGAAATTGTATGAGTAAACACATTTAAGATTTTGGCCAGCCCGTTGACTAATGAAAGATGGGATATCCTAAATCCCTGGGTATATTAATTCTGTTGTACAAAAGGTATCTAAAGGAATCACAGCCATGATTTTTAAAACTTAATGTCTGGTAATAGTCCATCCCACCTAACCCTACCATATGTCTCCATTGAAAATAGTTATTTATTTTGTTTATTTTTGTAAAGTTTTTTTTTTCTATTTTACCTGTATTATTTTATCTTTAAATTTTCCTTCTATTGATGCCCAAAGCTATGAAAATGTGGACGCTATGCTAAAAGATTCCTTATGGTCGGTTGAAGCCTTAAAAAGAAAAACATAACTCCCACACTTTAACAGGTGTTCAAAATGGGCGGGTTAATCCATGCCCTTCCTCACCCCAATACGATCGCTTCCTAGACCCACAAATGGGCCACCATTTTAATTAAAGTAGAACACCTACGGTAGAAGGTGGGACTCTGACAGAATGAATCTATCAGTTTCTTCCTTATCTTCTACTAGATATACTTTTAGTTTTGGATTTCTATGGTTTACGAATAGAAAAAATTAAATTGTTTTTTTAGCCAACAAGACAAGATATCATAAATGTTCAAATCCTAGAGACCTCCAATTGCAGCAGGAACTACATATGATACTCCAAATAGAACTATCATTTTAGAAAAACTTTTTAATTAAGTGCGAGCAGTGTATAAGTAACAATAAACATGTATTGATCTTATACGAAATATGAAAAATACCAATAAATGTGACAATGAGAAAAGTGCTCATAGTGCTTGAGTGTCTGTTTAGTGATAAAGATCACTACATGGTTCTCAGTTTTATGCTACAAAGTCAGGGCAAAGGAGGCTACTAGACGTCCCCATAAGAGAAGTCCAATAGTGTGAACCATGTGTGTCCACCCTCCGAACAAAGCTCGGAGAGGAAGACTGGACTTAATTAATCCAAGCTTGGTGCACAAATTGCAGATAAAGACCTACTGTTGGTAACCACAGATTGGTCCTGTTTAAGGTACTTTGTATACCCCTGATACTGTCATTGGTCTGGAAATTTCCCTAGTGTGCTGCATTTTTAAGGTTATGGCTCCTGAACGTCTCCTATCTTAAAGGGATGTGTTGATAAATATGTGTAGCCCACATGTATAAGTATTGAGGTTGAATAAACACTATGTCCTCCAGTTCACCTACTCAACAATACCCCACTATTTCCTGGTCCTAACTGTTTGATCCATGAAGGGGAAACCCCCTGTCAACTCTACTAATGTGTATCAATACCAGTAAACATCAATCCCGTGGGGGGGAAGGGGGTTTCAGAAACCCCTCCAGCTTCTCTTGTAAAAACTTTCCATGAAACCTTCCATCACAAACGTCTAATGGAAGCGTTCTATAGTTTTACAATTCACATAATAAAACCCGTTTTCCTTTAGAAGACTAAACTTCTTAAGGGATGTCAGCATGTCCTTTGCATGTTTTGTATTCCAAATTGCACTGCATCATTCCAAATGAGGCCTGCCCATGCTTTGGTAATAGGGGAATCATTTTTTCTCTTCTTGAATCTTACCTCTCCTTATACAAAACAATATCTTGCTGGCTTTAAGCTGTTGCTGCCCTGGCCACACTGCCTGCTACTTTAGAGGGCAAGTCCACCCCCAAACTAAAATTTCACCAACATGGCCTCACTTTACAATATAAAAAAATCCGTACTTAACTCTTGCTCCAATGTTCTTATGTTAGTGCAATCTTCACAGTCCTGGAAACTGAAGGGTAGGAGCTGTCCTTTCTGTCCAAAGGTGCCTGCCTCTGATCTGTCCTCCTCAGTTTGCTATTGGCATGCGCAGGAAGCCTTTCCCTCCCTTCCCTCTTCCCAATCCTCCCTGGCTGGCCAAATATGTATGCGTTTAAAAAAAACCCTCCTATCTATCTTGCAGGCCCTCCTTCCATGTCCCATCCCCTCCCATCCCCCACCAATAAAACTACTAATAGGAACTTTAAAAAAGTCTATTTTCAAAAAACTCTACTTACAGAACTCTGCTCCCCACACATTCGTATTAATGGCGCCACGGCTGTGATTGGCTGCCTCTCAGCCAATCACAGCCGCGGCCCCCCCCCCTTTGGGGGGGGCTGGTCCGGCCCCCTGCGGGTAGTTCCGCAGGCAGGGGAGCCATCCAGAATGGCCAACTGGACCGAGGAGCTGTAAGTAAGTTGCAATCGTTCTAATGTTCCTTATAGTGGTGTGGTGGGAGGGGCTTCAATATAATCAAAAGTTATTTCAGTATGTGGATATGCCCTTAAGGTTTGTTATCCCCAAACGCCAAGATCCTTTTCAACAGGATTCACTTAATACAGAACCATTTTTTTTAGTATAGCAGCCACAAGGATTTTTAAGTCCAAAATGCATCCCCCTTTCACATTCCTCCTTTCAATTTCCCTCTTTACAATCAGAAATAAGCATGGGCGCGACTTTTTTTGTTTTAAAGGTATACTTTAGATGTGAACTGGCTTAAAATCTCTTTAAAAACAGTCCACTTCTGTTCAGTACTATCCTTTACTACTTATCTATCATCCCATATAAACATGCTGAAGAGTTTCCAAGATATGGTTTCCACTTGTATAAACCCTAATACATTGCATTTTCACCATCTTTAAAAAAATTAATAGAATAACAACTATTACGTTTTTATACTGCAACATATACATAGGAGGTTACCCTAGAAAGATACCAATTAAAAAATATTATAAAGATGTTGTTTTTATATATTTATTTTTATTACAAGTAAAGTCTACATTTTGATAAACAAAATGTTTTTTTTTTTATCATTATTCCAGAATCACATATACTTTTCAAGTGCTTTTTGTACTTCTTATTCTTTTAAATGAATATTCCATATTTTTAGAATATAGTGTAATTTTTAACCCATATGGACACAATGTAGCGGTTTAATTTGGAAAATTATGATTTAAAATTAGAACTGGATAATAGGGTTTAATTATATCAACATGCAAACAAGGTCCTAATGGTTTAATCTACTTTATCTTTCTGATATTCTTACAAACTTAGATGAACAAGTAATTCATCTTACTTATAATTCAAAGCTCCTCATGCTGGTGTCTACCAGGGTCTCCTGTTGCCCTTAAAAAAATTAACTTGCCTATCTGTTGTATCAATTAAATCAACTGGACTTGAAGTTTAGTTCTTGACGACGTTGGTACATCCGAAAAGACCATACCGAAACACAAGAAAAGCGACTCATATATGCAGTTGCAGTGCAGTGAAGATGCTCCGATTTGTATGTGGGGGAGACCAACAGCAACGGCATCACATCACGTATGGCCCCAGCACAGAAGCCAATTCCTCGGGTCAGGACTTAGCCGTGTACCTTACATCTAAGGATAAGGACACACCTTTGCCGATTGTAAATGTTAAATATTGGCAAAGAACATGGACTGTTTCAAGACAGGTGTCAAGGAGGCCATTTATGTGCAAATAAAGAAACCAAGCCTAATAGAGGTGGGGGGGGTTTCGCACCAACGTCCGCCATGTACAAATGCCTTTTTGGACACTTTAACCCCGGGGCGTTCCTATAACACTTCTTAGCCACTATCCCATCACTACCCTTAACACCTTTCTAGTATATGCTAATTGGGATTTTTCCTCCAGGATATATACTTGCCACCATTTCTTGTACAAGCATACTGAATTGAGAACGCAGTCGGATTACTGGAAACGTCTTCAAGAACTAACTTCAAGTCCTTGAATCATTGATACACAGATATCCAGACCTGGATGAAGAGAACCTTCACAGCATAAACTTGCCTTGTTTAGAGCTACAACCCCTGACAAAGAACAGAAGCACCAAAGTCATCTACATAATTAACACCTCATACCTCAATAGAACCAAGTCCATATACTTCATTAGAGATTAGATTTGTGCACCTGCATATTTTAAAACATATTGTTTTGAATACTGATAATGATTAATGTATCTCATGAAGACATGGTGTAGTAACCATCTCCCTGCTGATACCTTTATACTCTGTATGCACAATAAATTAAAACCATGATCCTTTTAACTTACTTTCACTCTAGTGGAATGCAATGAAAGACAGCTTCTAGTACAGAACCCGCCAGGGTAGGTTGAATCGTAAAGACATGCAACTCTTTTGTTTTCCTAACAACTTTTAGCTTTTCTAAAGATGAAAATGAGTGTTTTCTAAAACAAAATGTCCAAGGTAATAACAAGGCATATATTTAAAGTTAATTATACGTATATAGTGTGCCATTTTGATCTGGTTTTACTTTAGGAATGGATCATTAACCAATAATTGCAATTCCGTCTCTACATGAATATTAGGTTTTCACTATCTTATATTTCCCTTTGTCAGATGTCATTAAAGACAATTGAAAATAGTCAACATGCTCTCGCCCCCACTTTACAAGAGAGTTGGTAACATCTACTCTAAGAAATTAGGATAGATATATATTATATTTAGAGGTGGCCAACTTCATAAGTTTTGGTCTGTTTTGAACTTCTAAAAAAAGTTCAAAGTTCGAAATGACCCATAAAGTCAAACGGGGGGTAAATCCTCTTGGAAAGTCCATTAGAATTCCAACTATTTACCCCCCATACTTTAATTGTTACATATACAGGTGTACTTACCAACAGGCCTCTGGGCTCTGGAGATGGTCTGGGATGTACTGCACAGGATTTCCAAATGTTCGGCATAAAACTCAACCAGCGATTCCGAACAGCCCGCAGATTTCTGAAAACC
Source organism: Hymenochirus boettgeri (assembly GCA_019447015.1). Taxonomy (NCBI): domain Eukaryota; kingdom Metazoa; phylum Chordata; class Amphibia; order Anura; family Pipidae; genus Hymenochirus; species Hymenochirus boettgeri. The sequence continues at coordinate 103,013,417 of CM033469.1, read as the reverse complement.
GATGCGTGAGGATTGCCAAACCTCTGACAATCACACGGAAATGGGAAGTTCAAACCGGGACCCCCTCCCAGGTCTTACAAGGCGCATTGTTGCCCTGAGAAGACACCCCTCCCCAGCACATCATAAGTGCCCCTGACCTTTTATGACCAGGTGTGTCTGGTTTGAGCTGCAGGCCCCCCCACAAACTGCACTTGCAGTGCCACAAGGGCACCTATAATGTGCCCCGGGGGAAAGGGGGGGTCCCGGTTTCGAGCTGTTGACCCCTTAAGCCTAAGGGCCTTTGTTAGGGCTCACAAGGGCACTTCTTAGTGCTGCAAAGGCAACTAAAAGGGCATTTAGTGCCACAAATGCACCCTGTTCGAGCTGCGAAACCTCCTTAAGCCCCATATGGGCCTTGTTAGGGCCACAAGGGTGCTTCTTAGTTCCGCAAAGCCACTTTATAAAGTCCCGGTCGAGGCTGCAGGACCCCCTTAAGCCCCAAAGGGGCCCTTCTCAGCACCACAAGGGCACATCTTAGTGCCGCAAAGAAGGCACTTATAAGTCCCCGTGGAGGGGGTCCCAGTTTCGAGCTGCGGGACCCCTTAACCCCAAAGTTCCCTTGTCAGGGCCACAAGGGCACTATAAGTGCCGGGGCGGGGATCCCAGTTCATGCTGTGGGACCCCCAGCACTTCCCCCACAGGATTGTCCACCATTTTGGCAATCCTTGAGCCCCCGATTTCGGGATTTTTGGAATTGGCCGTTCGAGTATATATTCGAACAAAGGTTTCATATTTAAAGTCCTCCGACTCCTAAAGTTCGTCTCAAACTCGGGTTCGAGTTTGGTTTTTGTTGTCCATCTCTAATATATACAACAACACACCAAGAGAAAGCACACCACTCTGGGCCCTTGTCTGGGACATACTTGATAAAGGTTCCTAGGAAAGGAAGAAATGTCACTTATCACAAGTGTTAAAATAAACCTCATTAAAAACTAGGGGCATATTTTATAAAGGTTCGTTAACTTTTCGCGGCCGTTTCCGCGGCCATTAACGCATGAATTCGCGTTTAACCGTTTTATAAAGCCAGCCCGAAAACGTCGGGCGAAAGTTAACGAAGCGTTACCTTTCGCGCCGATACTTACCCTGTACCCCGCCGCTTCTTATTATAAAGCGCGGTACTTGGTTTCGCTCGGCTAGTATCGGCTGTTTTTACTTCGCCACCTTTGAAGTTGGCGAAGTCAAGCGATACTAACCTCCCTCGCGGGATGGCAGGCACCCGCGGCGGTTGGGCGCACTCCGGCCCCGGGAGACACGCCCACCCCGCCCACACCCCCCGCGGCGGCAGCGGCGACCACCACCCTCCGCCGCCTGCCACTTTTCCAGCAGCCCCTCCCACCACGTTCCCCCCCGTTCGCGGCATTCGGAACGGGAGGCTAGAATGGGCTGCGGGAAGGGGCCGCAGCCGGTGGTCGCGACCCACTACCGCCGCGCACCCCCTCCCCGTCAACCCCTCCAGCCCCCCGCCCCGCCGCTCCAGGGGAGGGGACGGGATGGAGCCGCTGGGGGGGTGGGCTCGCCTCCAGCGGGGCCCTGAGAAGGGCCTTTTGGGGCTTAGGGGGTCCCGCATCTCGAACCCGCGGACCCCCCTCCCCGGCCCTTACAGGGCCCTTGCGGCACTGACAGTGCCTTTTGGCGGTGGGTCCCGCAGCTGGACCGGGACCCACCCAGGTGCGGCTCTTAAGATCCCTGTGGGCGACGTCCTTCTTTCTTCCAGTCCCGGCGAACACCAGCTCCCGCCGAGCCGCCGACCCCCGAGAGTACCACCTAGCGGTCCGCCAGGGTACCACCACCGGTGGCGCCGTCGACCTCAACGAGGCCGATTTTGCCCGCGGCGGCTTGAATCCGAGACCGCCACGTCTTCGGGCTGGGACATCAACCCACTCAGGTCTCCGATGCCAGGGAGGCATTCTCACTGCGGCCGCCATTGAGCCGCTGGCACCGCCGGCCTCAAGCGGAGCCGATTTGCCAGGCCGCTTCTTTCTTCTTTCGTCAATCATCTACTGCGATGGCATCTTAATCTGATTTCCGCGCGGAAAGCTTCCTCTTTATATAGGTTTGCGAAATCCATAATCCGTTTCTGATTGGTCAATTTTTATACTTGCTTTACATTAACCATCAGATTTTGGAAATTTCTGAAATCCCCCTGATTGGTTACAATGTTACGCAAGTATTAAAAATTGAACCCCATCAGAAAGCGGAATTGGTGTCTGCAACCTATTAAAGAGAAGCTTTCCGCCTAGGACTTCAGAGCCATCTCGTAGATGGCTGAAGAAGAAGAAAATTCGCTTGCGACATCGGCTCCGCTGAGGCCGGCGGTGCCAGCGGGCTCACTGGCGGCCGCAGTGAGTCTGCCTGGCATCGGCGACTGAGTGGGGTTGGTGTCGCCAGCCCGAAGACGTCGCCCAATGCTCTTTTTAAGAGCCCGCACTGGGTCCCTGTTCTAGCTGCTGGCCCCCGCCAAAGGCCACTTATTAAGTGCCTCAAGGGACTTGTAAGTGCCGCAAGGGCCCTTGGACAAGCCCGGGAGGGGGGTCCTGTTTTCGAGCTGCGGACCCCTAGCCCCAAAGTGCTCTTATAATATCCGCAAGGCCTTGTCAGTGCCGCAATGTGCCCCTTATAATGGCCGGGGAGGGGGGTCCTGTTCTCGCTGCGGGACCCTCTTAAGCCGCCGAAAGGCTCTTGTCAGAGCCGCAAGGGCACTTGAGTGCCGCAAGGCGCCTTATAAGGGCCGGCGAGGGGGGGTCCCGTTCGAGCTGCGGGACCCCTAAGCCCAAAAGGGCCCTTTCTCAGGGCCCCGCCTGGAGCGAGCCTCCACCCCCCCGCGCTCCCTCCCTCCCCTCCCCGGGAGCGGCCGTGGCGGGGGCTTGGAGGGGTTGCCGGGAGGGGGTTCGCGGGCGGGTGGTCGCGACCACCTGCTGCGGCCCCTTCCCTTCAGCCCCTCCTAGCCCATCCCTTTCCGATATTGCCGCGAACGGGGAACGGGTTTGGTAGGGGCGGCTGGAAGTGGCGGCGGTGGCGGGTGGTCCGCCGCTGCCGCCGCGCCGCGGGGGGTGTGGTGGTGGGCGGGGTTGGCAGTGTCTCCCGGGGCGGGTGCGACCACCCGCCGCGGGGATCGCCCTGCCCATCCCCGCCGCGGGAGGTTATATCGGTGACTTCGCCTCCTTCAAGGTGGCTAAGTAAAACACCGATACTAGCCTAGCGAAACCATACCGCGCTTTAAATAGAAGCGGCGGTACCGGGTAAGATCGCGCGAAATGTTAACGCTTCGGTAACTTTTCGCTGCGGCGCCGTTTTCGGGGCTTTATAAATCGCGGTACACGCGATTCATGCGTTAATGGCCGCGAAACGGCGCGAAAAGCTAACGAACCTTTATAACTATGCCCCCTTAGTGCACATTGTTTGGTATATTTTAGATAACATACTTGACTTTGATGGAAGAGGTTGCTAAGAGTTAAATGAGGCACATAACACGCTGCAGGCATTTGAAACTGAACACCAGTCATGCTCAAAAAGATCCACAGCGATTTCCATCATCAATAAAAATGAAAACCCACATTGTTCTACATAAACAATATCTGCTGAGATTCAAAAAGCAGAAAGTGAGAGTCCCAGTAGACTAGCATTCCCCAGGTTTTAATACCGATGGTTTTGTCCAGGATGCCAGCCACTCCACCAAATAGAGCATGCCGGTCAAGATCTCACGGAGATACATGTGTTCCCGAGATGAGAGGATGTCCAGACGCTACCCCACGTCACCTGGCTGGATCTGATGACTCTAGAATGTATTGATGACGTCCATGGTTTGCGTGACACTGGAGCAGACGGGGAATGCGAAATAGAGCCAAAGGAGACTCACAAAGCATGCTAGCATAAGGAAAATGCTCAAAGTTCTTGTTTTTTTTAGAATGGGGCTACACGCCTGGCCCACACTTTGGGAGAGAGAAGAAGCGATATAACATCAGGAGAGGCGTTAAGTGGCAATTAATGCCCCTCAATTAATCACCACCTTTAATTTATTTGAATAATAGCTAGTTAAACATTAACCTCTTTACTACAGCTGGGATTAAACTTTTGTACCCCCCAGTTGGAGTTTAATAAAGTTCAATGGACATTGAAATTCAGGGAGGCATCTTGACACTTAAGGGACTATATGGGTCCATACTGAGACCATTACAACAAACACGCATCCTTTTCAATTGAAAAGTAACATTTGGAACCTAACTTGTAATAATCCAATGATTAAAGTGTTTCCAACAGACTTTTAAACTCATAAGTCTTACACTGATACTTTCCAGGGTTAACACCAACATCAATGGGAGTTAGTTTAATTGGCTTAAACCGCTATATTTATACCTTTTGTCTCATTTATTCATGCAGACAGCTTTGACATTGATGATAACATACAAAATTACTTTCGATAGGCGTATTTGTTTTTCAGTTTTTCCTTGATCGCCTCTTTGCAATATTCTCATGCTGGAAGTATATTTGTCCATATTCTGATAAAAGTGCCCGCTTCGGTAGGAGGAATGTTTTGATCTCCAGGACCTTTGGGGGGATTTCACATCTGGCAGCTGTTAGAATGTGGGATGCCATTCTCTGAGATGTGGAGATATTTCCTTAGGAAGAGCGCACATAAGAAGTACATGGATCTTTCAATGCGTTTTCCTCAGAGTTCCGTTGGCAGAGTTATGACTGATTCCAGTATGGTTTGATTAAGGACATGTCCACATTATATGATATAAGGACCCTCCTCCTGATGCAACCCTCCAACAGGTGGAGGATGTATTTGGGAAGTTTGTGCAGTACTGTGGCGTATGGTACCAATGAGAACCGAATAAATGGTTCTCTTTGTATATATTGCAAACATAGAGGAGGTTTTTGGCAGAGGACCATATATCCGACCCAAATAGTCTCGCTGGGATGGTTTTTTACCCAGATTTTTTCCCATTTCTGCATGTTGGCATAGGCCTTGCTAGAAACTGTCCGTTCCTGTAGGTCACAATAACTGAAGGAGGTGAGGCCCTTTGGGAGGGTCCATGTAAAGATTCTTTCTATATTGTCTATGTGGGGGAAATTTGTTTGGCGGAATGTTGTAGATACCACATTTTTCTCATATTTTGAATGTATTATAATCAATAGTCCCAAGTGGCTAATGGTTTTTTTTAATTCACATCATTAATATAATTAATAGTTTTATATCTATGTTAGTCCATATTATGCATCTTATTATGCACTTTATTTGGTGCACGTTATATATGAAACTAAAGTACTTTTGAGCACAGATAGCACTTTAAACCTTATTGTATACATTGTATGCTTGAATGTATTATTCTTTAATTCCTCTAAGCGATAATGTTGACTTGTTTAACCCCTCCCCATTGGATGTTTATTACCACTCTATGAAATTACCTGATATAAGGTTTTATTCGTTTATGTTAAGTCCCTTATGCTTGAGGTCATAAACCTACGACTGAAAACCATGCAATTGCACATTTGCACTAATTAAAAGTTTACTATGAACGTTCCCTATAAGTGCACTGGATTTCTTTCATATACTTTCTTCTGTGATTTCCACTGAGTACGCGGGGGCATTTAAAAACTCTGAATAGCATATGCCACTCATATATATAAAAACCAAGAACACTTAGGTACACCCAGGATGTTAAATTATTCTTTATTGGTTGTGCACTATCAAGGCAATGTTTCGGCCCTCCTTTAGCATAATGAAAAGCCCCTCACCATGGTAGGGCAACCACAATCTGTCTGGCTCTTGGAAGTATCTGCTGGACAGTACTCTGCTGGCTATTCTTATCTATAACTGCTTTACAATTGGACGACGGGGGATGGCATCTATGCCCTCTAACAGCACCTTTGAGATGGAAAAAAAAAAATATGTTTTTTTAGGCTATACGTTCCACAAAGAAACAACCAAACCTTTTTTTTTTTTTACCATTTTGGTCTGTTTTTCGAGCTCCGATTTTGAAATATTTTTAATTTAAAATGTGTCTGTTTCAGGAACGAATACACGCGTGCAGTGCTTTTTTAAAGGACCTGGTCATCGTCCTTTAAAAAAAGCAAATCGTCTTCTGCCCAAAAACGGACATAACTGGATCTAGTCTGAACAAAGCCTAAATCTTAATTTGGAGTGTGATCCGCTATGTGATCCTAAACTAAAAAAAACTAGGTAATAGTAGGCACTGTACAGGAAGATTGCTACTTTTTCAGTCCTGTACTTTCTAAAGGAGCAAGGTGCCAGCCTACCATAAAGCAAACTGAAAACATTTACTCACAGCGTGCCCCTGTGGCCATTAGAAATTTGCTATTAATGCAGAGCAGGCAACAAAATATTTGTTCGCGACTTGTACACATCGCCTTGTAGTCAAGTCACTCAGGCCCTGCGCTACTCATGACTCCCTCGTGTGGGCAGTTCTGGGCAAGATCTTATTTACAACTACTCTGTGTGAGATGGGAATTAAAGCAGCTTCTATGTACAGTCTGTGGGAGTTTGGGCATTAGAGCATCTTAATATGTACCAGTCTTTGCGGGTTGGGCCATTAGAGCACTTATATGTACCTATCTGTGTGAGCTGGGCATAGGGCAAATTATTTGAACCGATCTATGTGAGCTGGGAATGAAGACATCTTATATGTACCTATCTGTGGGATCTTGGCATCAGGAATTCTTATTGTCCGTCTGTTGTTTGCTGGGCACAATGCCCATCTAACATGAACCTTCAGTGGTGGGCTAGGCAAGAGGGTTTCTTATATGTGCCTTTCTATGTGAGAGTGATCCTTACACTCATGACCCTCCACGTTGGGGACCGTATGTTGGGCAAATATATCAAGGAAAGAAAGAAAAAAACTTTGTGACACAAGACTTAATATACAACGAGTGTTTTATTCAATATATTATAATGGTGTAATGTTTTCATAACACCAAGTTGGCATGTCGGTGTGCACAGTTTTTTCTTTTTATCTGTGTGAGCTGGGACGATGGCCTCCTATTTACCTATCAAGTGTGAGTAGGGTTGAGGGCATCATACGTACCAATCATTGTTGGTGGCAAGAGGTACTTATATGGACCATCTGTGTGGGCGGGCACAAGTGCATTTTATATGTACCAAGATGTGTGGGCTGGGTAAAGGGCATCTTATATGTACCTACCTATGTGAGCCTGGGCACGAGGGCATCTTATAGGTACCTATCTGTTTGAGCTGGCCTAGGGCATCTTTTTATGTAACCGTATCTGTGTGAGCTGGACATAATTATAAATGGGGCCATTACTGGGGGGATTATAGTTTTGGGGGTGGACATTAGAGATGTCCGAACTTCGCAAAATCTGTAAACTTCGCAAAAAAAGTAAAAAATGATCGAAAATACGGGAAATCCTCGTAATTTCGAAAATATGTTATTTCCCGCATTTTCAAAAATACGAGAATTCCTCGTAATTTCGAAAACTTTCGAAAATACGTGTTTCCCGTATTTTCGGAAATACGAGAAATCCCCGTAATTTCGAAAATTCTCGAAAATACGTATTTCCCGTACTTTCAAAAATACGAGAAATCCCCATAATTTCGAAAATTCTCGAAAATACGTATTTATCGTATTTTCGAAAATACGCGAAATCCGCGGTTCGGTAGTTTGGAAGGCGGAAAATCCGGAAAAATCCGCCATTCGCGAACTGGATAAATCCACGGCGGATCCAGGTTCGGATCCGCGAACCAGCCATCCCTAGTGGACATGCCCTTAAGTTTTTTTTATTTTTAGAAAAAGAATAAACCAAAAACAGAGGTTTCAATTAAATCAGATTGAACTAAAATGTAATATTGTTTATCCACCTGTCACTAAAACGTGTTTAAACACTTCCTTCCCCACAATCGGGCAATTGTCAGGTTTTTTCGCAAGCTACATTGGAGGGTTACAGACAATTCGAGGGTTACCAAACGCTATATTCGATGGTTACTATAATTGGCAGCTACATTTTAGGTTTACCAAAAACAAACTCTAAATTCGAGAATTACCAAACGATACATTCAAGGGTTACCAAAAATCGGCAGCTACATTTGAGGGTTACCGAAAAATAAACGCTAAATTCGAGGGTTATCGAAATTGCCAGCTACATTCGAGGGTTACCGAACGATACATTTGAGGGTTACTGAAAACGAACGCTACATTCGAGGGTTTTGAAAATCGGCAGCTACTTTTGATGGTTACTGAAACCGAACGCTAAATTCAGGGTTACCAAACAATACATTCGAGGGTTACCAAAAAATGAACGCTATATTCTAGGGTTAGCAAACAACTCGTAAATTTGATAGTTAGCTAATTTTCGATAATTCTCAAAAATACAGCCATGAGTACTTCCCACAATCTACCTTAATACGGGACCATCAGTTCTCCATCTTTATTTTTCTAACATAGGTTCTTCCATCTTACCATCTTTATCGGCATTTTCAATAGCCACAAAAACTTAATTGGATGGGGTGGGAGATTTCCATTGTTTAGTTTACCCCGTCTGATTCCTTTATTAGCGTTTCTCCATTAAAATATCTGAAAAACAAACTTACCTAACAGTACGTGCATTTCATAATCTCGGCAGCCCCAAAGCAGTTCTTATGATTTTTATTCAATAGCTACAAAGATAAAATGATTTGCTACCCCAAAATTTACTAATCATCCAATAGCTAACTGTCGTATAACTGGTTGTTACCCAACATATTGAAATTATTAAGGTGGAACCCCAGTTCCCAATTTAACTCAGGCAGCAGGAAGGCTGCACCCAACCCTAGTGGAAGACTACTAGGTCTAACATGGTAAGTCACCTGATAAATATCCCAGTTCAAGGCTGGATATTTAACACGTGGTCCCTGTCGGAAATTCACTATCACATTCTAACAATTACCAACTGCACTTACATCTGTTTACCAACAATGCTAAAAGGGACAGTTTTACTTTGGTAACTTACTTTATATATTAAGGATTTTGTAGATATTTAAATTTTTATGGTGAATGTCGTTTCTTGGATTCTGATTTCTAAGCTCATCTTCAGTAGTAATATCCATTAGCAACTAAAGAAATAGGAAAATGAGAGCAATACATTAATTAAATACATTATCTTTAGGTTTAACTGACCAGGATGGATTAACAAAGCTTAAACAAGGATATATAAGTATAAATAAGAATTATGGGCCATATTTATAAAGGCACGGTATCTTTATCTTATAACTGAGGCCAGATGGAAGTGCGATACTGATAGTACATGTTCTACTCATACAGGTATAAAGCTACATAGGGGTCTAATATCTATAGGGGAACAATAAACAGGATTTGAGGCATTTTGCATGTTGCTGGTTCTGACCATAGATTTGAACACATATATAGACGTGATTATGTCTGTACCAGGGTGGAAAGAAACCAACCAAGGGACCTAGAGGGATGTTTATTTTGATACAGTCTCCTTTTTGTTATATGGAAGTTAATAAAGGGCCCAATCCCCTTATACTGTACTTGTTGGGTCCCTGTGTTCTTCTTTTGGTTCCCAGAATCTGTCACTAGGCTCCTCCTTCAAAAAATGAAAACATGAGTAATTTAGAATAATAATAACTGTACAACTTATATTTATATATATAAAGGGTCAAATGTTCTGGGGTTAATCCCATGTAGCATTATAACCATTGTAATGTTATAGAAATATTTACTGCACAATTAAACCATATTACAATAATGAATGAATTCCTATATCATGTAATAGGATTGGAATAGGAATGTAATACCCTATTGATAGGGAAATATTGCAATATATAATAGCCCATAAGGACTGGTCCATCCGTTTGTTTATTTATTTATAGACCCTGATCATCCCTGGGGTAATGGACTTACCATGCGCCTTGTCTTGGGGTTCTTTTTTCGTTTTTTCTCCTTTTTTTCGGGATTTTCTAGCAAATTAAAACAAACAGTAAATTATAGTCTAATTACATATTGTTTCCATGTTAACAGTAATCTCGTTATAATAATGTTATGTTGTTGGTAATCTCAGTATTACCCCACGATCTCTACACACACATAGAAATGTGTTTACAGATCCTCAGATAGATATTGGATGTTTCTGTTTTGTATAAAATCACCCCAATTTGCAGTTTCAAGTATAAGCCACTAACAGTTACAGTAAGGAAGAAATCACTGTGGGGTGTTTACATGGCCAAAGGGATATAAATAAACATACATACATACATAAAGACCTTTAATGGGCACCTTCTGCTTACATGTAGGTCTATAACAGTTTATAGGGAGTGATAAGTAGATCCATCCTGCAGTGTTGACATTTTACTGGGAAACTCTATGGTATGTGATGTACATTTGCATTGTGTTTGCTCTGTTTGGTTATATATAATAGTAATACAATGATAACATAGACCATCCATCCCACTATACTTTACCTAAAGGTGCCTCAGTCACAATCACATCTCCATTTTTCACAGCAGGCAAAGGTTCCTCCTCTGCTGATCCACACACTGTAACAATGGGATCCTGGAAATGTTTATAAATTAAAACAGGAAAGTTAATAATTTGAAACTAGAAAAGGAAAGTTTAAGTATAAAATTAAAATTTGGCTTGAAAGCATATATTTTGTAAGGGAATGTGTGTGTCTATGTCGCATGTTTTGAAACTCAATAATCTTGCTATGGCAATGAAAGAGGGCACTGGTATGTTTTTTTTTTTTACTATAGTTACATGTAGTAAGTTACTATATTGGCTGGCAAAGGAATGAAAGAGTAGGTCAATAGGTGTGTGCATCTGTATCAGGTTGAGAGGTAAAAAATGATTGGTCAAAATCAGTTTTTTTTTTATTATAGTTACCTTCTGCCACAGGAATGGAAGGATAGGTCAGAAGGTGTGTGTACCTGTGTCTGTGTGGGGGCTGGGGATGATTATGACAATAAAACTTAAACTTTGAAATATCCACATTTGAAGATTGTACCAATTATAGTCTATGGGGAAAAATGTCCCAAAAGTCAGTGATAACACAGTAGGGCTTCCATTGATTCCTTAACTAGGCAATAGCACACTTGTTCTATTTGTCCCTCACATTTGTACTAAGCTTCTTGTCTCAGGGCCAAAAACTGTGGGAGGAGATACAGTCAAAAAAAGCAGAAAAATAAAACTGAAGAAGAAAAAGAACAGTTCAAGCCAAATTAATGACACAGGGGTCTGGGAAATGGTCTGGGTAACACATACATATAACCAAAACTTAATAAAAAATTAAATTTGAGGGTTACCGAAACCGACTTTTGGATTCCAGGGTTATCGTTATTGTGAATTTGAGAGTTACCTAAATCAACTTACATATTTGAAGGTTACTAAAATTTAAAATTCTGTTACTGAAATTGATTGTCATTTCTAAGGGCTACCAAAATCATAAATTCTGAATTTGAGAGTTACCAAAATGTAAAAATTTCTTGAAGAAAAAAAACAAGTCTAAAAAATGTAAATAATATGAAGCAAAAAGTTTGCGCATTGAAACCATTAGATTCTATTCAAAATCGGGTTGTATTTGCAACCACACTATATCTCTAGTACTTACTATGCCAAGATCATGTAAGATCTTCTTCTTAATAGATTTTAAGTAGTCCAATTTTACTTTCTGTTCTCTCTCTTTTTCAATCATTTCCTTGGTATGTTCTGTGTAGACGGACATACTCAAATCTATTTCAGGAGGTGGTGGCAATAGATGACAAAGAAAAAAACAGAAAAACATTTAAAAAATGATCATACATGAGCAAACTATGATCTGTACACATATAGATGTGCTGGTGTCTGTACTGGAGTGAGGAAGAAATCAGCTACAGAACCTATAGAGCCATAGATTTTGGCACAAAATATCCTATTTTGGTGGAAAGTTAGTGAACATCTTATTATTACACATAGGTTAATACAGGGGCAGACAAGATGGTTTTTTTTTTTAAAATTGGAGCCAGTTGGACCATTCTAGAATCATATCAGATTTTATAAGTAAATGAGATGTGTGGTGTTTACTCAGTTTATTTGCACAGATCACCAATCCACTATAACTGTACCTAAGGTGCCTCTGTTTCCTGCAGTTCTGTGTGTTTCACAGACTTATCAGCCACGATTCTAACCTGTTAACAATCAGATTCATTAGGTGTTATAAATTATAACAGGACAATAAGTGAATGGTAATAACAGTTATTACATATTTTATAATTGCATCTAATGTTTTTCATATATAATGGCTATTATGTGATATGTATAATATCACAGATAGATTTACATATTTTCACCATATTACAATAATAAATTAATTCCCATGTCATACACTTGGTTTGGGAACTGTTTAATACCCTATAAAGCCTTTTAACGGGCAATATCTTACAATACATTGCAGACCTTAATTCAGGGGTAGACTTTTTTTACATTAGAAGCCAGTTAGACATCTTTAGGAGCCACTTTTACTTTTGGGTAGCCAGTCCCATAGATATCAATATAAAACTCTAAAATCCAAGTAGCCAGCAGTAAATTTCTAATTTCTTAGTGGATTTGGCTACTTGCTAATTGGATTTGTCAGCCCTTTCCTTAGGATCGGTCTAATTATTTATGTTTGTAAGCCACTGTGACTTGGAAACTTCTCTTAATATCAGATACATTTTAACCCATTGGTTAATAAAATCATTCTTGTATATTTTATTAGGGCATTATCATGCATTATAATTAATTATTACAGACCCCCGTGACCACCTGTCACCGAGATCATTTTCTCAGGGCTTGTCACTAGTGTGATTATACAATTAGTACCATCTTATGTACTTGTCCTAGTAACATATCTGTCGTATGGAGAGATGACAAAGTTTCACTGGAAACTTGGATTCACTGAAAATTTTACAGAAATAAATCTGAGCTATTTTATCCATCTCTACTGCAGGGGATTATTTCAGTCAACTTCTATATTAAATGTACTAAGGGTCAGTTAATTTATCTCCTTTTCAGGCTATGATGTCTCATGTGCTGCAGGTTACTCGGTGATTTAGAATAGTAATGTACTTACAATGCCAGGATCCTCTAGGATCATCTTCTTAATAATAGATGTTAATTCTATTTCAGGAGGTGGTGGCGGTAGATCACAAACTGCAAAAAAAAACAACAAATATTAAAAACTTAGCATACAGATTTAAGTTCTTGTGTGAACTATGATCTGTACACATATAGAGTGTGCTGCTGTCTGTACTGGAGTGAGGAAGAAATCAGCTACAGAACCTTTAGAGCCATAGAATTTGTACAAAATTCTATATTGGTGAATTTTTAGTGAACATAACAGGCAGTTCTATAAAAGTTCTTACCAAACCAAATCAAACTTCTGAGTGGTTGGGGCAAAATTAACACCATTTTTACAACAAAGAACTTTTATTAATAAGCATGTTAGTCTTATCTTATACATTAGTTATACAGACAGATAATGTTTTTTAAAGAATTGGGAGCCAGTTGGCCAATTTTAGAATCATATCAGATTGTGGTATTTAGAATCATGAGATTGTGTGTTTGCCTCGATTTGCCAGAATAAAAATACAATATAGACCACCAATCCACTATACTGTACCTGAAGGTGCTTCTGTTTCCTGCAGTTCTGTGTGTTTCACAGACTATCAGCCACGATTCTAACCTGTTAACAATCAGATTCATTAGGTGTTGTGGAAAACTAGAATATTCATAAATTATAACAGGACAATAAGTGAATGGTAATACAGTTATTACTATTTTATAATTGCATCTAATGTTTTTCATATATAATGGCTATTATGTGATATGTGTAATATTACAATAATTTACATATTTTCACCATATTACAATAATAAATGAATTCCCATGTCATGCACTTGGTTTGGGAACTGTTTAATGCCCTATAAAGCCTTTTAAACGGGCAATATCTTACAATACATTGCGACCTTAATTCAGGGGTAGACTTTTTTTACATTAGAAGCCAGTTAACATCTTTATGAGCCACTTTTACTTTTGGGTAGCCAGTCCCATAGATATCAATATAAAACTCTAAAATCCAAGTAGCCAGCAGTAAATTTCTAGTTGGATTGGCTACCTGGCTCATTGGATTTGTCCAGCCCTTCCTAAGGATCGGTCTATTAATTATGTTTGTAAGCCCCTGTGACTTGGAAACTTCTCTTAATATCAGCATAACATTTTAAACCCATTGGTTAATAAAATCATTCTGTATATTTTATTAGGGCATTATCATGCATTATAATTAATTATATTAGGGACCCCCGGTGACCACCTGTCAACCGAGATCATTTTCTCAGGGCTTTTGTCACTAGTGTGATTATACAATTAGTAACATCTTATGTACTTTGTCCCAGTACAATATCTGTCGTATGGGAGAGATGACTAAGTTTCACTGGAAACTTGGATTCACTGAAAATTTTACAGAATAATACTGAGCTATGTTATCCATCTCTACTGCAGGGGATTATTTCAGTCAACTTCTAATTAAATGTACTAAGGGTCAGTTAATTTATCTCCTTTTCAGGCTATGATGTCTCATGTGCTGCAGGTTACTCAGGATTTAGAATAGTAATGTACTTACTTGCCAGGATCCTCTAGGATCATCTTCTTAATAATAGATTTAATTCTTTCAGGAGGTGGTGGCAGTAGATCACAAACTGCAAAAAAACCCCAACAAAATATTAAAACTTAGCATACATTGTAATTTCTGTGTGAACTATGATCTGTACACTATAATGTGCGTGCTGTCTGTAGTGGAGTGATGAGAAATCAGCTACGGAACCTTTAGAGCTATAGATTCGGTACAAAATTTTATTTTGGTTTAAGGGGAGTGAACATGATTCTTATCATTACCCAGAGGTAAATACAGGGGCATACAAGATGTTTTTTAATGAATTTGGAGCCAGTTGGACAATTTTAGAATCATATCAGATTGTATAAGTAAATCGATGTGTGGTGTTTACTCATTTATTTTGCACAGAATAAAAGTACATATAGACCACCAATCCACTATACTGTACCTGAAGGTGCCTCTGTTTCCTGCAGTTTCGTGTGTTTCACAGACTTATCAGCCACGATTCTAACCTGTTAACAATCAGATTCATTAGGTGTTGTGAGAACTAGAAATATTCATAAATTATAACAGGACAATAGTGAATGGTTAATAACAGTTATTACATATTTTTATAATTGCTCTATGTTTTTCTTATATAATGGCTATTATGTGATATGTGTAATATTACAGATAGATTTACATATTTTTCACCATATTACATAATAAGAATTCCCATGTCATCACTTGGTTGGGAACTGTTTTAATGCCCTATAAAGCCTTTTAAACGGGCAATATCTTACAATACAATTGCAGACCTTAATTCAGGGTTAGACTTTTTTTTTTACATTAGAAGCCATTTAGACATCTTTAGGACCACTTTTACTTTTGGGTAGCCAGTCCCATTGATATCATATAAACTCTAAATCCAAGTAGCCAGCAGTAAATTTCTAGTTTGATTGGCTACCTGGCTCATTTGGATTTGTCCAGCCCTTCCTTAAGGATCGGTCTATTATTTATGTTTGTAAGCCACTGTGACTTGGAAACTTCTCTTAATATCAGCATCATTTTAACCTATTGGTTAATAAAATCATTCTTGTATATTTTATTAGGGCATTAATCAATGCATTATAATTAATTATATTAGGGACCCCCGGTGACCACCTGTCAACAGAGATCATTTTCTCAGGGCTTTTGGTCACATGTGATTATAAATTAGTTACCATCTTATGTACTTGTCCCAGTACATATCTGTTGTATGGAGAGATGACAAAGTTTCACTGGAAACTTGGATTCACTGAAAATTTTACAGAAATAAACCTAGCTATGTTATCCATCTCTACTGCAGGGGATTATTTCAGTCAACTTCTTATTAAGGGAGATACATATGGACCCTTTTCCGTCTAAAACCCACGTTAACCCGAAAAAAAATTCGGGTTAACGTGGGTTTTAGACGGAATTTAGAGCACAGCGCCATTTCCAATGTTTTGGAAATGCGCCGTGCTCCAGATGCAAACCCACCCTACCGTTAAGTTTGCGCTACATAGTAGCCGCGACACTTAACGGCACTGGGTAGGAGGCGTTAAACCCACGCCTCTTATCTTAGCCCGATCCTGCGATGCATATCCTGACATAATCACGCTTCGTCAGTATTGTATCGCGGTATCGGGCAAAGGTAGTAACGCGGCGGACGTCCTTTGGATCTCCCCCTAAATGTACTAAGGGTCATTAATTTATCATCTCCTTTTCAGCTATGATGTCTCATGTGCTGCAGGTGTACTCAGTGATTTTAAATAAGTAATGTAACTTATCTATCAGGATCCCTCTAGGATCATCTTCTTAATAATAGATGTTAATTCTATTTCAGGAGTGGTGCGGTAGATCACAAACTGCAAAACCCCAATAAAATATAAACATAGCATACAGATTGTAAGTTTCGTGTTAACTATGATCTGTACACATATAGATGTGCTGCTTCTTAGTGGAGTGAGGAAGAAATCACCTACGGACCTTTAGAGCTATAGATTTTGGTACAAAATTCTATTTTAGTTTAAGGGGAGTGACCTTCTTATCATTACACAGAGGTTAATCAGGGCATACAAGAGTTTTTTTTAAGATTGGAGCCAGTTGGACATTTTAGAATCATATCAGATTGTATAATAAATGAGATGTGTGGTGTTTACTCGTTTATTTGCACGAATACATATAGGATCACCATCCCACTAGTACTGTACCTGAAGGTGCCTCTGTTTCCTGCTTCTGTGTGTTTCACAGACTTATCAGCACGATTCTAACCTGTTAACAATCATTCATTAGGTGTTGTGGAATACTAGAATATTCAATAAATTATAACAGACAATAGTGAATGGTATAACAAGTTATTATATATTTTATAATTGCATCTAATGTTTATTCATGTTAATGGCTATTATGTGATAGGTGTAATATTACAGATAGATTTACATATTTTCACCATATTACAATAATAAATGAATTCCCATGTCATGCACTTGGTTTGGAACTGTTTAATGCCCCATAAAAGCCTTTGTACAGGCATATCTTACATACATTGCAGACCTTAATTAGGGGTAGACTTTTTTTTACATGAGAAGCCAGTTAGACATCTTTAGGAGCCACTTTACTTTGGGTAGCCATTCCCATAGATACGTAATGAATATAATGACTCTAAAAAACCCAGTTCCCAGCACTAAATTTCCTAGTTTGGATTGGCTACCCTGGCTCTTGGATTGTCCCCATGCCCTTCTTTAAGGATTGGGTCTATTAATTTATATGTTGTAAACAGAGATCATTTTGTACTAAGGACTAGTTATTTATCTCCTTTCAGCTATGATTCTCTGTGCTTTGCAAGTTTATCCAGTGAATATAGAATGGTAAAAGTACTTACTATGCCAATCCTCTAGGATTTTCTTCTTAATAATAATGTTAATTCTATTTCAGGAGGTGGTGGCGTACATCCACAAACTGCAAAAACAGAAAAAAATGTTTGCCTCTGTTTATTTGCACAGAATAAAGTACAATTAGCAACCACCAATCCCATTATAACTGTACCTGAAGTTGCCCTGTTTTTTCTTGCAGTCGAGACATCTCCATTTCTTTTTCCTGTTCCTCCTTTAAATTGATTTTGTTCTGTAATTTTTAAATCATGACATGAATTTCAATTCAATTCTGACTTCTGGTACAGGGGGGAAAAACACAAAAATTAACCTCTTTCCCTAGAATTTTGTAGCTAAGATCTGGATATGTACTCAGATACCATTAATGTAATATATATATATATATATGATATCATTATAACATCCTATCAAGGTAGGAGGTCTGCTTCTCCCATTGAGGCGAGTGAGCCTCTTGGCTCAGGCAGCGCTCATACACTCAGAGGATGGTGGCTGGAAGCAGGTTAAAAAAAACATGAGAATGCGTACACGCAGTTGAATCTAAATCTTCATACCAAATTGGTGTAGCTCTAATGGCTATTTGTCCGGTACTGTTTTTAATAATATTGGAGCTCTGTCGGGCCTAGTTAAGTCGCACCCCATGTGGATTACCATGAGACCCACCGAACGTCCGTTTCACCCATCTAGGGCCCATACATGTATAGTATAAGTCCAAGCAAAACAGCCTTCTGTAACAACACGTCGTGACAGGTCGGTCCATTTGATCGCACATGTGGAATGACCTTAAAACCATTACATGACAAAGTTGTATTTCATAGCTAATAACAAAGTTGTACACATTTGTTGATATATTAAGGACCTTATATTTAGAACAATACTTTCCTAATTATCTTACTGTCTATGGAATCTCCTGCTGCTTTCCTTCCTCGTTGATGTTTGGGTTTGGTATTTTTCTTTGGCAATGGCCGCAAGAAAGATTTTTTTTGCATCCATTTTTATATTTCTTTCTTCATCTGAAGTCTTTATTTTTTTTTCAGGGATTTCTCCTGTTTCCTACTTTTCGCTTCCATTTATTTCAGTTCCCATTGGATGCTGTTGGAATCTAAATAAGAAAAATAAACCAAATGTAAAAAAATGATATAACTGATCTTTGATAGGTTAAGATACTCCGTCTGAAATAGCATTTGTTTACACATGTCTGACGTGCCCACGACTACGTGTGTATCGTGCTCCTCCGCTGTTCTTCCTGACGGTCCCAAAGGAGTTTTTACTGTGGCGGCACAAAAATTGATATACAGTCGAAATTGTGACAGTCACGGGCTGTCACAAAACAGCGGAGGATACCAGGTAATCTAGGTAAGGTAAACTCTGTTCCGGGCTCGTGCTGTTTAATGAGAATGGGAGGAAAGTACATAGCTCCTTTAACCCATTCTTCAACTGAAAAACCCCAAACTCAATTTCGCCAGTGCAGAACCCTTGTAAAGTACTTTTACCTTTTACCTTGTATACATTTGAAGACAAATCATTTGTACTTTTAGTCAAATGGTGGTCTCCTTCTCTCAGGTGGGTACACACTTCTTCCTCCTGATGACAGGAGGCACCGGCGTCCGACAGTAGCCAAACGAACAGATCGTGCGTCCATAGGGGCCGTACGCTTGGCAATGGTTTTTTCCGACCCGTCTGATTCTTGCTTTCACCCGATTCGATGAAGAAAAGTTCGGCAATCGGTCAGGGCCGAATTTATTGTTTGGTGTTAACCAGCTTTACATGGAGTAATATTTTACATCTGGGATCTACTGCAACCAAACTTATTAACTTTACATGTGCATTTCACAATGGAAACATCAGCTACATATAAAATAAAAAAAAAAATAAAAAACTTCCATTCCCACATCCTAAAATTCACTGCCTTGAGGCCTCATCAGCTCATTCAGCACAATTCAATGTTCTTTCTTGTATAGAACAGAGAGTTCTGTAGCAGCCTACCTTATCTCTCAAGGAACGAAGTTTTCTGACACGATGAATTCCCATGTCATGCACTTGGTTTGGGAACTGTTTAATGCCCTATAAAGCCTTTTAACGGGCAATATCTTACAATACATTGCAGACCTTAATTCAGGGGTAGACTTTTTTTTACATTAGAAGCTAGTTAGACATCTTTATGAGCCACTTTTACTTTTGGGTAGCCAGTCCCATAGATATCAATATAAAACTCTAAAATCCAAGTAGCCAGCAGTAAATTTCTAGTTGGATTGGCTACTTGGCTTATTGGATTTGTCCAGCCCTTCCTTAAGGATCGGTCTATTAATTTATGTTTGTAAGCCACTGTGACTTGGAAACTTCTCTTAATATCAGCATACATTTTAACCCATTGGTTAATAAAATCATTCTTGTATATTTTATTAGGGCATTATCATGCATTATAATTAATTATATTACGGACCCCCGGTGACCACCTGTCAACAGAGATCATTTTCTCAGGGCTTTTGTCACTAGTGTGATTATACAATTAGTACCATCTTATGTACTTTGTCCCAGTACAATATCTGTCGTATGGGAGAGATGACTAAAGTTTCACTGGAAACTTGGATTCACTGAAAATTTTACAGAAATAAATCTGAGCTATGTTATCCATCTCTACTGCAGGGGATTATTTCAGTCAACTTCTATATTAAATGTACTAAGGGTCAGTTAATTTATCTCCTTTTCAGGCTATGATGTCTCATGTGCTGCAGGTTACTCGGTGATTTAGAATAGTAATGTACTTACAATGCCAGGATCCTCTAGGATCATCTTCTTAATAATAGATGTTAATTCTCTTTCAGGAGGTGGTGGCGGTAGATCACAAACTGCAAAAAACCCCCAACAAAATATTAAAAACTTAGCATACAGATTGTAAGTTCTGTGTGAACTATGATCTGTACACATATAGATGTGCTGCTGTCTGTACTGGAGTGAGGAAGAAATCAGCTACAGAACCTTAAGAGCCATAGAATTTGGTACAAAATTCTATATTGGTGAAAGGTTTAGTGAACATAAACAGGCAGGTTCTATAAAAGTTCTTACCAAACCAAATCAAACTTCTGATTGGTTGGGGCAAAATTAACACCATTTTTAACAATAAGAACTTTTATTAAATAAGCATGTTAGTCTTTTCATTACACATGAGTTAATACAGGAGCAGATAAAATGTTTTTAAGAATTGGAGCCAGTTGGCCAATTTTAGAATCATATCAGATTGTGGTATTTAGAATCATGAGATGTGTGGTGTTTGCTCGATTTGCACAGAATAAAAATACAATATAGACCACCAATCCACTATACTGTACCTGAAGGTGCTTCTGTTTCCTGCAGTTCTGTGTGTTTCACAGACGTATCAGCCACGATTCTAACCTGTTAACAATCAGATTCATTAGGTGTTGTGGAATACTAGAAATATTCATAAATTATAACAGGACAATAAGTGAATGGTAATAACAGTTATTACATATTTTATAATTGCATCTAATGTTTATTTCATGTATAATGGCTATTATGTGATATGTGTAATATTACAGATAGATTTACATATTTTCACCATATTACAATAATATGTTATAAATTAACAGAGAAGTTATAATTTGAAACTAGAAAAGGAAAGTTTTAATGTATAAACTTAAATATTTGCTTAAAGCTTATATATTTTGTAAGGGAATGTTGTGTCTATGTCGCATGTTTTGAAACTCAATAATCTTGCTATGGCAATGAAAGGGCACTGGTATGTTTTTTTTTTTACTTAGTTACATGTAGTAAGTTTACTATTGGCTGGCAAAGGAATGAAAGTAGTCAATAGGTGTGTGCATCTGTATCAGGTTGAGATAAAAATGATTGGTCAAAATCAGTTTTTTTTTTATTATAGTTACCTTCTGCTCCACAGGAATGAGGATGTCAGAAGGTTGTGTGTACCTGTGTCTGTGTGGGGGCTGGGGATGATTATGACAATAAAACTTAACTTTAGAATATCCACATTTGAAGAATTGTACCAATTATAGTCTATGGGGAAAAATGTCCCAAAAGTCAGTGATAACACAGTAGGCGTTTCCATTGATTCCTTAACTAGGCATAGCACACTTGTTCTATTTGTCCCTCACATTTGTACTAAGCTTTCTTGTCTCAGGCCAAAAACTGTGGGAGAGATACAGTCAAAAAAGCAGAAAATAAAAACTGAAGAAGAAAAAGAACGTTCAAGCCAAATTAATGACACAGGGGTCTGGGAAATGGTCTGGGTAACACATACATATAACCAAAACTTAATAAAAATTAATTTTGAGGGTTACCGAAACCGACTTTTGGATTCCAGGGTTTATCGTTATTGTGAATTTGAGAGTTACTAAATCAACTTGCATATTTGAAGGTTACTAAATAAAATTCTGTTACTTGAAATGATTGTCATTTCTAAGGGCTACCAAAATCATAAATTCTGAATTTGAGAGTTACCAAAATGTAAAAATTTCTTGAAGAAAAAAACAAGTCTAAAAAATGTAAATAATATGAAGCAAATGTTTGCGCATTGAAACCATTAGATTCTATTCAAATGGGTTGTATTGCAACCACACTATATCTCTAGTACTTACTATGCCAAGATCATGTAGATCTTCTTCTTAATAGATTTTAAGTAGTCCAATTTTATCTTTCTGTTCTCTCTCTTTTTCAATCATTTCCTTGGTATGTTTCTGTGTAACGGACATACTCAAATCTATTTCAGGAGGTGGTGGCAATAGATGACAAAAGAAAAACAGAAAACATTTAAAAATGATCATACATGAGCAAACTATGATCTGTACACATATAGATGTGCTGGTGTCTGTACTGGAGTGAGGAAGAAATCAGCTACAGAACCTATAGAGCCATAGATTTTGGCACAAATATCCTATTTTGGTGGAAGTTAGTGAACATCTTATTATTACACGAGGTTAATACAGGGGCAGACAAGATGTTTTTTTTTTAAATTGGAGCCAGTTGGACAATTCTAAATCATATCATATTTTATAAGTAAATAGATGTGTGTGTTTACCTCATTTTAATTTTGAATGACTCCCATGTCATTCACTTGGTTTGGGAACTGTTTAATCCCTATAAAGCCTTTAACGGGCAATATCTTACAATACATTGCAGACCTTAATTCAGGGGTAGACTTTTTTTACATTAGAAGCCGTTAGACATCTTTAGAGCCACTTTTACTTTTGGGTAGCCAGTCCCATAGATATCAATATAAAACTCTAAAATCCAAGTAGCCAGCAGTAAATTTCTAGTTGGATTGGCTACTGGCTCATTGGATTTGTCCAGCCCTTCCTTAGGATCGGTCTATTAATTTATGTTTGTAAGCCACGTGACTTGGAAACTTCTCTTAATATCAGCATACATTTTAACCCATTGGTTAATAAAATCATTCTTGTATATTTTATTAGGGCATTATCATGCATTATAATTAATTATATTAGGACCCGGTGACCACCTGTCAACCGAGATCATTTTCTCAGGGCTTTTGTCACTAGTGTGATTATACAATTAGTACCATCTTATGTACTTTGTCGTACAATATCTGTCGTATGGAGAGATGACTAAGTTTCACTGGAAACTTGGATTCACTGAAAATTTTACAGAAATAATCTGAGCTATGTTATCCACTCTCTACTGCAGGGGATTATTTCAGTCAACTTCTATATTAAATGTACTAAGGGTCAGTTAATTTATCTCCTTTTCAGGCTATGAGTCTCATGTGCTGCAGGTACTCGTGATTTAGAATAGTAATGTACTTACAATGCCAGGATCCTCTAGGATCATCTTCTTAATAATAGATTTAATTCTATTTCAGGAGGTGGCGGTAAGATCACAAACTGCAAAAAAACACCCAACAAATATTAAAAACTTAGCATACAGATTGTAAGTTCTGTGTGAACTATGATCTGTACACATATAGATGTGCTGCTGTCTGTAGCTGGAGTGAGGAAGAATCAGCTACGGAACCTTAGAGCTATAGATTTCGGTACTACAACACAGAATACAATATAGACCACCAATCCCACTATACTGTACCTGAAGTTGCCTCTGTTTCCTGCAGTTCTGTGTGTTTCACAGACTTATCAGCCACGATTCTAACCTGTTAACAATGAGATTCATTAGGTGTTGTGGAGTACTAGAAATATTTATAAATTATAACAGGACAATAAGTGAATGGTAATAACAGTTATTACATATTTTATAATTGCATCTAATGTTTTTCATATATAATGGCTATTATGTGATATGTATAATATCACAGATAGATTTACATATTTTCACCATATTACAATAATAAATGAATTCCCATGTCATGCACTTGGTTTGGGAACTGTTTAATGCCCTATAAAGCCTTTTAACGGGCAATATCTTACAATACATTGCAGACCTTAATTCAGAGGTAGACTTTTTTTACATTAGAAGCCAGTTAGACATCTTTAGGAGCCACTTTTACTTTTGGGTAGCCAGTCCCATAGATATCAATATAAAACTCTAAAATCCAAGTAGCCAGCAGTAAATTTCTAGTTGGATTGGCTACCTGGCTCATTGGATTTGTCCAGCCCTTCCTTAAGGATCGGTCTATTAATTTATGTTTGTAAGCCACTGTGACTTGGAAACTTCTCTTAATATCAGCATACATTTTAACCCATTGGTTAATAAAATCATTCTTGTATATTTTATTAGGGCATTATCATGCATTATAATTAATTATATTACGGACCCCCGGTGACCACCTGTCAACAGAGATCATTTTCTCAGGGCTTTTGTCACTAGTGTGATTATACAATTAGTACCATCTTATTTACTTTGTCCCAGTACAATATCTGTCGTATGGGAGAGATGACTAAAGTTTCACTGGAAACTTGGATTCACTGAAAATTTTACAGAAATAAAACTGAGCTATGTTATCCATCTCTACTGCAGGGGATTATTTCAGTCAACTTCTATATTAAATGTACTAAGGGTCAGTTAATTTATCTCCTTTTCAGGCTATGATGTCTCATGTGCTGCAGGTTACTCAGTGATTTAGAATAGTAATGTACTTACAATGCCAGGATCCTCTAGGATCATCTTCTTAATAATAGATGTTAATTCTATTTCAGGAGGTGGTGGCGGTAGATCACAAACTGCAAAAAAACCCCAACAAAATATTAAAAACTTAGCATACAGATTGTAAGTTCTGTGTGAACTATGATCTGTACACATATAGATGTGCTGCTGTCTGTAGTGGAGTGAGGAAGAAATCAGCTACGGAACCTTTAGAGCTATAGATTTCGGTACAAACATTTTAATTTTGGTTTTAAGGTAGTGAACATGATCTTATATTACCAGAGTTAATACAGGGGCAGACAAGATGTTTTTTTTAAGAATTGGAGCCAGTTGGACAATTTCTAGAATCATATCAGATTTATAGTAAATGATGTGTGTGTGTGTTACTCAGTTTATTTGCACAGAATACAATATAGACCACCAATCCACTATCCTGTACCTGAAGGTGCCTCTGTTTCCTGCATTTCTGTG
The DNA here is from genome assembly GCA_019447015.1 of Hymenochirus boettgeri. NCBI lineage: Eukaryota > Metazoa > Chordata > Amphibia > Anura > Pipidae > Hymenochirus > Hymenochirus boettgeri. Next base: position 102,988,329 of record CM033469.1, on the reverse strand, counting down.
TGTTTCACAGACTTATCAGCCACGATTCTAACCTGTAACAATCAGATTCATTAGGTGTTGTGGAGTACTAGAAATATTCATAAATTATAACAGGAACAATAAGTGAATGGTATAACAGTTTATTACTATTTTATAATTGCATCTAATGTTTTTCTATATAATGGCTATTATGTGATATGTGATATTACAGATAGATTTACATATTTTCACCATATTACAATAATAACATGTAATTCCCATGTCATCACACTTGGTTGGGAACTGTTTAATCCCTATAAGCCTTTTAACGGGCAATTCTTACAATACATTGCAGACCTTAATTCAGGGGTAGACTTTTTTTTACATTAGAAGCCAGTTAGACATCTTTAGGAGCCACTTTTACTTTTGGGTAGCATCCATTAATATCATATAAAACTCTAAATCCAAGTAGCCAGCAGTAAATTTCTAGTTGGATTGGCTACCTGGCTATTGGATTTGTCAGCCCTTCCTTAAGGATCGGTCTATTATTTATGTTTGTAAGCCACTGTGACTTGGAAACTTCTCTTAATATCACATAAATTTTAACCATTGGTTAATAAAAACATTCTTGTATATTTTATTAGGGCATTATCATGCATTATAATTAATTTATATAGGGACCCCCGGTGACCACCTGTCAACAGAGATCATTTTCTCAGGGCTTTTGTCACTAGTTGATTATACAATTAGTACCATCTTATGTACTTTGTCCCAGTACAATATCTGTCGTATGGGGAGATGATAAAGTTTCACTGGAAACTTGGATTCACTGAAAATTTTACAGAAAAAACTATAGCTATGTTAATCCATCTCTACTGCAGGGGATTATTTCAGTCAACTTCTATATTAAGGGGGAGATACAATATGTCCCTTTTTCGTCTAAAACCCAACGTTAACCCGAAAAAAAATTGGGTTAACGTGGGTTTAGACGGGAATTTAGAGCACAGCGCCATTTCACAAATGTTTTGGAAATACGCCGTGCTCAGATGAAACACCCATCACCGTTAGTTTGGCTACATAGTAGCCGACACTTAAAGGCACTGGGTAGGAGGCGTTAAACCCACGCATCTATATTTAGCCGATCTGCGATACTGCAATAACGTGACATAAATCACAGCTTTCCGTCAGTTATTGTATTCAGCGGGATAGGGCAAAGTAAGATAAGCGGCTCTGGTATGCCTCCTCTGTGGATCTCCCCCTAAATTACTAAGAGGTCAGTAATTTATCTCCTTTTCAGGCTATGAGTCTCATGTGCTTGCACGGGTACTCGGATGCATTTGAAAATTAAATGTAATGTGTATCTCGCTACTACTCACCTTGCTAAGGACCTCTAGGATCATCTCTTAATAATAGATGAATTCATGTCCAGGTGGCGGTTGGTGGGTAGATCACAACTGCAAAAAAACCCCAATACAATTAAAAATCGCAATACAGATTGTAAGTTCTGTGGAACTATGATTTGCGTACAAATATAGATGTGCTGCTGCTGAAGTGGGAGGAGAAGAAATCAGCTACGGACCTTAGAGCATAGATTTTTTGAGTACAACATTCTATTTTAGTTTAAGAGGGAGTGAACATTTTATCATACACAAGAGGTTATCAGGTGCATACAGATTGTTTTTGTTTAAGACTTGGAGCCAGTTGGACAATTTTAGTAATCATATCAGATTGTATAATAAATGAGATGTGGGTGGGTTTACTCATTTATATTTGACAAGATAATAGTAGATCACCAATCCCACAAACAAAACAAAAAAAAAAAAAGTAATGTACCTGCAGGTGCCTCTGTTTCCTTGCATTCTGTGATGGTTTCAAAACTTATCAGCCACCGATTCTAACTGTAACATCATTCATTAGGTGTTGTGGAATATATAAAATACTTCAATAAATTATAACAGGACAATAAGTGAATGTATAACGTTTTAATTAAGTATTTTATAATTGCATCTAATGTTTATTTCATGTATAATGGCTATTATGTGATATGTGTAATATTACAGATAGATTTACATATTTTCACCATAGTACAATAATAAATGAATTCCCATGTCATGCACTTGGTTTGGGAACTGTTTAATGCCCCATAAAGCCTTTTGACAGGCAATATCTTACAATACATTGCAGACCTTAATTTAGGGGTAGACTTTTTTTTACATTAGAAGCCAGTTAGACATCTTTAGGAGCCACTTTTACTTTTGGGTAGCCAGTCCCATAGATACGTATGAATATAATACTCTAAAACCCTAGTTGCCAGCACTAAATTTCTAGTTGGATTGGCTACCTGGCTCCTTGGCTTTGTCCAGCCCTTCTTTAAGGATTGGTCTATTAATTTATATGTTTGTAAACAGAGATCATTTGTACTAAGGACTAGTTAATTTATCTCCTTTTCAGGCTATGATGTCTCATGTGCTGCAATTTATCCAGTGATATAGAATGGTAAAGTACTTACTATGCCAAGATCCTCTAGGATTTTCTTCTTAATAACAGATGTTAATTCTATTTCAGGAGGTGGTGGCAGTACATCACAAACTGCAAAAAAACAGAAAAAAATGTTTGCTCTGTTTATTTGCACAGAATAAAAGTACAATATAGACCACCAATCCCATTATACTGTACCTGAAGGTGCCTCTGTTTCTTGCACTTCTGAGACATGCTCCATTTCTTTTTCCTGTTCCTCCTTTAAATTGATTTTTTCTGAAATTTTATCATTGACAGGAATTTCAATTTCAATTCTGACTTCTGGTACAGGGGGAAAAACACAAAAATTAACCTCTCGCCCTAGATTTGTACTAAGATCTGGATATGTACTCAGATATCCATTAATGAATATATATATATATATATATATATATATATACATCCTATCAAGGTAGGGCTGCTTCTCCCATGAGGCAGAGTGAGCCTCTCGGCTCAGGCAGCGCTCATACACTCAGAGGAGTGGTGGCTGGAAGCAGGTTAAAAAAAACATGAGATGCGTGACAGCAGTGAATCTAAATCTTCATACACAAGATGGTGTACTTAATGGCTATTTAGTCCGAGTACTGTTTAATATATTGGAGCTCTGTCGGGCCTAGTTAATGCTCCAACCCAGTGGATTACCAATGAGACCTGACCGAACGTCCGTTTCACCCATCCGAGGGCCCATACATTATAGTATAGTCAAGCAAAACAGCCTTTCTGTACAACAACGTGCGTGACAGGTCGGTCCATTGATCGCACATGTGAATGGACCTTAAAACAATTACATGACAAGTGCTAATTTCATAGCTAATAGACAAAGTGGATACAATTTATTAGATATATTAAGGACCTTTTATATTGTAGAACAATACATTTCCTAATTATCTTACCTGGTATATTGTCTGCTTCCTTCTGTTTGATGGTTTGTGGTTTGGTATTTTCTTTGCAATGGCCACAAAGAAAGATTTTTTTGCATCCATTTTTATATTTCTTCCATCTTGAAGTCTTTATTTTTTCAGGGATTATCTCCTGTTCTACTTTTACTTCCATTATTTCATTTCCATTGATGCTGTTGGAATTCTAAATAAGAAAAATAGAACCAAAATGTAAAAAAATGATATAACTGATCTTTGATAGGTTAAAGATACTCGTCTGAAATAGACATTTGGTACACATTGTCTGACGTGCCCACGATCTTACGTGTGTATCGTGCTCCTCCGCTGTTCTTCTGACGGGTCCCAAAGGAGTTTGTACTGTATGCGGCACATTGATATACAGTACAAATTGTGACAGTCAGGGCCTGTCACAAGAACAGCGGAGGATACCAGGTAAGCTAGGTAAGGTAACTCTGTTCCTGGCTCGTGCTGGTTTAATTGAAGAATGGGAGGTAAGACATAGCTGCTTTACCCATTCTTCAACTGAAAAACCCCAAACTCAATAATGTGCATTTCACAATGGAAACATCAGCTACAGATATAAAAATAACTTTCCATTCCACATCCTAAAATTCACTGCCTGAGGCCTCATCAGCTCATCAAATTCAATTTTCATTTATTATTATAACAAAGAAGTTCTGTAGCAGCCTTACCTTATTCTTCTTCAAGAAGATGTTTCTGACACGTTCTCCAAACTTTCTAAATCGATCCATATCGTCTGCAGTATGAAAAGTAATCTGAATTTTAATTTATGTTCAAATGCAAACATCTCAATAGAAAAACAGATTAAAACCAGTAAATATATTATAATTTATATGTTAATGGCAGTTTATTTTTAATAAACAATGAATGACCAGGATTAGAGATTTATAATAAAATCAATGTATTCTTGGCCTTGGAGGCAATGCATCTTGGTCCATAAAGTGTGTGTGTGTTGGGGGTGGGTGAATGTTTATGGATATAAAATACATCTTGATAACTACAAATCCCATAATTCATTATAAGAATTCAAAACACCGTTACCATAGCAACCATGACATCTGGTCTGTTTTCTATAAACAAATTGCTTACTACAGTCAAATCCAAATAAATATATTATTAAAAAATATCAGTTTTAATCATGGCAGCTCCTGATTTAACGTATTGTGTTGGGGGTGGGTACATGTTTATGGATATAAAATAAAGCTTTATAACAACTACAAATCCCATAATTCATTATAAGATTTCAAACCATTACATCAATTCCATTGTCCATCTTTATTTCATCTTCATCCTTCACATAATGTATTTTGTCTATGGAAATACCTTCCTATTTTATAAACAAACAAGTTTTTTATCTACTTACTAATAAGCTGAAATCTGTTCAGTCAAAAAAGGGGCTAAGGAATTGACGTGTGTGGAATATCGGACTCGGCCCACAGGGACACAACTTGGAAAATAAATCTCAAAAAACGCTTGTTGGTCGCTCAACAGAGAAGACACTGGGACCGATCTGCAGCTCAACAATCTGAAACCAATCGCCAGTGATTGTATTTACATCAAACACATCATCATTGCTAGCTGTAAACAAACATGGTTGCCATAGCAACCAAGGCAACTGGTTTGTTTTCTATAAAAAATAATTGCTTGCTGTGGTCAAATCCAAATTAATATTAATAAATAAATATATTATAAAAATATACCAAATGTAATAATGGCAGCTCCTGTTTTAACTTATTTACAATAAATAGAAATAAATGTGCAACTCTCTACTTACCAATTAGTTGAAATCTGCTGTTCAGTTAAAAAGTTATGGAATCAACCTGTGCAGAGTATTATACTCGATACACAGGGACTCAACTTTTATAACCTTAAATGTTTGAAAAAAGTCCAAAATAGCGCTTGTTGATTGCTAAACAGAACAGACACTAGGACTGATCTGCAGCTCTGCAACAAACTGCAACAAATCGCAAGTGATGCTATGTTATTATACAAAAGCATTATGACATCATCAGGTCATCTGCTCAACAATTGTTACCATAGCAACAATAACAGGTGTTTTTTTAACTAGATTACTATGCTATGTGTACTATAGTCAAACCCAAATAAATATAATATTAAAATGTTTAATTTCTGTTATTTAAACATATCAGAGTTGTGCGTGCTTATGTAAATGTACACTGGATATTGGAGCCTGCCATTGTTTTATTTCATATAGCACTTCCAATAAAATTCAAATCCCCTAATGCTTTGTAAGTCGTTAGGGCATCAAAACATTTCATAATAAATTCTATTTTAGTATAAACCCTCTTCCCCAGTCTTCCAGCTTCTTTCCAGTGTATCAGTCAAAAATAAAAATGGTAGTTAGGTAGGGTAAGTAAAGTTGGGAAGGTAAGGTTTGCAAATTCTGGGTTATTTTGGGTGGGAAAGGTAAGTTTAACATTTTCATCTAGGGGTGGACTTGCCCTTTTATCAAATCTTTCAAAACTATCTAGTATATTTCCAGTTAGTAAATGGTAAGCACATGTAGGGACAGGAAAATGTTTTTGTAACAGTTTTTTTCTTTGAAGTAAAGAGAGAATGCCATGATGTGCCTGTATTTCTGTCTCTGCAGCTATATTTCAACTACCCCTGCTCACCTCCTTGCTTATCAGTAGCGTGGGCCCACAGAGGGAAAGGAGCAGGAAAAGATGGGTACAGAATATTAGACAGGTGTATAGCAGATGACAGACAGATTCCATTGGAAGCTATACGAACAGCCGTGGGAACGAAGGCGCGTAAGTATGTTTCTGCTGCTTTTTTACAAATCTAACTTGGTGGTTCAGGATAGGCAATGGTGTCCTACACTACAGAAACACATACACACATATACAATACATTTATTGGTAGGGGGTGAGGCAGCCATGTAGGGATCCGGAGGGTGGGAGGGAGGGGGGGAAGGGATCCCCTGCGCTTATGTCAGAGTCCACAGTGAGTACATGGAAGAAGCAGGGACCGGATGACACACAGACAGCTTTTACTCTTCAGTTTCCTTACCATAAGAGGCTGAGGAGTAAGGTAAGGATTTTACACTACACAGTGGGGCCAGCACTGGGCAAATTTTAGTTTTGGAGGTGGACATGCACTTTAAAAAAGCATTGTTTTTATTATCAGTTTCTGGACTTTAAGTTGCTAACAGACCTAAAGCTTGGCCTTGGAATTAGGTGGTATTGAGCTGTGGTAGCATGTGTTCATTGATGCCCTATAGGGGCCCCAGGCTTTCTATGGCAGATCTATCTCATATAGATCTGCCCCCCCTATTTTTTTTTTACATTAGAAGCCAGTTAGACATCTTTAGGAGCCACTTTTACTTTTGGGTAGCCAGTCCCAAAGATACGTATGAATATAATACTCTAAAACCCAAGTTGCCAGCACTAAATTTCTAGTTGGATTGGCTACCTGGCTCCTTGGATTTGTCCAGCCCTTCTTTAAGGATTGGTCTATTAATTTATATGTTTGTAAACAGAGATCATTTGTACTAAGGACTAGTTAATTTATCTCCTTTTCAGGCTATGATGTCTCATGTGCTGCAATTTATCCAGTGATATAGAATGGTAAAGTACTTACTATGCCAAGATCCTCTAGGATTTTCTTCTTAATAATAGATGTTAATTCTATTTCAGGAGGTGGTGGCAGTACATCACAAACTGCAAAAAAACAGAAAAAAATGTTTGCTCTGTTTATTTGCACAGAATAAAAGTACAATATAGACCACCAATCCCATTATACTGTACCTGAAGGTGCCTCTGTTTCTTGCAGTTCTGAGACATGCTCCATTTCTTTTTCCTGTTCCTCCTTTAAATTGATTTTTTCTGTAATTTTATCATTGACAGGAATTTCAATTTCAATTCTGACTTCTGGTACAGGGGGAAAAACACAAAAATTAACCTCTTGCCCTAGATTTGTACTAAGATCTGGATATGTACTCAGATATCCATTAATGAATATATATATATATATATATATATATATATATATACATCCTATCAAGGTAGGGCTGCTTCTCCCATGAGGCAGAGTGAGCCTCTTGGCTCAGGCAGCGCTCATACACTCAGAGGAGTGGTGGCTGGAAGCAGGTTAAAAAAAACATGAGATGCGTGACAGCAGTGAATCTAAATCTTCATACACAAGATGGTGTACTTAATGGCTATTTAGTCCGAGTACTGTTTAATATATTGGAGCTCTGTCGGGCCTAGTTAATGCTCCAACCCAGTGGATTACCAATGAGACCTGACCGAACGTCCGTTTCACCCATCTGAGGGCCCATACATTATAGTATAGTCAAGCAAAACAGCCTTTCTGTACAACAACGTGCGTGACAGGTCGGTCCATTGATCGCACATGTGAATGGACCTTAAAACAATTACATGACAAGTGCTAATTTCATAGCTAATAGACAAAGTTGATACAATTTATTAGATATATTAAGGACCTTTTATATTGTAGAACAATACATTTCCTAATTATCTTACCTGGTATATTCTCTGCTTCCTTCTGTTTGATGGTTTGTGGTTTGGTATTTTCTTTGCAATGGCCGCAAAGAAAGATTTTTTTGCATCCATTTTTATATTTCTTCCATCTTGAAGTCTTTATTTTTTCAGGGATTATCTCCTGTTCTACTTTTACTTCCATTATTTCATTTCCATTGATGCTGTTGGAATTCTAAATAAGAAAAATAGAACCAAAATGTAAAAAAATGATATAACTGATCTTTGATAGGTTAAAGATACTCGTCTGAAATAGACATTTGGTACACATTGTCTGACGTGCCCACGATCTTACGTGTGTATCGTGCTCCTCCGCTGTTCTTCTGACGGGTCCCAAAGGAGTTTGTACTGTGTGCGGCACATTGATATACAGTACAAATTGTGACAGTCAGGGCCTGTCACAAGAACAGCGGAGGATACCAGGTAAGCTAGGTAAGGTAACTCTGTTCCTGGCTCGTGCTGGTTTAATTGAAGAATGGGAGGAAAGACATAGCTCCTTTACCCATTCTTCAACTGAAAAACCCCAAACTCAATTTCGCCAGTGCAGATACCCTTTAAAGTACTTTTACCTTTTACCTTTGTATACATTTGAAGACAAATCCATTTGTACTTTTATGCAAATGGTGGTTCTACTCTTCAGGTGGGTACACACTTCTTCCTCCTGGATGACCAGGAGCAGCCGCGTCCGACAGTAGCCACGAACGATCGTGCGGTCCATAGAGGGCCGTACGATTGGCAATGGTTTTCCGACCCGTCTGATCTTGCTTTCACCCGATTCGGATGAAGAAAAGTTCGGCAATCGGTCAGGCCGAATTATTGTTTGGTGTGTACCCAGCTTTACAGGAGTAATATTTTATCTTGGGAATCTACTGCACCCAAACTATTAACTTTACATGTGCATTTCACAATGGAAACATCAGCTACAGATATAAAAATAACTTTCCATTCCACATCCTAAAATTCACTGCCTGAGGCCTCATCAGCTCATCAAATTCAATGTTCATTTATTATTATAACAAAGAAGTTCTGTAGCAGCCTTACCTTATTCTTCTTCAAGAAGATGTTTCTGACACGTTCTCCAAACTTTCTAAATCGATCCATATCGTCTGCAGTATGAAAAGTAAATCTGAATTTTAATTTATGTTCAAATGCAAACATCTCAATAGAAAAACAGATTAAAACCAGTAAATATATTATAATTTATATGTTAATGGCAGTTTATTTTTAATAAACAATGAATGACCAGGATTAGAGATTTATAATAAAATCAATGTATCTTGGTCCATAAAGTGTGTGTGTGTTGGGGGTGGGTGAATGTTTATGGATATAAAATACATCTTGATAACTACAAATCCCATAATTCATTATAAGAATTCAAAACACGGTTACCATAGCAACCATGACATCTGGTCTGTTTTCTATAAACAAATTGCTTACTATAGTCAAATCCAAATAAATATATTATTAAAAAATATCAGTTTTAATCATGGCAGCTCCTGATTTAACGTATTGTGTTGGGGGTGGGTACATGTTTATGGATATAAAATAAAGCTTTATAACAACTACAAATCCCATAATTCATTATAAGATTTCAAACCATTACATCAATTCCATTGTCCATCTTTATTTCATCTTCATCCTTCACATAATGTATTTTGTCTATGGAAATACCTTCCTATTTTATAAACAAACAAGTTTTTTATCTACTTACTAATAAGCTGAAATCTGTTCAGTCAAAAAAGGGGCTAAGGAATTGACGTGTGTGGAATATCGGACTCGGCCCACAGGGACACAACTTGGAAAATAAATCTCAAAAAACGCTTGTTGGTCGCTCAACAGAGCAGACACTGGGACCGATCTGCAGCTCAACAATCTGAAACCAATCGCCAGTGATTGTATTTACATCAAACACATCATCATTGCTAGCTGTAAACAAACATGGTTGCCATAGCAACCATGGCAACTGGTTTGTTTTCTATAAAAAAATAATTGCTTGCTGTGGTCAAATCCAAATTAATATTAATAAATAAATATATTATAAAAATATACCAAATGTAATAATGGCAGCTCCTGTTTTAACTTATTTACAATAAATAGAAATAAATGTGCAACTCTCTACTTACCAATTAGTTGAAATCTGCTGTTCAGTTAAAAAGTTATGGAATCAACCTGTGCAGAGTATTATACTCGATACACAGGGACTTGAAAAAAGTCCAAAATAGCGCTTGTTGATTGCTAAACAGAACAGACACTAGGACTGATCTGCAGCTCTGCAACAAACTGCAACAAATCGCAAGTGATGCTATGTTATTGTACAAAAGCATTATGACATCATCAGGTCATCTGCTCAACAATTGTTACCATAGCAACAATAACAGGTGTTTTTTTAACTAGATTACTATGCTATGTATACTATAGTCAAACCCAAATAAATATAATATTAAAATGTTTAATTTCTGTTATTTAAACATATCAGAGTTGTGCGTGCTTATGTAAATGTACACTGGATATTGGAGCCTGCCATTTTTTTATTTCATATAGCACTTCCAATAAAATTCAAATCCCCTAATGCTTTGTAAGTCGTTAGGGCATCAAAACATTTCATAATAAATTATATTTTAGTATAAACCCTCTTCCCCAGTCTTCCAGCTTCTTTCCAGTGTATCAGTCAAAAATAAAAATGGTAGTTAGTTAGGGTAAGTAAAGTTGGGAAGGTAAGGTTTGCAAATTCTGGGTTATTTTGGGTGGGAAAGGTAAGTTTAACATTTTCATCTAGGGGTGGACTTGCCCTTTTATCAAATCTTTCAAAACTATCTAGTATATTTCCAGTTAGTAAATGGTAAGCACATGTAGGGACAGGAAAATGTTTTTGTAACAGTTTTTTTCTTTGAAGAAAAGAGAGAATGCCATGATGTGCCTGTATTTCTGTCTCTGCAGCTATATTTCAACTACCCCTGCTCACCTCCTTGCTTATCAGTAGCGTGGGCCCACAGAGGGAAAGGAGCAGGAAAAGATGGGTACAGAATATTAGACAGGTGTATAGCAGATGACAGACAGATTCCATTGGAAGCTATACGAACAGCCGTGGGAACGAAGGCGCGTAAGTATGTTTCTGCTGCTTTTTTACAAATCTAACTTGGTGGTTCGGGATGGGCAATGGTGTCCTACACTACAGAAACACATACACACATATACAATACATTTATTGGTAGGGGGTGAGGCAGCCATGTAGGGATCCGGAGGGTGGGAGGGAGGGGGGAAGGGATCCCCTGCGCATATGTCAGAGTCCACAGTGAGTACATGGAAGAAGCAGGGACCGGATGACACACAGACAGCTTTTACTCTTCAGTTTCCTTACCATAAGAGGCTGAGGAGTAAGGTAAGGATTTTACACTACACAGTGGGGCCAGCACTGGGCAAATTTTAGTTTTGGAGGTGGACATGCACTTTAAAAAAGCATTGTTTTTATTATCAGTTTCTGGACTTTAAGTTGCTAACAGACCTAAAGCTTGGCCTTGGAATTAGGTGGTATTGAGCTGTGGTAGCATGTGTTCATTGGCTTTCTATGGCAGATCTATCTCATATAGATCTGCCCCCCTATTTGATTTTTTAGGTTGTGTTTCATATCCAACGACAGGTCTGGGGGGGGGGGGGGGCTACACCTGGACCACCAGCATTGTCGGGTGAGCAGTTTTCACTTGTCATATTTAAGTTTGGAAACAGAAAAATATCAGACCTGGCCAATAACTATTTCTAATTTAGATCCCACCAATCTTAACTCAGGGCAGAAAGCCCCAACGCTGCCACTCATATTGATCTTGTAATAAAACAAACCTTATCAGCCCCATTTCTAATTCCTGCTAATCTAATGGATTACTGTTACAGTGTTCGCCCCAGAAATTATTTCCAGCTGGGTGGCAAGAAAAAGTAGCCAGATGGGGCAGGACGGGGAGATGTAATGTTCTGTAGTGTGTGATGTCCCCACACGCACCCCACCAAATTCAATGGCTCCATTAGCATTTAAATATACACAGACTATTAAACACACAGACACACACAGTCTCTCTCTCTAACACACACAAACTCCTACCCACACACAGCTCTCACACATATTCTTATTATTATTGATTTATATAGCGCCAACATCTTCCGTGGCGCTTTACAATGACATAGTCATACATTACATACAGGGTAATACATGTTATACAAAATCATACATATTACATACACAGGTTAATACATAATATAACTAAACAGAATGAGGAGTTTCTTATAGCAATACTGCCCTATTTGCCCCCTGCTTACAGTCTACAGAGCTTACAGTCTACAGGATATGGGGGTGAGACACAAGTTGATGGGAATCAGTAGGCTGTAAGTAGATTGGCAGTGGAGTGTGAAAGGCGGGTTGGATCATATTGGGTAGTAAAAGGGGTAAGTTTAGGCAAGGTTATATGCTAGCCTAAAAATATGGGTTTTAAGGTTATGTTTGAAGGTTACGTTTGAAGGCAGCATGAGTAAAGACCTGAATGCGGGCATGGGAAGAGGTGACAAGGGTGGATGAGAGGAGGGTATCGTTTGTGGAGTGGAGGTTGCGCCTGGGGCGGTATCGATGGATCAGCTCTGAAATATATGGAGGGGCTGTGTTGGATAGTGCTTTATTGGACAAGGTAAGCAGATTGAACTGGATCCTTTGCGTGATGGGCAACCAGTGGAGGGACTGACAGAAAAGAGAGGCATTAGAGAAGTGAAAAGAGAAATGAATGTGCCGGGCAGCAAAGTTGAGAATGGATTGAAGCGGAGCCAGGCGGTTGTTTGGTTAACCACACCGGAGTGTGTTGCTGTAGTCTAACCAGGATATGATTAGGGCATGGACTAGGATTTTTGTAGCTTCATTTGAGTGGAATGGTCGAATGCGGGAGATGTTTTTGAGTTGGAGCTGACAGGAGTTGGCAAACAAATTGACATGAGGTTTGAAGACGGCGGGCATGAGGAGATGGGGATATGGGTGAGTTGTTATTATTAATAGTAAAACTAGGGAGGGGAACAGATTGTAAGCTCTAACTGGTCGGGCCGCCCGCTTATCGAGGTCTGACACTGCTGGCTGCGAGGTGAGGGGGGGCCTGTCACTCACTACCTAATGGGGGTCCCTGTCACTTACTACCTAACGGGGGTCCCTGTCACTCACTATCTAACCTGGGGTCCCTGTCACTCACTATCAAACGTGGGTCCCTGCTGTCACTCACTACCTAACGGGGGGGCCCTGTTGTCACTCGCTACCTAACGGGGTGCCCTGCTGTCACTCACTACCTAACTGTGTGCCTTTACTGATTGTAAACCAGCTGTATTGTATGCTGATCCCTGCTACTTTCAGTAAGTACAGTATTAGCCAGGGGCGTAGCTAGAAATGACTGGGCCCCATAGCAAAAAAAAATGATGCCCCCCCACGACCTTCCAACCCCACGGACCTCGGACCTCCCACCCAAACATTTTGTGGGGAAATCAGTGTGGTGTAGACGTGTTGGACCAAATGGCACGGATGTATTCCGTAAGAGCAGCAACACGCAGGTGTCCAGTAGCAGTTTTTTACAATATGCTGGACCTGGCAGCGGTGAATGCCTACATTTTGTACAAGGCATGTACAGGGTGGACAGGCAAAAGAAGATTGTTTCTGAGTCTTCTAGCTAAAGAACTCCGTTGCCGATTCATGCAGCACAAGGAAATATTGGCACTGGGCTGCTGAAGCTGTTGCAGCTGCTGTGCCAGGGACTGTACAGACAACACAGTGCCAGGTCCAAGAGAGCTGCAACAGGAATCGCAGCAGGTTTACCTGTGCAACATGTCAGAAATTCACCTGTGCCAAATGCAGGGACGATGGACACTAGGTCTGCCAACGCTGTAAACTCTGTAAACAGACTTATATATGTATCCATATATTGTGAATGTGTCTTTTGTATAAATATGGCAGGCATTTCTGAAGGTTTCCACACACAAAGATTCAACCTTCCTTGGTTCAAGCTAACAAATGCAAATGTGCCAGGCCTCACAGGTAATGGGTGTATTTTCAGAACAAAAGAAAGAGAACAATGGAGCTGATAGCATGTTAAACAACTCAGCAGGGGTGCTAGTAGATATGAGGTCCAGGGAATTTACGCAAATCTGCGCAGGCCTGGTAAATCTAGTGTTAAATACAGGTATATAAAGTTGTGTTCATCACAACTACAGGACTAGTTGATTACATTACAGTATTCATGGCTTGTTCTCAATTACAGAACAACTTAGATTAAATAAGGCAATTGTAACACGCCCAGGGCGCGGGCGTGCAAACAGTTATTCTGTATAATGAAATAATAAGGGACACAGAGTCATCTTTCTTGGTAAGCTGCTCCTTGATAACTGTTTATTACAAAATACAATTTAATATTTGGTCTTTGCTTGACCTTTAGCAATTATTCACAATATATACTATACAAATGTGTTCTTACATTTCACAACATATCACATGTACATTACCTTCCCTTTAATTCTCATGAGCATATTATATATAATAAATTATCATTTCACCAGAATACCAGTACAGGATCCACTATATAAACTTGGTATTTACTTATGAACAAGGACATTTTTAAAATATGGGTTTTATGCAATTTTATGGGTGATTATAGGTTCTCAAAATCCCATTTTCTGTTACCTGCAGTTATGTCACCTTGAGGTCATCAAAAAGTACAGAGGGTGTCAATGTGAAAGAGGGTTAAACCAATGGGAGCCAAAATGCAAATATGAACTGTAAGTTTGGAATCAGGTGTGAAACTGATCACTGACAAAGGCTTCACAGTAGGACAAATAGATGCATATGATCCACTTGGACACATTAGCTAACGACTCTGAACATCTGTATCTGCACTATTAGTTTCTTATAAGGATATAGTAGTGCTTTGTATTAATGGGCATTGAAGAAAACCCAATGACATCTTTCTCCCTTTATAAGTCTGCATTATGTAAGTACTGATGCCCTCTAAAGCTGGTTAACATATTTTGCTTGGACACAAATAGATGAATTAAGTGCATATGGTACATATAATAAACTTCTCTCAAAGCAATATGGCTAGAAGGCTTTAGCTTCTAATTTTTAAGTACATCATCTGTTTGCTGTTGCAACATTTATAGTTATTTCAGGTTTTAAACATATTTAGAAGTGATAATTCAACAAATAAATAATATAATAATACTTAAATGATATCAACTGTAATGATTGCTATGCATATGTGAATAGATATAGCAAACCCTTAGTGCGCTATTACATTTTTGTTTTATCATTATCATGTTTATCGCATATTATTTATTATTATTCTCGGCCTGTCCTACTATT
The DNA here is from genome assembly GCA_019447015.1 of Hymenochirus boettgeri. Classification (NCBI taxonomy): domain Eukaryota; kingdom Metazoa; phylum Chordata; class Amphibia; order Anura; family Pipidae; genus Hymenochirus; species Hymenochirus boettgeri. The sequence goes on along the minus strand of CM033469.1, from coordinate 102,973,045 downwards.
TCTACATTAAGTTCCCTTAAATCCATTTTTTGGAAATTTGTATGTGCTGTTCTGCCTGAATTAATCTATTGGATGTTGTGGGGCACAGCTGGGGGTCTGTAACTCACACTGCAAATATATTTACATAACCAGTGGTGGGAGTGCCACTAACTTATTTTCTCCACTATTTTTACTGCAGCTAAAAAATATATATATATGTGCATCCTATACTATATATATGGCAGTAAACTTGAACATGAGCAATGTTTTTCATTTAACCAGTCTGCATCCCCCTTCTTCCTTCTTCCTTCCCCTTAACCCCCAATGTATAAATTAAATAGAGTGAATTAAAAAAAATCCATCTACCGTTTTTTTGTATAGGGTTGGACGATGCAAGGCCATTCCATTAAATATGCACACTGTTGCACACTAAAAATAAGTGCCATTTATATCTATGCCTGAATGGCTATATTGCTTAAATATAAACACCACTGGTGATAATTCTGATTAATGACTTATACATTAAAAGGGTCAAATTATTTGCATAAGAACAAAGCAGAAGTTTTAATCTACATTAAATAAGCACAGTGAATATAATCACTGTTAAAAGGCAAATACAAGATGATAAAAAAATTAGGCATAAAAGGGCAATATGTGCCTCCAGGGGTGCCTCTACCATGAAGCAAACTGAAACATTTGCTCAGGGTGCGCCCCTGGGGAACACTTAAAGGGCCACAGTTTAAAAAAAAAATCCTCCTTCCTGCAATACTGCATTTCACCAAGTCAGCCCTTCAGTTCACCAATCAGTGTTAAGTCAGACCTCCACTTCACCAGTCAGTGTTAGTCAGCACACCACACCCACCTTAACAAGCCACACCTATGTTCCCTGATAAAGCCACACCCTTCACATGCCGCCCCTGTCTGTCAAAAGGCAGCATTTAAAAGTTGTTTCAGGTGTCAAAATCCCTAGGAACACCCCTGGGTGCCTCCCACATCATATCCTGATGGAAGGGGGGCAAACACAGATACTTATAACATGCAGTACAAAGAGAATCCAAATTCATGTTACACATTTAAAAAGATTACAGCCTGTAGTCAATTAACTCAAGATGCAAGTACTAATGTTCTGGTAAGGACAATAGCCTGCCCAAGCATGGGAAGGGGGCACATAGTGCATTTGTTTCTCATTCTGGGATAAAGCTGTTTATGTGCCCTTTATCTCAGGCTCAGCATGTCAGTTCGTGTATTGGGTGTTTTATTGGGCACCACTGATAATCTTGCAGGTCATGCAGTCACAGTCATGTGTTGCAGGTCGCAGCCACAAATGCACGACTGTACATAGCTTTATGGTCATCTATCAACTCATTTTAAATTGCTGATTAGTCATTCTGATTTGAATGGAGTTAGAGATCGTTGACCATAAAAAAAAAGTCACTACATAATTTGCGCTGCTGTCCATAAATACAAAGGTATAGGAAAAACTAAAGTAGCAGTGTAGTAAAATTATAGGAAAAGCCAAATGATTGAAAATTAACGTCATTGAGAAAATAAGAGGGTAAGAGATATGAAGGGGATGCCACTGACAATACATACAGTATTATCAATATAATAAAGAAGAACAAGCAAACGCTCTAGAAAACAGATGCTGAGAGAATGGCCAGGCTATTACTATATTACTATAAATTCATGATATTTGGACTCAGCAAAATGGCTAAAACTACAATAATCAAGAAATACGGTCAATCCAAAGACACATATTAAGAAACATTAACTGCTAGTATACAAGAATGAAAATATGGCTTTTGGTGTATGGTAAGTCCGCTGTTACTGATATGCTAATCTAATGCTAATGTACCAACTGCTCTTCATTTATTTCTATTAATTGCATTTTATTAAATTTGCAGTGAAATACAAGGTTTCCCTGTAAGCTATTTTCCTGTGCCTTATTTACAATCCGATACTATATGTAATACCAGTTATAAAGGGTTGAAAATTTAAGCTGAGGTACACACAGTACCAATAAAAGGCCAATTCTTTTTAGTCCAACAGGATGGGCCTTTTAATGGGTGCATGGGTGGCTAAAAAACTAAAAATCTGTCAGCAGCAACTGACATTTTCTTTTTATACTTTCGTATAGAGCAGTAGTTCTCAAACTTGTCCAAACCGTGGCACACCTGGTTATGCAAATTCTTTTTGAGGGCACACCTGTGTTCTTAATGTTGGATTTTACATTGTAATTACCCATATTTTATGGTATATATTGTATTCTAATGAATGCAGTGTAAAGTTAAACTACATTGCATGTGTTGAAATTTTATCATAAAAAAATGTAAGTTATATTTGTGTGTCCCGGCATACCCTTTGAGGAACCCTGGTATAGAGAGCCAAAAGAGTCAGCTGGTCACCTGCCCAATCGCTCTATACAAAGAACAGGGAGAACTTTGGTAAAGGTTTAAAGTGTGTACCCAGATCTGAAGCCAATAACATACAGTTTCCAAAAGAAGCTGTATCTGTATAGCTGGCCTGTGTGCTTTAGAAAAAGCTCTGTTTATAACTTACAATCCCAAGGCTTGCCTGTAGATATCTTTTACATTTTGTGACAAAGAGGGGTGATAGAGGGTTCTTCTTTATAATCAATGAAGGTCTCTTATTGAACCTGAAAGCTCTTTGGAGATAAAAAGTAGCCACTAAGTTACAGTACATACCATCTGAACCTATAGGTTTGTAGCTCTGTACATTAATAATGTAACAGCCTTTATGTTAATAAGATCTTTACAAATGTTTGTAGTTTATTTATAGACATCTGTAAATGTTTTTCTTTAAAAACATATCTCAGTTATAACACATCTCAGTGAGTGTCCAGCAAATATTAACGGACTGAGAATTATTGGTTCCTTTTGCACTAAAATAAAATTTTTATCTCTTTTTTTCATTCCATAAAAATGTTGTAAATAATTAGCTTGTTGCTTATTATTATAAATGTCCTATTTACCGTATCCTTCTGTCATAGTTTTTCTGTAGCTTTAGTGGTTTTAGTTACATGGCCATAGCCAAATTCAGCTGTAGAAAATGTGATCCTAAAGGAACACTAAACCCCCAAAATTAACTATGTCCCATTCGTTTCTATTATTCACAGGGAGGTGAGAACGCTTATTCTCACCTCCCTGTGAATAATAGGACGATCGGGGGACCTGGAACTTACCTTACACACCACTCCACTCGCAGCCGCTCCTGCACAGAAACAAGCTGTTCTGTCCCGATCGCGCGCCCTATCTTTTGATAGCATGCGCATAAGATAGGGCGTGTGGACGGGACAGAGCGGCTTTCAGTGCAGGAGCGGCTGCGAGTGGAGTGGTGTGTAAGGTAAGTTCCAGGTCCCCCGATCGTCCTATTATTCACAGGGAGGTGAGAATAAGCGTTCTCACCTCCCTGTGAATAATAGAAACGAATGGGACATAGTTATTTTGGGGGCTTAAGGGGGGTTTGCCGGTCCTTTAAAATGTATTGTATATATGAACCAGAGAAAGATTAGAATTGTGTTTTTATTATAGCTTAAGCTTCTCGTTTGGCTTTAGTTTTTTGGCATTAAAGCTATTTTATCTTTTCACATGGCTGGTTACCACTGTCCAAATAGTCAGGATGTCAGAGATGACAAATATGGTCTATTGCCAGATTACAATATAATGTAAGGTGCAGCTTGCCTAGATCCCTTAGCCTTTTAAGTACTTAAAGGGTATGTCCACCCCCCACACAAACTTTTGGTATTAGTCCAATTGCACCACAAAACGTCAACCTCGCAAGTTCTTAATTTTCAAAGCAGCTGGTAAACCTAATTACCAGTCTTCGTTCCCTCTGCGTTCTTCTGCTTAGCAGGCCAAACATATTAAATAAGCATTAGGTGCTGTATCTAATAACGTAGCATGGTATTGACAAAACTAAAGTAATGTACACAGAAATATATAAGAGTGTCAGGTAAATATTCAGCACATTACATCAAAACAAACAAAGAAGGTAAAATAAAAGTACCGTGCAGCACCAACAGATAATGTATCTCCAATATGCTTGGATCACCGCCAAGCATCAAGACACCAGAAGCTTCTGTACTCACTAATATGAGGAGTATAAATCTCAAAGATGTGGGCAGCAAACTTGCAAGATCTCAGACCCCCAAATATGGAGGTGCCAGACTTGCGGGATCTCGGAGTCCATCTTAGATTGCAAGATGTAAGTAGTAAAGCACATATATCTCCCCTACCCTCTGCTGTTTGTAATATGCTGAAGACCAAAACCTTAAGAAAATTCAAGGATCCACTAGATATTGCTTTCCCTTTCTCTTTGGGCTAGACGTATATTTGACAGATGATTAGAGAGTCTATATTTGAATTATTGGGGCATGCCAATGAATAACTGATCATAGGGGAATATATGATATTTTCGGTCTGACAGTCAGGACCGTTTTTAGGCATAGGCCACCTCGGCAAACAACTAGGGTGCCTATGTTAAACCAGGGCGCCTATTGTTCTCCCTGTCAGCTTTTACTTTCAGTTTCAAAACTAGAGTCCTGCGCGGGTCTGATTTTTCAGACCCGAACCAATCCGCAAACCTTGACCCGAACCCGCTTTACCGATTTCATACCTGCGACCCGACCCACATGTGACTGGCCCCGAACCCACTTTTAAGTTCTAAATACAATCTTTTCTGTTAAACTCGTACCCGAGCCCGACTCGCGGCCCTTTGTATGCGAACCCGACCTGCAACTCAATACGGGTTGAGTCAATATGGGTTACCTGAACCGGACCCGCAAATCGGGTAACCCGTGGGTACCTGACCCAATGAAGGACTCTATTCAGAACTGCTCTCCTTGTTCTGGTGTAATTTGCAACATTGTAGTGAGTAGAGAGCCTGAACTCCACACACTCTATTTAGCAACAATTGTTGCAAATGAACACTCTATTTGGCAACAATAGTTGCAAAGATGAGCTCAGCTAATAGTACTGAGGAGAACAGTTCTAAATTGCCAGTTAAAAGCTGCTGTAGACTTTATAACAGTGGCCCCTGTGACTAGCAGCCATAAGATCACTATCCCTGCCTCTTTCTTCCTTCCATTAAACTCTAAAATTAGAACTTAGAGTGGGTTAGGAATGAACAATTCAATGGAGGAGACATGGAAAGAATGTACATACTGTATATCATGTCAATCCTGGCAGCTATAAGGGTTAAAGATAATACTGTCATGGCATTGAAATTGTAAATAGGAAATCTATTGGCATTGAAGGGTTAATGGTAATACTCTGCTGGCACTGAAAGTGGTAATTACAATATCTCTGGGGAAGACTGTTGGTACTGAAGTGTTAATGGAAATACTCTGGAAAGGTGTTGGCACTTAAAGTATTAATAGTAAAGTCTGCTGACACTAAAGGGTTAATGGTTATGTTTTTGCTGGCACTGAAATTGGTAATGGCAATACTCTGGGGAAGACTGCTGACACTGAAGGGTTAATGGCAATACCCTGGTAAGTGTATTATTAATGCCAATACTGTTTTAAAATCTGCTGGCACTGAAAGAGTTAAACATCTCAGATCTCAACAAATTTCCCTGTTTTGCCCTACCCAGCTGGAAAAATTTTTTGGGGAGAACACTGGTGCCACATACCACACATCCACTGAAGCCTTTCCTGTCCTTCCAATCAGTATTTTATTGGTGGCCAGTGTCGCATTCGCACAAACCAATGTATACACACCCGCCTCACCTGGTACAGCGTGCCCCTCTTACCAACCAGTAAAGTGTTCCCACTATAAAGAACAGCAGCAGTGACACCTATACACGTAGGTGGGAGGGAGCCCAGGGCACTAAAATGGCTAGAAACTGCCCTGCTGACAGAAACTTGGTCTGGGGATGTGCCGCTGGATTGGAAAAAAGCCAATGTAATACGAATATTCAAAAAAAGGTAGTCGTTCACAGGCTGGTAACTATAGACCTATAAGCCTAACATCAGTAGTAGGGAAGGTGCTGGAAACTTTGTTACGGGATCATATCCTTGACTTTGTCTCCAGAGCTCATCTTATTAGTAGTAGTCAGCATGGATTTATGAGAAATAGATCATGCCAGACAAATTTATTGGTTTTTATGAAGAAGCTAGTAAGAAGTTAGATTCAGGCACAAACTTTTGATACTTTGCCGCATAGGCGACTAATGTATAAACTGAGGACTGTTGTCCTTGAAGAAAACATTTGTTTATGGATAGAGAACTGTTTATTGGATCGCAAACAGAGAGTGGTGGTTAATGGAGCTACATCTATGTGGACTAAAGTTCTAAGCGGAGTGCCTCAGGGTTCTGTACTGGGGCCACTTCTGTTTAAAAATGACTTAGAAGGGGGCATTGAGAGCAAGGTCTCAGTGTTTGCTGATTACACTAAACTATGCAGAGCTTTGGAAACTTCAAATGATGTGCAAGTGCTGCAAGCAGACCTAGATAGATTATCAAAATGGGCAGCAGAATGGCAGATGAGATTCAATGTTGATAAATATAAGGTGATGCATTTGGGATTTAATAATCCCTGTGCCACCTACACCATAAATAACTCTGTGTTAAGTGCATCTGTAATGGAAAAAGATTTGGGGGTTCTGGTAGATAACAGACTTTGCTATAGCAAACAATGCCAGGTAGCAATGGCTAGAGCTAGCAAGATATTGTCTTGTATAACGAGGGGAATAGATTCAAGAGAGAAAAATATTATTCTCCCTCTTTACAAGGCACTGGTAAGGCCTAATTTGGAATATGCGGTGCAGTTTTGGAATCCTATATACAAAAGGGACATCTTGGAAATTGAAGCAGTTCAGAGAAGGGCAACTAAATCAATATGGGGAATGGAGGGGCTTGAATATGCAGGCAGATTAGACAAGTTAGGGCTGTTTACATTGGAGAAGCAATGTTTGCGTGGGAACGTGATAACCTTATACAAATATATTAATGGGCCATTCAATGAATTCTCTGGTGCATTGTTTACTAATAGGTCATATCAGAGGACTCGTGGACATCCTTTAAGGTTGGAAGAAAAGAAGTTTCATCTTCAGGTTAGGAAAGGTTTCTTTACAGTGAGAACGGTGAAACTGTGGAACTGTCTTCCAGCAGAAGTGGTAATGGCAAGTTTATTGAATAGCTTTAAAAAAGGCCTGGATAAGTTTCTAAAACTAAAAAATATTGAGAATTACTGGTATTAATGCATGGTTGATCCAGGAATACTTTCCGATTGCCGTTTGGAGTCAGGAAGGAATTTTTCCCCCCTTTTTAGCAGTTGTTTTTTTTTGCCTTCCTCTGGAACTGTTAGGTAGGGTTAAAAAAAAAGAAGAATGTGAATAGGTTGGACTTGATGGACGTATGTCTTTATTCAACCTTAATTACTATGTTAGTTAAAATAGTGGTTAATCTCATATTAACACAAGTGTCTTGTGTCTCTCTGCTCATAAATGTGCAGAAAAAACAGTGACCACAGGGGAAGATGCCCTTTACCTTAATGCCTCTTTGTAATGCTTGTTTAGATCTCTGAAAGTGGCTGGTAACAAGGCTATCATCCACATTTTTCACCCTCTTGGTGGTAATGGAAGCAACTGTACCTATGAATTCAGAGAAAATAGTTTTTGTTTCAGAATGTTTTTTTTTTAAAATCAAGATATGTCTAACATCATCAATTTTGGTATTGTGTGTGGTATACCTATCTATCGCTTCAGAAATGATTAGCGTGCTTTTTATGTCTCCTTACAAGATCTTTTGTGTATCCCCTACTGATATACCTTTTTCTAGTGCATTAGCTACATTATTGAAATTATTGAAGTCACCATCAGTAGTACAATTTCTTCTGACCCTCAGAAATTGGCCCTTAGGAATACTTTTGCTTGGGTGGGAACACTGGTAATGCAGCAACTCATTAGTAGATGTGGGCTTTCTGTATAGATCGGTAAGAAGGAGAATATTCTCTGTTTTCACTGCTATATCGAGGTAATCAACATAGGTGTCTAAAATAGTGTAAGTAAGAAAGATATTTAAACAATTTTTATTAAGGGACTCCAAGAAGGCAACTGCTGTATCTTTGGGGACACTCCATAATATAAAAATATCAATGCCACCAATATGGAAAGACAGTACAAATGTTCTACACAGAAAATAACTGAAATTTGTAATGCAATTAATATTATTTCATAGAGTCTACCAATTACATTGGAAGATGCTACATTTGAGGGTTATCGCCAAATTTAAGGGTTAGCAAACGCTACAATCGAGGGTTACCGAATGCTGCAAAGCATTATGGTCGAAATCAAGGGTTAGCGACCATCGATAACCCTCGAATGTAGTGTTCGCTAGCCCTCAAATTCGTCCTTAACCCTCAAATGCGGCGATAACCCTCAAATGTAACATTCACTAACCCTCGGATTTGGCAATAACCTTCAAATGTAGCATCTACCAATTTTATTGGTAGACTATAAAATAATAAAATATAAATTGCAGTACAAATTTCAATTATTTTCCGTGTAGAATATGTTTACTGTCTTCCCATATTTAGACACAATCTGCATATTTATACTTTAGATTTTGTGCTTTTCTTGTTTTCTAAAGCTTTATATATAATGAGATGAATATATCGGAGTCAAGCTCATTAGTGCTTTTTACCTTGACCATTGGAATACCTTTACTAGCAGCTTTGTCTACATTACAATGAAACCATCAGACTACGTTTCAATTCCATAAAATTATAATGATTCTTGATTTTGAATATAAAGCAAGTTTCATCTACAAACATTAACAAAAGATGTGAAAAACAAATACGGAGAGTTGTTTTGCAGTTGATGTTCTGCTTTTGTTCACTCATCATTAGTGGCAAAAGCTGCTGACAGTTTTTTGCATGAATAATTTCAGGTTTATCTATTGAAAATAACATTTTGAGTAAAAAAAGAAACTGGTTTGCAATTAATACTAAATGATCCCTCATCTATGTCAGAAAGTTAAGTTTCTCCATGTACAGTGGAGTTAACAAGTCAGTTCTATCTATATTCATGGAAATTCAAAACTTTTCATTTAAAAGGAATAGGTCAATGAGGTTATAGGGGACCACCTTTCCTAGATCGTTGATATATATTACAGCTGCAGGATTAGCAGACATTTATGAATATGTTTTACTAAAATCAACAATACCCGTTCTTCTTAATTACTGTGGTAGAATGAACTCTATATTTCGATCTACTTGGACTAGGACAGATCGGGCAAAACATATAAACCTTTTTTGTTGGGTGGGGGGAAAAATGGCTGTAAGAGTCTGCACACAGTTCAACAACCAAAAAACAAGAGACATGTTTGATGTTTGTTTATATGGTACATTATAGATCAAGGTCAACTTCAATGACTTAGGATTCTAATTAGAGAAAATTAAGACATTTTCAGTTTTCCTGAGCGTTAAGAGTAGTGGTCCCTAAAGGGATACACAAAAAGGGTGAAAATACCTAAGTCAGGACCTTTATTATGTTTAATACATTTATGCTGCCCTGCAAATATCCTGGATGGAAACTCCAAGTCCAGGATGTTACCATCACCCTTGTGGAATTATCTTTAATTCCTTGGGGCACATCTTAGCTAGATACTGTCACAGTAGGATCTGTAAGCCAGACAGAGAGAGCAGATACCAACTCCCAGTGAACAAAGACACCAGCAATTGAAACCAGTGAAAAGTTTTTTTATATAAAGATTTTTTTTATATAAATCAAATTTTCAAAAATTATACCTTTAGATGCCTTTTTATACCAGCAAGATGCCACTACTTCAAAACTTTTTTCAGATTTTAAATCTTAGCTGTAGATCCAGAGAAATCATCATTTTAATCACAGCATTTACAGAGAAAGACCTGTCACTCCAGGAGCAGAATTTGTAATATGTGCCCAATATCTGACCCTCTTACTAGGATCTTTGGCTGCCTGCCAGCACACTTTCTGCAACAATTAAGAAAATCAGCATAGAAAAGAAGGCAGGGGAGGGGGAGGGAGATGTGTAAACAGAGCAAGGTTTATGGTAAGGCTGTGCAGAACTTATAAGTGTCACAGACACTACAAGAAGGCAGTGAGGAAGGGAGGCTGGGGGCAATTAGGAGCACTCACTAAACATTAGTAATTTAATGACAAGGCAAGCAGATAACTATGGGAGTACCACAATATTACTTCTCTCAAATTGTAGTTTCAGATAATGTAAAGTTGTTTGAGTGAGTATAGTGACTCTTTAAAATGCCACAGTCACAGGCTGTGGATAATAGACTAAACCAGTGGCAGGGGGCAACTGCCTATTTCACACCCTCAGAAAGGAACAGTTCTGTGGCAGGGGGGATTCCACTATTCCAGGCCCCAGGGGAAGTCAACACACCAAATAAGGTTACACAACAGGTTATAGGATACACTCCCCAGAGTGATAGGCAGAGTCTGCACTTACAATGAATCTTGTCAGAGTTCTAACTTCTCGGGAAAATCTAACACTTGCAGATGTGAGAGGCTGTAGAAGCAGACGCCTTAGCTCGCTGATTCCTTAGACTAACTATCTTGCCTTCTTCTACTGACTTCCTCTTCTGCTGAAAAAAAAAACAATTGAGAGAGGATCCTCCTCCTATTCTTCAGCTATTGGCTGCTGGGAAAAAAAGAAGAGATAACTCTTCTAAAGTATATGTTCTCACAGATCCATAAATGCTTTCTTGATACAAGAGGAAATCCACCTTGCAACTGATAATTTTTAAGGCTTTTTTTTCCAGCATAGAGAATAAGATTTTCACATTTTCTAAAATTCTGAATCCCAGACAGATACATTCTGACACAAATCGCAACACCAAAATAGTGAAACGTTTTTGCTCCTCATTTTTTGGATTTGGGAAGAAAAATGGTAAAACTATTTCTGTTAATGTGAAAGTTCATAAAATCTAAAGATTAATCTATCATAAAGGAAAAGAAAAGTAAAATATGTTCCAAGCACACCGATTTAATAAATGTGAAACTTTTATTAACATTTCAGTTTTGCACAGAGAACCTTCATCATATATACTTGATGAAGGAAAAGAAGATATCATTCTGAAATACATAGCTCAGACATAGCTCAGACAATTTCCATGTATAAAAAAACTGCAATCTCGGAGACGGCTCAAATGGAGAACCTGTCAAAGCCTTAACTACCAACAATAAATCCCAAGGAGGTGGTTTGACTCTTCTCTGTGGTTTAATTTATTGCCCTTAAGAATCTAATAACAAGAGGTAGTAAAACCCATTTAATCTCTGATAAGGAGGAAATTGCTGTAACTTGCACCATTAGAGTAGCAGGAGACAGTCCTTTTATTAAGCCAGCCATAAGGAACTCAAGAAACTCAATATCTAATAACCCATTATTTGGAAGAGCACCATCTAAGAAGACTATTCCACACCTTATAATATGTAGCTGAAGTAGACTTTTTATTTAAAGGGCATGTCCACCACTTTTCACAAATTTTTCGGTAGAGTAGGGCTCCCTCTCCCACCCCCATCCACCATAGTTATTTGCAGAAAAACTTAGCAAATCTATACTTGCACTGCCTCTTTCCCCAGGCGATCTGACATGGCCCTCTGCTTGCATGAAACTGCAAGCAGGGGGCTGGACAGGCAGCCACGTCTGTGATTGGCTGAGGCAGCCAATCACTAGGAAAGGACTAGAACTAGAACCCAACTTAATGAGTTTGGACGAACTATTCGCAGGACTATTTTCGAAAATCCTGGAAGACAGAAGACTCCGTCCCTGTTCATGCTGCGGGACCACTTAAGCTCCAAAGGGCCCTTCCAAGGGCCGCAAAGGCACTTATAAGTGCTGGGGAGGGGGGTCCCAGTTCAAGCTGCGGGACCCCTTAAGCCCCAAAGGGCCCTTGTCAGGGCCACAAAGGTCCTTGTGACCCAGGAGGGGGTCCCGGTTTCTAGCTGCGGGACCCCCGAATGTCCGGAATTTTCGGAAGCTGCCATTCAAGTTTTACCGAACGTTCGGAAATCCTCAAACCTTTGAGGATTATAGAAAGCGGCACAGGGAAACTGGAAGTAGCGTGCGTGTGCCCTACGTCTGATTTTTATGCTGTTCCCCGTGCATGGACGTGTTCCTCAGACCATCTCCTAGGTCCCAGAAGCTTTCGAACTTTTTTAGTTCGAAAACAATACCAATCACGGACGCGGCTTCCAGTTGTACAGAGCGTCGGGGGAAACAGGCAGTGTAAGTATAGATTGGCTTAGTTTTTCTGCAAATAACTATAGCGGTTGGGGTTGGGAGCCCTACACTACAGAAAAGGGGTTTGGAGCTAGGGGGAGGGAGAGGAAAACAGAAGGGAGGGAGAGGGAGGGGGGAGGGCTTCAGTGCGCATGGCATAATTCTTCCGGAGGAGATACAGGAGGCAGAAACATTATGGGACATAGACAGGCTCCTGGTCTTTACTTTTTTGGACTTTGGAGGGACATTGCAGGGCAGCCATTTGGAGCAGGGATGTAAGGTAAGGATTTTACTACACAGTGGGGCCAGTAGTAGGTTAAATGTAGTTTTGAGGGTGAACATGCCCTCCAAAATCCATGAGAGTTTGAATAGCTACTTCAGAAAGGCTTTGAGTTTTTAACCTTAGGAAGTAAATTGTTGCATCAGCTTGGGTGTGGGTGATTGGGCACAGTGTAAGATCGGGAATATGGACAGTATTTAGAAAGGATCAATGTAATATAAATACTGTTAATGATTATTTTACCGGCCGCAGAACTATTATTGTAATAGTGTAGATATAAAACAGATTGTAAAATAGATTTTCTGTATTTTCCGATTGCAGCATTTTTTATGACCGTGCCTTTAAAAAGCACCTGCGGCCCCTTCATGGGCCAATACTGAGGGATACTAAAATACTGGAAAATATAGTCATTTTGACACATTGATGCGATGTGAAAACCTTTGGTGCAATGAAAAAGCTGATACCAACCAATATTTCTATACAACCAATTTTGGGCCCATTGCTTGAAATACCCTATATTCTTAAGCATTGTTATCTAGCAGGCCCCCAATGTGGACCATTTCACGGTCTAATCATCTCTTTTAAAATTACATTGCTATCTTTGTTTTTTGTTGTAAAATACAGCAATGCACCACCAGTAGCCACAGTCTCAAAATTACTGTTTGCATAATAAAATGCAGCATTACTATTTTGCATCTATGTATAAAGATTCAGTATTAAAAACTACAATACCCCTTTATAAATAGTTGCCTTAGTACCCATTATATCCATGCTTGTGACTGCACATAAAGTAACCGTGGAGTTCCCTTGTGTAAAATAATTCCAGGTACTTTAGTCAATCAGAGAGAATCTAGGCATTAGCTGTTATAGCAGGGAATCATACAATAATACTTCCCATTCAGCCAATCACAGTGAGGGGCAGAGACAGATGGGGTAAAAGTTTTAACCTGAAAGTGACTGGAGAGGTAGGGAGGAAGTGAAAGTGCTGGAAGAGACTGGGAGACTCAGTGTGCTCCGGTCCTGTGCCCCATAAAGATCCATAAAAAAGGGTTTACAGATCTAAACACAGTGATATTGGTGTGAGGAGTGACCCAGACTGTTCCTGTCTCTCTAACAAAATTATTTACATTACCAAAACCCAGTGGATTATTGACTATGGCACCCTGGTATGTATGGGACTGAACCCCCTGGGACATAAACTGTGTGATATCAGGGACAAGTTACCTGTACATGTGGATTACAACAGTCATTTGCCTTGGGAACCTTGGGTAAACGATGACCCTGTATGGAACATGTGCTGCTGATCCTGCCCCTAGTGGCTGAAACTCATAGTGCAAGAAAGTTAACCCATGAAAAGATAAGCATGGTTTACTGTAAGGGCCAGGCCACACTAGCGCGTTTTTCGCGCGTTTGCGCCCGCGTTTCGCGCTCGCGTTTGCGCCCGCAATTTTCGCTAAAATGGAAATCGCGGGAACGCAAAAATTCCCGCGATTTCCGATGCGCATGCGATTGCGCGTCCGTTCGCGTTATGGTAACGCATGCGTTCACCATTTTTGGTGCGTTAACGCATGCGTTTCCATAACGTGAAAAGGCGAAAACGCACGCGCAAAACGCGAACGCGAAACGCGCTAGAATCGCGCACACAATCGCGTGCAATAACGCTCGCGATTTTGTGCGCGATTCCTGTGCGTTGCAGTGTGGCCTCACCCTTAATATTTATTACTGTTGTGACATCAACAGTTGTGAAACTGATAGTAATAACAGACTTATTATTGCATATCTACTAATCTCCATACCCAAAACAAATTGAACATTTAAAAGCTCCAGAGTTTTGAGTGACATTATGTTAATCCAGTTAATAAAGGTTTTTTTCTTTTTTTTTGGTTAATCAAAAGGTGATCTGTTGATGGGTTTCCTTATCAGTTACTGTTAAGTTGTGACTGTAACTATTCTGATTTGTTGTGTTCTTCTAACTTTGTCTTCCTTTGGAACTTTTAGATATCTTTGCTTTATACAATACTAACAGTTGTACCCGGCGTTACCCGTGTACACTTGTGGGTAAAGTATTTTTTACGTGCAGGTGTGTGTTTGGCTTAGATGGAAGAGACAGGCAGAAAAAGAAGTGCACAGTTGGTAATATAGGTCATTGATTTAATAGTTATGAATTGAGGAAGTAACATTGCTTGAGGGACGTATATCACATGTTTATTGTAAAACCTTATATACAACGTTATCAGTTTTTCCACTTGGAGCGTAAATATACTACATCAAGTCTGATATTTGTATATAAATGTCATTCATATCACCAATAGTAACCTAGTCTTTCCAGGGTTTATATTTGTATATAAATGTCATTCATATCACCAATAGTAACATCAGGAGGACATGTGTAACCCTGCTTTATGGCAGCTTGGTGCTCTACACATGCTCAGGCCACATAAAAATGATGCTTGGCCTAGTGAGGAATCCTCCCTTGCTGTAATCAATGATTGAATGGCATGGTTAATAAATCTGATAGTGAATTTACACATGGCAGTAATCCGCTAGGACCTTTACACTAGCATGTATGATCCCTATAAGTGAATTTACACATGCAGTAATTCTATAGTAATTTCTATACATACAGTAATCCTCGTTTTAATTTGGAATAGTGAATTTACACATTATACTCTTCTAGGGAATTGTACCCATTAACCTGAAAAATGAATTTACATATTTAGTGATCCTTATAGTGAATTTACACTGCATGTAAACTGATAGGGAATTTACGCCTGCCATAAACGTAGTGAATTTGCGCATGTATCAATTGATTTACACATTCAGAAGATGGATAATGAAATTTACACATGCCGTAAACTGAATGAATTTGCGATGTAGTAAACTAAATTTACCACATTCCGAAGATGGATATGACTTTACACTGTACTGATAGTGAACTTTACACATGTAGTAAACTGATAGTGATTTCCTCAGTGCAGGAACTGATAGTGAAGTGTGGTGCACATGTAGTGCAGTAAACTGATAGTGATTTACGGCATGCAGTAAACTACGTGAATTTGCGATGTAGTAACTGCTTTACACATTCAGAAAATGGATAGTTGATTTCACATGTAAACTGATAGTGGACTTTACACATGTTAAAATGTAACTGATCGTGAAATTTACACATGTAGTAGTAAACTGATAGTGAATTTAACCCATGTAACTGATCGTGAATTTACACATGTAAGACACTGAGAGTAATTACACATGTAGTAAACTGATATGACTTTACACATGTATAAACTGTAGTGAATTTAGCACAGGCAGTGCAGTAGAAACTGATAGTGAATTTACACATGTAGTAAACTGATAGTGACTTTACACATGCCGTAAACTGAAGTGAATTTACACATGCAGTAAAACTGATAGTGAATTACACATGTTAACACTGATAGTGATTTACACCTGTAGTTATAACTGTAGTGAATTTACAAACTGTAGTAACCTGAATATGAATTTTTACACCTGCGTGGCCGTAACTGATAGTGCATTTACCCATGTAGTAAACTGATATTGAATTTACATTCATGCATTAACTGAGGTGAATTTACACATGGCAGTACACTGAATAGTGATTTTTACACATTAACTGATAGTGAAGTTTACCACTGTAGTAAACTGACTAGTTGAATTTTACAACATGTAGGTAAAACTGATAGTGAATTTACCATGCAGTGCAGTAAACTGTAGTGAAGTTACACATGTGTAAACTTGATATGAATGTTGCGCATGTAATTAACTGTTTTAGCACATTCAGAAAATGGATGTGAATTTACAACACATGGCAGTAAACTGATAGTGATTTACACATGTAGAAACTGAGAGTGTGAATTTACACATGTATAACTGAAAGTGAATTTACCACATGTAGTAAACTGATAGTGAATTTACACATGCAGTTCAAGTAAACTGATAGTTGGAATTTTCACACATGTGTAACGTAGTGAAATTACCACATGCATAAACTGATAGTGAATTTACACTTGTATTAAACTGCTTTACGCATTGAGAACAGTGGATGGTGAATTTACACATGTAGTAACCTTACAGTGCATTTAACCATGTTTTTAAACGATAATGAAATGTTCCATATTTAGTATCCATAGTGAAATTTACGCATTCAGAAAATGGATATGAATTACATCTATAGTAAACTACTAGTGAATTTACACAGGTAATAAATTTCATAGTGAATTTTAATGACGTGAATTCAAAGATCTGACGGCTGCTGACTTACAGGTTCTGACCCTGACACAACTGCCACCAGATTACAACAAATCTTCCTGAGAAACCACCAGTGCGGTGATTTTGTATTTAGTACGTAATTCAACACAGACATGGAACCTTTTATAACAATGACACAAGCACCATCTTGTTTCAACTTAATATCACTCTCCCTACCTTCACCATTAATGTCTTCTCCCCCTCCTCTCTCCCCTGTCATTTGTAAATAATAGGTCGCATGCACATGTTTTTAACCATTACAGGAAATAAGGATAGCGTATGTGTTTTACTAGAATATGAAACATTAGTAGTTTTTCTTTCTATGTCTGTCCTATCTAATCATCTATCGGTCTGTCTATCATACCTACTTATTGTCGGTCCTATCTATATCTATCTATTATTTGTCTGTCTATCTATCATCTATCTATATCTGTCTGTCTATCTATCATCTATCTATGTCTGTCTATCTAATATCTATCTATTATTTGTCTGTCTGTCTGTCTATCTATCATCTATCTATATCTGTCTGTCTATCTATCATCTATCTTATCTGGTCTGTCTATCTACATCTTCGATGTCTGTCTATCTCCCCTACTTTATATTCTGTCTATCGATATCTATCTATAGGTGTCTGTCTGTCTATCTATCAATCTATCTATATCGGATGTCCTTCTATCTAGTCATCTATGTCTGTCTATCTACCATACGGTTTATGTCTGTCTATCTAATATCCATATATCTATCTTTATTTATCTGTCTATCGTTCTATATCTAACTTCTATCTATTCCTATTCTAGCTATGTCCGTCCTATCTACCTACTGTATATAAGGTCCCTGTCTATCTAATAATCTATCTAAGATCCATATATCTATCTATTATTTTATTATCTCCCGGCTGTATCTATCTTTTCTATAGCTAACTTCATATCTATCTATTATATCTATGTCTGTCTATATACCTAACTGTAGTCGCTGTCTATCTAAACTTATCTTATATCTATTATCAATTAATTTATCTGTCCCTGTCTATATATCTGTCTATATCTAACGTCTTCTATCTATTATCTATCTTAGTAATATATGTATTTGTGTTGAATAAACATACGTCCACCCAGTCCAACCCATCTAGCAATCTCCTCATATTTCCTCCGCCTAACATGTTGTCCGAGGAAGGCAAAAAAACCACTGCAAATATGGAGGGAAAAATTCTTCCTGACTCCAAGGCAATCGGAAATTTTTCCTGGATCAACTCTACTTTATGTATCAATACCAGTAACTTGCAACATTCTTGTTTGCAGAAACTCATCCAGCTTTTTTTAAAGCTGACCAACGAACCTGCATTAACAACTCCTTGGAAGACAGTTCCATAGTTTACCGTTCTCACAGTGAAAAAACCCTTTCCAACTTGAAGCCTAACCTTTTTTCTTCGAGTCTTAAGGGTGTCCTCGTGTTCTCTGACATGTTTCTATTGTGAACATGCCCCAGATAGTTTATTGTAGGCCGTGTTAATGTATTATACCAGTAATCATATTAATTTTTCATATAATCATATTATTAATTTATTGTAATCTTCTGTTTTGAACCCTTTCCATTTCAAGATGTCCTTTTTGTACACAGGATTCCAAAATTGCACGCATATTCCATGAGGCCTTACAATGCTTTGTAAAGAGGGAGATTACATTTTCCTCCCTTGAATCCATACCTTCTTTATCAAGCAATACCATGCTGGCTCTGGCTGTTGCCCTTGGCACTGCCTTTGCTATAGAAGGTATTCTTTATCTATTAATCTATCATCTATCTATCTTTCTATCTTCTAATATCTACTAAGCCATCCTTCACCGCATTCCCCCCTTTAAAAACTTAAAAGGTGGCCGAACACTGCGATCACATTGGGATCTGTCGGCACATTGTGGATGGGAACCCAGACCATGAAACTTACCGAGCGCATATCAGCGGTATGGGGATAAGTTCGGCCATGTGGCCATGACACAGGCCAATCCTTTTACTTTAAAGTAAAGGGAGCCGCTACCGACAGACAGAAAATTTCATTTTTTTTCGAACGACCATACTGCCAACGGACGTGGTCCGGACATACAGTTGGGTCTTTTGGCTACTAACAACACTGACGATATTAGGGTAACACTGTCGGGCCATGATTGGGATTTACCTAATATCGCAAATGTGTAAGATAAGTACTGAGCTGCAGGGGGAGGATAAGAAGTGAACCTTATCCTTAGCACAACTCTGTGCAATGCCTTTCTCTATAGTGTATTTATATGAAATGATGAACCTTCTCTATGGAAGGTGAAATGAAACCTTTATAGCAGATGCCAATCCAGTTTTGCTTTCTGTATCATTCCATCCCAACGTGATTATCCGACATTCGAATGATGAATCCCAGACTGCATTGCTTTGGCCGTTTATTAGCGATCAGACATTTGGAAGACAATCCTTGATTTTTCAGCTTGATGAAAGATTTTGCCTATTGCTGCTCATAGTTTATTCTGCATTACTGTCCTTGTGCGTATTGTATGGTTTGTTGGCTTGGATGTACCGCTGCTAGATGTGGATTAGCAAGTGGCGGCGACTCGTTATTACACTGCTGTTCGGATGCTTGTAAAAACACCGCACCTCCCAACCCTCATTGTTGCACACAGATCCAATTTCTTGTTTACTGTACTTGTAATCTATATTTAGCTCCATCACAAGCCCACATTAAATTAGGAGAATCTGAAGAGTCATGGAAATTCATTGGAAACAAAACCCATCATTTCTGCGCTCATATGACTGGTCCTTTTTGCAATGTCCCTGTCTATGGAGTTTATTGATTTCTCATATAGCCATTTATACAATAAGATTTTCCTTCTGGGCCCACTGGGAGTACCGTATTACCCACCCCCAGAACACAATGTAACACCCCAGTCTAAACCCCTTACTGACATGAGTTATAATATATTGATATAATGACCCTGAATGAGTTATTTATAATAAATTGTATCCTTTATGGTCCATATTCCAATTTTCCTTCAAGATCAGTGGCAACTTGTACAAACTCCCTCCCCCCTTTAACAGAACATCACCTCCTCTGACATGAACACCAATAGCAAACAGTCAACCATTAAGGCCGGGTACACAAGCGATTTTCAGTCCGACCGAGCTTATCGCTACTAGCAAACACCTATTGCTTGTTATTTTACGACATGTCAGATCGTCCTTGTTCCTGATTCAGGCTGGCCATTGACATTGGTCGCCGCCTTGGCCACAAACGGCCGCAGAATTTCAGACTACCAATACACGGTAAATGTTTCATATTTTTCACAACATATATAACATATAAATAGAATAATTAACAGATGCCACCTTTCAAATAAAAAACCTGGTCATTTGTATTTTATTTACCCCCTAACCCCAACTGTTATTATTTTAAGCACTTTATATTACAATACCTTTCTAACCAGATATTTAAGTTATCCTCCTCACCCGTTCTGGAAGAGGTTGCCCCGCCATCCTTCCCTTGCTCAGTGACTTTAAGAAAACTACTTTAGCAGTGGAGGCAGCAATTGGAAAGAGCAGTCAATCATTGGCGTGCTGTCAGCATTAGAACCTTGGATTGCTGCATGAGGGAGGAGGGCCAGATTTCTTCTGCCAGTAGAAGGGACATCCTTAAATATCTGGATAATAATACATTTAACCAATGTGCTATGTAAATCATTAGAATTGGGCATCTACTCTCTAGTTGGGTAGCCTTGGATTCCATTTACCGATCACTCTCCTATGGATCAACAGGGTGAGGGCAGTGTTGATTGTCGCATCCTGCATTCCTGTAACAAGGAAATTTAAAATAAGACTGAGATTGGATTGTATGTAAAGATTTTATTTTGTTTCCCTTTAAAATGTGGTTTTTAGACTATGTATGCGACTAGTGCCCTCGGAAAACCGTTTCATAATGGCTACTTACACATGGTTGTTTTCCCATAATGACCTCTGCCTGGAGATTTCATTCTACCACAATGTGATAAAAGAGATTTGGCAATTTTTTAGCCATCCTTTGTTTTTCTTTTTCTGCCATCATGAACATGAATATTGGGGGCAACAACAAAATGGAGACCGCAGTACACCACCACACACCTTGGGGGGTTTATTCAATACAAAGTTTCTTTTAAGTTATTAAAATGGTGCTAATTTTGCCTCCAACCATGCAGATGTTAGTGTCAATGTCAATAAGTTCTGGATTGGTTGGGGCAAAATAGACACATTTTAAGAACATAGACTTTTATTGAATCCTTCCCCTTTGGTGCTTAAGGACCGCATATTTTCAGAGGATTAATGGTGAGAAATCTTCCACAAATATCATGTGTTAGTTCCTAAATCAATGGGCTTAGGGCCATTTCAGCACGCAAGTGTTGTGTGGGGTTTATATTTTGTATAGCTTATTAAGTCCAGACATAAGAAAAATTATTTCACTGATGTTGAACATAAAATAACATAATGAAATAACTGTGTTGTTAAGATAATAAGGAATAATGGGCCACTTTCAATGAATATATAGTGGATAAAGTACCTACCACACTACTGTAATTATAACAAATAGTGAAGTGGCCACTGATGCTGACGCAAACCTTAGAACACACAGAAGAGATCAATGCACATTCCTGGGCCCCATATATCGAATATCATATTCTATGCACCATAAAAACATGGTGGTTTTAGTACAATTTATGCATAAAAGTTAAAAGCCTTCCAACCCCGTCGAGGTAACAGAGGGGGGAGGGTCCAGTAGGGAAGGTCCTAGCCAGTTTCCCTTGGGTCATTTATCTGGGATGACACTCCCTGCTTGGGTTGCATTTCTTGGAAGTTCTCCCTGACCAGGTTTCAGTTGGATTAAGTATTGGGTGTGAGAGGCTAGCACGTCCCCCGCCGCCTATGGCTTTTAACAAGGAGGGAAGAGGCCTCTCATCCAATGCTTAGTAATTCAAGGCATAAGAACCTCCAATTAAAGGGACTTGTTGGGGGTGCTACTACCACATGTAAAACTGGTCAATCTTCCATCTTCCTGCAGAGAAACTCTGCTACAATATATACACAAAAGATGTTGTGTAGGATGATGCGTGATGCTGTGTAGTGGATGTTAGATGGTTATGAGGGTAGAGGTCGTGTGGATGTGTAGATGTTTGTGTAGCGGCTGTTTCGGGGCGGTGTTGTGTCTATGTTGATTAGAGTTGTTTAGATGATGTATAGGATTTGTGTCTAGGCCTTGGTAGCCGGTGTGTGTCGCTGTTTGTGATACGAAAACCGAGAGAGGGCCTGTGTCCGCTGTCTGTGTCGACATGTGTAGGTGGTGTGGTAGAGTATTTGGTCGCTGTATCGATGTGTCGCGGAGGTTCAGATGTTGTGGTCCGGCTGTGGTCCTGTTGTTAGTCTCGGACTGTGTAATGTTTGTGGTAGAGGCTTTGTAGCTTTGTTAAATGATGTGTAGAGGATGCCGTAGAGGTGGTGTAAAGCTATTGTGCGTGATGATGTGTCAATGTTGTGTAGAGGCTGTGTAGCTGTTTGTTCGCTGTGTAAGGGATCTTCGCTGATTGTAGATGTTGTTGTAGTGGATGTGTAATGATGTGTACACTGTTTTTCGGGCTGTATATCGCTTTTGTTTCGAGGTTGTGTCGCCGCTTGTCGCGGCGGCTTGTGCGGATGTGTCTCGTTTGTGTCCTGTTGTGTCGCGGCTGTTGGCTGGGTGTGCAGCAGGCTGTGTGGCCTGTGTGTAGCAGGCTGTGTCGCTTGTGGTGTTGTGTCTCTGCTGTGTGGCTGGTGTTAGACGCTGTGGCTGGTTGTGTCGATGATGTGGTGATGTTGTGTCGAGGCTGTGGTGGGCGTTGTTTTGTGTCCACCTGTGTCGGTCTGGCGTCCGTGTTCGCAGGACACTGTAATAATGTCCAGTCACATTGGTTTTTCTGTATTGTTACAGTTTTTCCCCCCTTTACAATAGAGTTCCCTCAAACATAGGGCTGTGGATCCTAAGCGATCGTCTCTATTCCTATTGGTCTAGACGACACACCCTCGACCGCGCCCCCCCTACTTCCTTGTGGCACATGGCCGAACCCGCAACGGTCCCATGTAAGACGTCCACCCGTGGCTTGTTCTTGAAAACCCGCCAATCCTCCCTGGGACGTCCACAATGGATAGAACTTCCACCCTCGTGCAAGGCTCCACCATCAGTATCGTCCAGTGCGACAAGCAAAGCCGGTACTCATTGCACAGGGGCGGTGATTGTACAGTCTTATGCTATCTGGTCCTGCTATCTGGCTATAAAAAGGTAGTGAATGGAGTCTGGGTATGGATCAATCCATATATATTTCTATTAATCTCCAGCAGTGGATGCTGGAGTTTTAGTGCTGCAATGATTAGTATTCCTTGTTATGCATTGGTTTGTTTCACTCCCATAGAAATCCAGGGTAAGAGAGTGGGTGGGGGCTTCCTATAGTAATCACATGGGAGTCGCATGTGAGTGATCACTGTGGATTGGATGGAACCTGATGGATTGTATGGTACATGATTGGGATTTCACCTGATTGTAGGGAATTGGTACTGATTGGATGGGAACTGATTGGATGGGTGGGATCATGATTGGATTGTATGGAAACCGATATGAATGGGACCTAACTTGATTGGCTGGAACTTGTTGGTTTGACATGATTATACTGGATGTGGACCTGATTGGATTGGATGGGACCTGATTGGATTGGGCATGCTGGATTGGATGGACCTTCATTGAATTGGACATGATTGATTGGAATGGGACATGAAGGGATTGTTTGGGACATATGGACTGATTGATTGGAAGGGACATTGATTGTATTGTATGGGACCTTATTTTATTGGAAGGGATATAATGGATTGGATAGGACCTGATTGGATGGGGTATTATTTTGTATTGGATGTACGCGATTGGCCGGGAGAGGGAGCATTGTCCGGTGGTGCCCCATTGTCACCCATTGCCATTGGATTAGGTTTCTAGCAGTTTGTACCCCGTGTTCCCGTGTACACTTGTGGGTAAAGTATTTTTTACGTGCAGGTGTGTGTTTGGCTTAGATGGAAGAGACGGCAGAAAAAGAAGTGACAGTTGGTATGTAGTCATTGATTTAATAGTTATGATTAGAGGTGACATTGCTTAGGAGTATACACATGTTTATTGAAAACCTATATACAACGTTATCAGTTTTACACTTTGGAGTAATTATACTACATGACGAATTAACCGAAATGTCCATTCATATCACCATTTGGTAATTTAGAGTCTTTCAGGGTTTATATTTGTATATAATGTCATTCATATCACAATAGTAACATAGTCTTTCCAGGTTTATATTTGTATATAAATGTCATTCATATCACCAATAGTAACACAGTCTTTCCAGGGTTTATATTTTAAAACCTTCATGAGCAAATTGTAATGTGTTACGGGAAATGTCTGGTTCCCTCTGTTAAGAAGTGTTGTTCTGTGTGTGCAGCTCTCTGAGTTGTGTAGCCGTACAATTACACTGTTGTTGTGTCTTTAAAGTGGACTCTTATATGAGTTACTGAATTGGGGAATCACACTCTCCAAGTGATGTTCAGGCTTTGTTGTTGTCACAATTGGACTTCATGGGTGTCGGCCCTTTCAGAGGGCGTCGCCGTTATGTTGAGCCATTCAGGGGTGTGGCTGTGAGGTGAGCACATACATACAAGATTTCTGCTGTATATAGTAGATTATATAGTGGATAATGCACCCCCAACTGTAAATTATAAGGATATTAGAAGTCACAGAGGAGTTCCGTGACCATATAAAAGTACGAGACCGCAGGCCGAGTACCTTTTATACAGGGCACGGAACTCCAAGGTGACTTTTAATATCCTTATAATTTACAGTTTGGGTGCATTATATATAAACCTACCCCTTTGAGGCTTCTGGTTTCCTTCTCCCCCTGGAACTGTAAGATTATAAGGCTATAATCTTACAGTCCTCCCATAGAAATCCACTACAGGGGTAGGTTATATATAATATAATTGATGTTTTTTTACATTGGCTTCTTTAAACTTGTGTTTTGTTATTAACACAGTTGCATTAAAAAGAAACACACTTTTTATACACCTAAATCAATGGTGTTAATTTGCCTAAAATTTAAATTAGCACATCATATGGCATGCTAATACAATACTCCTACTGGTTCTAATTCTCATAGAATTAAGAACCAAATACAATTTTTATGTCACTCATGCAGTTCCAGCTTGGCAAAAATGGATGTGCATGTCTAAAAGACTAAAAGATGTACATCAAATATGATAATATTTCAAATCTATGCCCGGAACATATCTGAATGCCTAAATAGCAATTATTTAACTGTTTTGCAGTGAATTTCTGATTTAATGACTGATGCTTGTTTTTTTTTTCTTACTAACATATCATACAATGGCTTCTGCTGTGACTTTTTAAGTGATATAACCCACAAAAATATGCAGTGGATTTATCTTAGATATTTTTTCTCTCCAAAATAAATGGCTTTATAGATAAATAAAGCAGATGCAAGTTATGTGTCTAGATCAATTCTAAAGTAAAATATTTTTCCTTTTGAGGTTTCACACATATATTTATGATATATGTTTATATCAAAATAAAAGTTCAGTGTTCTCAAACAAATACAAAAAGCAATATTAATAATAATAAAAGAAACTTGTTTTTAAAAATATTTCTGGTGCTGTCATTTTCCTTGAAATAAAACAAATCCTATGGAGATATTGGAGGTAATAATTACTGTTTATCAAATCCATCAAATGCAAATCCACCAGGAGCACAGATGTGCTTTATTATGATAGATTGTGTCTGTTGACAATCACTGAAGAAATATCTGCTGATTTTTGTCAATCAGACTAGTAAGCAATATATATGCCTTAGAAGGGGGAGGTGTCAAATAACAGCAAACTGACACAGTTGATGAAAAAAAAATATATGGGAGGTTAACCTGAGCTATCTTAAATTTATTGTAGCATTTTTAACCAAATACTGCTAAAACAAATGTATTTATTTGAATGTCTTGTATGGCTTTAGTCATGATAAAGGATGCAGGCAAGTTCATCCCTCTAATTAAAAAAATGTATGCAGCTGAATCAACCCACTTGACACAAAAAACGCAATAGTGATGTCCCACTTACCTGTTATGCAGTCTGGTGTTAAGTATATGCTTTGTTATGATTTCCATCTAAAACAGTGTATGTTGGGATACGAAGAAAACAGGAAAATACCATACACACAATGGCGTAGTAGTGTCCCAAATCCCTCACTTAGCATCCATCCAGAAAATGCAGGTAAGTACATCCAAAATTTATAAATAGTAGAAGAAGCAATTACGGCAAACGCAGATAATGCTGGTTTTGTTTCTCCATGACATGTTTTGGGAACACCGTCCCTTTATCAAGTTTGACTCTTACTCCCAGAGTCCAGAATAAAACATATTTCAGCAGGAAATTACATCAGTAAACCACACCTTCCATTACCAAAACACACCCCAATTAAAGTTCATAATAAAGTCCATAGGAAATCAACACATAAGTATAAATACAATAATACGTAGAACTGCACCTCTCTGCATGCCTTCCATAAAGTGGTCGTCATTAGAGCTTTTTGCAATAAAGTAGATATATATGTATATGTATCAGGCACTAATAGAAAGTAACACAAAATACATATAGGATAAGGCAAACATGCATAAACATGTTCTTACCCCATCAAGAATTGAAAATCAGAATCTAAAAGGAAAATCAGAACAGATTATAAGAAACATTTAATATTCTAATGGTGCATATAGAGTATTAAGTGTTCTTAATCCATCTAGCTTCAGCATGAAGCAAACTTTTAGTAATATCCCCTCCTCTGGATTATAGGGTACCTGTTGTATCACTGTCCATCTGAGTTGATTAGCTGAATGTTCATTGCAGCAAAGTGTTGAGAGACTGAAGTGTCTGTATGTGTCTCTGGTTTAAAATTACGTATGTTACCCCTGTGTTCTTTAATTTTGGTCTTGATGTTACGGCTTGTCTGTCCGACAATATGCCAGACCACAGGGGCACTTCAGCATGTAAACAACATTTTTAGTCTCACAAGTAGCAAAACAACCTGTGTTTGATTGTCGTACCCTTAGTAGGATGGCAAAAAGTTCTCCCTTTATTATAGAATTGCAACATATGCAATTAAGGCAGGGGTAATTGCACAACTTCCTTTACCCAGAATATTTCTTTGTATCCGTATAGCGGTATCCAAGGGACACAGCTTGTCTTTAAGAGTTGGGCCTCTCGTACAACTGAAGAAGGGTTTCTAATAAATAATTACCAAACTTAGGATCGCACTGTACGATCGGCCAATGTCTGCGCATAATTGCTTCAATATCCCCACTGTGGATTATTGGATACCAACGGGATTCTATTTTGGGCTTCTCTTTCTCTTTTATTCCAGAAGTGATTTTCTTGGAATATGAGATACATCTCTTATTATTTTGT
This sequence comes from Hymenochirus boettgeri, assembly GCA_019447015.1. NCBI lineage: Eukaryota > Metazoa > Chordata > Amphibia > Anura > Pipidae > Hymenochirus > Hymenochirus boettgeri. The sequence goes on along the minus strand of CM033469.1, from coordinate 102,945,758 downwards.
CAAGGGGCTTTTCATTATATCCTTTTGCTTAAACTTATTTTTAAGGCTCATTGCTCCAGTCTGATATTTAATATCATCTGAGGACAGTCTCCTAATCTCAGAAAACTGTCCCTTAGGGATAGCCTATACTAAGTTTCTATTATGAAAACTTGTAGCATATAAAAGGTTATTCCATTCATGGGTTTGGAGAATAACTCCGTTGTGATTTTCTTACCTTGGATACTAAGGGTCACTCCCAAGTAATCAATGCCCTCTCGAGCAGTGCTGGTGAATTTTATAGTAGTAGGAGAACCTGTTGGCATCCCCCACCATAGCAGTAAATTCACTGGAGTGCTGACCAAAGGATAAGAATATCATCAATATATATGAAGTACTTAAGAATACTAGGGTTATCGAAAAAGATCTTTTTCTCGAGGTAGTTAACAAAAAGATTTGCAAAAGACGGTGTGCTACCGCCGCACCCATAGAAGTACCCTGGGTTGATAGTAGAACATATCATCTTATCTAAAGTATTTTAGTAGTACCAGATGTAAACAATCCAATAGGAAATAAATCAAATTATGATCAAGGTTCGTCTCCAACAAACAAGATTCAATAACCCTCATTCCTTCTCTTGGGGGATGGATGTATAAAGGCTCTGGATATCAAGTAGTATCAGTAGCCAATATAACTCATCACCTGGAGGGTAATAGATTCCAAGATTGAACCACCCCAGAAACAATAGGTCTACTGGGGGGTCTATCAAGGTTTTATGACCTTTGGTAGGAAACATAAAACCAGAATAGGTGGAGATTTAACAAGCAAAAAAGCATGTGTCTCTTCAACAATTACATTATTAACATTAGTGTTGTTTACTATGGACTTTATTAGGACTTTAATTGGGGTGTGTTATGGTAATGGGAGGTGTGGTTTAAAGGGACGGTGTTCCAAAACATGTCGTGGGAGAAATAAAAACCAGCCTTGTTGCAGCATTATCTGCGATTGCTGCAGTTCCTTCCTCTCTACTATTTATAAATAGTGAATGTTGGAGTACGACTACCTTCCATAATGAGAAAGTTAGACTGTAAGAATCTCAAAACAGGGCTATATATGAATGTATAAACAAATTGTAAATCACTGTGAAATATGTTCTCTTTTTTTAAAAGAATATAAATACGTACAGATCTGTTAAACGTTTAAATGCTACAGTCGATTAAAACAGGTATTGCGATTTCATATATTGTTGTTATACATCAGAATTGTATGCAAACATCAATAATGTTTAATGTGACTCCTGAGGCTTTAGTTGGAACTAATGTAAAAGGTGTAAACTAATACTTAAACTCATTATTTTTTAAATAGTATTATAATAATGGTATTTGTTATGTAGATATATGGCCTGGGGCAGTCTAGAAATAATCCATTTTATATAAAGTTGTATGTAGCCTGCTGGAAATGCACTAAGGTACAGAGTCAGTTTATTTTTTTAGGTTAAATAGTCTTTGGTTTGTCACAGATTTCTTAATACATGGTTCTGTAGTAAGAAAGATAAAATAAATCCCATTTTTCAGTTCAGTCCCTCGTAATGGCCGTTTTTTTCTGCAGCCTCCTGGTTATCCAGTATTTGCTTTAGAACTGTTCATCATGTTAGGTTCATAAAGAACATTATTTGTCACATAGGATATTTATTAAAAAAAGAAGAATCTGTATTTGCGCAGCTGAGAGTCAATATGTTTCCCTTATACAGATGAGCAAAGGAGCAGTTGACAATATTTAAATACAATGCTTCTGTTTTAAATTCAGTCAATTTTCTTTTTTTAAGAAAAGGGTCTGATCGAAATGTATTCCAAGACATGCTGAGAGTGCACTCGGCTGTGATATTTTTCTGTCTCTTTTTTTTTTGTTTTTATCTTTCTTTTTAATTTTTTGCTTTGCAGAAAATGTTTGATTGAAAGTAAAGAAGAGTTTCTCTTCATATGTGAAATAAAAAATCTTTTAATGGTTCTCAAAAGTTTGCATGCAGTCAGCAAGATTAAACATAGACCAGATCAGCCATTACCCCCTTAGTTTTTCTTCATTGTTAAACACAAACTCTGCTTTCCAGTGCCATTACACGTTAACTGCAGAAACGGTTTGTCTCTAATGGGCCATACTGAGAGCTTTTGGCTGATAGTGGCATTAGATGGAGACCAGTTAGAGGAACTAAGGAAAACTACTGGAAAATATTGTTAGTTTACCCTTTAGCTGTCAGTTTTCTTGAGAACAGAATTTGGAATGAAACGGAAAAAACTGGAGGGAAAAAAAAAAAACAAGAAACAAAAGCCTGAAAAAAACAGCAACGGGGAAAAAATGCAGGAAGAAGAAAGAAGAAAAAACTATCATAAACAACACCTTAGATATTTTAGGTTTTCACTGAATCTTGTTGTGCATTTTCTCCCCATCACAATAAAAGATTTTATTTCTTTATTGGAAAGAGAAAAAACTCACAGTACAGGTCAAGTAGACACTGCACTATGTTGTCAAATCAACAATCATTTCCAAGAAAAAAAAAAATACTGTGATTTTTATGCTGAATAAACAATGATTGACAGATGATAATGTGTGTCTGCAGCTTCAGCCTTAAGCAACCATCTGCATTATGCTCGGGTCAATTATTTGATTAATATTGTGTTATTGAGTTGCATGTCTCCTAGCTCTTCTTCAACCACTTCTTTCCGTTCCCTCTTCACTGGCATGCCTTTGTCTGACCTTTTATCCTGTTGCCTGGGTAATAAAGTATCTTTCAAATGTCTAATCTAATGTTACAGACTTTCTTTCATCAGACTGATATTTGCTGCAGCATTAAATATATAAATATATAATAATTTATATCCTTTTTAGGGAAAGAAAGTCTCTTTAAGGGGGATCAGATAATTGGATGATATAGCCTGAATCATAGGCAACAGCAAGAATATTTAGCTACTAGGTATACAATACAGAGTTCTCTGAGACATTATTCTTTCAGCTAATATTTAGATACCAAGTTAGAAGCATGATTCACAAGCATATTCTCAGTCATGAATTTTAGGGCTTGCTCCTAGAAAACAAACATAGAATCTTAACCATTATATCTGTTGTATTCAATTAGATCAACGGACTTGAAATGTAATTCTTGAAGACGTTTCGCTAGTCATCCGACTGGCTTTCTCAATTCAGAATGACTTGTACAAGAATCTGTGGCAATTATGTACCCTGGAAAATCCCAATTAGCATATCACAGCCAGGTGTTTAGGGTGTGATTAGATAGTGGCTAAGAGGTGTTATAGGAACGCCAGAGTAAGGTGTTAAAACAGCATTGTACATGGCAGACAGTTGGTGTCGAACCCCCCCACCTCTATTTAGGCTGGTTTCTTTATTTTCACATAAATGGCCTCCTTAACACCTCTCTTGAACCAGTCACGTTCCTTCGCCAGTATGTTAACATTACAATCTCAAAGGTATGTCCTTTATCCTTAAGATGCAGATACACGGCTGAGTCCTGACCCGAGGAATTGGCCCTTCTGTGCTGGGCCATACGTTGATGCAGTTGCTGTTTGGTCTCCCCCACATACAAATCAGAGCATTCTTCACTGCACTGCACCGGATATATGATGTGCTTTTCTTGTGTTTTGGTATTGGGTCTTTTGGATGTACCAATTGCTGCCTCAGTGTGTTGTTCGGTTTAAAGCAGACAGGGATACGATGTTTTTTGAAATTCTTCTTAATTTCTAGGAGACCCCTGCTACATAGGGATGACCATGTTCTTCTCCTGTCTTGCTTTTCCCTCACTGTTGGTATTTGTATTCTTTTCTTTCCTTTACTTCTTTTGACAAAGGCCCAGTCTGGATATTCCATGGGCCTTTGTCTGGGCCTTTGTCAAAGAAGTAGAAGGAAAGAAAAGAACACAAATACCAACAGTCTGCCAGTACAATGCTGTTTTAACACTTACTCTGGGCGTTCCATAACACCTCTTAGCCACTATCTAATCACACCCCTTAACACCTGGCTGTGTGATATGTAATTGGGATTTTCAGGGTACATAATTGCCACAGATTCTTGTACAAGTCATTCTGAATTGAGAAAGCCAGTCGGATGACTAGCGAAACGTCTTCAAGAACTACATTTCAAGTCCAGTTGATCTAATTGAATACAACAGATATACCATGACCTGGATGAATGAGAACCTTCACAAGCATAATCTTAACCATTATTTTACTACTGGACGAACATGACTGTACTTTCCTTTAATGGGTTTTTACTCTGTTTGTGAACATAGAGACTGTTAGGACGTGGGTTTGCATCAAAAATCAAACAATGTCTTTCACTCAGTCGGTGGCATTTGGTGCAGTTCAGTTTAATAGTAAAAAAAAAAATATAAGAAAAATAACACTATGGACAGTGTGTAAACTCCAAACACAAGGGTTTTGTTCAAACTGCAGTCAGACTGATGCTCTAACTCAGGAGTCCCAATGAATACGTATAAACTCGAGTATAAGTCGAGGTTTTTAGGCTTCAAAAAAAAGCTTTTAAAAGCAACTCGACTTATACTCGGGTCACTTACATTTATTTTGTATATAAATGTCATTCATATCACCAATAGTAACATAGTCTTTCCAGGGTTTATATTTGTATATAAATGTGATTCATATCACCAATAGTACTATAGTCTTTCCAGGGTTTATATTTGTATATAAATGTCATTCATATCACCAATAGTAACATAGTATTTCCAGGGTTTATATTTGTATATAAATGTCATTCTTATCACCAATAGTAACATAGTCTTTCCAGGGTTTATATTTGTATATAAATGTCATTCATTTCACCAATAGTAACACAGTCTTTCCAGGGTTTATATTTGTATATAAATGTCTTTCATATCACCAATAGTAACACAGTCTTTCCAGGGTTTATATTTGTATATAAATGTCATTCATATCACCAATAGTAACATAGTCTTTCCAGGGTTTATATTTGTATATAAATGTCATTCATATCACCAATAGTAACATAGTCTTTCCAGGGTTTATATTTGTATATAAATGTCTTTCATATCACCAATAGTAACATAGTCTTTCCAGGGTTTATATTTGTATATATATGTCATTCATATCACCAATAGTAACATAGTCTTTCCAGGGTTTATATTAGTATATAAATATCATTCATATCACCAATAGCCCTGGAAAGACTATGTTACTATTGTTGATATGAATGACATTTATATTACAAATATAAACCTGGAAAGACTATTGTTACTATTGGTGATATGAATGACATTTATAAACAATATCAGACTTGATGTAGTATATTTACGCCCAAGTGGAAAAACTGATAACGTTGTATATAAGGTTTTAATAAACATGTGATATACGTCCCTCAAGCAATGTACTTCCTCCTCAATTCATAACTATTAAATCAATGACCTATATTACCAACTGTGCACTTCTTTTTCTGCCTGTCTCTTCCATCTAAGCCAACACACAACCTGCACGTAAAAAATACTTTACCCACAAGTGTACACGGGTAACGCCGGGTACAACTGTTAGTATTGTATAAAGCAAAGATATCTAAAAGTTCCAAAGGAAGACAAAGTTAGAAGAACACAACAAATCAGAATAGTTACAGTCACAACTTAACAGTACTGATAAGAAACCCATCAACAGATCACCTTTTGATTAACCAAAAAAAAGAAAAAAACCTTTATTAACTGGATTAACATAATGTCACTCAAAACTCTGGAGCTTTTAAATGTTCAATTTGTTTTGGGTATGGAGATTAGTAGATATGCATAATATAAGTCTGTTATTACTATCAGTTTACAACTGTTGATGTCACAACAGTAATAAATATTAACAGTAAACCATGCTTATCTTTTCATGGGTTAACTTTCTTGCACTATGAGTTTCAGCCACTAGGGGCAGGATCAGCAGCACATGTTCCATACAGGGTCATCGTTTACCCAAGTTTCCCAAGGCAAATGACTGTTGTAATCCACATGTACAGGTAACTTGTCCTGTATATCACACAGTTTATGTCCCAGGGGGTTCAGTCCCATACATACCAGGGTGCCATAGTCAATAATCCACTGGGTTTTGGTAATGTAAATAATTGTTAGAGAGAGACAGGAACAGTCTGGGTCCTCCTCACACCAATATCACTGTGTTTAGATCGTAACCCCTTTTTTATGGATCTTTATGGGGCACAGGACCGAGCACACTGAGTCTCCCAGTCTCTTCCAGCACTTTCACTTCCTCCCTACCTCTCACCTACTCATCATTCAGGTTAAACTTTTACTCTTATCCCTGTCTCCCAGCCCCCGTACTGTGATTGGCTGAATGGGAAGTATTATTGTATGATTCCCTGCTATAACAGCTAATGCCTAGATTCTCTCTGATTGACTAAGTACCTGGAATTTTTTACACAAGGGAACTCCACGGTTACTTTATGTGCAGTCCACAGCTGGATATAATGGGTACTAAGGCAACTATTTATAAAAAGGGTATTGTAGTTTTTAATATCTGATATATACATAGATAAAGGTATCAGAAATTAATGCTGCTTTTATTATGCAAACAGTAATTTTGAGACTGTGGCTACTGGTGGTGCATTGCTGTATTTTACAACAAAAACAAACAAAATAGCATAATATTTTAAAAGAGATGATTAGACCGTGAAATGTGTCCACATTGGGGGCCTGCTAGATAACAATGCTTAAATATAGGGTATTTCAAGCAATGGGCCCAAAATTGGTTGTATAGAAATTATTGGTTGGTATCAGCTTTTTCATTGCACCAAGGTTTTCACATCGCATCATATGTGTCAAAATGACTATATTTTCCAGTATTTTAGTTCCCTCAGTATTGGCCCATGAAGGGGCCGCAGGTGCTTTTTAAAGGCACGGTCATAAAAAAATGCTGCAATCGGAAAATACAGAAAATCTATTTTACAATCTGTTTTATATCTCACAATATATCAGACACTATTAACAATTAATAATAGTTTCTCCCTGTCTCTCTGCTGCTGCTGGCGGGGGGTTTATATTTGTATATAAATGTCATTCATATCACCAATAGTAACATAGTCTTTCCAGGGTTTATATTTGTATATAAATGTCATTCATATCACCAATAGTAACACAGTCTTTCCAGGGTTTATATTTTAAAACCTTCCATGAGCAAATTGTAATGTGTTACGGGAAATGTCTGGTTCCCTCTGTTATAGAAGCTGTTGTTCTGTGTGTGCAGCTCTCTGAGTTGTGTAGCCGTACATTACACTGTTGTTGTGTCTTTAAAGTGGACTCTTTATCTGAGTTACTGAATTGGGGAATCACACTCTCCAAGTGATGTTCAGGCTTTGTTGTTGTTCAAATTGGACTTCATGGGTGTCGGCCCTTTCAGAGGGCGTCGCCGTTATGTTGAGCCATTCAGGGGTGTGGCTGTGAGGTGAGCACATACATACAAGATTTCTGCTGTATATAGTAGATTATATAGTGGATAATGCACCCCCAACTGTAAATTATAAGGATATTAGAAGTCACAGAGGAGTTCCGTGACCATATAAAAGTACGAGACCGCAGGCCGAGTACCTTTTATACAGGGCACGGAACTCCAAGGTGACTTTTAATATCCTTATAATTTACAGTTTGGGTGCATTATATATTATAACCTACCCCTTTGAGGCTTCTGGTTTCCTTCTCCCCCTGGAACTGTAAGATTATAAGGCTATAATCTTACAGTTCCTCCCATAGAAATCCACTACAGGGGTAGGTTATATATAATATAATTGATGTTTTTTACATATGGCTTCTTTAAACTTGTGTTTGTTTATTAACACAGTTGCATTTAAAAAGAAACACACTTTTTATACACCTAAATCAATGGTGTTAATTTGCATAAAATTTAAATTAGCACATCATATGGCATGCTAAATACAATACTCCTACTAGGTTCTAATTCTCATAGAATTAAGAACCTAAATACAATTTTTATGTCACTCATGCAGTTCCAGCTTGGCAAAAATGGATGTGCATGTCTAAAAGACTAAAAGATGTACATCAAATATGATAATATTTCAATCTTATGCCGGGAACATATCTCGAATGCCTAAATAGCAATTATATTTAACTGTTTTGCAGTGAATTTCTGATTTAATGACTGATGCTTGTTTTTTTTTCTTACTAACATATCATACAATGGCTTCTGCTGTGACTTTTTAAAGTGATATAACCCACAAAATAATGCAGTGGATTTATCTTAGATATTTTTTCTCTCCCAAAATAAATGGCTTTATATATAAATAAAGCAGATGCAAAGTTATGTGTCTAGATCAATTCTAAAGTAAAATATTTTTCCTTTTTTGAGGTTTCACACATATATTTATGATATATGTTTATATCATAAATAAAAGTTCAGTGTTCTCAAACAAATACAAAAAGCAAATATTAATAATAATAAAAGAAACTTGTTTTAAAAATATTTCTGGTGCTGTCATTTTCCTTTGAAATAAAACAAATCCTATGGAGATATTGGAGGTAATAATTACTGTTTTATCAAATCCATCAAATGCAAATCCACCAGGAGCACAGATGTGCTTTATTATGATAGATTGTGTCTGTTGACAATCACTGAAGAAATATCTGCTGATTTTCTGTCAATCAGACTAGTAAGCAATATCATATGCCTTAGAAGGGGGAGGTGTCAACTAACAGCAAACTGACACAGTTGATGAAAAAAAATATATGGGAGGTTAACCTGAGCTATCTTAAATTTATTGTAGCATTTTTAACCAAATACTGCTAAAACAAATGTATTTATTTGAATGTCTTGTATGGCTTAAGTCATGATAAATGGATGCAGGCAAGTTCATCCCTCTAATTAAAAAAATGTATGCAGCTGAATCAACCCACTTGACACAAAAACGCAATAGTGATGTCCCACTTACCTGTTATGCAGTCTGGTGTTAAGTATATGCTTTGTTATGATTTCCATCTAAAACAGTGTATGTTGGGATACGAAGAAAACAGGAAAATACCATACACACAATGGCAGTAGTGTCCCAAATCCCTCACTTAGCATCCATCCAGAAAATGCAGGTAAGTACATCCAAAATTTATAAATAGTAGAAGAAGCAATTACGGCAAACGCAGATAATGCTGGTTTTGTTTCTCCCATGACATGTTTTGGGAACACCGTCCCTTTATCAAGTTTGACTCTTACTCCCAGAGTCCAGAATAAAACATATTTCAGCAGGAAATTACATCAGTAAACCACACCTTCCATTACCAAAACACACCCCAATTAAAGTTCATAATAAAGTCCATAGTAAATCAACACATAATGTATAAATACAATAATACGTAGAACTGCACCTCTCTGCATGCCTTTCATAAAGTGGTCGTCATTAGACATTTTAGCAATAAAGTAGATATATATGTATATGTATCACGCACTAATAGAAAGTAACACAAAATACATATTAGGATAAGGCAAACATGCATAAACATGTTCTTACCCCATCAAGAATTGAAAATCAGAATCTAAAAGGAAAATCAGAACAGATTATAAGAAACATTTAATATTCTAATGGTCATATAAGAGTATTAAGTTTCTTAATCCATCTAGCTTCAGCATGAAGCAAACTTTTAGTAATATCCCCTCCTCTTGGATTATAGGGTACCTGTTGTATCACTGTCCATCTGAGTTGATTAGCTGAATGTCTCATTGCAGCAAAGTGTTGAGAGACTGAAGTGTCTGTATGTGTCTCTGGTTTAAAATTACGTATGTTACCCCTGTGTTCTTTAATTTTGGTCTTGATGTTACGGCTTGTCTGTCCGACATATGCCAGACCACAGGGGCACTTCAGCATGTAAACAACATTTTTAGTCTCACAAGTAGCAAAACACCTGTGTTTGATTGTCGTACCCTTAGTAGGATGGCAAAAAGTATCTCCCTTTATTATAGAATTGCAACATATGCAATTAAGGCAGGGGTAATTGCCAAACTTCCTTTTACCCAGAAATATTTTCTTTTGTATCCCGTATAGCGGTATCCAAGGGACACAGCTTGTCTTTAAGAGTTGGGCCTCTCGTACAACTGAAGAAGGGTTTCTCAATAAATAATTTACCAAACTTAGGATCGCACTGTACGATCGGCCAATGTCTGCGCATAATTGCTTCAATATCCCCACTGTGGATTATATTTGGATACCAACGGGATTCTATTTTGGGCCTTCTCTTTCTCTTTATATTCCAGAAGTGATTTTCTTGGAATATGAGATACATCTCTTATTATTTTGTCAAGGAGCTTTTCGTTATATCCTTTTGCTTTAAACTTATTTTTAAGGCTCATTGCTCCAGTCTGATATTTAATATCATCTGAGGACAGTCTCCTAATTCTCAGAAACTGTCCCTTAGGGATAGCCTATACTAAGTTTCTATTATGAAAACTTGTAGCATATAAAAGGTTATTCCTATTCATGGGTTTGGAGAATAACTCCGTTGTGATTTTCTTACCTTGGATACTAAGGGTCACTCCCAAGTAATCAATGCCCTCTCTCGAGCAGTTGCTGGTGAATTTTATAGTAGGATGAACCCTGTTGGCATCCCCCACCATAGCAGTAAATTCACTTGGAGTGCCTGACCAAAGGATAAGAATATCATCAATATATATGAAGTACTTAAGAATACTAGGGTTATCGAAAAAGATCTTTTTCTCGAGGTAGTTAACAAACAGATTTGCAAAAGACGGTGCTACTGCCGCACCCATAGAAATACCCTGGGTCTGATAGTAGAACATATCATCTTATCTAAAGTAATTCTTAGATAGTACCAGATGTAAACAATCCAATAGGAAATAAATCAAATTATGATCAAGGTTCGTCTCCAACAAACAAGATTCAATAACCCTCATTCCTTCCTCTTGGGGGATGGATGTATAAAGGCTCTGGATATCAAGTAGTATCAGTAGCCAATATAACTTCATCACCCTGGAGGGTAATAGATTCCAAGATTGAACCCACCCCAGAAACAATAGGTCTACCTGGGGGGTCTATCAAGGTTTTATGTACCTTTGGTAGGAAACATAAAACCAGAATAGGTGGAGATTTAACAAGCAAAAAAGCATGTGTCTCTTCATCAATTACATTATTAACATTATGTGTTGATTTACTATGGACTTTATTATGGACTTTAATTGGGGTGTGTTATGGTAATGGGAGGTGTGGTTTAAAAGGGACGGTGTTCCCAAAACATGTCGTGGGAGAAATAAAACCAGCCTTGTTGCAGCATTATCTGCGATTGCTGCAGTTCCTTCCTCTACTATTTATAAATAGTGAATGTTAGGAGTACGACTACCTTCCATAATGGAAAGTTAGACTGTAAGAATCTCAAAACAGGGCTATATATGAATGTATAAACAAATTGTAAATCACTGTGAAATATGTTCTTCTTTTTAAAAGAATATAAATACGTACAGATCTGTTAAACGTTTAAATGCTACAGTCGATTAAAACAGGTATTGCATTTCATATATTGTTGTTATACATCAGAATTGTATGCAAACATCAATAATGTTTAATGTGACTCCTGAGGCTTTAGTTTGGAACTAATGTAAAAGGTGTAAACTAATAACTTTAAACTCATATATTTTTTAAATAGTATTATAATAATGTGTATTTGTTATGTAGATATATGGCCTGTGGCAGTCTAGAAATAAGCCATTTTATATAAGAGTTGTATGTAGCCTGCTGGAAATGCACTAAGGTACAGAGTCAGTTTATTTTTTTAGGTTAAATAGTCTTTGGTCTTGTCACAGATTCTCTAATACATGGTTCTGTAGTAAGAAAGATAAAATAAATCCCATTTTTCAGTTCAGTCCCTCGTAATGGCCGTTTTTTTCTGCAGCCTCCTGGTTATCCAGTATTTGCTTTAGAACTGTTCATCATGTTAGGTTCCATAAAGAACCATTATTTGTCACATAGGATATTTATTAAAAAAAGAAGAATCTGTATTAGCTGCAGCTGAGAGTCAATATGTTTCCCTTATACAGATGAGCAAGGAGCAGCTTGACATATTTAAATACAATGCTTCTGTTTTAAATTCAGTCAATTTTCTTTTGCTTTAAGAAAAGGTCTGATCGAAATGTATTCCATAGACATGCTGAGAGTGTACTCGGCTTGATATTTTTCTGTCTCTTTTTTTTTTGTTTTTATCTTTCTTTTAATTTTTTTGCTTTGCAGAAAATGTTTGATTGAAAGTAAAGAAGAGTTTCATCTTCATATGTGAAATAAAAAATCTTTTAATGGTTCTCAAAAGTTTGCATGCAGTCAGCAAGATTAAACATAGACCAGATCAGCCATTAACCCCCTTAGTTTTTCTTCATTGTTAAACACAAACTCTGCTTTCCAGTGCCATTACACGTTAACTGCAGAAACGGTTTGTCTCTAATGGGCCATACTGAGAGCTTTCTGGCTGATAGTGGCATTAGATAGGAGACCAGTTAGAGGAACTAAGGAAAACTACTGGAAAATATTGTTAGCTTTACCTCTTTAGCTGTCAGTTTTCTTGAGAACAGAATTTTTGTGATATTGAAACGGATAATAAACTGTGAGGGAAAAAAAATAAACAAGAAACAATGCCTGAAAAAAACAGCAACTTTGGGGAACTAAGCTGCAGGTTTAAAGAATAAAGAATTGAATCTTCAATTCTTTATTCTTATAATACATTTTTTTCCCTATCTTTTTCTTAGATATTTTAGGTTTTCACGTGAATCTTGTTGTGCATTTTCTCCCCATCACAATAAAAGATTTTATTTCTTTATTGGAAAGAGAAAATACTTCACAGTACAGGTCAAGTAGACCTGCACTATGTTGTCAAATCAACAATCATTTCCTAAGAAAAAAAAAAATACTGTGATTTTTATGCTGAATAACAATGATTGACAGATGATAATGTGTGTCTGCAGCTTCAGCCTTAAGCAACCATCTGCATTATGCTCAGGGTCAATTATTTGATTAATATTTGTTTATTGAGTTGCATGTCTCCTAGCTCTTCTTCAACCACTTCTTTCCTGTTCCCTCTTCACCTGGCATGCCTTTGTCTGACCTTTTATCCTGTTGCCTTGGGTAATAAAGTATCTTTCAAATGTCTAATCTAATGTTACAGACTTTTCTTTCATCAGACTGATATTTGCTGCAGCATTAAATATATAAATATATAATATATTTATATCCTTTTTTAGGTAAAGAAAGTCTCTTTAAGGGGGATCAGATAATTGTATGATATAGCCTGAATCATAGGCAACAGCAAGAATATTTAGCTACTAGGTATACAATACAGAGTTCTCTGAGACATTATTCTTTCTAGCTAATATTTAGATACCAAGTTAGAAGCATGATTCACAAGCATATTCTCAGTCATGAATTTTAGGGCTTGCTCCTAGAAAACAAACATAGAATCTTAACCATTATATCTGTTGTATTCAATTAGATCAACTGGACTTGAAATGTAGTTCTTGAAGACGTTTCGCTAGTCATCCGACTGGCTTTCTCAATTCAGAATGACTTGTACAAGAATCTGTGGCAATTATGTACCCTGGAAAATCCCAATTAGCATATCACAGCCAGGTGTTAAGGGTGTGATTAGATAGTGGCTAAGAGGTGTTATAGGAACGCCCAGTAAGGTGTTAAAACAGCATTGTACATGGCAGACAGTTGGTGTCGAACCCCCCCACCTCTATTTAGGCTTGGTTTCTTTATTTTCACATAAATGCCTCCTTAACACCTCTCTTGAACCAGTCACGTTCCTTCGCCAGTATGTTAACATTACAATCTTCAAAGGTATGTCCTTTATCCTTAAGATGCAGATCACGGCTGAGTCCTGACCCGAGGTTGGCTCTTCTGTGCTGGGCCATACGTTGATGCAGTTGCTGTTTGGTCTCCCCCACATACAAATCAGAGCATTCTTCACTGCACTGCACCGCATATATGATGTCGCTTTTCTTGTGTTTTGGTATTGGGTCTTTTGGATGTACCAATTGCTGCCTCAGTGTGTTGTTCGGTTTAAAGCAGACAGGGATACGATGTTTTTTGAAAATTCTTCTTAATTTCTAGGAGACCCCTGCTACATATGGGATGACCATGTTCTTCCTCCTGTCTTGCTTTTCCCCTTCACTGTTGGTATTTGTATCTTTTCTTTCCTTCTACTTCTTTTGACAAAGGCCCAGTCTGGATATCCACTGGGCCTTTGTCTGGGCCTTTGTCAAAAGAAGTAGAAGGAAAGAAAAGAACACAAATACCAACAGTCTGCCATGTACAATGCTGTTTTAACACCTTACTCTGGGCGTTCCTATAACACCTCTTAGCCACTATCTAATCACACCCTTAACACCTGGCTGTGATATGCTAATTGGGATTTTCCAGGGTACATAATTGCCACAGATTCTTGTACAAGTCATTCTGAATTGAGAAAGCCAGTCGGATGACTAGCGAAACGTCTTCAAGAACTACATTTCAAGTCCAGTTGATCTAATTGAATACAACAGATATACCATGACCTGGATGAATGAGAACCTTCACAAGCATAATCTTAACCATTATTTTACTACTGGCACGAACATGACTGTACTTTCCTTTAATGGGTTTTACTCTGTTTTGTGAACATAGACGACTGTTAGGACGTGGGTTTTGCATCAAAAATCAAACAATGTCTTTCACTCAGTCGGTGGCATTTGGTGCAAGTTCAGTTTAATAGTAAAAACAAAATATAAGAAAATAAACACTATGGACAGTGTGTAAACTCCAAACACAACAGGGTTTGTTTCAAACTGCAGTCAGACTGATGCTCTAACTCAGGAGTCCCACTGAATACCGTATATACTCGAGTATAAGTCGAGGTTTTTAGGCTTCAAAAAAAAGCTTAAAAAGCCAACCTCGACTTATACTCGGGTCACTTACATTTAAACAGGCTGCCGCTTGCTTCCCCATGCTTCGGCATCCACTGTGCTGCTGGCTGATGTCACTACTCGGCGCCGGTCTCACCTGGCGCCGAGTAGTGACGTCAGGTACCTCAACAGTGGAGGCGGAAGCGCTGGGAAATGAGCGGCAGCCTGTTAGCAGAGGGACTATCAGCAGGAGATTGGATTGTACACTGATAGCAGAAGAAACATTTCAGCATGAGTCCGGATTGCATAAGGAACATAAAGACAAGTCCTTTACTCCACTGGGGGGCTCTGGGGGGTAGGTGCAGTGCTTGCCACTGCAGATGTTTGGAAACTACAACTCCCAGCAACTAAAGCATGCTGGGAGTTGTAGTTTCCAAACATCTGAAGTGGCAAGAATTGGGGCAAACCTCTGCATTTAAAGGCAACTAATGCCTTAAAACAGTACAGATTAAGGAGAATAGTGTCTATTGCTGAATATTGCCTTCTGATTCTGTATTGTTTTGAGGCTTTAGTTGCCCTTTAAATGGAGAGCTGAATTCACATACAGTAGTCCCATACTATAATAGCTAAATCCACTATGTCTATTACTGTATGGGAATTCTGCTGTCCATTTAAAGGGCATCTAAAGCCTCAAAACAATACAGAATCAGAAAGCAGCAGTGGTCATAATTCTACCCTCGACTTATACTCGAGTCAATCAGATTTTACGATTTTTTTCGGGTAGAAATAGGTACCTCGACTTATACTCGGATCGACTTATATTCGAGTGTATATGGTAATCAGTTGCACTAACTTTTACAGCTGGGGTGGATTTCCCAGCACCCTTAGCTTTTAAAGACACATTACAGAAATACAGATAGTTCTTGTCTATAAATAAACATTTCTGTACATCACACGTATAAAATTAATTGTACAATGTTTGCAAGATCAATCAATCAAGAATGTTACAACAGAACATTGTATAAAGTAACAAAACATCTTAAACAAATCTTAAACATCTTAAATTATTTACAAATAATAAATTAAACTCCCTATGCAGTCAGATTACACCCTGCATTGTGGTTTCATTATTTACACCAAATAACAGAAAACAGGTATTCTTAATACTCTATGGCTACTGGTTTTATTCAATAATATCATATTGGTAGGGGAAAGTATAGTCACCTTGTCTGTAGGAAAAACAGTAAATAGAAAAAGAGGTTCACTGGCCAGCAATGGAGGAAAGACAGAACACACACAGATCACATAAACAGACAAGATCACTATCCACTCCTAACGATACTGTTAAAGGATAGGTATACTCAAAAAACACACACGGCGTAGTGTGTGCGTGACGTCATCACGCCAGATTGAACTGCCACTGGCTATTGGGACACAAGTTGGAAACGAGGTCCAGCAAGTCTCGGGGGGCGGAGCTTACCGGACTGCATACATGTTCCAAGATGGCCAGCACTTTACAAGGGCACAGGTAGGCTCTGAAGGGACCTAAAAAAAAAGGGGTGGGGGAAAAGTTAGTTAGGGATTTAGCTACCATTTAAACTTTATTTGTTTTTTGAGTATACTTATTCTTTAAATACATGGTATACTCAGCTCAATTCTCTTTTCCAAGTATAATTTCTTTTTCATTGCCCCTTTGGCAAATGCTTCTTTTTCCTTGTTAAAGGATACCGTATGTACACTGGGATATTTTTTTTTTTTTAGATTGCCCATAACTGGAAGCTGTAATTCTTCCCATCTACTACTGTACCATTTGTTTGTTGATCTGTCCCCTATTTCTTTAGATATCCAGTCTGAAACATCTTACATTTCAGCTGTCAATCAAGTGCAGTAGTATCATAAACTCTTGTTATGTTTAGTATTGCTGTAGCTGGAATGGTGACAGTATGTGAAATGCATGGTGGGAAACGCCCTCTCCCAATGCTGCCACTAGGGATTACTGAGCATGCTTGCCTTGGGGGACTGAGCTTGAACAAAATAAGTACTGGATTAAGGTCATACAGCAACTCAAAAACATCAGAGAAAGTGTTGCTTACATGTATTCATCTATAGATTGAAATGAGGCAAAGTAATTTTTCAGTGTACAATTCCTTTACATCAAAATATTACAAATGTAAAAAAAAAAATAATGTAAAACCTGAAAACTGGGTAGAAACAGCACTATACAGGAGGCTTACTATTTCTAATGTTTTAGAATTATACATGTAGATCAAAGATGCACTGGACTTTTTCTTGACAGTAATGATATGCATGCAAATTTAATTAATATCAATAAGTAGGACTAAGAAGCTCTTTTAATAAATGAAGGAATTGCTACTTTATTTGTTGGCACAGCTGATACATACATGCTCTACTTATGCAAAGATAGGTACAATAAATGAACATCCAAAATAACTAACTTGTGCCCCCACCCTCAACCCCCCCGCGGCAGCGGCGACCAACCACCGCCACTTCCCAGCAGCCCCTCCCAACCCCTTCCCCGCTCGCGGCAATCTCGGAACCAGAGGCTAGGAGGGGCTGCCGGGAAGGGGCCGCAGCGGGTGGTCGCGACCACCCGCCGCGCACCCCCTCCCCAGCAGCCCCTCCAAGCCCCCTGCCCCGCCGCTGACAGTTAGGGGAAGGGAAGGGCCCGCTGGGAGGGGTGGAGGGCTTAAGGGGTCCCGCAGCTCGATCAGATTCTCATAAAAACAGAAAATCTGGGAAGGGGTTGGGCGGAAGGGGTTGTCTCCGCCGCCGCGGGGGGTTGAGGGCGGGGTGGGCGTATGCCCCGCCCCCTTAGCAGAGGCGTCAGGAAGGGATTTTAAGATACTGTACTTAGAGCATTGTGCTAAGTGCAGTATTGCCGTGAAGGGACTTAAAATTACCGCAACACATAGCGGCCGCGATACATATTGCGTCAATGACGCTCGTCTTTATAATTACAGCGATAGCGCTATTTTCACGGCTGCGATGTATGGCTGTAATTTTTTGGTTTTGTTTTTTTTTTTTTTTGTTTTTGTTTTTTTTTTTTTTTTTTTTTTTTTTTTTTTTTTTTTTGTTTTTTGGTTTATTTTTTGCGTAATTTTTTTGTTTTTTTATAAATATGCCCCCTACTGATAGGTTGTATGTGTCAAATAAATGTGCTTAGATTGTAAGCTCTTCGGGGCAGGGCCTGATGTGAATGTATAAATGTAATTGTAAAGTGTTACGGAAGATATTGGAGCAATATAAATCCACAGTAAAAATAATAAAAAGACACAACCAATCACACATGACACAGTCACCAGCTGTAACACTGGAATTTCTGCCTGTCAAAAAAGACTTTTTTAAATGTGTTCAGAGATTTGGCCAATACAACATTTTTAGCCAGAGAATTCTACAATCTTACTGCCCTCACAATAATGAACCATATATGTTGCCTAAGCTGAAATCACTGAAACCTGTCAGTGGACAAAAATTAATACAATCAAAGGGGTTTCAACCACCAGGTAAGTATTACAATCAAAAGGTTTTAAAAAATTATCCCAAATACTGTCACCAGTATTAACGTTGAAAGTTAACTAATGTTTGACAAAGCAATGATGTGTAAAGTTTTACCAGACACAGTGGTTTACATAATGTTTCAGGGTCATATCAGGCTTTTATAAATTAAGATATATCTTTCTGAGCAATTTTTAATCTCGGTAAGTCCACTTCCTAGGACAAAATGGGGGAAAGTATACAACAAACTGTTTTCAGGCACATCTTATCAGCCTTAAAAAGATTAATAAATAATTGCTAAAATCACCAATATCGATCTTTTATCGTGGTCAAAAAGATACAGCTAGTAGTATTGATCATTTTTTACTTTAGTGTTGATGTCAAAGGTGCGATATCGGGTGGTATCGAAATACTGTCCGGCATTGGTCATTTTGCCTGCGGTCAAAAAAAAATACCATGCAAGGTTTCATGGTTGGAATTCAGTATTCTCACTTATGGCAGGGGAAAAGACACTTAGGGGAAATTACCACCAGCCGCTAGCTCTGGAATTCGTCTAAGTTCACTTATGAAATTGCTATTCAGCAAGGAGTTCTGCGCGCTGGGGTGAATTCACTCTCCTGAACGAACTCCGCGGCTGCTGGTGAATAGCTCATAAGAAGCCGCGCTTCCTGCTAAGAACCCAACTCTCTTCCTGGTTACAGTTGCTATGCACTACGCGGTGGCAGGCAAAGCACACACCCTCCCTTGTTCCTTGATTATGGCGTGAGGGAATATGACTAACACTGCAGGGGGGCGGGGAGATGTATCTAATACTGCAAGGGGGTTTCTGTTACTGCAAAGGGGGGTCTGTTACTGCAAGGGGTTAGTTACTGCAAGAGGGTCTGTTACTGAAAAGGGGGGTCTGTTACTGCAAGGGGGGTCTGTTACTGCAAGGGGGGTCTGTTACATGCTGGTAAATCATGGCCGATTGTGTGATTCCCTATGGGACCACACGATTGGCCACGCGAACTGTCGGCCGCGGCCACAATTGCCTTTACCGACAGTTATTTTTCCAGGCCCAGCACTCACAGTAAATGCTCAATCAGGACAAAAAGTCTTTTAGTGTCTACCCAGCGTAACAGTGGCTGGTAAACTGGAAGGGTTGACAACACTGTCTGCTAACATGGAAGACTGACTTTACACTGGCTGGTTATCTGGACAGCTGTCTTAACTGTGACCACCCAATGTTAAGTCTGCCCTCCAGTTACCCTGTCACTATTAGGTCAGTCCTCCCATTCAACACACATAGTATTGACTTAATAGTGGCTGTTGAAATGGAGGGCTGATTTTACAATGGCTGGTGAAGTGGAGTGCTGAAATAACAATGTCTGCTAAACTGAAAGCCTGAGCTAACAGGGTCTGCGATATGTGAGAGATATATCCACTGCAAAAAAAATTGCAAAAAATTTCAGTTTTCAAATAATCTGAAAAACGGTTAATAAAGGAGCTAAGTCTTAGTTCTTTGATTTATCATAGTGGTAGCAAAGTAACCTACGAATGCGCTCCAACGCTGCTTCCACTGACAGTAGTGCATCCCACTACTTTGAACTACATGTGCATCCCACTACCTTGAACTACATGTGCATGCATATATAGTTAAAAGCATGGATGCAGTCGGGACTTGTCAATGTAAGCAATCGTGGGTAAGTTTGCTGCTTTCTCCTGAACGATTAATTGAGTAATGGGAAGTAAGACTTGTTTACCTCCCATCTGTCAATTAATATGAAAAATTGTATATTTTCTTTTGCAGTAGACATACCCTTAAGTCAAACCTCCCTTATAGCAGACCCTGTTAGCTCAAGGCTCCTGTTCAGCAGATAATGTTAGCTCAGCCCTCAAGTTTACCAGCCACTGTTAAAGGAATTGTTCACTCAAAAAGTGAACTATTACATTAAAGACCGGGAGGTTAAGGAGCTATGCCTCACCTCCTGTTCTTCAATCAATTGATCAGGAGCCACGGACGAAGATAGAAGATATTTAACTTACACGTGATCCTCCACTGCAGCAGCGCATTATCGTGCATGCACACTATAGTTTCTCGGAACCAGGAAGTGGACAGGACCTGTCCCCTACTTGGAGGATTGCATGCAAGGTAAATATCTACTATTAGACTACTATCTACTAATAGACTACTCTTCTTTACCTCACATTCTTCTATTAATGTAAAAAGGTTATATACACTTTATCACTGGCTAGTGAACATAGAACTGGAGGACAGACCTAAACGTGACTGCTGTACTGGAGAGATGACCTAACAGTGACTGCTGTACTGAAGGGCTGACCTAACCGTGGCTGCTGAACTGGAGGGCTGACTTGAAATTAGCTGCTGAACTGAAGGGCTGGCCTTACATCAGCTCAGCTGATACTGTTAGTTCAACCATTTAGTTCATCACACACATCACATCAAGTCAACCGTCCAGTTTAGAAGACATTATTATGCCAGATATCCAGTTTAGCAGGCATTGTTAGGGAAGCCTTTCAGTTTACCAGCCACTTTTAAATCAACAGTAGCTGGTTAACTGGAGGGCTGACTTGACAGTGAACTCAAAAATAAGGAAACGGTATACCTTGTATCAGCAGTACACACTGAGTAGGCTCTACTATACAGTGGAGAGCCTCACCACAGCCCAATATTAATGGAACACAACAAAAGAGTACTAGAGTGAGACAGGAAATTGGTATTCAATCCATCAGTGTCAAAAGATATTTATTTGAAGATGCAGCAAACGTTTTTCCGGCTTGAGGACAGTTGTGCTGCATTTTCAAATAAATATCTTTGACACTGATGTATTGAATACCATTTTCTGGCTCTCTCTAGTACACTTTTTCAGACATAAAAGTGCCTGATGAACTGGAGGGTGGTAATACAGAGTGTGCACAGAGACTGCTACATACAACTTTTTCCTCAGTGACTTGCCAACAGTAACTGGCACATACAGGTTTTCCCTCAGTGACTGGTATAAAAGTTGGCCACAGTAACTGGCACATACAGGTTTTCCCTCAATGACTGGTATACAAGTTGAAGAATGAGGTTGACTGAATGACTTGACTCACTTAAAGGTTCGAAAGGACTCTTTCCCAGATGTTTTAGTACTAACGGAAGGTCCCAGGGAGGAACTTTGGATTTTCTCTTGGGAAAAAATGTTGGACTCCTTTGAAGAACCTTATCACCAGAAGGTCAAATGCATATTTGATTTGTCTAATAGCTGGGATTGCTGACACCTGGTTCTTTAAAGTGTAAAGACTCAGCTTTTTGTCTAATCCATCTTGAAGAAAATCTAGTAGATTTTCTGTTGAAGCCTCTAACGGTGTTAGTCCTTTTGCCAGACACCAGGTTGGAAAAATATCCCATATTTTGTAATATCTTTTTGATATAACAGGTTTTCTTGATGCTAGAAGAGTATCAACCGTTTTACTGGCCATGCCCTTTTTTTTCATGGCTTCCCTCTCAGCAACCAAGCCTTGAGGTTCAACTACTGAAGGTTTTGATGTTTGAACGGGCCTTGAGACAGAAGGTTCTGGGTTTGATGTAGATGGAGCGGAGGTTGAATGGCTAGAGCTTGCGCCCACGGAAACCAGGGTCTCCTTGGCCACCAGGGAAGAATAACTATAGCCAATACTTTTTCTTCCTGGATTTTCTTCAGAGTTTTCATAATTATTGGAAATCGTGGAAAAACATAGACCAGGGGGAACTTCCAGGAAATGGAGAAAGCATTCACTGCCCAAGCCTGACTGTCCTGTGTCCAGGAACAATATTTCGGCAGCTTGCTTCCTTGACGCCATCAAGTCTATGGACTGGCATATCCTGTTGAACATTTCCATATCCAGACTCCACTCATTTAGATGGAATACGTTCCGGCTGAGATAGTCCGCTAATTTGTTTGCTTCCTTGGGATATGAACTGCTTGGATGCTCAGCAAGTTGTATTCTGCCCAAGTCAGAATAGTTTTCGTCCTATCCCACAAACTCTTGCTGCGTGTTCCTCCACTCCTGTTTATGTATGATACTACGGATGAATTGTCCGACAGTATCACTACTGACTTCTTTAGGATTCGGGCACTGAAAGCATTCATCGCTAGCCACACTGCTATCAGTTCCCTCATGTTCTGAGACCTCTCTCTCTGAATCAAGCTCCATGTATTCTGAACCTTTTCCCCCTGACAAATTGCTCCCCATCCCACTGGGCTCATGTCTGTGGTAATTATGATCTTGCTGGAAAAAGCTATAGACACTGGCTTGAAATTTTCTGGGTTTAGCCACCACTTCAGTTCTTCCCTCAGGACTGTAGGTAGAAAAATTAGTTGGTGAGGATTCTCCGAGGTTTTCCATTGTTGTAACAGATTTATCTGTAGACTTCTGAGATGTAGCATGGCCCACTTCACGGACTCCGTTGAAGAGACCAGTTTCCCTATGACTTGTTGACAGTTCAGGGCTGTTGAGAACGGAAACGTCACCAGGTTTTTTATTCGTCTGATAATGTTGAGTTTCCACTCTTCTGTGATTGAAATATGCTGTTCTAGAGAATCTAGAATAACACCCAGGTATACTATTTTTTGAGATGGTTGTAGACACACTCTTCTTTACATTTCACCGTAATCTGTAGTTGTTCTTTCAGCAGCAACTTGCTCCTTGCTTTTATCAGAATGTCGTCCAAGTAGGCGAACACCTGAATCCCCTGGACTCTTAGTTTTGCTATTAATGGAACAAGTACTTTTGTGAATACTCGAGGGGCTGAAGTTAGCCCGAATGGGAGCGCTGTATATTGCCAGTGTTGACCCAGTATGCAGAACCTTAGGTATTTCCTGTGGGGCTTGAAAATTGGGATGTGCAGGTAGGCACTGTGTAGGTCTATCTTGGCCATTCAATCTAGGTGGTTTATCTGCTGGCATATAGATTTCAGTGTCTCCATTTTGAACCTTTCTTGCTGCAGAAAAGTGTTCAAATACCGAAGATCCAGAATAAGTCTGGCTTCCCCTGACTTCTTCCTTCTTAGGAAAATCCAAGAGTAAATTCCTTTCTTTTGACTCTTTGAATTCACAGGCTCTATTATCTTCTCCCTCTTGAGCCTTTGCAGCTCAGAATCAGAGCTTTGGCTTCCGATAGACAAGGAACTCTGGACTTTAGAAACCTGTTTGAGTTTGGAATGACTGAGAATTCTAATTGGAGACCTAGTTTGAGGGTTTTTAGCACCCACTTGTCTGAAATACTGTCTTCCCATATGTGATTGAAGTGACTCAGACGACCTCCTACACCAGTCTTCTGAGCATTGTCATAAGGGTCTACCTCTTGACTTGGCTCCACTTGACCCTCGAAAGGAGTGTTGATTATTTTGGATGGAACTGGACCAAAAAGGCCTCTGTGAAGATGGTCTGCCAGGTCTATATTGCCTTGCATCACAAAACCCCGTATTCCTTTGTGACGAAGGCCCTGGTTTTAATTCTTGAAGGATTGGGGGAGACTCTTTTAAGCGGAGTTCTTCTCTATTAAATCTTCCAGCTTAGAGCCAAACAGGAGTTTAACCTCAAAAGGAATAGCCGCTAGCCCTTGTTTGGACTGTGTATCTGCACTCCACTGCTTCAACCACAGTGTGCGTCTGGCTATTATCGAATGGCCTATAGTGTTAGCGACAAGTTTGACCGAATCCATAGAGGCTTCTGCCATGTAATCATTTGCGAGCTTGATATCCTGTAGAGAAGAAAGGATATCCTCCTTCTTTGTACCAGTTTTGATGGCTTGCTCCAGCTCCTGTAGCCATATACGATTAGCTCTTGCTAGATTAGTAATGGCTATGGAAGGTCTCATGGCAATACCTGCTGTAGAGAAAACCTTTTTAAGCGCCGTATCTTCCTTTCTATCTATGGGGTCACTGATAGAGGTGGAGTCTTCTGTAGCCAGGACAACCTTTTTAGCCATCTTGGCTATCACTGTATCCACTTTAGGTGGATCTTCCAGAATTTTGACCTCTTCTGGACAAAAAGGATAGAGGCTGAGGAAATTCTGTGAGAGCCCATATTTCCTGTCTGGGGATTCCCATTCTTTGCGGTTGATGCTTTGAATCTGCGGATGGAAATGAAAGTTAAGGTTAGATGGGGCTCCACCCCCAAACATAAGGTCTTTGGCCTCTTCATGAGGAACAATTGATGGAATTTTTAAACATGTTCTCATCTTAGCAATAAGGTGATCCATGGTGTCTTGATTAAAGATGGGAGGTAGAGCAGATTCATCACCCACTATATAGCTGTCTGAATTTTCATCATTAATATTCTTGCGAGGCTGGTAGGTTGGAATCCCTGATGGTTCGCCACTTGTTGCGGCTAATACTTTCTCTGCTGCTGGGTCCACATTTTTGTGGTATACTACCTCTGTATTAGACTGCATAATACTTTCAACAACATCAGCTATTTGTTCCAAAGTAAGTGGAGGCCGTTTATCAGCCAGACAGTCTTCACATAATTTTTTCCCCTGAACGGCGAAATTGTAGCACAATGCACATTCGTTTTTCTTGGACTTCCTGGAATAAGACGAGCGGTACCTTGAATCCGGGGAGGAGCTGAAAGACACATGAACAGTATATCAGAATATTCTAAGTACAGCTTTGGTGAAGTACCACTCTTTTTTGTAAAGACTCACCCCCTGGACTCAGACCTGTAGCGTTTGGAGGAGCTCATGGCAGTACTGCAATGAAAAAAATTATCCCATTAAATGAGCAGACAATTTTTGACACAGAGGGCACAAGAGTGAACTTGGTGAACCTCTGAGGTCTAGTGCCCCACTCTACTTACTGCAATACAGGCAAGCTTGAGCAGAAGACAGGCATAATAATAAAGTTGGCTTTGGCAGTAGAGTCTAAGCGTGTTTTTCAATTTCCCAAACTCAGCAGACTGAAGGAAGGAGAAACTGCGCGCTCTGCAGTTGGATGACGTCATCAGCCCGCGTCTGAAAATGAATCCGGAACATGCAGATAGCCGCGGCCTATGGGGGACACGCAGGGAACAACCCCCTCCTGACTTCGCATAAATGCTAGGTACAGGACTTTCTGGGAGGAAGAGAGGAGAGCCGAGATCCTATTTTTAGAAACACACCGGCAGGAAAATTTGATGTAAGGAGGAGGGGGGAGGGAGGAGCCTTTTAAAGCTTTCCATGATCCTGCACACTAGTGAGATAGGGAAATTAACCCTATGTATTCACCTGCCGTGCCGGACCAGGGAAAAGTTGCCCACACTAACTGGCACATACAGGTTTTTTCCCTTGGTGAGATATATTAGTGGGATGTAAAGGTTATCACTGCATAATTACCCTTCTTGTCCCAATAATTATTGTGTCACAAAAATCTACAAGCTCTATCCCATTCCAGCCACCTACAAAGGCTGTTAGGTCTCTCAGAGCTGCCTGCACATGCCCCCAACTCTGAGGAACTGCTGCTCTGTGCTTTCTGGACTCAGGCTGGTCACATGATCAGGACTGCAGGCGGGGTTTTAAGACCAGGAAGTTTTCAGATTTACAGAACACGCGCTGAACTTGCACAACACTCGTCTGTGAATAGGCTGCGCTGACAGGTCGGGATTTCCTAACGTGAGTAACGCGGCTCACACAAAATTCTCTACAAAGTCATGCTACTCCCTATTGAATCGACGCATGGCTGTCTTACAGCCCTCACAACCTCTTCTGCCCACATTTTGAAGTTAGCGGCTGGTGGTGAATTCCCCTGACTATTTCTAGAGATCTCTCACTCTCAAGTCTCACTTATCTTTACTGTTTCTGTATACACACTTCTAGGACCAAGTGCTATTTAAAATCCAGATTATCTGTAATTAGTTTGTAAATATAGATTTAATAGGACAGGGCCTGATATGTGAATGTATACATTTAATTTATGCTACATAAATCCACAATAATCCTATACAATAAAACTCTAAGTTTGTGAAGGTTCTCATTCATCCAGGTCATGGTATATCTGTTGTATTCAATTAGATCAACTGGACTTGAAATGTAGTTCTTGAAGACCATTTACTGTACTCACATAAAAATTATTCAGTAGGAAGCAACCAAATTTCTTCTACTGAATATTTTTTATGTTTTTTCAGCTTTCTTTCTCTATGCTGTTCATTACTTGTTTTTGTTTTTACACACACACACACACACACACACACACTAGCAAAAGTGTGCCCGTTGGTGCACAGTGGGAAATATGTGGGTGTATGTTTAGCTACAGTATATGTGGATTCAGATTATATAAAATCTTTATAAACACTATTATAAAATGTAGGGATTTCTACAAAAAAAAAATAAAGGCAAGATGTTAAAAATAAAAGAAATCCTATGAAATCTTGCTTCTATTAGTGTCACATCCACTAAATGAATATTTTACACAATATACAGAGGCAGAAGGGAACCTATTGGGTGTACCCCAATAGGTATTAGAGGGGACATATGTACACATCTTTTGTATTGCAATGGAAGTGTCAGTGCTTTAGAAATACATGTTAAATATGCATAAAGTGCAGCCTAACATCTAGATAAGACATACAATATCCATCTTATATTTGTTATATAACACTATCACATTTTTCTGTTTTGTTTATCGATTTGTTTTAATAAATCTATACAGGAAGATATTTAAATCCAGGGATTTGAGAGATGGGCAAAACTGCTAAAATCCGTTCCGCCTGTGGACCTGGAAAATGGTCTGGGAAAATGTAAATACATCCAGAAATGTAAAAAAAATAACTTTCCTCACAACTGTTTTTCGAGATTACGCATTCTATTTTCAAGGGTCACTGAAATTTTAGAAAATTAGAATTTTAAATGAATTTTCCTTTAAAATTGATTTGTAAAAAAAAGAATGATTTTTTTTACAAATAAAAAATAAAAAACTTACTGTAAATGGCTCTGGGACCTGTGGAATTGTCTGGGAAACAGATAATCCGATTCTTTCAAATCATAATTGTCTACAATCAGATTTTTTCAGAAATTAAGATGGTATACTAACCAATCAGATTCTTTCTGAAAGAATCTAATTGTAACTAATTCTAATTGTAAAAGAATCTGATTGGTATAGTAACAAATCAGAATCTTTCTGAAAGAATCTGAATGTAACAAATTATGTTTAGAAAATAATCTGATTGGTTAGTATACCAATCAGATTATTTCTGAAAAAATCTGATTATAACTAATCAGAATTGGTTACAATCAGATTCTTTTGGAAATAATCTGATTGACATACTAACCAATTAGAAAAAAAAACACATACCAGAGTCCGGAATTAGAAGCGCTCACCAATGGCATCCGCAAAGTGTCCACGCTATGCTGCGTCCTATCGTGCAGATCCGATCTCCCAGAATGAGACTTCAGCAGAGTGTCACGATACTTAGAACGAAGAACAAACATCAGGGAGCGGATCGCTCCGGAATTAGGACCCAGTCAAGGCAGGTGGTGTCATCATAAACTTTTATTCAATCCACATATATGAACATCAAAAGGCTGTGCCAAAAAATATCACAGAAGTGCAACCAGAAAGTGGTCTGACATGTTTTACGGCGTCCCCGCCGCTTCGTCTCTATTCTATTCAATCTCTATTTATTGTAACATTGTATAGAGCGTTATAGTTCAGTAGAAACACCACAGTGAAATACAATTGTTGTGCAGAGCTTGAATCAATCTTTTCCCTTAAATTTCCAACCAATAAGAGATCAATAGCAGATCCATTGAATTATTCTATAATTAAAGTTATCAATCTGTCTTTCAATACTCATCCTGCCTATTAAGGCTGAGGCCACACTACAACGCACAAAATTGCGCACACAATAGCGATAACGCACGTGATTTTGTACATGATTCTTGTGCGTTTCGTGTTTCGCACATGCGATTTTGCCGGTTTCCGTCACGCATGCATTACCAAAACGCGAACGTCAGGGAAAATCATGGGCACAATTGCGAGTGAAAACACGTGTGCTAAACGTCCGAAAAACACACTTGTGTGGCCTAGCCCTAACTCACAGCTGTCACCAGGGATTCCGTTACAGAGGGATCACTATTGGTCAATGTTTTAGAGAGGGATCACTATTGCTCAATGTGTTACAGAAGGATCAGTATTGGTCAATGTGTTACAGAGGGATCACTATTGCTCAATGTGTTACAGAGGGATCACTATTGGTAAATGTGTTACAGAGGGATCACTATTGGTAAGTGTGAGGTCCTATAAAGAACCCAGACTATCCTGTCATGTTTCAATCTTATTACATTTATCAGTTCAGGACACAGGTTCATGGCTTCTATGGGGTCTATTGCTTAAATAATGTAATAAACCATTAACAAACTCACTTTACTGTCTCAGAGAAATGGGCATGGAGATATTTTCCTTTCAGTCCCCCTATCATAGAGCAGGGATAAGCATCCAGTAGATCTCCAAATGTTTGAAAACTACAACTCCCAGCATTCTTCTACAAACACTCTATAGTTAGGGAATTAAAACTACAACTCCCAGCATTCCTCTACAAGCACTCTGTAGTTAGGGAATTAAAACTACAACCCCCAGCATTCCTCTACAAGCACGCTGTAGTTAGGGAATTAAAACTACAACCCCCAGCATTCCTCTACAAGCACACTGTAGTTAGGGAATTCAAACTACAACTCCCAGCATTCCTCTACAAGCACTTGGTAGTTAGGGAATTCTGGGAGTTGTCGTTTCCAAAACATCTGGAGATCTACTGGTTGCCTATCCCATAAATGTATTTATATAATATAAGGGATATATATATATATATATATATATATATATATATATATATATATGTAGCACTTTATACACAATATTGTTTATTCTGTCAGTAAAGTATTTAAATGCATAAACTGTACCTGAGCTGTGCACACCTACCCATCATTTATTGTATGAAAGGAACTAGTAAACTCGTTTTTACCTGATGAACTACATGTCCCAAGAGGCTCTGCAACAGGAAGTCTATGAAGAAAGCCAATAGGGAGTAATCTCAGGCAAGACAGGAAAAGGAGGATATTCCAGATTGGTACTGTTCAGGAGGAGAGCTGCCACATGTTGCAGAGGCTTTTGTACAGGCCTTGATCTATATGAACTGGATGAGGTACTTGCAGAACTTCACCTGTAGTGCATGCTGTGGATCTGGAGCCTGGTGTCCTTTGAATATCAGTAAGGTGACTTTGGATTTGTGTGGGGAACAGGCCACTAGTTCAAGGTGATCACCCATCACTGATCAATCTGACTGTCAGACTGTGCACCCTTACCAGAGGAAACCCCTGTGTAATCAACCAGTTATTCCTGATTAAAGTACCCTGTCTATACTGGCTTGCAGTGGGACATCCAAGGGAGATACTATTTCTATCACTACTAACAGGGAACTTAACAAAGCAAGTTTAAACCCTGCTAAGGATAAATTACAGACTGCAGGATTATATTAAGTTTATCTGCAACAGTTAACCACTCTGCTCATTTGGAATATAAGAGTGACAGATAACTTCTACTATTCCATCAGAACTGTGCTCTCAGCTCAACAGTTAAAATACTTGCAGTTAATATATTTTACAAAAATAGGTTGTACACAAATAAACTGTAACGTGAATATTAAGATATGTATATTAAGGTAACAAAGTTTGCATAATTGTTCATTGTTGCTGTCATTGTATTATATTTTTCTGCCAGGTTCAGAAAATTAAATCTGGACCTTTTGGTTGCTATCTTTGTGCTGGTGTCTATTAACTGGGATCATAGGGGTGTCACTGGGGCAACACAGTATACCTGCAACTAATAATCTTGAGCCACACCCAAGGGTGGGCTACATATATATAATCCAACACAACACCACACCCAAATGAAGAAAATTTGATAATTTCTTCATTTGTGGTGAGCCTGATGAAGGGCACTCTATCATCCCCGAAATGTTGCTATGTACCAAATGAATGATGAGTTGTATTAAATTTTCATGAAAATGAAAAAAAATATGAAAATCCTGGGTGCGGTGTTGTGTTGGATAATTTATATCTACACAGCCATGTTTCCCTTGCACAAACACCATGTAATCAGCATCTGATTGGATTTGGCTATTACTGTATGGGACTACTGTATGGGAATGCTGCTGTCCATTTATAGGGCAACTAAAGCCTGAAAACAATGCAAAACCAGAAGACAGCAGTGGTTTTATTTTCTACCCTCGACTTATACTCGAGTCAATCAGTTTTTATAATTTTTTAGGTAAAAATAGGTACCTCGCCTAATACTCAGGTTGACTTATATTTGAGTATATACGGTAATTGCTTCTCCATACTGCTCTAGGTGCAGTGGGTGCCAAACATGCAGATTGATGCTTTGGGGAGTGACTTCCCACATCCACATGCCGGGCATAGATTTAAGATTAAGCAGAGACTATCATGCAAATCTACCTATGTTATTTATTTCATAGTGTGCTCTTGTGGGCTCTGTTATGTGGGTAAAACCATGAGAGGATGGCCAATCATCAGTCCTCTATAAGATCAGTCAGTAGGGAGCTTGACAATGCCAATACAAAATTTGAAGAGCTTTCAGTGGCAAGACTCTGCCGTGTCTTGTCTAAAATGGATGGGGATAGATCAGGTCCCTGACTACGATAGGTACGGAAGAAGGAATTACTCCTGAGGAGAGAATGGGTGTTGCAGATTGGACACCCTGTCCCCAAGGGGCTTAGTGAGCAGTTAGTGTTATCATGCTACTTTTAATATTATCGATATCTCTCTGGTGAGATTACCTATCTTGAAAGGTAAGCCAAGTCTGGTGGAACTGCAAATATATTGCTAAGAAGTCCCACTGTAGTATGACCTATGACTTTGTATATATTACTTACTTTAGTTTATTTAGTTTATTGATGGTTACTTTGAAGTTGGAGTAGCAATATATTATTTTTCTATTTGACACTATGACTTTGGAACACATCACTTCTTTGGAACGCATCTTCCGAATCAGTTGGGACTGAAAAGTAAATGGGGGTAGGAGGGGGGTGTGACATTCTGTGGGATTGTAGTTTAAATAGAATGTGATATCAATATGACGATTTTCCTGGTTTCAGCCCACGAGAGGGCTGAAAAACATTGAGCCAGCATTTTTTAAGATTATTTTAAATTTTTATTATCAGAAGACCTCCTCTCTTCTGCTGTATGGATTATATATGGGGCTGCACCAAGGCTTAATAGCTTTTGAGCATGAGTTTAAGAGAGTTGTGTGCACTCTCAGGGTGTTTTTAAATGTTTAGTATGTGCCAAAAACTGGGCAACGTTCCAGTCCGGTCCCAGAACCTTTTTTGGCTTGATAAAGGTCCTAGGACAGGACTGAAATGTAAAGGACTGTATTTGAATCCAAAGGTAGCACCTGGGGCTAATGAAGGTCAGTGCTCTGATTTTATATACATATAAATAGCGAATCATTCTTCTAAATTATGATCTGATTGTGTTCTTTGTTCAATAAATTTGCTGAAATCCAGAAAATTGTTCCATTATTTATCTACTGCATTTACCTACTCGGGAATAGCACCCGAATCGCTGGGTTAACAAAGACTTTTTATTTCAGGAAAGCAAATTTTCCCAGGTTAAAAGCAGCTCTTCAGAATGTCAACTGGGATAATGTATTACCAGGTTAAGGTACTGAACAAAAGTGGACTGTGTTCAAGGGGATTTTAAGCCAGTTCACATCTAAATTTATACCCTTGGGAAATAAATGTAAAAAAAATAAATCCGCGCCCATGTGGCTGAATTCTGATGTAAAGAGGCAAATGGTAAGGAAGAAAAAGGCATTTAAAACCTTTAAGGCCGAGGAAATAGAAAGGGCCTTTAGGGATTATAAAAACTGTAACAAGGAGTGTAAGAAAGCAATCAAACTAGCTAAAATTAATAATGAAGTTAGGATAGCTAAAGAAAGCATTACTAAGCCTAAACATTTTTTTAAGTATATTAATAGTAAGAAGATGAGGACTGAGAATGTGGCACCATTAATTAATGGGGATAAGTTAGTTACAGAGGATGGCGATAAAGCAAATGTCTTGAATATTTTTTTTCCCTCTGTATACACTATAGAAGATCCAAGTACAGATATCATAGAGTATAGTAGCAATAAAGGTATACAAGATTCAAGTTCACTTTGGTTAACCGAGGATATGGTACAGAAAGAACTAAATAAGGTTAATATTAATAAATCTCCTGGACCGGATAAAATACATCCTCGGGTACTTAAGGAGCTAAGTTCAGTTTTATCTAGGCCATTGTTTCTTATTTTTGCTGATTCCCTCATGTCCGGTGGTGTGCCTCTGAATTGGAAAAAGGCTGATGTTATTCCAATATTCAAAAAGGGTAGTCGTTCACAGCCGGGTAATTACAGGCCTGTAAGTTTAACTTCAGTGGTGGGGAAGATCCTGGAAAGTTTAATAAGGGAACATGTTCTAGAGTATGTTTCAAGGACTGACATTATAAGTAGTAACCAGCATGGATTTAGGAGGAATAGATCTTGTCAAACTAACTTTCTTGGCTTTTATGAGGAAGTAAGTAGAAATTTAGACTCTGGTGTAGCAGTAGATGTAGTTTACTTGGATTTTGCAAAGGCTTTTGATACAGTCCCCCATAGGCGACTAATGAATAAGCTAAGGTCTGTTGGTCTGGGGAGTCACATTTGTACATGGATAGAAAATTGGTTAATGAATAGGATGCAGAGAGTAGTTGTTAATGGGGCTTCATCATTATGGACTAAAGTGCTAAGTGGGGTGCCACAGGGTTCTGTGTTGGGGCCGCTTCTATTTAATCTATTTATTAATGATTTGGAAGTGGGTATTGTCAGCAAGGTTTCTGTGTTTGCTGACGACACAAAACTTTGTCGACCATTAAAAACTTCAGAGGATGTGCAATTGTTGCAAGGGGATCTAGATAGATTATCACATTGGGCTGCTAAGTGGCAGATGGAATTCAATGTTGATAAATGTAAGGTGATGCATTTTGGACTTGTGCTACTTATACTATAAATGGCTCTGTGGTAAGTGAATCCCTGTTGGAAAGGGATCTTGGAGTTTTGGTGGATAAAAGACTTAAAGGTAGCAAGCAGTGCCAGGTGGCAACAGCCAGAGCCAGCATGGTATTGTCTTGTATAAAGAGAGGTATGGATTCAAGGGAGGAAAATGTAATTCTCCCTCTTTACAAAGCATTGGTAAGGCCTCATTTGGAATATGCAGTGCAATTTTGGAATCCTGTGTACAAAAAGGACATCTTTGAAATGGAAAGGGTTCAGAGAAGGGCAACTAAATTAATAAGGGGATTGGGGGAGCTTGAATATGAAGAGAGACTGGAAAAGTTACAATTATGTACGCTGGAGAAAAGGCGCTTGCGTGGGGATATGATTACTGTGTATAAATACATTAACGGGCCTTCCAATAAACTATCTGGGGCATTGTTCACCAATAGAACATGTCAAAGGACACGAGGACATCCCTTAAGACTCGAAGAAAAAAGGTTTAGGCTTCAAGCTCGGAAAGGGTTTTTCACTGTGAGAACGGTAAAGCTATGGAACTGTCTTCCAGTGGACGTTGTAATGGCAGGTTCGTTGGTCAGTTTCAAAAAAAAGCTGGATGAGTTTCTGCAAACAAGAAATGTTGCAAGTTACTGGTATTGATACATAAAGTAGAGTTGGGAAAGGGTTCTTCACTGTGAGAACGGTAAAGCTATGGAACTGTCTTCCAGTGGACGTTGTTATGGCAGGTTCATTGGTCAGTTTAATAAAAAGCTGGATGAGTTTCTGCAAACAAGGAATGTTGCAAGTTACTGGTATTGATACATAAAGTAGAGTTGATCCAGGGAAATTTCCGATTGCCACTTGGAGTCAGGAAGGAATTTTTTCCCCCTTCATAAATTTGGTGGGGTTTTTTTGCCTTCCTCTGGATCAACAGTTAGGCAGGAAATGAGGATATTGCTAGATGGGTTGGACTGGGTGGACGTATGTCTTTATTCAACCTCAAATACTATACTATACTATACTATACCTGAAATAGAAAGTGAGGAAATCATAGCTAACTGAGATAAAACCACACCCAAGAATATGTTTAGAATACAGGCCTATTTAAAGGATAACTGTATTGCCTCAATGCATTTTTTTAAAAATTGCTTTAAAAAGAATAGGTAAGAATAGAAAAGAAGGTAAGCAGCCCTGCCCATACATTTTTCGAGCCTCTCTCTGCCAATTAGCCTTCAATTAGCCATGCTGTAAAGGGGGCGTAACAATTCTGTCTGCCTCTAACTGCCATTCAAAGCTAAAATGTGAGAAAACACTCCTCCACGCACCATTAATCAGCTTGATTATGTAGGCTGTAACCTAGCAACAGGACTTATCAAGTTTGTTTAACTGGCAGAGGAGGAGGAGAGAGGTTGTAACAGACATTCCCACCAGCCAATGACAAGTGTTATGTTAATCATGGCCCTGGGCCGTCTAGGAGGCAGGCTTTTAGCACTCATCTTTGCTGTGCGATATCTAAGGGAGGGCAGCACGGCTGTAAATGTGAGTCAGTGATTTCAGCTGTTGGAAGTGTGGACATGTAATGTTTTTTTTTATGTTGTTGTCCTTTAATAATAATAATAATATATACCATTTCTTTTCCTCTTTTATTGGCAACAGATTACAAAAATCAGTAAAGATGGATTACCAGAAACAAATGCACTTGGATTAAACATGAATACATCTCCTGGGTCCATAAATCCTTAAGGAGCATGGCTACAGTATAAAAAAACATGTATAAAAATACAAGTGGAATGACCCAATCATGGTTTAGATAAAAGTTTAAAAAATATATAGTGGACCAGAACTTCCAGGATGTTTTTAAAATAATATTGTTACCAACATTAGTAAACACTTAGTAAATGTGACTTCTGGTATTTAATACTGGATTTGCCAATCCCAAAAGCGATTTAACCCCAGGGCAACTTTAACACCAACCATTAGCTAATTTGTGCTAGTTTTTGTTCTACTATTTAGAATCAGTTAGCGTGAGTTTAACCCCTTATTGCACATCACCTGGCAGTAAATGATGCCCTGAATCTTATATTTTCATTTGTTTCTACATGATGAACTTTTAGCACTAGCTGTCTTAAACGTTTATAAGAAAAAATAGACAAGCCATCTATTAGTAGTAATTATGAAATAACATAATCTTTCACCACATTGCAAAGTATCCTGTGGATTAAATTTTATAGTATTTTTAGACATCGATATTAATTCCAGGTAAAAGAAGTAGTTTGAGTTAACAGTATATGAGAAGAGACTTGGCTATAACATAATACATCTAGGGATGGGTTTCAGGTTCATTTGGATCCCAGTTTCGGTTCAAAACTGACGGTGCTTTTGGAACTTTTTTCGGAAAATTAAATTTTTGATGGTTTTATCAACTTTTTAATATAGTTTTTTTCTGAATTTTTAGCGGCATTTACAATTGGTCGCGTTCCGAATGTCGATATGTTTGAATATTCAATAATCAGAATGACCAATAAATAATCCATTTCCAAACTTTGAAAATTTGATTTTTCACACAGAAACTGATTATATAATAGATGCTTGTGAGAAAGTGAATTTTCTGGGTATGTAACTATTTAGT
Source organism: Hymenochirus boettgeri (assembly GCA_019447015.1). NCBI lineage: Eukaryota > Metazoa > Chordata > Amphibia > Anura > Pipidae > Hymenochirus > Hymenochirus boettgeri. The sequence continues at coordinate 102,909,712 of CM033469.1, read as the reverse complement.
TCAAACGTTTCTGCATTGGTGCATATTCCCCAGGTCATTTTCCATGTCTCTGTGCAACTGGAACACTGTTAGTATTGAGAGTATACAGAAAATTAAACAATGTTTATTTTTGAAACTTTCCAAACTTCGGCTCCCATTGATTTCTATTGGGTTCCTTTTTGGATTTTTGAACTTTCGTAACTTTCCAAAAAATGTAAATATCTAATTGCAGAATGAAACTTGCTGGTTTTGAACATCTCTAAATAGATCTACCTGATATTATATTGGGTAGCATTGGTTTTACACAATACTAACATTATTGTCTCCCCCTTATTTTGTGCTGTTTCATTCATAAGTTATTTTATATTCACAAAACAATACAAGAACAATTTCTACAAGCAGAAAACTATTGCCTAAGCCAAAATACAATTTATGTTTTCTTGTCTTCATCTGCCGTCACCTGTCTTCCCTGTGTGTAAGAAATTAAACCTGATACGATAAAGCTCACAAACAGGTAGAGGAAATAACACTATTTTATTTACTTGTTTATGAGCTTTATCTTTTTAAATGATATAGCTAAAATTGTAAGACGTGCAATTCTTGGCCTTAACTTAATGCTTAACATAGAGAATGCTATATTGCTTGTACTGCTCATTACATGTAAATCTTTTATACTGCTACTGATTTTTCATAGAATATGATTGTGTAATGTTGGACACAATAGCTTCTATACTGTCTTTAAATCTTTTTCTTTGTTCCATGGATTACTACACTTAAATAAACTGAGAAATCTTCACAATGTTTATGGAGTCTAAATCATTGTCATGTTCATGGAAGGTGTGCAAGCAAAGTAGATGTTCTTTATTTCAAAGAGAGACAGACTTTGCCTTAGGGTTGTCTAGACAGGATTTATCTCAAAACACTGTTCTAACACTAGAATCATTGAATGCTTCAAAGTGATGTAATACAAACCTTGCACTTCAGAAACATAGCTGAAACATGAATTATTAGGCTTTTATGTTTTGTAGTGCAGTATATATCAGTGTCTCTCAAACACTGTGTGAGGGCACACTGGCGAGCCTTAATGGAAACAGAGGTGCATCTAAATCGTAATGGTAAAAAAAGAAAATATTTCCACCAGCCTAATAAAAAGTCACATCACATTAAAATACAGTATATAAACATAATTTGAATAACATTTTCAGCATTGGGAATACATGGGTGCAGTGACAGAGATTTTGAGAAGCACTTGTTCAGCTCATTTATGCTGGACAAGATGTGGTGGCTATGGGTGTATTCTAGCTAATATTGTAACTAATGCTGTCCTTCATCAAAGCATTGATTTAGCACAATTTTACCTAAATTCGTACTGGGGAACATGGCAGCTAAAAAAAATGTTTAAAGTCTCGCTTTCGCTTTAGTTTTGATTATTTAATTTGTGGCCATCGGGAGCCTGATGTAGCCAGATTTGGATTATCACTGAGACATGAGTTCTAGTTACATAGACAAAACGCTTATGAATCACTGAAAAATGATGTTCAAACACTGGTGTCATTTTTTATTAGTGTAAATGATAACTTCATTCCTCTGTGTAAATCTTTTTCTATTAGTTTTTGACAAGCAGGAGAGTACATTTAGATATGACTTATCAAATCTTTCATGTTCTGGCAAAATGTACCGTACTTCATTTTTATCATTTAAATATTGATTTACAGATGCGTTTTATGAATTAATGACCAATTCTTTTGGAATTAAATAATAACGTTGGTTGGTGATCTATTTTCTATGGAAAGATACAATTTATCAAGATAACTGAGTGTAGCACAGTTATCAAATAGTCAGTAATTCACAGTGGACTTCTAAAAACTCATATTCAAAATTTAAAGTTTAATTGAAGTCAGAGGGAATGAGGTTTCATCTCCAGATTGTTTTACTGAGATATAGAGTCAGAGACTAGAGATAAAGTCTGGTTCTGAGATGAACGTGGTTCTAACTTGGAACTGACGGTTCTGACAGAACTCAAGTATATTTGTGTTTTTCGAATTGCAGAACTTTTCCAGGATTTTTGCTAATTTTCTAAATTGATAATTCCAGAATTATAAAAATTTCTAAATTGAATAATTAGTGAAAAATATCTAATACGTGAACCCTTGATTCCAAATATGGGAGAAATAAATAAAACACAAAACCTCCATTTTAAATATTGGAAAATTGCAAATATGTGATGTGGATACCCAAAAATAGCTTGCACATGCATTATATGTATTTGTTCCCCAGCCCATTTCCCAGGTTTCTGAGCCATTTACACTAACATACGATTGCTATTTATAACTTTCGGATTTTTATCTCCCATTGACTTCTATGAGTCGTTTTAAGATGTTCCGTTTTTTTTTTTCTGTACTTTTTGTGGATTCACTTGAAATCAAATAAGAAATTATATGATTTAATGGGCTTATACACAAACAGAGACAACAAATCTGAAATAAGAGGTGCTAAACTTTGCTTGTGCTATAAATCAGCAGCAACCAAACAGATATTATTTAACTGCAGTAGATCAGTACGAGGGAAATCTGAATTGCAAAACTTTTTCTCTTATTAAAAAATTAACCACTGGCCCAAATTTAATGTTACAACTCATTGTCCAAAAAAATAGAGATAAATATATTACACCAAGTGTAGTTTGCCTTACTGAGGTTTTCCAAAGTTTTTTTCTGTCCCTGCCTGCCACCCACCCACATATTCCTTCATATTCAGTATTGAGTGTAAAAGTAAATTTTATCTTAAGCACTTTTGATTTTACTTGTTTGATTTGCTGACTTTGCAAAATTTTCATTTATGTGTATATAAATTACACAATAGGCTGAAAAAAGTAGAGTGCATTCATCTGTTGTATTCAATTAGATCAACTGGACTTAAAGTTTAGTTCTTAAAGATGTTTCGTTAGTCATCTGACTGGATTTCTCAATTCAGAATGACTTGTACAAGAATCTGTGGCAATTATGTACCCTGGAAAATCCCAATTAGCATATCACAGCCAGGTGTTAAGTAGAGATGTCCGAACTTCGCAAAATCCGGTCCGCTCGAGGATCCGCGAATTTTCGAAAAAATTTGAAAATCCGCGAGCGGACCCGTTAAAATTAAAAATACCCTTGAAATAACGAGATTTTTCGTATTTTCGAAAAATTTCGAAATTACGAGTTTCACGGTTTTTCGGGAATTTTCGAAATTACGAGTTTTCATGTATTTTCGAAAATATGCATTTTCGAAAATACAAGTAATCCTCGTAATTTAGAAAATTTTCGAAAATATGTATGTATGGAATTAAGAGAAATCCTTGTATTTTCGAAAATTTTCGAAAATATGCGAAAACTCGTAATTTCGAAATTTTTCGAAAATGTGAAAAGCCATCCCTAGTGTTAAGGGCGTGATTGCATAGTGGCTAAGAGGTGTTATAGGACCACCCAGGGTAAGGTGTACTTTTAGTGCTACATGTCTGGAGATTCTAAAAAAATCTACCTTAAAAGTGGAAAAGACATATACATCTTATCACCTTTGCTAATAGATGTTACCAGTTGTTAAAATCTTAGGAAATAAAATCATTCAACCTCTCCAGTGTTACAGTATATGTTCTGAAACCATCTGCATTACCATCTTCCACTTTGCTCTACTTTGCAAGCAATATGAAATGACATAAGCGTATCTCGTTTTTGGGGGGATAACATTAGCTAGACTAATAAGTTAACATTTTCATGCCAATGAATTTGAAAAGGGACACTAGTAACAAGGAAAGCTCTGGCTGAAGAGAAGAATATCTAGTAAAGATGTCAAATAATTTGTATATATGTATTTTCTTATTTAGTGCTGAACAGTGTACAAGTAGGTCTAGAACATTGGAGTCAACTAGATTGTTTGTATACATACGTCTGACTCCTCACATTAGCTTTTTTGGATGTTCATCAGAAATTAATTTTACACTTCTGTTCACTGACAAATAGTCTATTATTTCTAACAGACATAACAATATGAGTAGTGTTATTTTCCAAAGACAACAATTCTGTTTCTTTAGAAAAACATATAGAAGCAGGCTTTTATAACAAAGGGAATTAATGTGATTTTTTATTAGAAACAATTATTTAGTAAAGCAAAATAATAACAAAGTGAGCCATTCAATTTGGTGTTTAAAAGAGATCTATATTGTGTGTATAAAGTTTTTTTTTAAAAAACAGTTAAACTGAAAAGTATTTGGGACAGGGATATAGGATTGGTAATTCCTAACTCCCAATATTGTTTCTATGAGAAGCACCAGCCCAAAGAAAACTGATTCTGCCAGTCTTTCTCCTGGCTTCAGCACTTCTTTAATAAAGGAATAGTCCAGGATTAACCTGGCAAACGAAAACTCTGTGCTGTAGCTTCTCAACGAAACAATATTGTGAGGTAGGAAAATCAATCCTAGCTCCCTGCCCCAGGTATTTTACATTTCTAATTAGTTAATGTTAAGAGTATAGTTATCCTTTAATTAAGTTGATTATTATGTTTCCTAAAATAATATTTAACTGTCTTCTGTACAGTCTTTAAAAAGAAATTGTCCTGCTGCACTGTAGATATCTGTACTTGCTAGAGTTAAACATTCTTATCTCAGACACATTTTTGATGCCAAAGATCAATGAACCTAAATGGAAAAGGACATGAATAGCCTAGGATTTAGGCATACTATTATTTATTGTACTGGAATGAAATTACATTTGATGAGATTTAAGAGGGCTAGAGACATTACGGTAATAAATAAATTCAGATAATATCCTTAAAGTGGCAGCATTATTGTAGCTCTAAAAATGTGGGTTTGTTTTCTATTCTAATGGGTCCATGGTAATTATACTTTTAACAAACTTGGAAGTTTATTGACTTGTTTAATCAAACAAATCCTTATGACTTATCTCAACAATAAATCTACTTTAAGTATAAATGCAACAGTGAATTGCTATTATGTTCTCCCAGCCAGAACTATATTAACATGGTATAGTCTGATGTGGAGAAAATCAATGTAAAACACTTTAAAAAGCAATTAAATCCCCAAAATAACGAGGAATGATGTACCAGATGCATGGTTATTGTAACAGCTAAAACTTACAGCAATCTTATTGCAGTGGATATTCAAGCTTCAAAAGTTGCCCCTCGAGTGTACCATTGCTCTGATTTTTGACAACCTTACCAAGTATAAACATTTATAGGGAGATTCAATAAAAGTTCTTATTGTTAAATATGGTGCTAATTTTGCCCCAACCAATCAGATATTATTTAACATTTGAAAGCTAACATCTGATTGGTTGGGGCAAAATTAGCATCATTTTTAACGATAAGAGCTGTTATTGAATTACCCTGATAGTTTTTACCAGCAATATGGGCTTTCAACTTGATGTCTGTGGTGCCACCACCTCCACATTACATATAATCAAAAATAAATTAAAAAACCACCAGAGGGCCAGGGCAACTACTTCAAGGCAACATTTATTATGTGACCACAGCATAAGAAAAACAGGTTGTTCTGAGGTCTGTATATACAGACAGTCAATACTAGGGTCAGGCGGCATTCATTGCCATTTAGTGCATTTGCCTAAATGGCTCTATGAAGACTACATATGCTACTGGCAACACATGGAAAAGCCTTCTTAGTTACAGAATCTTCTTCTTATATGTATGCATCTTACAATATATGTGTTCTGGAGATAAAAACTTTCTCATTAGGTTTAAAAAAACCTCCTGATGCATTTCAGGTCATGCCCCTTAATCATAGGAACCATGGACACTGGTGTAGTATACACTTAAATGGCTCTCTTAATGGTACAGTTTATTATTAATATAATTAAAAAAGAAAGAGAACACGTTTTAATTCTATCCCAACCCGCATAGATATATAAACAGATATAAACCAATTGGACAGAACAGAATAAATGTTAGAAATGTGATACATCCGATTTATTGTTCACACATTCAGGTTTTGAGGGCAAATATCCAATAGACCTTACGTTTTATTTATTGTGTACAAATAAATCTGTATGTCTTAAAGGGCAAGTCCAGCCCTAAAATGAAAACTTACATACAGATAAATTACCCCCAAACACCCTAAACGGTAATAGTTTGAAATGTGAAATATATAAGTCTAACCTGAAATCCTGCAAAATGTCCTGGTGCCCCTGTTTCTGCTTCCTGGTTCTTCCAGTTAGTAACTATATGGATTTGACAGTTGACATTACATTGACAATGACTGAATGCTTATCACCTAGCTGCCTATACTGAGCATGTTCCTTCTATAACAGAATAAGTGTGCTGCTGCACTGCATAGAAACATATGGCAACTCACCAGTCCAAATTCATAAAACTTGACTTTATTTCTCAATTTAAACAGATTAGAGTTTGTTAGCTGGGAACGGTGGAAGATGTCTGACGCGTTTCAGGCTGTCAAGCCCTTAAGCATGCCCTGGTTCAGTACAGGCTCAGTACAGGTTTCTAAATTGTTCAGTTTCCATGAGGCATCCAGAAGAATAGCAGGCATACAGTAATGAATTCATAGGACAAAGTATGATATATCAACATATTTTAAAGAGGCCATTCTTTTTAAAGATGTTCTTATGAGGGTGGATTTGCCCTTTAAGTTAACATTTCCATAGTCTGAACTTTTAAATCTCGGGCCCCATGTCTGTGCAGCTTCTAAAATGTCTGCCTACTGAAGAAGCCAGGGCCCCCTTCATTTATTGCAATAATATGTTCCCTATTTCTTTCCTTAACACTCCTTGTGGTTCTTTACACATATTGTTTAGAATACCTTCTACACTCCAGAAAATATATAAACCCCTCTCTTTTGCAGTTAATATTTAATTTTAGAAACCTTAAAATACAGCGCCTGCTGCCACAACAGTATGTACCACAGGTCCTCAACCAATTTCTGGATAAAGTGCTCTGTGTCAAGTTGCCATCACATGTGAGTAGAGTTGGGGATAGTATAGTTCCCGATGTAGGAGCTTTCTTAGCAACAAATCTTAGCATATGTGTGATCAAAATTTCCCTAATGTCTGTGTCTGCTTCTAAAGCCATAATGTTTTTATGTGTGATGTTTATTGTGTGGAGAAATACATTTTTCGTTTACCCTTATACGACTCCTGTGTTCTATTTTTGATGTTGTGTGTTTTCCTTTTCAGTAGTTCAGCTCTGTTTAGGGAAAAGGCCCATGCTGATGCAACGTCAATCATCCTTGGATCATAGCCCCTATCAATCAATCTTACTTTCAGTTCCTGACTTTATGTGATGAATTATTCACTTTTAGAGCATATTCTTACAAATTGTCTATAGGGTATACCTTTTTTTATAGAAGGGATGGCAACTGTCTGCCCTCGATAGTGTATTGCCTGGTGTGGGATTTCTGTAAATGCATGTCTCTATATGATTCCTCATGCTGTTACTCTTTAGTTTCAAATCCAAGAACTGTGTGTTATTGGGGCTATACTTTATAGTCAGTGAAATACCACAATTAATTAGAAGGACATCAATGCAGCAACCATAGTAAACAATGTAGTGACAATGAGGGTTTCCATCTCCATAGATGTGGGAATTCTCCTTTAGGTCTAAGAAATGCAAAAGTTTGCAATGGTCACCCGGTACTAATTTCTTCTGGCATTTTTGTCAGAACTTCACTGGCACAAACCAACACAATCAAAAGGTTTGATTGTAGAGGTACAGAAAACAGTAGAAGTTAATTGCAAAAACTTTTTTGTGACCCCCTTAAAAAACCTGTTTCAGCCACAAGTGGACTTTCTCAAGCATACTTAATCCATGTCTCCTTGAGCCCAGCATAGCCTGAAGGCACAACATTGGAGAAGTGTAATGCAAAATGTTTTAACCCATTTTAATGCTCATTTAGTGATGACAGAATTCAATACAATATCAATACAAATGGCAACTGCACACCTCTTTATTCAAGTCCGCTGGATGCCAGTTAGTGGAATTGGCTGCATGGGTCACATACACAGTATGAATCCAAACCGCACTCCACTATTTTTTTAGTACAAAGTAAACATTTTGGTGCTATGCACACCTTCATTCGAACCTATATATATCATGACTAAAAAAATTAACCCATACCTCAACCAACATTGCAGGCTACTAATAGGCAACAAATAATAAATTGATTTTAAATACTGCAATTTAATACAATTACACTGAAAATCTTAAAAAGACAATATTTTATGCACAATTATTGTAGCTTATTTTAACCTTTTTGTTTCTATTTGGGGGGAAAAATTAAAAAAAAAATGTTAAATTGTTTTTAAAATCACTTTAAGAAATCATCAATCAAATGTAATAGTTGTTTGTGTGTACCATATGTAGAGATGGGATTTAAAAACTTATCTATGAAAGTGAAAATGAGAAAATCCCCAGAACTATACCTGTGCTAGACTTTTGCTGATATTGAACCCCATGATACAAATAACATCTATCCGTAGAGATTTAGAGAACATTCAGGACTTATTGGAAACAGTAAATCTGTTCTTCATCAATAATATCTCTTATTTTTCTCATGAATGATTTATATCCTACAGCTAATAAAATTTCCCAAGAGAATCAACGTACAGAATCTTGAAAGGTTGTCCAAGGTGACAAGGCTTATATTACATATAGATTCAAATGCATGTTTATCTTTAATTTATGAACTTTAGAAGAAATAATTTGTTCTTGCATCTTGAGCCTTGGTTTTAGAATTTTTGCTTCACTTACCTAAAGTATAACCCATTATTAGCAGTTTAATACTAACATACTGTATAGTATAAACTGAACTGATGGTTGGATAAAGACTGACCAATCCCAAATTGAAAATAAGAAGGAAAGTACAGTGCAATCCAAAATATGAGCTTCACATCTTGAAAATTAAAGGGTCACTAAACCCAAAAAATCTACTTTTTTTGGAATCATTCTATAATTCAGTGAGGCTCCTATCTCCCATTACTAAAGAACCTGAAATAACAGCTATTTTAGGAGCTGTAATCTGGTAAACTGGTTGCACTTATTAGATGTAGAAAAATGTCCTTTTATTTATGTACAGGGACACTAAGCTCATCCTACTGTGTTAAGATTTTTTTAAAAAATCCGGTTTACTTTGTTATGTCAATACCTCCAGTATCAGTAGTTCACCCATGATCTTTGCATTGGCTCACAATAACTATATATGATGACTGTTTTCTGTGACTGTATTGACTTATCATTGTATTATTGTGCACTGATATTTACTACTGGTTACCCACCCTACAATAATTTTAAGCTTAGTGTCACTGTACATAAGTAAAGGGTGTTTTTCTACATCTAATACAGGGAGTGCAGCCTGTTCTTTGGCTTTATTATCAAACTGCTGAGATGCATTGCCTATGGTTTTCAAGGCATGCATGTGCACAGGGGTGAGAGGAGGGGGCCGGGAGGGGAGACAGTGGAATGAATGAGCTTTGAATGCATTGAGCATTTAAATATATGAAACAGTTGCTTGCATTTAATTCAAGAATTGTCTTCTGGTGCTTTATTTATAGCCATATATTGGATTGATATCTCTGCCTTGCAATTTGCAAAGGCTATTCTTAGCTGGATATTTAGCCTATACAATGGTTAGGGATGGCCGGTTTGCGGATCCGCCGCGGATTTATCCCGTTCACGAACGGCGGATTTTTCCGGAATTTTCCGACTTCCGAACTTTTAACGGGTCCGCTCGCGGATTTTCGAATTTTCAAATTTTTTAAAAAATTCGCGGATCCTCGAGCGGACCGGATTTTGCGAAGTTTGGACATCTCTAACAATGGTATGATTTCTGTGTTTTCTTATAGTTTTCTGCTGGTGTGCTGCATGGTAGCTAATTTTTTTTCACTGTCCCAATTGTTCCTGCTAATACTGAAGTAAAATAAGCAAGTAGGACTAGCTCTGGAAATTTTAGCAGAGTTTCAGCAAGGACCTCTACAGTTTGTAGGATGGTCCACTTTTCGACCATTAATACGTTTTTTCATTCAGAATTGCCAAATGGACTTTATTAATTTTAATAATACTAGTAGAAGGGGTTATTTCCGCACTCTGGTGTGGTAGAGAATGTCTACTGGAGTAGGGTGGCTGCACTGCAAGTTGCCCACTGAATTGTTTATAAAATCTATAAAAGTATCTTGTTCGCGTTTGGGGGTATGGGTAGGGGAAGGGATAAGATCAAGATCTCTGTAAAAAAATAAGTTTGAAATGACACTTCCATATAATAAAATTCTTAAAACACTCTCTTTTGCTTATCGACCACTAGGGTAAATGCGGGCTTTCTTGCCAACAAACTTTATTATAGCAATTAAAAACAATAAAATGGACTGCAGAAACAGTCCATTAGCAGTTGCACCTCTCTGCTATGGTGCGGCCACTTTAAATTGTAGTGGACTTGTGGTAAGGTACAATCCACTTGGCGATGGCTTGTGAGGTAATTCCTAAACGTTTCGTTGTTTTAATCCTTACAGCTTCATCAGGGATCCCTGATCATACCCCCAAGCGTAAGCAAGATACTTTTAAAGATTTTATAATTTGTTAATATAATCACTGCCAAAGGCATTGGCCCATTGTTTTGTAATGTTTAACCCTTCATGTTCCCCTTAGCTTTCTAATTGCATGATTAGTTTACTTATCTCGTAAAATTCAGCTATAGGACTTCCAATGAAAATCCTTTTTTTTTATTTCCAAATATTTTTATTAGAGATATTCCAAGTTTAAACATAGATACTTATAGAAACATATTTTCCAGTGTTAGCATCTGTAATATACATTTCAATTTAAAGCTAGTTATTCATTAGCAGATCAGCTTTTAGATTGTAAAAACACATATTAGAGTTTACATATACATATTTCCATAGTATTGGAAGTTGAATAAAGACTAATGTCCATCAAGTCCAACCTTTTAGCATACCCATAAACCCTACCTAACAGATGATTTTGAGGAAGGCAAAAAAAAAATCTCGAAAGGGTAAAATTTCCCTTCTGACTCTAAAAGGGCAATTAGAAAGTTTCCCTGGATCAACTAGAACTAGATATATTAATACCAGTAATTGTCAATATGTTTCAGTTTTAAAAATGTTTCCAGCCTTTTATTGAAGCTATTCAATGAACTTGCAATTACCAATTTCTTTTGAAATTAACTAACAATTAACAATGCACCAGAAAGTTTATTACATAACCCATTAATATACTGCATTTTAAAATGTGATCATATCCTTGTGTAAACAGACCCTCCATTCTGCTTATTAATCCTCAGAATTATTTAAATTTTAGTCCCAAACTGTACCACATATTCCAAATAAAGCCTTACCAGTGCTTTGTAAAGAGAAAAAAACAAACATTTTCTTCCTTGAACCTATACCCCTTACCTCTAGCTGCGACTGCCTGGCACTGATTGCTTGCTACAGCTAAGTCTGTTATGTACCAGAACCCACAAATAGTTTTTCAACAGAGATTCATTTAGTACCTAGACATTTATGGCAGCACTTTACATTTAACAACATAAAAAAAAATGTTGCAAGTTTTTACAATCTACCTAGGTCGGCCTTCAGCAATTGCACATCATTTGTGTGATTGTGTGTTTTAATGCTCTTCCTAGTTTTGTGTCATGAGCAAACTTAGAGACATTGCTCAAAATACCCACTTCAGAGTCATTTATAAATTGATTAAATTGAAGTGACCCCAGTACAGAACCCTGAGACACCCAACTTAGAATATTACCAATACAAAGAATTGAAAAAGTTTGTGTTGGACAAAAGTCAAATAACATTTGATGAAGCTGTTTACATTTGCCAATCGTGTTGGGTGTGACCTTCACAGATATTGAACATAACAAGAAATATTTGAGTTCTTATTGCACTAACATTTTAGGCCTCTAGTTGTTATCTTACTTCTTATAACAATTTTGTTTTGTCATAAATAATTTAAAGGGCATCTGTTAGAATAAATATCCTCACTAGTCCCCCGGACTCTGATTGATGCCTGTCAGACGCACTAAGAGACCTTTTTACAGCGCCGGGAGATAGAGTTGAACTACACATCTTTGTAGCAAAAATCTAACTCACTTTATTTAGTTATTACATTGAGTTTTCACAAAGAGAAAAAGGGGGCGTGGCCAGACACCTTAAACAAAACGCAAGTACGGGTTAAAGAAAAGATTAAGCTAAATAAACAAAACACGGTAACGGACTAAATTCTGAACAGAATCTGGGAATTGAAGCTCTATATACATTATACACAAACACAACCAACCATAACAGCTCTAATTGGTAGAGAATCAAATCGGACTGGGGAGAGATTTACACCTATATTTAAATATTAATTTAACCTGTAAGCTTAATACAGTAAATAAAAGGAATATACTATGGGTAAGACCTGAATATATTTAACTTCTAAGACCATGATGGATTTAAAATAACCTCATACTCTGTGAGACATCGGATTGTTCATATTCTATTCTTTAGCATTTATAAAACATGATTAGATGTTAATTAAACATTCTCCGTGCCCAGTATAATAAAATTGGAGGCCTCAACAGCCATTGCACAAGCTGCAGAGATGCATTCTCTGAACAGTGATTGCCAATGACTTAGAGAGAGAAAAAATAAGTGACTAGTTTCAAGGTGTCTCTGTGATATTGTGATAAAACTGCCACCATGATTTTACAATGTTCTCTTACAATACAAATGAAAAGATTTATCATAATTCACAAAGCTCAGAGCAGGGGCAGAGGTAAATGTTATAACAATTATTTAAACATTCTTTGTCATTTGCAGCGTCCATAGAATGATGTTTGGACAGTCTTTAATGGTGCATTTTGGAGCATTTGGTCCCAGTGGGAGCTGGCTGGGATTCATTGTTGTTAAAAGTTCCATTACAGGGTGTTTGAAATGTCTTTATCTCTGGCGGGGCTGACCAGATATTCACCCTTAGATATTATACAACCAAGATATTGAACTGAGTCTTTGCAATATTGTATTTTCTGGAAGCTTTTGATGCAGCACAATTGAGGAGAGAGAAACATTTTACATACCTCCATGCTCTGGATACACAATAACCACATTAACATATTTGACAATTAACATATTTCAATAATTCTAGAACCATGTGGCTGAACCCATTATTATTTTAACACTTCACAGAGAGCCATAGAGTCTGTCACTGGCAAGTCCACCAAATCTCTATGTCAAACAGTGACACATAAATTGGGACTTTTCAAAACATGAATACAAAAAAAAAACTGAGCCGTAGCACCAGCCGACATGCAGAAAAAAGGCATATCTCAAAATCAACAACTGTATTACATTGGGTATTGGCAGAAATGCTAATAAGGGCTTATCTATCCAAAACTATAGGAACTATCTGTATTATGAGCTATAATAGGGGTATAAAATAGGAAGATAGTCTTTATAATTACTCATTGCTTTACAAAGGTACAAACCATTAGCAGAATACTATTAATTATATCTTGTTAAAAAGGGGGTTAGGGGCATTAAAAAAAAATCCATACATCAACTTTTACTTCCAACAAGTTATGCCACTAAAGAAAATTAAGATACACAATTTACTTACTAAATCCGGTATTATCAAATTAATGGGGTAATCTGGTAATAATTCAAAGGAAAAATAAGACAATAACAATAAGCCATCATCCCTATGAGTGACATATATTTTATATTCTTAGTCTCAGCAAGTACCCTAATAAATCTCTACAAAAGACTTGCAATTAGCTGAGGGACCATTATTATAAGGAAGCTTTTGATAGAGAAGCACATAGTCCCTGTATCATCAAAAAAAATTAAACAGCTTACCTTGTATATGAAGAACACAAATAGGATTACACATTCTGTCCATGAGCTGTACCACAGCGAGGGAATCACTTGTGGGAAAATCCATCACAACTGCCATCATAGGGGATATCTATCTGTGACTGTATTTTCACATCCTACTTAGCTATATAGATATAACGGGTCTCACCAATGATCTAATTTATTACAAATAAACATTTGCTATTATGAAGCTGATTCCTCCTTAACACCAACAGAAACTCTACCAGATCCTTGCCCTTCACTTTCTAAATCTTCACTTTCTCAAAAAAAAAAAAAACCTCTATAATATAAGAAAAAAACTTCCGTAGACATTCCTACCTCCATTCGCAATTATATACCTCCCATTAACTAGTTAATAACATGCGAGCGAAAGAAGAGAAGGAGGCGGGGGAAGAGGGGGGCTAGGAATGTAGGCAGAGATAACGGTTCACACAGAATTTTACGAAACTTGAAAAAAAAATCCAGGATGGAAAATACATTTATAATAGAAAACATAGAGTCCAAACATTCTAAGTGAAACCAGCGTTAACCAAATTTAAACTTTACTTATTAATATAATCAGATTTATAATAAAATTCACTAAGAGAGCTCGCAATAAGAATATACATCTTTTATCCAATCCAATATATTATCAAACCATGGATAGCCAATACGGATCACCTAATCCTCCAGGAAAATTCTTCGGAACTTCTTTACCAGTCTTGTTATCAGTATTTTCCCACACATTGGAAACCTGTAAACTTAGAATTAAAACACTTTAATATACCTTAAATGACTTATCATGTTTGGGTCAGACACCTTACTGTGAAACTTTCCATCCTGTAAGCAAGAAGGTTAACAATAAGCGCAAAGCAAGCAAGCTCAGCAAATTAACAAATTTGACAGACAAAACTCTTACACATAAAACACACAAGACATACAAAGGTAAGGTCTCTTAATGTTCCGTATAATGCTAGCTAGCAAAGAAACACAACTCAGAAGTTCGAACTTCAATGAACCGGACCACACTGTCCGTTCTATAAATGGTTAAGCTTAACTCTTAAGTCCCCGTCCCTAACTCCCACGTTTCACACTCCACGCCGGAAGCAACTTCTATTTAAGAAGAAAACATTAACTTCTATGTGCAGGGCCGCCCTGCGGGAGTATTATCTCGTAGTCCAACTACGAGTTGCGAGTCCAACCCGCATAGGGATCCTATCAATCAAGGGGAAAATATATCTTGTACGGCTCCCAGTTACCTCTTCCAAAGAGAAAAAAAATGAGATCGCCACCTGCGGGAGGCTACCTTAACTCTTTAACTCTTAGAACACCCAGCACCAAGTTTTTACATTCCACTCAGGGAATAAAACTCTTCAGAATTAAACATCCACCCACGAAGCAACTTCCTTAAGAGAACTCGATCACAGGTCCCAGCCTGCGGGCATTCTACTACAGACACTCTACTTACAGACCCATCTGTAAGACGTGGGGCATGGTCGCCTTCCAGACCCACGTTTTAAAATCTATACCAATGTGCTGATACAAGTTACAGAACAAGCAAGACAGAGAACCTAAAATTAATAAGTTCAATACTCACTATCCTGTAGGTTGTATCCCATTCTGACACCAATTGTTAGAATAAATATCCTCACTAGTCCCCGGACTCTGATTGATGCCTGTCGACGCACTAAGAGACCTTTACAGCGCGGGAGATAGAGTTGAAACTACACATCTTTGTAGCCAAAATCTAACTCACTTTATTAGTTATTACATTGAGTTTTCAAAAAGAGAAAAGGGGGCGTGGCCAGACACAGTGTCTGCCGATGACGTACTAAAACCTTGGAATGTAGGAGGCAAAAGACCTTGAGATAACGTATTCTATGCCCTGAGAAACAGCTTGGGCTTGGTACATTTTGAGAAAAACAGACTAAGTAATATGGGCACAAAATGGCGTCAAAAACAAAATGGCTGCTATTAGGCTAAGTGATTATACAGAATATAAAAAACCTAACCGCATCTATACCGAAAAATAGGTTATTTAAATTGACCCTAACTGGAAACTATAATTGATCTGCCCCCATTTCTTTAGAATATAATCTAAAACTGTCAATAAAGTTCCTTGCTCTCAGAAACTATATCTGTGAGTAGTTTTACTGTAGCTGGAATGGTGACAGAGTTTTGACAGTTGGAATGCTGAATGCTGTGTGCAGGCTTGATAGTTGGTTTGTGGACAAAAAAGTCAGGTTAGATGGAAGTGGAAGCGGTTAAAAGAGGGAGGGGGGATACTGCTCCTAAACAAAATGTGTGCTGGATTGAAGGCATGCAGCAACACACGCAAAGTAAGTGCTACTTACATGTATTCAATTACAGATAAAGATGAGGCAAAGCCATTTTTTCAGTATAGTGTCCCTTTAAGGATAGTAATTTATCAACAAGAATTTTTAAGTTTAAATCACAATCTATGTTTTTAGACATATGTATTATGCCATTAGGTTATTGCTGTTGCTTATCACCATTTCACTTTCTAGCTTGCATAAAACATGTAATTTAAAAATGACATTATCATATTTGATACCAGATGGTCTGATTTTCTCATGAATGAACCACCCTTTTCTACAGCCAAATGGATTAAAAACTGCAGATAACTGAATTTCCATTTAAAAAAAAAACTGGCAGCCACACAACTGCCATTTAGTCTTTCGTGTATCAGTTTAGTCGCAAATGTGGTTTCATTTTTTAAGTAGACAGAAAATAAACTTATATCCATGGGGCACATCTTCTCTTCCATATACTCAGGGAAAGTAAAATAAAGTGTATGGGACAGCTACTTAAGCACTGTAATACCAATATTTAATCTGCTAATATCAAAATATATTGTAGTGGAGGAAATGGTTAGGTTATCATGATATGAGTAAAATATGCTGTTTTAAGTAAAGATGCTGAATAAGGTAAAGCTTAAAAGTAAAAAGCATAGTGGGACAGGGAAAACCTATAATCCCATCTCCAGAATGGAACATGGAAAACAATCATAGTTACAGCATGTGTTATTTTTAACTGAATTGTGTCTGTTTAGTAGACACTAGCACGGCACTGCACCAAGAGGTGCAAGGCTCCTGCTGTAGAATTAAAGTCACAACTAAAACTCCTTCATGGTGGCTGCTGCATGATTAATGCGAAAGTTAACCATGCAGCAAAAAGCACACAATATTATATGCTGATAACGACACACTGTTTCTGCACTTTTTACTTTTACAATGTTGGGCCTGGACTATTGGGGCCCACCAGTAACACTGTGGGTCAGTCTGAGAAACTGCTGGTGTTAAAAAGTGTTGAAATAATTAATAGCACTTTGCGATGCACAGAGATATATGCCACTAAAGGCATATAACATCACCAGAGCCATTGCACCGGGGGGGCCATAGTAGGCATCTCCCCCTAAATATTTATACAATGGGTATGTCCACCCTTAAAAACAACTTAGTGGCATATGATAGTTATTGGTCCCCCAGCCCCAACCGTATTACTATTATAGCAAGAAAGTCCCCTGATCTTTACTTACCTTACCTCTTTCCTTCACCTTACAATCCCAGCCCTCTGCTTGCATAGAACTGACAGCCGGCAGCCGCGTCCGTGATTGGCTGAGAGGCAGCCAATCAAGGTGTCTGCTATCGAACAGGTTAAATTACCCACCAGAGGTGGGGATTATCTTGACCTTTTGGGTAAACGAGAGGTATATTGGATATTTACTCTGTGTACCAGGCAGCCCCAAGGTTTGAATTATAGATCGGATGTGTCTTGTTATATATGATTCCATGTTTTTTATTATATTATACTTACCTTTCTATCTCTCTTCTTTTCCATTTGTGTTTGTTCTTAAATGTAAGGTAAGTTCCAGGTCCCCCGAGCGTAATATTATTCACAGGGAGGTGAGAATAAGCGTTCTCACCTCCCTGTGAATAATACAAACGAATGGCAAATACTTATTTTTTTGGGTTTAGTGTTCCTTTAACCTGCACCTTTAACCCTTTCAGTGCCAGAAGAATTTCAAATTTGTTTTTGCGTTGAATGCCAGCAGAATTTTCAGGATTTTGCCCTTAATCGTTTTAGTCTAATTTTACAGTAGGAAACCTTGCAGTAAATCAGGAATATTATACATTCTTTTTTTCAGCACAAAGTGTACTTTAACACGGTAACAGAATTTTGTAACTTTTCTGGAGTTTTGACTGGAATTATGGGTAAAATATGTAAAAAAAATGAAAAATTTGCAAATTTCATGGATATTTCCAATTTTTGCTTACAGTTATTTTAAGGTTACACACAAAAATCTTACTGTTTCTAAAAGCTCTGATACTCCCAAGTACAATGATACCAGATATATGTAGGTACCCCACTTTTCCTGTACAGGAGACCCCTTTCAAACTAAAGCTGCACCTTCAATTACACCAAATTGAAATGTATAACCACTTCTGACGGGTAACATAGAATACCTACCAAATTAACTAAAATATCCCCACAAGTGAGATATTTTTCGAAACTACATACCCACAGGATTTTACGAGTGAAGTAAGTTTCGATCAAAATGCAAATACCTGGGCGCAGCACTTCGTCCAATTGTAAGTTATTTTCTCACATTTTAATTTTTTTCCTCAACTGTAAATTCAGAGGCAAAATCAAATGTGAATTTCAGCTAAAAACTGCAGAGGAAAGTTCAAACGCATCTCAAATATGAAAGCCTATCCCCTCCCGAATAAAATGGT
This sequence comes from Hymenochirus boettgeri, assembly GCA_019447015.1. NCBI lineage: Eukaryota > Metazoa > Chordata > Amphibia > Anura > Pipidae > Hymenochirus > Hymenochirus boettgeri. The sequence continues at coordinate 102,891,120 of CM033469.1, read as the reverse complement.
ATGCCACATTCATGGGTGTACCCAGAGACATGGCTACCAACTAACCCAGAGTGGGACCAATGCCAAATGTCAGTAGCAGCAAAAACAAATTAGCCAATTTGAACAGTCTGCAGTTTTTCCACAAAACAACCCTTAACAAATACCCCAGACAAACTATATATTCCTGAAATCTACACACCTTCAGCTATGTAACGCTGTAATTCGTTCATTCATACCATCAATGGTGTGGGCGCAGTTCTTCGTAGAAATTTGCACTTTTACCAGATTTTCAAAAAAAAATGAACATCAAACAACAATCATAAAGGTAAAAATCATACCAAAACCTCATGGAATGTAAAAAAAAGTTATTAAATAACAATCTCCCTAATGTCCTTAATCAAATGGTATGCAATATGTGTGGTTTACACACGCAGACGTGGAAGCGAAAAGCCACGAATTGAGACAACACACGATGGCTCAGAAAAAGCGAAAATATTTAGCCAACTCCGAATTTGAACAGTCTGCAGTTTTTTCCACAAAACACCCCCATAACTTAGAAATAACCCCCACAAACTATATATTCCTGAAACCTACACATCTTCAGCTATGTAACACTGTAGTTTGTTCATTCATACCATCAATGCTGTGGGCACAGTTCTTTGTAGAACTTTGCACTTTTCTGAAAATATGAACAAAAAACAACTTCAAAAGGTAGGAATCATGCAAAAACCTCATGGAATGTAAAAAAAAATTACTAAATATCAATCTCCCAAATGTCCTGAATCAAACGGTATGCCATATGTGTGGTTACACACGTGGACGTGGAAGCGAATGGCCACGAATTGAGACAATGCACAATGGCTTAGAAACAGCGAAAATATTTGGCCAACTCTGAACTTGAACAGGCTGCAGTTTTTTTCACAAAACACCCCCGTAACTCAGAAATAACATACACAAACTATATATTCCTGAAATCTACACACCTTCAGCTATGTAACGCTTTAGTTCTTTCATTCATACCATCAATGGTGTGGGCGCAGTTCTTCAAAGAGGTTTGTACTTTTCTGAAAAAATTAACAAAAAACAACATTCAAAAGGTTAGAAATCATGTCCCAACACTGATGGAATGTACAAAAAGTTACTAAATATCAATCTCCCAAATGATTGAATCAAACAGTATGCCATATGTGTGGTTACACACGCGGACGTGGAAGCGAATGGCCACGAAGTGAGACAATGCACAATGGCATCATATATTTCTCGAATCCACACATCTTTATCTACGTAATTCTGTAGTTTGTTCATTCATGCCATCAATGCTGTGGGCGCAGTTCTTCGTAGAAAGTTGCAGTTTTAGCAGATTTTCTAAAAAATTAGAAAAAAAACACTCTCAAAGGTAGAAATCATGCCAAAATTCCAAGTAATGTAAAAAAAAGTTACCAAATATCAATCTCCCAAATGTCCTGAATCAAACGGTATGCCCTATGTATGGTTACACACGCAGATGTGAAATCAGCTAGCCACAAAATGAGCCAATGAACAGTGGCTCAATTACAACAACTTAAAAAGATTTATCAGACTAAACACCCCTCTATATTAGAAATACCCCCAAAACTATATATTCTTGGAATCTACACACCTTCAGCTAAACAATGTGTGATTCTTTTATGCATATCACCAATAGTGTTGGCACAGTTGTTTGTGTAGAATTTCGCTTTTTTACCAGATTTTCAGAAAAAATGGATAAATATACAATTCAAAGTTAAAAATCATGGAAATTTCCAGTCATGTAAAATCAAATGGTATGCCATATGCATGGTTACACACGGACATGAAAGCCAATCGTACAAAAGTGAGCCAATGCGTAGTGGCCCAATAACAGCAATTTTAAGATTTTAAATCTAAAGATTTTAAGATTTTATCTAAACACCCCTCTAACTCAAAAATACCCTCCCCAAAATATATATTCCAGAATCTGCATACCTTCAGCTAAGGAACAGTGCCATTTTTCATTTATACCATCAATTGTGTGTGCACAGATCTTCGTAGAATTTCACAATTTTAGCATATTTTCTGAAAAAAATAAAGAAACCACAAGTTTCAAAGTTAAAAACCCAGCCAAAACCCCAATTAATGAAAATAAAAATACCAAATATCAATCTCCCAAATGTCCTGAATCAAATGGTATGCCATATGCGTGGGTGCACACAGAGGACATGGCCACCAATTAACTCAAATTGAAAGCATGCATAAGTGCAATTACAAGAAAAAAATCAAGGTGCTCTGTAATTTCAAACAGCCCCAAAAAATTGGAAATGCCCCCCCTGAAATAAAAACCTCCAGTAAATATCAATCTCCCACATGTCCTGAATTAAACGGTATGCCCTATGGGTGGATGCAACAAGAGAACGTGGCCACCAACTAGCTCAAATGGGACGCATGCTCAAATGCAATACAAGAAAAAATCAAAGTGCTCTGTAATTTAACAGCCTACCGTTTCAAAGGAAACAGCCCCGAAACTTGGAAAAATTCCCCAACACTAAATATGTTTTGAATCTACACACTTTCAGCTATGTTACGGTGCCAAGCTTTCATACATACATGAAGAATTCCAGACGCAGTAATCCAAAGAATTCTGGGTTTTTAGGAGATTTTGCGAAAAATAAAGTAAGATGATTCAAAGGTTGAAATCCTACCTAAACCCACTTGACAAGTAAAAAAACCCACTAAATGTGAATCTTCCACATGTCCTGAATCAAACGGTATGCCATATGCGTGGATGCACATAGAGACGTGGCCACCAACTAGCTCAAATTGGACGATGCACAAATGCAATTACAAGAAAAAAATCAAAGTGCTCTGTATTTGAACAGCCTACTCTTTTCCAAGGAAACAGTCCCGATACTTGGAAATCCCCTCACAAACTATATATTTTTGGAATCTAAACACCTTCAGCTACGTTACGGTGCCATGCTTTCATACATTCATGAAGAATTCCAGATCAGTGATCCATAGAACTCCGTGTTTTTAGGAGGTTTGTGAAAAATAAAATAAGATGATTCAAGGGTTGAAATCCTACCTAAACCCACTTTACAAGCAAAAAAACTCACTAAATATCAATCTCCCAAATGTCCTGAACCAAACAGAATGCCATATGCGTGGGTGCACACAGAGATGTGGCCACACAACTAGCTCAAATGGGACGCATGCACAAATGCAATTACAAGAAAAAATCAAAGTGCTCTGTAATTTGAACAGCCTACCCTTTTTCTAAGGAAACAGTCTTGAAACTTGGAAATTCCCTCCACAAACTATATATTTTTGGAACCTACACCTTCAGCTACGTTACAGTGCCATGCTTTCATACATACATGAAGAATTCCAGACCCAGTGATCCATAGAAATCGTGCTTTTAGGAGGTTTTGTGAAAAATAAAATATGATTCAAGGTTGAAATCTACCTAAACCCACTTGACAAGCAAATAAAACTACTAAATATCAATCTCCCAAATGTCCTGAATCAAACGGTATGCCATATGCGGGTGCACACAGATACATGGCCACCACAACTCAAATGGGAAGCATGCATAAGTGCAAATACAAGAAAAAAATCAAAGTGCTCTGTAATTTCAAACAGCCCACAAAACTTCGAAATGTCCCCCACAAATAAAAACCCCACTAAATATCAATCTCCCACATGTCCTGAATCAAACGGTATGCCATATGCGTGGATGCACCAACTAGCTCAATGGGACGTTGCACAAATGCAATTACAGAAAAAATCAAAAGCTCTGTAAATTGAACAGCCTACGCTTTTTCAACGAAACAGTCCGAAACTTGGAAATACCCTCCATAATCTAATATTTTTGGAATTACACTCTTCAGCTAGGTTACGGTGCCAAGCTTTCATACATACATGAAGAATTTCAGACACAGTAATACAAGAAAGTGAAAAAATAAAATAAGAGGACTCAATGGTTGAAATCCTACTAACCCACTTGGCACTTCAGCTAGTTACAGTGCCATGCTTTCATACATTAATCATCTTATTTTTATTTTTCCAAAATCTCCTAAAAACCCAGAATTCTTTGGATTACTGCGTCTGGAATTCTTCATGTATGTATGAAAGCTTGGCACCGTACATAGCTGAAGAGTGTGTAGATTCAACCATATTTAGGTTGTTGGGGATTTTCCAAGTTTCGGGCTGTTTCCTTTGAAAAACGGTAGGCTGTTAAAATTACAGAGCACTTTGATTTTTTCTTGTAATTGCATTTGAGCATGCGTCCCATTTGAGCTAGTTGGTGGCCACGTCTCTGTGTGCATCCACCCATAGGGCATACCGTTTAATTCAGGACATGTGGGAGATTGATATTTACTGGAGGGTTTTATTTCAGGGGGGGCATTTCCAAGTTTTGGGGCTGTTTGAAATTACAGAGCACCTTGATTTTTTTCTTGTAATTGCACTTATGCATGCTTTCAATTTGAGTTAATTGGTGGCCATGTCTCTGTGTGCACCCACGCATATGGCATACCATTTGATTCAGGACATTTGGAGATTGATATTTGGTATTTTTTTTCATTAATTGGGGTTTGGGCTGGGTTTTTTAACTTTGAAACTTGTGGTTTCTTTTATTTTTTTCAAAAAATGCTAAAATTGTGAAATTCTACGAAGATCTGTGCACACACAATTGATGGTATAAATGAAAAAATGGCACTGTTCCTTAGCTGAAGGTATGCAGATTCTGAGAATATATATTTTGGGGGGTATTTTTGAGTTAGAGGGGTGTTTAGATAAAATCTTAAATCTTTAGATTTAAAATCTTAAAAGTTGCTGTTTTGGGCCACTACGCATTGGCTCACTTTTGACATGGCTTTCATGTCCGTGTGTGTAACCATGCATATGGCATACCATTTGATTTTACATGACATGGAAATTTGCCATGATTTTTAACTTTGAATTGTATATTTATACATTTTTTCTGAAAATCTGGTAAAAAAGCGAAATTCTACACAAAACTGTGCCAACACTATTGGTGATATGCATAAAAGAATCACACCATTGTTTAGCTGAAGGTGTGTAGATTCCAAGAATATATAGTTTTGGGGGTATTTCTAATATAGAGGGGTGTTTAGTCTGATAAATCTTTTTAAGTTGTTGTAATTGAGCCACTGTTCATTGGCTCATTTTGTGGCTAGCTGATTTCACATCTGCGTGTGTAACCATACATAGGGCATACCGTTTGATTCAGGACATTTGGGAGATTGATATTTGGTAACTTTTTTTTACATTACTTGGAATTTTGGCATGATTTCTACCTTTGAGAGTGTTTTTTTTCTAATTTTTTAGAAAATCTGCTAAAACTGCAACTTCTACTACGAAGAACCTGCCCCCACAGCATTGATGGCATGAATGAACAACTACAGATTACGTAGATAAAGATGTGTGGATTCGAGAAATATATGATGTGCTCATTGTGCTATTGTCTCACTTCGTGGCCATTCGTTCCACGTCCGCGTGTGTAACCACACATATGGCATACTTTTTTGATTCAATACATTTGGGAGATTGATATTTAGTAACTTTTTTGTACATTCCATCAGGTTTGGGCATGATTTCTACCTTTTGAAGTTGTTTTTTGTTAATTTTTTCAGAAAAGTACAAACCTCTTTGAAGAACTGCGCCCACACCATTGATATGGTATATGAAAGAACTAAGCGTTACATAGCTGAAGTGTGGTAGATTTCAGGAATATATAGTTTGTGTATGTTATTTCTGAGTTCGGGGGTGTTTTGTGAAAAAAACTGCAGCCTGTTCAAATTCAGAGTTGGCCAAATATTTTCGCTGTTTCTAAGCCATTGTGCATTGTCTCAATTCGTGGCCATTCGCTTCCACGTCCACTGTGTAACCACACATATGGCAACCGTTTGATTCAGGACATTTGGGAGATTGTATTTTTTTTTGCATGAGTTTCCTACCTTTTGAAGTTGTTTTTTGTTCTATTTTTCAGAAAAGTGCAAAGTTCTACAAAGAACTGTGCCCAACAGCATTGATGGTATGAATGAACAAACTACAGTGTTACATAGCTGAAGTGTGTAGGTTTCAGGAATATATAGTTTGTGGGGTTATTTCTAAGTTATGGGGGTGTTTTGTGAAAAAACTGCAGATTTTTTTCAAATTCGGAGTTGGCTAAATTTTTCGCTTTTTCTGAGCCATCGTGTGTTGTCTCAATTCTGGTTTTTCGCTTCCACGTCTGCGTGTGTAAACCACACATATTGCATACCATTTGATTAAGGACATTAGGGAGATTGTTATTTAATAACTTTTTTTTACATTCCATGGGTTTTGGTATGATTTTTACCTTTATGATGTTGTTTTGATGTTCATTTTTTTTGAAAATCTGGTAAAAGTGCAAATTTCTACGAAGAACTGCGCCCACCATTGATGGTATGAATGAACGAATTACAGCGTTACATAGCTGAAGGTGTGTAGATTTCAGGAATATATAGTTTGTCTGGGGTATTTGTTAAGGGTTGTTTTTGTGGAAAAACTGCAGACTGTTCAAATTGGCTAATTTGTTTTTGCTGCTACTGACATTTTGGCATTGGTCCCACTCTGGTTTAGTTGGTAGCCATGTCTCTGGGTACACACCATGAATGTGGGCATACCATTTTATTCGGGAGGGAGATAGGCTTTCAATTTTTGAGATGCGTTGGAACTTTCCTCTACAGTTTTTAGCTGAAATTCACATTTGATTTTGCCTCTGAATTTACAGTTGAGGAAAAAAATTAAAATGTGAGAAATAACTTACAATTGGACGAAGTGCTGCGCCCAGGTATTGCATTTTGATCGAAACTTACTTCACTCGTAAAATCCTGTGGTATGTAGTTTCGAAAAATATCTCACTTGTGGGGATATTTTAGTTAATTTGGTAGGTATCTATGTTACCCGTCGAAGTTGGTTATACATTTCAATTTGGTGTAATTGAAGGTGCAGCTTTAGTTTGAAAGGGTTCTCCTGTACAGGAAAAGTGGGGTACCTACATATATCTGGTATCATTGTACTTGGGAGTATCAGAGCTTTTAGAAACAGTAAGATTTTTGTGTGTAACCTTAAATAACTGTAAGCAAAATTGGAAATATCCATGAATTTGCAAATTTTTTCTTTTTTTTACATATTTTACCCATAATTCCAATCAAACTCCAGAAAAGTTACAAAATTCTGTTACCGTGTTAAAGTACACTTTGTGCTGAAAAAAGAATGTATAATATTCCTGATTTACTGCAAGGTTTCCTACTGTAAATTAGACTAAAACGATTAAGGGCAAAATCCTGAAAATTCTGCTGGCACTTCAACGCAAAAACAATTTAAATTCTTCTGGCACTGAAAGGGTTAAAGGTGCAGTTAAAGGAACACTAAACCCAAAAAAATAAGTATTTGCCATTCGTTTGTATTATTCACAGGGAGGTGAGAACGCTTATTCTCACCTCCCTGTGAATAATATTACGCCTCGGGGACCTGGAACTTACCTTACCTTTAAGAACAACAAATGGAAAGAAGAGAGATAGAAAGGTAAGTATAATATAATAAAAAACATGGAATCATATATAAAGACACATCCGATCTATAATTCAAACATTGGGGCTGCCTGGTACACGAGTAATATCCAATATACCTCTTGTTTACCCAAAAGGTCAAGATAATCCCCACCTCTGGTGGGTAATTTAACCTGTTCGATAGCAGACCCTTGATTGGCTGCCTCTCAGCCAATCACGGACGCGCGGCCGGCTGTCAGTTCTATGCAAGCAGAGGGCTGGATTGTAAGGTGAGGAAGAGGTAAGGTAAGTAAAGATCAGGGGACTTTCTTGCTATAATAGTAATACGTTTGGGGCTGGGGGACCAATAACTATCATATGCCACTAAGTTGTTTTTAAGGGTGGACATACCCATTGTATAAAATATTAGGGGAGATGCCTACTATGGCCCCCCGGTGCAATGGCTCTGGTGATGTTATATGCCTTTAGTGGCATATATCTCTGTGCATCGCAAAGTGCTATTAATTATTTCAACACTTTTTAACACCAGCAGTTTCTCAGACTGACCCACAGTGTTACTGGTGGGCCCCAATAGTCCAGGCCCAACATTGTAAAGTAAAAGTGCTGAAACAGTGTGTCGTTATCAGCATATAATATTGTGTGCTTTTTGCTGCATGGTTAACTTTCGCATTAATCATGCAGCAGCCACCATGAAGGAGTTTTTGTTGTGACTTTAATTCTACAGCAGGAGCCTTGCACCTCTTGGTGCAGTGCCGTGCTAGTGCTACTAAACAGACACAATTCAGTTAAAAATAACACATGCTGTAACTATGATTGTTTTCCATGTTCCATTCTGGAGATGGGATTATAGGTTTTTCCTGTCCACTATCTTTTTACTTTTAAGCTTTACCTTATTCAGCATCTTTACTTAAAACAGCATATTTTACTCATATCATGATAACCTAACCATTTCCTCCACTACAATATATTTTGATATTAGCGATTAAATATTGGTATTACAGTGCTTAGTAGCTGTCCCATACACTTTATTTTACTTTCCCTGAGTATATGGAAGAAATGTGCCCCATGGATATAAGTTTATTTTCTGTCTACTTAAAAAATGAAACCACATTTGCGACTAAACTGATACACGAAGACTAAATGGCAGTTGTGTGGCTGCCAGTTTTTTTTTTTAAATGGAAATTCAGTTATCTGCAGTTTTTAATCCATTTGGCTGTAGAAAAGGGTGGTTCATTCATGAGAAAATCAGACCATCTGGTTCAAATATTGAATGTGTCCATTTTTAAATTACATGTTTTATGCAAGCTAGAAAGTGAAATGGTGATAAGCAACAGCAATAACCTAATGGCATAATACATATGTCTAAAAACATAGATTGTGATTTAAACTTAAAAATTCTTGTTGATAAATTACTATCCTTAAAGGGACACTATACTGAAAAAATGGCTTTGCCTCATCTTTATCTGTAATTGAATACATGTAAGTAGCACTTACTTTGCGTGTTTGCTGCATGCCTTCAATCCAGCACACATTTTTGTTTAGGAGCAGTATCCCCCCTCCCTCTTTTAACCGCTTCCACTTCCATCCAACCTGACTTTTTTGTCCACAAACCAACTGTCAAGCTGCACACAGCATTCAGCATTCCAACTGTCAAAACTCTGTCACCATTCCAGCTACAGTAAAACTACTCACAGAAGAATAGTTTCTGAGAGCAAGGAACTTGATTGACAGTTTTAGATTAGATATCTAAAGAAATAGGGGGCAGATCAAATTATAGTTTCCAGTTATGGTCAATTTAAAATAACCTATTTTTCGGTATAAGCCCTTAAATTATTTATGACAAAACAAATTGTTATAAGAAGTAAGATTACAACTAGAGCCTAAAATGTTAGTGCAATAAGAACTCAAATATTTCTTGTTATGTTCAATATCTGTGAAGGTCACACCCAACACGATTGGCAAATGTAAACGCTTCATCAAATGTTATTTGACTTTTGATCCAACACAAACTTTTTCAATTCTTTGTATTGGTAATATTCTAAGTTGGGTGTCTCAGGGTTCTGTACTGGGGTCACTTCAATTTAATCAATTTATAAATGACTCTGAAGTGGGTATTTTGACAAATCTCTAAGTTTGCTCATGACACAAACTAGGAAAGCATTAAAACACACAATCCACCAAATGATGTGCAATTGCTGAAGGCCGACTAGGTAGATTGTAAAAAACTTGCAACATTTTTTTTTATGTGTTTAAATGTAAAGTGCTGCCATAAATGTCTAGGTACTAAATGAATCTCTGTTGAAAAACTTTTTGTGGGTTCTGGTACATAACAGACTTAGCTGTAGCAAGCAATCAGTGCCAGGCAGTCGCAGCTAGAGGTAAGGGGTATAGGTTCAAGGAAGAAAATGTTTGTTTTTTTCTCTTTACAAAGCACTGGTAAGGCTTTATTTGGAATATGTGGTACAGTTTGGGACTAAAATTTAAATAATTCTGAGGATTATAAGCAGAATGGAGGGTCTGTTACACCAAGGATATGATCACATTTTTAAAATGCAGTATATTAATGGGTTATGTAAAACTTTCTGGTGCATTGTTAATTGTTAGTTAATTCAAAAGAAATTGGTAATTGCAAGTTCATTGAATAGCTTCAATAAAAGGCTGGAAACATTTTTAAAACTGAAAAATATTGACAATTACTGGTATTAATAATCTAGTTCTAGTTGATCCAGGGAAACTTTCTAATTGCCCTTTTAGAGTCGAAGGGAATTTTACCCTTTCGAGATTTTTTTTTTGCTTCCTCAAAATCATCTGTTAGGTAGGGTTTATGGGTATGCTAAAAGGTTGGACTGATGGACATTAGTCTTTATTCAACTTCCATACTATGGAAATATGTATATGTAAACTCTAATATGTGTTTTAACAATCAAAAGCTGATCTGCTAATGAATAATAGCTTTAAATGAATATATATTAAGATGCTAACACTGGAAAATATGTTTCTATAAGTATCTATGTTTAACTTGGAATATCTCTAATAAAAATATTTGGAAATAAAAAAAAAAGGATTTTCATTGGAAGTCCTATAGCTGAATTTTACGAGATAAGTAAACTAATCATGCAATTAGAAAGCTAAGGGGAACTGAAGGGTTAAACATTACAAACAATGGCCAATGCCTTTGGCAGTGATTAATTAACAAATTATAAAATCTTTAAAAGTATCTTGCTTACGCTGGGGGTATGATCAGGGTCCCTGATGAAGCTGTAAGGATTAAAACAGCGAAACGCTTAGGAATTACCTCACAAGCCATCGCCAAGTGGATTGTACCTACCACAAGTCCACTACAATTTAAAGTGGGCCGCACCATAGCAGAGAGGTGCAACTGCTAATGGACTGTTTCTGCAGTCCTTTTATTGTTTTTAATGCTATAATAAAGTTTGTTGGCAAAAAGCCCGCATTTACCCTAGTGGTCGTAAGCAAAAGAGAGTGTTTTAAGAATTTTATTATATGGAAGTGATTTCAAACTTTATTTTTACAGAGATCTTGATCTCATCCCTTCCCCTACCATAACCCCAAACGCGAACAAGATACTTTTAAGATTTTATAAACAATTCATGTACAACTTGCAGTGCAGCCACCCTACTCCAGTAGAACGTTCTCTCCACCACACCAGAGTGGCGGAAATAACCCCTTCTACTAGTATATTTAAATAATAAAGTCCATTTGGCAATCTGTAATGAAAAAACGTATTAATGGTCGAAAGTGGACCATCCTACAAACTGTAGAGGTCCTTGCTGAAACTCTGCTAAAATTTCCAGCTAGTCCTACTTGCTTATTTTACTTCAGTATTAAGCAGAACATTGGGACAGTGAAAAAAAAATTAGCTACCATGCAGCACACCAGCAAAAGGTTGAAATCCTACCTAAACCCACTTGACAAGTAAAAAAACCCACTAAATGTGAATCTTCCACATGTCCTGAATCAAACGGTATGCCATATGCGTGGATGCACATAGAGACGTGGCCACCAACTAGCTCAAATTGGACGCATGCACAAATGCAATTACAAGAAAAAATCAAAGTGCTCTGTAATTTGAACAGCTTACTCTTTTTCCAAGGAAACAGTCCCGATACTTGGAAATCCCCCTCACAAACTATATATTTTTGGAATCTAAACACCTTCAGCTACGTTACGGTGCCATGCTTTCATACATTCATGAAGAATTCCAGACTCAGTGATCCATAGAACTCCGTGTTTTTAGGAGGTTTTGTGAAAAATAAAATAAGATGATTCAAGGGTTGAAATCCTACCTAAACCCACTTTACAAGCAAAAAAACTCACTAAATATCAATCTCCCAAATGTCCTGAACCAAACAGAATGCCATATGCGTGGGTGCACACAGAGATGTGGCCACCAACTAGCTCAAATGGGACGCATGCACAAATGCAATTACAAGAAAAAATCAAAGTGCTCTGTAATTTGAACAGCCTACCCTTTTTCTAAGGAAACAGTCTTGAAACTTGGAAATTCCCTCCACAAACTATATATTTTTGGAACCTACACACCTTCAGCTATGTTACAGTGCCATGCTTTCATACATACATGAAGAATTCCAGACCCAGTGATCCATAGAAATCAGTGCTTTTAGGAGGTTTTGTGAAAAATAAAATATGATTCAAGGGTTGAAATCCTACCTAAACCCACTTGACAAGCAAATAAAACTCACTAAATATCAATCTCCCAAATGTCCTGAATCAAACGGTATGCCATATGCGTGGGTGCACACAGATACATGGCCACTAACAACTCAAATGGGAAGCATGCATAAGTGCAAATACAAGAAAAAAATCAAAGTGCTCTGTAATTTCAAACAGCCCCAAAACTTCGAAATGTCCCCCACAAATAAAAACCCCACTAAATATCAATCTCCCACATGTCCTGAATCAAACGGTATGCCATATGCGTGGATGCACCAACTAGCTCAAATGGGACGTATGCACAAATGCAATTACAAGAAAAAATCAAAGTGCTCTGTAATTTGAACAGCCTACGCTTTTTCAAATGAAACAGTCCCGAAACTTGGAAATACCCTCCATAATCTATATATTTTTGGAATCTACACTCCTTCAGCTAGGTTACGGTGCCAAGCTTTCATACATACATGAAGAATTTCAGACACAGTAATACAAAGAAAGTGAAAAAATAAAATAAGAGGACTCAATGGTTGAAATCCTACCTAAACCCACTTGGCACTTCAGCTACGTTACAGTGCCATGCTTTCATACATACATGAAGAATTCCAGACCCAGTGATCCATAGAAATCAGTGCTTTTAGGAGGTTTTGTGAAAAATAAAATATGATTCAAGGGTTGAAATCCTACCTAAACCCACTTGACAAGCAAAAAAACTCACTAAATATTAATCTCCCAAATGTCCTGAACCAAACAGAATGCCATATGCGTGGGTGCACACAGAGACGTGGCCACCAACTAGCTCAAATGGGACGCATGCACAAATGCAATTACAAGAAAAAATCAAAAACCGCCACAACTCACCCCCCACCCCCACTTTACTGATCCTAAAAATTCAATCCGGTCTTTTTTTGGTACCTCTGCAAAATTTCCTACTAAAATAGGCTTAGTTTCCCTTGAAATCAGACAAATAATGATCCACGTTTACTTTACCGATATCACCGGGGGCATTGGAAAGCTTGGAGAAGACTAATTTTTAGTTTTAGGGTAAAAAAAAAATGGTGTGTGTATCACTTTAAGAATTTTTTGTGTGTGCATTTTCCCATTTTCCTCCAATTCAGACCCCTTCGGAAAAATCACTTGATCGCTGTACCCATTTTTTTTGTAAGTAGCAAAGACTTAGAAAAAATCCTATTTGTGAATGGAACTTTGAGTTCCATTCACAAAAAGTATAGTAAAGCTGTCACACTGACAGCTTTACTATACCAGGTACTGCACTGTGATCTGAATGGAGATGGCAGTACCTCCACTACACCACCAGGGGCATCTAGGGGGAAGCCTAAAGGAAGACCACGGTGAAGAAGGAAATCCTGTGATGTCACCGGGGTCTCCCTTATCGCATGGACTTCCTTCTTCCTCCTGCTCCCGGCTGCTGCTCCTGGCTCTGCAGGTAAGTGCTGATATCTCCCGATCCCCCCCTCGGATTTGGATGAAACCGAGGGGGGATCGAGGGGGCTAGGGGGGCAGTTGAATGCTGCCCCCCGATCGCACCATAGCACTGACTGATTTTATTTTTTAAAGGGGAAGCCACAGATCATATATTCACGATCTGTGGCAGTTTGAGCCTTTCCTGCACAGATCGTGAAAGGGTTAAAGGATTTTTAAGTGTGTATACTCCTTTTAAAACTGTGTGAAATATAAGGGAGTTTACTCCTAATGTCACCTGGTATTGTAATTTGCTGCAATCCCACAATGCCATTATGCACCTTTTTCATATTTGATAGTAAGAGTAACACTTTGAGATATTCAGGGATGACTGCAATGAAAATGGAAGGGGGGGGGGTGTAATGGTGCCTCAGTAGGTATGGGTACCTGTATGGCATCAAAGGAGTGTTTTTGTGGTTAACTTAAACTAACTTTTTTGATGATCTAGGTATAGTTGGCATAAAAATGGAAGGGTGGAGTGGGTGAATCAATCGATGGTTGTCCGTGTAAATATCCTGATAAAGAACTTAAATCCTATTTATACATTTACTTTTAATTCTAAAATGTATAAAAATTATATGACGCTAATTCTCCCAATAGAGCCTTGTTTTTCAGCTTTTTGGGGTTATAGGTTACACATTGCAAACACACTGCTAAATACTGGAAACTGTAAGAAAAAAAATATAAACACATTTTTACATAATTTATTTTCTTTAGGGTCATTATCAGGGTGGTTGCATTAATGTCGGCAAACACTTATTATTTACTTTCAAGTAATGCATAAATGTTTTTAATGATGCACAGTCAAACATTATATGCAAATAAGGAACAGAGACTACTGGGTAATTTCCATGTTTTCCTCTAGGAAACATCTAACCCTCTAAGAGGATTCCACAAGCTAAATGCCAAACCTGAGAGCCAGCTACAGGCCGGGTTCAGCTCTATTGAGCCATAATCTGTGTAACACAAGCATGTGGTTTTGCAATGTGAAGTGCCTATGGACAGATGTCCCTAAGAAATTAAATAAGATAGGGAGAGTACAAGGCACTAGCAGGGAGATTCAATAAAAGTTGTTATCGTTTAAAATGGTGCTAACTTTGCCCCAACCAATCAGATGTTAGTTTTCAAATGTTAAATAAGATCTGATTGGTTGGGGCAAAATTAGCACCATTTTAAACAACAACAACTTTTATTGAATAACCCTGTATATCTTTCCTTACTCATATGAAAATAAGGAACAGAGATTAATGGCTAATTTCCACGTTTCCATGGTAGCCCTTTAGGAAAGGCCATACCTTCTTAGAGACCTTTATAGCATTCCACAAAACTCGGGAGATGATCTATAGCTGGCTCTCTGGTTTTGCATCTTATCTTTGTTAATTCCTTAGGGAAGTCAATCAAACATTAAACATTCTATATAAAGTACATTTTGCTTTTACGTAAGTGGCAGTATAAAATGTACTTCTAGTTATTATGGCTTACTTTATTCCAATGAAGAAACACCAGAATGTCCTTTCAGTACAACAGGAAATAATTGCTCTTAATTTTAGTTACAGTATGTAGTTGTAATAACAATTGTTCTGTGCATGCTAATTAGCAAAATAATTAGCAACCTTAAATAATTCTTGAGAGAACATACTAGATAGCACTTGTGATAAAAATAATGTTCACCATAATCAAAATGATGTTTTTAGACACTAAGCTTACAATAAATTGTAATATTAATAAGTGAATAATTTCACACTGTGTTAAGTTGATTAACTTTTGACACTCTCCTGAAGTACACTGAAATAATTGCTCTGTGGCTTGATAGACATTTAGAGAAGCTGTTTAGCAAATAAAGTCACCTGTCTCTTATTTTCCTCTTCTGAGCATATAAAGATTGTACAAAATAACTTGAATTAGATCCTGAAGGAGAACCAAGCACAAAAGTGCATTCCACAAAACTCTGAAATCTTTCAAAATAAGAACATTAATAGAGTTTAAGACACCACGGTAAATAGCATTTAACTCCAGCAAACAGCATTTTTTTGCTTTAGATTTACTTTTATTTGGTAACTGTCAGTGAAGCCTATTTATTTACCTTCCATTATAACTAGAAACCTTTAAACAAGATTCCAAACTTTCTTTTCTGTACGGAGCTAAAACATAATTTGCTGCTGACTTCTAGTGGTCGGAGACCTGCTGGAACAATAGTGGCCAGAGACCTGTTGGAACAAAAGTGGCCTGAGACCTGCTGTAACAAGCTTCTGCTGTTTCAGGTCTTATTATGTGCGAAAAACAGAACAGTCAGAGACTAAAACAGTGTGTTTCTGTAAGTCCGGAATGCTGGGAAAAACAGTACATGACCTTCATGTAATTAGGTCAATTTCTAAATGTTTTTAGATCATTTAATGCTGTTTGGGGCTTTGGATGATCTTTTGCTTAATATAAGAGAAGTATGGTAAAAGTAATAAGATGCTCTTCTAACTAATGTTGTTTTGGAATTCTGGTCTGTAACACCATTATGTACACATTGAAGGCAAATGGAAGATAATTGTCAATTATAGCTAAGTAATGTTTACATATGCACAGTTAACCAGGATTGAAGTTTCATACAGATATAGGCCATAATTCATCTTCAATTCAAATTCAAAAGACAAGGTCTGTCAAAGAACTAACTGAATCATTGTATAAAATTCAAGAACAAAAGTGCACAACCTTACTGTAAAAGTGGCAGATGCTTTAAACAGACTTTCATTGTACGTGGTTAAAACAATTATTGAATAGTACTGGAGCTCTAACAGCTAAAGGGGCTATGTCTATCTATAAGTATAAAGAGATAATTAGAAACAAAATAAATGGTCTGATTAGTCTTTATGCTTTATCAGTTTTATCCAGAAAAATGATGCATATTTTGATATTTTTAGATGAATTTTTATATTCTTATATCATTAATACTCATTTCAGTTTTCGAACAGCTGTATAAAAGATTATATTGTGGGTGGCACAACTCTAATGCCAGTTATTAGCTGTGGTTAGAGTGTGGGCAAAAATATGGCGCAACTTCTGTATTAAATAGGTAGTGCCTAATAAAAAGTAGGTATTGTGCATTACCTGTGCTGTCGACTCAATGACAGAGTTAAAGCGGCGCTTACTGATTAGTTGCCATGTCTTTAACACCAAAAAATAGCGCTGCGTCTCTCTTCAAGAGCTAGGACACACTAGCCGGTTTTCGCTCGCGATTGCGCATGGGATTTTTTTAAAATGGAAATCATGGGAACGCAAAAATTACTGTGATTTCCAATGCGCATACAATTGCGCATACGTTTCCATTTTGGTAACGCATGCGTTCACCATTTTTGGTGCGTTAGCGCATGTGTTTCCATAACAGAAAATGGCAAAACGCATGTGCAAACGCAAAAAAGAATCTGGTGCGTTGTAGTGTGGTCTAGGCCTAAATGTTTTTTTTTCAGATTTTCTAATTTAAAAGAAAGGAGTTCTCTTAATTATTGTAAATAATTTAGCATCAGCTGCAAAACATATATTAAAATTTCTCTGCTAGTTTACTGTGTTTTTCTATGATTTTTCTGGTAACAGCACATATGCCATAAAAACATAGTAACATAGTAATAGAGGTTGAATAAAGACATACGTCAATCCAGTCCAATCTTCATAGCCTACTCATTAACCCTATCTAACAGTTGATCCAGAGGAAGGCAAAAAGAAAAATTAAAAAAAGGAGGGGGCAAAAAGTCCTTCCTGATCCTGGATCAACATGAAATATATATATTACTACCAGTAATTCTCAATATTTTTAGTTTTAGAAACTTATCCTCTTAAACGGCATGTCCACCCTTTAAAAAAACTTTTTATATGATGTAGGGCTTGCTCCCCCAGCCCCAACTGCATTAATCTTATTTGCAGAAACTCCCCCGATCTTTACTTACCTTCCCGCTATCCTTCGCCGCACTGTCCTGGCCCTCTGCTTGCATGGAACTGCAAGCAGGGGGCCGGACCGGCAGCCATGTCTGTGATTGTCTGAGAGGCAGTTCAGAATGGTGGAGTATAGAGGGAAGGTAAGTAAAGATCAGGGGAGTTTCTGCAAATAAGATTAATGTAGTTGGGGCTTGGGGAGCAAGCCCTACAATATGTACTAAGGGTTTTATGCTAGGGAGAGGGAGACCAAAACGGGAGGGGGGGGGGAAGCTGCCCTGAGCATGTGCTATACCTTGTTGAGGCAGGGAAACAGCAGGTATCGGATGACTCAGTGACGGGCTCCTACACTGCGCTTTCCTGTACTTAGAACAGCACAGCAAGAAAACCATTTGGAGCTGGGATGTAAGGTAAGGATTTTATTACGCTACAGAGTGGGGCCAGTAGTGGGGGAGATTATAGTTTTGGGGGTTGACATGCCCTTTAACAGAATTTAACAAGCTTGCCATTACCACCTCTGCTAGTAGGATCTAGTTTTAATCTGATTCCTTCATCACATATTTCCATTATTGGATCTTTGCAGGATAGGGATTGTATTTCACAAACTTTGCTACCTGAACAAAGGGACATCAAAATGGCTGTCCTTTAGAACCATCAAATGTTCTAAAGGAGTTAAACTCAGCCTCAGACCAAAGACAAATCCTAAGGTGGAGCAAAGGATTTATTTATAGGTCTAATGTTCTGAGCTGCTCTAAGAAATCTTTTTAGCAGAGGCTTTGAATCAAGTTTTAAACTGAAAAACACAGCTGAAAATTTGGAATACCGACAGCTAAGCCTCTTCAAAGACCCTGAACCAAGAAGTCTAAAATAGTGGGAACCGCACAACTAGAAGAATTCTTGTTTTTCATGGAGCACCAAGAGCAGAAAGTTTCACATACGCTCTGGTAGATGTGTCAATAACTTTTGCAGATTAGCCTAAAGACTTTATTATATCTCTCTCAGAAGCCAAGCTGTTAATTTGAGATCCTTCAGGTTCATGTTTAAAACCGGACCCTGAGACAAAAGCTTGTGAATAAGAGGTAAAGACCTGGGAGGAACGATTGAAAGCTGTGTTAGATCGGCATACTTTGACTTTCACAGTCATGGTGGGGCTATCAGAATTATTAGACATTTTTCTGAGCAAAACTTCTTTAGGATCCTCTGAAAAGGGGGAAATACCTAGCTATCTCTCCCCAGTGCTTTTGGATCTCTGTGAAGGAAGACGTACACTGGAATTTTGAAATTGCACTTTGAGGCCATAAGGTCTAACTGGGGAACCCCTCATTTCCTGCATGTCTGCTGAAAAACTGACTCTTTCAATGACCATTTTTTTCTGGTCCATCTCCTTCCTTATCAGAGAGTCGGCCCATACATTCAATGTCCCCTTGATGTATATAGCAGATAGACTTATTATGAGGGCCCCCCCCCCCGAAGGTTATCTTTGAGCAACCACAAATTGAGGGATACCTAAACAGATGGAGGAATGGATGTAAGTCTGTTTAAAGAGTTTAGATATTGATTCCAAAATCTGAGAAAAAATTGTTGTAGGTCCTTTATGTGCACAATTGATGAGGAAAAAAGGCCTAGGACTTCCAAGATGCTTCTGAGAGAAACTTGAGTTGCTGTTTGTAAATAATTACACCTTTGATTTGATCTTTGTAACTCTCTTTTCCAGAAGATAAACCTTGTTTCTTTCTGTGTCGAAGATAAAACCCATAAATCTCTTGTTGACTCGTTATTAATACTGATTTTATCATGTTTATTAGCCAACACAGCTTTTGCAGTAACAAGTGTGTTAATTGAACGTCCTGGTGTAATTTTTTCTTCCAAATTCATTATGATTAGCAAGTCATCCACATATGGTATGACTTTCTTCCTGCTGTCTTAAAAATGCTACGATGACTTCCATCATTTTGGTAAAAACACTTGGGGCTGAAGTGATTGATGCCTAATGGTAAGGCTGCAAACTTGTTATAAACAACTTGGTCTCTTTGGAAAGACCCTCAAAAGAACAAGCCAAATTGGTATATGTAAATAGGCATCCTGAAGATCTGTAGTTGCTAGAAAATCTCCTGGAAGAATGGCGGCCATACTTACCTATGGCAACATCATACTTGCTTATAAAACACAGGCATTACAGGATATCAAAGGAAACATAAAACCACAGGAAGAAATTATCAAAGTGTTAGGAAGATAATAGTTATGACACACTCATGGTTAGGACATGGGAAAGTGTAGATAGAGTGGAAAAAGTACAGTATAAACATGACTATAATAGCAATACAGTATATAGGAGAGTCTTAAATAGAGGTCTCAACAACAAAAATATGTACAGAGAGGCAATAAGAAAGCTGAAAGATCAACTAGATCTATCGTCCAAAAGAAAGTATACAGTATGGAAACAAAAGAGTGGGTTTCTCTACAAGTGGTAGTGATGTAGACTATGATTATTCTTCAGATGGTACCTCTTCCTGCTCTTCATCTATGTCTTTTAATTATTCAAGGATGGGAGTGATTTTGAGACGAACACTAAGGTATCATACAGTGCCAGTAGGGTACAGTGGATCCCTTTAGACACAGAAGACAAAGACAAAAGGGGCAAACCACACGTTGAGAAGGTTGAGGAACCTTTCAAAGAGAGTAATGTATTAAATCTGTCTAGCCAAGTCCTGTCAGAAACAGAGGTAAACATATTGAGAAGGATTTTTCTTTCTGCCCTACGGAAACATTTAACCTATTGGACAAAGACATTAATATGTTTATAAGGAAATGAATGCATGGTAAATGGTTTTTAGAAAATAACACATATAAGAATGTGTGTAAAATGATATGACAAATGACCAGGCCTTGCTATTCTTGTCTGAGGGGTCTAATATACCAGGGGGTTTTACTACAGAGATAGGGTTTGATCCCATTACTAATTTAAGAAAATTCACTCCTAAGACAGTGTTCTACCCTATACATTTCCGTATTCGACAAGTGGATAGATTTCAGGAGTTGGTGAAGTTGGAGCTTAAGGCCCTAAAGAGAAGAAGTAATATTTATAACAATAAACAGAGTAATAAAAAATGGTATAATCTAACCTACAAAGAAAGAAAAGCATTAACGTCATTATGTTCTAGTCATCCGGAACGCAGACAAGGGGGATGATGGTGCTGAATAAGGAGGATTATTTCCAGGATGTATCCACTAATGATCAGCTCACTACCAACCCCACATCCAGATGCAAAGTGATACTTAAGAGACTAGTGCGCTGGGGCATAAAATAGGAATTATCAATAAAGCAATGTACAGGGCTTTAGTTCCCAAGCATCCTATTATACCTATATTTCATCACATCCCCAAAATTCATAAGAATCAATTCCCTCCTAATGGGAGACCCAATAGTGGCAGGTATCCATTCCCTGAACGAGGGCCTTTCAGACCTGGTTGACTATTTATTACATCCTTTGGTAAAACGACTCTAGTATAGTATAGTTCCTTAAGTGTGAATTGTTTGCGCTCATATAAAAGATAAAACAGATAAACAAGACCACGTTGTTTTAAAAGTTCTTAAAAAGTATAAAATCCCATTAAAACATACATTAAATGGTTAAAATACACTAACTTCTTTAAGTAATGATGCAGGTCCAGTCAATGGTATGATTAACCAAAGGTAGCTTTATTTCAGTGCATCAACACACAATTATACAAAGTGCTTAGTGCAAAAATAAAAGTAACATAAATACAGGCATAAAACAGGCATAAAAAAACATGCAGCAGTGCTTGTGCAGGATCCCCTTGACACTCTCAGCAGGGGCCAGGATTAGTATGTCTACACGTTTCACTGCTTGCTGCAGCTTTCTCAAGACAGTATAAACATCAAGTTGCCATTTCCGTGTTCCACCATGCAATCCAGTGGCCATTTTGTAAAATCGCGTTTATGAATAAAGTTGGTTTTCGCCTTCTATAAGGTGTATTGACAAGCGTTTTTTTGTGTCAGGGCTCTGGGGGTCTCTATTGATTAGTTCAGTGTGGTTGTTATAACGTTAGGAGCTAAAAATAAGTTAAAAAAGAATAATTGGATCATATGTCACTGATGTACCTGAGCTTCATGGGTAAAGTTGCTGCAGGGTTTATGTTATTAGCATGAACTTACATAACAACATTAAAATTGTATTTTAAAATATTATAAATGGGATCAATACTAAAAAAGGAAATATGTTGAATATAAACTTCTAAAAATGGTGATAATAGGTCCTCAAAAACTACATGATAATAAACTAAAATTGTATGAAGTATTAAAGTTATGAACATATTGGTTCCATGATTAAATAAGGATTCAAGGGTTATAATGGTAAAAATTATTTAAAAGTTAAAAATGGTAGAAGTCATGTAAGCCCAAATAAGATTGGAGATATTGTATTACTTAAAAGACATTACTTTTAAAAGACATATGAAGTGCATACCAAGGCAAAAATTCTATTACATAATTAAAGGAGGCACACGTTAAAATTTCACTTTAAAAACATAAATATGTATAAATATTATTGGCTGACATTCAATTGAAGCTCCACAAGTCTCTGTTGACTCCTTGTGGGAATAAAGTCTGCATTTTGTATATCCATTTAGTATCTAGTCTGGATAGGGCTGCTTACATATTGCCCCTCCTTTCAGGTTATTTCATTATTTCATACCAATTTATTGTGTTACCTTTACTGCAAGAGTTTCAGTGTTTAGATACTGAATGGTTTATTCCCTTTTTGATGTTTCTTATGCGTTCTCCAATTCTTTCTTTTAATTTTCTTCCTGTCCATCCAATATATTGAAGACCACAACCACACTCTAATACATAGATTACATTTTTGCAATTACAAGTGATCAAGTCTTTAATCTCATAACTTTCATTAGTTGTGTTGCCCTTGAATTATTTTATTTTTCGTTTACCGCTCTCCTTACACCCTTTGCAACTACTACATCCATAAAAACCTTCCAATTTTTGTATTGTTACCTTTTTTGCTTAGATGACTTGGAGCTAGTTTATCTTTTAGATTGTTGCAACGTTTAAATATAATTTGTGGTTTGTCTGGGAGTATGGGACCTAATATTTCATCCTTTTCGAGTATATGCCAGTGTTTTTGGAATAATTTTCTTATTTTGGGTTCTCTCTTATTAAATTGCGTGATAAATGCTAGTTCCAAGTTCCCTGGTTCCTTGATCATGTTTGTTTTATCTGGATTTAAAAGTGTCTCACAGTTGATGTCTCTTATTTCATCTTTATCTTTTTCTAGTATAGATGGATCATACCCTTTTTCTATAAATTTAGTTTTAAGGTTCCAAGCTTATTTTTCATAGTCAAAGATAGTAGTGCAGTTTCGTCTGATCCTTTTAAATTGGTTTTATGGTATATTTTGGAGCCAGTTATTCTTGTGGCAACTATTTCGCAGGATATATGAATTACAGTCAACTGGTTTATAGTGGGTCCGTGATCTTATATTCCCTTCTTCAATAAACAATTCCAAGTCTAAGAACACAATTTTTTTCTTTATCAAAACTTGACGTGAATTGTAAATTAAGTTCATTCACATTTATCCAATTTAAAAAGTTCTGTAAAATCTCCTCAGTGCCCTTCCAAATGATTAAAATGTCATCTATAAAACGTTGACATAAAATAATATTTTCCATAAAATCACTTTTAAAAATCACTTTCTCTTCCCATTGTGCCATAAAGATGTTTGCATAGCTTGGAGCAAATTTTGTTCCCATGGCGGTACCTTGTGTTTGGAGGATAAAATCATTTTGAAAGATAAAAAAGTTATGTTTTAAAATAAAGTCAATTCCTGGTGTTAAAAACTTTGTCTGGGCGTCCGGTATAGATTGGTTTTTCTTAAATATTTCTTGGCTTTAAGTCCGTATTCATGGTTTATGCATGTACAGAGTGAGCTAACATCTATTGTACACCAATAATATTCATTTTCAGTATATTCAAAATGTGGGTGGAGTCTCTTGTATAAGATTTTGTTTCTTTCACAAAGGGTTGTAAGAAAGAGTCTATATATTTTGACAGATTACTTGTTAGTGAGTTGATCCCTGAAATAATTGGTCTGCCTGGCGGATTTGTGGTGTTTTTGTGGATTTTTGGGAGGTAGTAGAATGTTGCTATCACTGGTTTCTTGATGTTTAAATAATTGAATTCATTTGTTGTGATAATTCCCTGGTCTAGACCTTCCTGTAAGAGCTGCACTAATGTATTTTGGAACCTTTTATGTTGGGTCTTCACTTAGTTTTGTATATGTGCTTGTGTCTCCTAGTAATTGGATGCATTCCTTTATATAATCGTCTCTATTTAGAATTACAATCCCTCCTCCTTTATCTGCTGGTTTTTAGGGATGGCCGATAGGGAAAACTCGTAATTTAGAAAATACAAGGATTTCTCTTATTTCTGTAAATATGTACTTTCGAAATTTTTCGAAATTATGAGGATTACTCGTATTTTCGAAAATACATATTTTCGAAATTACGCGGTTTCTCGTATTTTCAAAATTTTTTGAAAATACAGGAAACTCGTAATTTCGAGGGTATTTTTCATTTTAATGGGTCCGCTCGCGGATTTTCGAATTTTTTCGAAAACTCGCGGATCCTCGAGCGGACCGGATTTTGCGAAGTTCGGACATCTCTACTGGTTTTATTATAATACTTTCATCTTTTCCTAGATCTTTAATTGCCAATTTTTTCTTGTGCAGTTAGGTTATCATTCTTCCTTTCGTTTTTAGTTATATGTCTTACCGTATATACTCGAGTATAAGCCGACTCGAGTATAAGCCGAGGTACCCATTTTTGCCTCCAAAATCAGTAACCCATGATTGACTCAAGTATAAGCCGAGGGTAGATAGTTGCCCTTTAAATGTACAGTAATCCCATACAGTAACCCTAATACCTTTCCACTGTAGATGTTTGGAAACTACAACTCCCAGCATGCTTTCGTTGCTGGGAGTTGCACCTATAGTAGAAAGATATTGGGTGTTACTGTATGGCATACTGTCCCCCACCCTAGGGCCCCCCCAGTTCACTTACCATACCTGGCCAGTCTTCAGTCTTCATCTCTCCAGTCTTCAGTCTTCATCTCTCCAGTCTTCAGTCTTCATCTCTCCAGTCTTCAGTCTTCATCTCTCCGCCGGCTGCCGCTCGCTCTGTGCAGAGCCGGCAGTTCCCAGTACTGCTTCGCGGCTGCGCGATGACGACACCCACGAAGAACTACTGGGAACTGCCGGCTTTCCTTCCTGACTCGCAGCTGCATCTGGAATTAAGGTAAGTTTTCTCTTGACTTGAGTATAAGCCGAGGCAAGGTTTTTAGGTTGATTTTTAAACCTAAAAACCTCGGCTTATACTTGAGTATATACGGTATTTCATTTGTCAGAATTTGTTGGAAGGTCTCTATTTGTTTCCCTTAAGATTGTACCGGGTAAAATTTTGATTTGGCTTTAAAGTTTGTATGGCTATATGGGTCTGTTGTCTCCAATAGTTTTGTACTGGCTTCTTTCTCAATAGCTGTAGTCATAAACTATCTTTTTATAGTCAGTTTATGGCAAGATTTGTTGAGCTGTTTATGTCTTGGGCTGGCGCAAATTTTAGGCCCTTGTTTAACAGTCTCAAATGGTTCTTAGTCAAGGTCTTATTACTAAGATTATATATCCCTTTTGTCTCTGTTACCTCCATCTTTCTCTTTTGCCTCCTCTATTTCCTCTATGTTTCAATCTGGAGTTCTTTTCCGTTTCGGTGTAATCATGTTTGGATTTATAGGCCATTTCTTTTTCAATCTGTGTCCTTCCTCTAAAAAATGTACCTCATTTTGTTCTCTTTGTTTTGTTCATTTGGCCTAGGTGTTATTCTTCGTCTAGGGGACGGTTCCTTTCTGTGGTTTCATATTTCCTCCTGACATATAGTCATTGCCGGGTGGATTGTGGAATATGATACTGTTGGTTTCTCCAAGTGGGTATGTGGTTACTTTTTCTACGGTATTTTCTTTCATGGCTGTATTCCCTTTGATGAGTATAGGTTTTGTTATGGGTCCTTCTGTAGTTACTGTTATATGGAGTATTGAATTTAGATGAAGTGTGGTTGTTAGTTGTTTTTGTCTCCATAGTTTGTTTTGTTTTGTTATTTTTATTTCCTTATTGGTTCTCATTAGTTTTTCTTCTAATCTATTCTCCATAAATTTATTTTTGCCAATTGTTTCTATTCTCTTATTTTATTTTCCCTTGAATTAATGTTAGGTCCTTTTCATGTTAATTAACTATCAGTTCCATTAGTCTTAGTGAACAGTTGTCTAAAATATCATACCATTTCATTAGAAATTCTTGATTATCATTATAAATAGTGGGAGATTTTTTAACTCTCAAACCCCTAGCAGACACCAACAATGACATTACCCCCTTTCCTGTTGCATAATTCTACCCACATTTGGCTTCCCTTTAACATCCATATAGCCAGTTATCTCTTCTTTTAAATTTGGCTTCAATTCTTTTTTTTAACCACATTTCTGCTATACCTATTACATCATACTTTTCATTCAATGCCATAATTTCCAATTCACCCATTTTGTCAGCTAGGCTTTTGGCTTTTCACATTTGCAAACATGCATTTTAGATTATGATCCTGTAATTTATTCATACACTTTTATACACATGCCTCCCTATCCCCTATGCTTGCCCCACCCCCCTTTCCACCCACCACTGGCCTATCTACACCCTGCTTTCCTACCGGGCTATCTATCCTAGTGAGACTGCTAATACCCGCCCCCCCCCAAACCTTGTTTAAAATCTCCTCCAACCCTCTAACCACCTTCTCCCCTAAAACAGCTGCACTGCCATCAGTGAGGTGCAACCCATCCCTACTAAAGAGCCTGTAGCCGACAGCAAAGTCTGCCCAGTTCTCTATAAACCCAAACCCTTCTTCCTTACAGCACCCTCTTAGCCACGCATTAATGCTCCTTAGCTCCCGCTGTCTCCCTGACATAGCATGTGGCTGTGGTAGTATTTCTGAAAACACTACCCTGGAGGTCCTTGCTTTTAACTTGGCATCTTGCTCTCGGAAATCATGTTTAAGGACCTCACTTCCCCCTCTAACTTTGTCATTGGCACCAATGTGAACCAAGACCGCTGGGTCAAACACGGCCCCACCCAATAATCTGTCTACATGATCCACCACATGCCGAACCCTAGCACCAGGCAGGCAACACACAGTTCTGCATGTAGGGTCTTGGTGGCAGATTACCCTACCTACCTTCCTTATAATGGAGTCCCCTACCACTACCACCTGCCTAGCATTCCTGATTCTAAGTTCCTCCTCCCTTTTATTAGAGATGGCAGTCCCCTTGGTGTTCAAGGGATTAATAGAAACAATATAAACTGAGGGCCGCACACACTCCGTATATTTTCTATTTTATTGTGACATAGGTTTTGTGCACAACATTTCGGGGTCCCCCCCTTCCTCAGGTTCCCCTGAAACGTTGTGTGCATACAAACCTCAGATTATGATTCAGGGCGGAGGTCCACCTTTAACGCATCAGGCGTCTCTTTCTTACCTGTCCGTGTGTGTTTTTTTAATGGAATTGTAATAAAGCATTCGTTTTCAATTTCCCCTGAAGTTCGACTGCTTGGATTGGATCCCCTTTCTGATTTATTTCTGGTGGCCATAGCAGAGTTTACTGAGTCCATCTTGAAGTGTTTCTTCACAAAAGAACTCAGAAATCTGAGATAAATGATCATTGGAAACTGGCCTAAAGACTTCGGGACCTAAAAACCTTTTGAATAAACATCTCGAAATCTCCACTTTAAGGCTACTGGCAAGAGAACCTTTTGACTTAAAAAAGTTTGAACTGCTAAACACATGGCTTATCAACATGAGGGAACATAAGTTCGCCCAAAAGAGCACTAGATCCATACCCATATATAATATACAAAAAATAATATACAAAAAAATCTATTAGTAATATTGACATATTGCTCACCTATGAGCTAAAAGCTTGACAAACCACCACTACCTACAATCAAGTAAATCAACATTAAAGTGCAACTTATCATATATACAAATAATTAAAAACAATTGGGCATATTTATCCACTTGGCTGGCCTTAATAAAAATACAGTCCCGATCCTGGGGTATATTAATCCACAAGGTGTCAATCAAAGATAGTAATACTTATCTGGACTCCAAATATCCTTCAGTTGTTAAACACAAACCTAACTTGTCCAAGCTAGACTGTCCCGTTATGCTGTTAACATGGCTGAACACCTTCCATAGCAAATATAATTGGAGAGGTCATATGTTACCGCCTATCATGCAGCTCCGATAGTCCCGATCTCTCAGACTCCAATCTGCTCTAGCAATCCTGCTATATCACGCTGAGTACACTGCTAGTGAAGCTGGTCCTGCCGGTATCCTTAACTTTCGGTAAACTCTACACGCCACATGGCAAGGTTTTTTAAACAGCCGCCATATTTCGTGGACCCTTCTCTCCCAATCCCTCCCGCCTACGTACGTTTCATCACAACATGTGACTTCTTCAGGGCATGGATATCTTCAATTCTGACAGGCAATATAAAACATTTCCATCGCTCATTAAACCTGCCCATTTTATTAACCACATAGTTGCCACAACATATTAGTTAAAATGTTATAGTATCCAATTATTACCTGGTGTTCTCAATGGAATAAAATTACATCATTTTTATGCTTAATTTACACTCAATAATACTGTCTATTTTTTTATCTATTTTTATCAGCTACAATTTGAAGAAAGAATACACAATTAATAATTGACTGCTCTAGGTCCTGCTTTGTGACAGATGTTACATGAAAACTAACACAGACATTAGAGGAAGCTATTAAACTGTAATTCATCGTTCAAACCATTTGGTGCCAAGGTGTGCATATTATAAATCCATCTTGATTCTTTTTTCAGGAAATTTTTATTCACATCTCCTCCTCTTATACTGAGACTTATCTTTTCTATTCCACAGAATTTGATATAATATGGATATGTATATTTTCTCACATACACATTTCATCATGTAGATCACTTGATTTGTTTGGCAAGTAATCAGACCTCTGATTTTATGAGTATACCCATCTGGACACTCAAACTTGTCTATTGTCATCATGTACTTGCAAACCACACACCATCCACAACTTCTATTTCCCTCCAGTATCCAATCTTGGATTTTTCCTTCCTTCCTTTTATCAGTGAAGTGGCGTTAGTATGCCTTTCAATGACCTGGTCCTTCTCGCCATCATAGCTGGTGCTTTCCCCACCTTTTCCGTAAAGTCGGGGTCATCACCAATAGTGATGGCCCAGTTCGCGGATCCGAACCCGGATCCGTGGCAGATTTACCTCGTTCGTGAACGGAGGATTTCTCGTATTTTTGAAAATGCGTGAAAACGAAGAATCCTCGTATTTTCAAAGAATCCTCGTATTTTCGAGGATTTTTTCGTTTTAATGGGTCCGCTCGCGGATTTTCGAATTTTCGAATTTTTTAGAAAATTCACAGATCCTTGAGCGGACCGGATTTTGCGAAGTTCGGACATCTCTAATCACCAATAAGAAACCAGAATTTTTTTAGAATGTTTCTTAACATACCCCACTCCTTATTATATTTAGAGATTAGCCTAATCTTATTCTCTCCCTTTTTTCTTTTTTTTGGCACCATATAGTAGCTGGTCTCTTTCAACTTTTTTTGCTTTGACAAACCTCGGTGGCTGCTGTACCCTCTGGCTTCAAGATTACTCCAAAGTTCCTTAGATTGTTTTACAAAATCTTCTTCGCTGGTACACGAGAAAGCAGGGATATTGTATCTCTGCTTATTGGCTCACCTGTCAAATTTAGGGCCTCAAGTTTGTTGCTACTAATTGCTGATTTTACTGATGTTAATTTCCCCTTTTTTTCTTTTTATACCCCCACCTCTGGCTGTTTCTCAATCTTGGGGGTGACCCTTCCCACGTTTTTTCCTTTTCCTCATCTAATTTTCTTTCTCTTTCCCAGTTTTTTGACTTCTGACTATCTCCTTCACCCCTAACAAAATTTGGGGGTGAACTTTACATTACATAATTATAGATTTTATTTTCTCTATAGTGTAAGCAGTCTCTAGCAAATGTTTTCACTTTTCTTCTTTTAATTTCTATTTGTAGCCTATCCACTTCTTTTTTGAGTTTGTTGTTGAAAATCACAAATCTCTCAGACTGGGACTCTTTATCAAGTTCCACCTTCAACTCATTTATTTCACAACATAATTTATCCAACATTTTCTTATCATGATTTATAATTTGGCCCATCAATTTAAGTGAACAGGATGAGATGGTTTCATTCCACTCTTTTTGGAATTCCCCGTTATCACATTGTATGAAATTAATACCTGGGCGCAGCTTGATTCTTAAACCTCCGGGGATCATATTTAGTTTGGCATCATTTTCCAAACTAGAAATATCCCATTTAATCTTAAATTGCTTAAGGATCGATTTATGGTATTTTTTAGTTGAATTTTTCCAGTCATCGCCCTGGGATGAATCCCCTGAGCTACTACTGTCAGAGTTGAAGGTGTCTGAGATATCTGAGTCCCAGTTTAAGTCTTCCAATGAGAACACCATAATTGGTTGGAGCTGTGACCTATCAAGCTTAAAAGACTAAGTGAGCATATAATTAAAGGGGTGATGTGCCAGGACCTCAAAAAAGTATAGCTATAAATGGAGGGTTGCAACAGACAAAATTTTTTCAATTATTTGTATATATGATAAGTTGCACTTTAATGTAGATTTACTTGATTGTAGGTAGTGGTGGTTTGTCAAGCTTTTAGCTCATAGGTGAGCAATATGTCAATATTACTAATAAAATTAATTTTTGTATATTATATATGGGTATGGATGTAGTGCTGTTTTGGAGACACTTTTTTGGGTGAATTTATGTTCCCTCAGCTTTATATTGAGTTACTATAATATGGTCTTGAATCAGCAAGTGTGATCTACCCTTTAATAATTGGTGGTAGTGTGGATCCTTATATTTGGTAAACACATGGCTTGACATTAACCTAGTTTTTACTTGTTTTTGTTATCTGAGAAAGAAGAAAACAATTTGATGGGAGGTGAGCAAAACTTTTGAATATGATTGGTTAATGAGTGCGCCAGCAGCTCTAAACACCCGACCTTGCCCCTGTGCCTCCCCCCACTGGCATGCCCTCTTCCCAGCAGCACCTTGCAACCAACACCTCTACATTCGGCCGTTTCTGCTACCCCAAAGTTGGCAAAGCGTAATGGGCAAAATTACTACTAGAATGACATCGCCGATTTATAAATACAATCAAGCGGTAATGGCAGCCATATTCAAAATGATGATTGCAACGATATTGACTTTTTGTCACCAGATTTCGCAACTTAATAAATTGCCAATTGCCATAAATTGCCAAAAGTCCAATTTTGCAGAAACCTGTGGCAATAACGACAGTGAAATTTAACACACACACACACACACACACACACATATATATATATATATATATATATATATCCCTAAGTTTTATCATATGTGAGCTTTTATTTCCACCTCTCTATTTCCACCTCTTTAATTTTTATTTCTGTTTCTGTTTATTTTTTTATGAAGTGTTTTTGCTGACATACATGTTACATTATTGCTCTTGCTTTTTTCATTGTGAATACAGCTGTGTTACCAACCAAGTAAAAGATCTTAATGTCCTTATTTTCAGACTCTCCTACACTTTATCTATCCTTTTTTTCCCTGTTGGCAATAATATTGAATAAGTGATCCTTAATTAAAAAAAAAAAAAAAAAAATAGCTTAAAATTCCTTTAATAAGCAAAAACTTTTTAAGTAGGGTAGAAATTATTAGAATGAAATATGTTTTCTAAGAAATTGTGCATATTTATGTATGCCCAGTAAAAGGTGTAATCATTTAGGCCATGGTTTTTATTCTGCTTGATTTATTACAAATGAAAACGATATTGGTGCACTTCCACTAATTACATTTTTTTTGTTGTTGCTTCATTATCCAAGGTTATACCCAAGATCATCCAAGAGTATGTTAAGTTTGGACTACGGTATATGCCGACATTGAATTGGAGTGGATTTTTTACATTTTTTTATCCTGATTTCAACTTTTTAGCTGACATTTTTTATCTTGACTTCAAAATTTTAGAATACCGTTTAAGAATTTTTGAAAAGGTTACGATTTTAGGAATTTTTAAAAATTCTGTTGGATCCATGGATTTTCAAAACTGGGTTAAATGTTAAAGGTTGATCTATATGTAAAAGGCTCAAAAATACGACTTTTTGAAAAGAGGTCACATTTATTTAAAAAAAAAAATTAAAATAAATAAAAATAATTAATAATATAACTAAATGAAAAAATCATAAAATGAGGGATATTTGCATATATTAACAAATAAATATACATACAGTAGTGTGCTGAAAGTCAGCATTGAAAGCTGCCTGTTAAATAAATGGCTGTGTATACTTGCCTATGCAAGTTTTCATATTTCTATAAAAGATTACAGTAAAAGAATTATTTAAGTTTTAACTTTTATTTTTAGAATATATTAAAAAAAAAAAAACAGAAATTATGCACATTTGCAAGAGAATGAAAAAAAGCATTTCCATTTAAGATGCCACTGTAACCTATGACTGTGTATGTGAACACATCTTGGCTCTTCTGGCTCATCAAGAAAACCAACAGTGAATAAAGGAATATAAATCTATCTTTGTAAATATCAAGACGGAAATTATAGGTTTATAGGTGGGTGGAACTTTCTTTTCACTTTGTCTTGAACTTGATTATCATGAATGTCTACATGACACGATGAACATAATAAATGTTCAGAAATATTTATAATTAGACATCTCCCAAGGATTTGCTGATTTGGAGTTCTGAACTATTATTCTGTATTCTATAAGAAAATTGCAGGTCAAAACGTTTTGAAAATAAAGTACATGTCATGACTTTGAATATATTTTTGTCTTAAAAACAGTTGATTTTATTAGAATTTTTTGAAAGAGCGTAATTTTTATAATTATGTATAATAATCTATCTATAAAGTACTAAGCATTTTCTGCAAATCTGAATAACAGAGACAAACTGTTATATAAAAGAAAAGCAACTTGAGCAAGATCTAATAGCAAGAAATTTCTGCCTAAAGTGTCTATAAAAATAAATAATAAACATAAGTGAATAGCCAAGGGGCCTATTTGGTTAAGATTGGGGAAAAAATAAACTTTCATGAACACTGAGGGAATACTGAGAAGGAGTCTAATCTTAGTGAATTTGCACTATGGAATGCAGGTTGCATTTTCAAAGCATCATAAGTAACATGAATGAAACTAAAGGTGGCCATACACCACTGAGATGTTAGATAGATTATACATTCATCTACAGAACGTTCATTTAACCTATAAAATATGGACCCGTTTGGCCCATTCATTTTACAATTGCACTAAGGGACAGGGGGGAAGTCCAATATTAACAGGTATCCGGTAAAATGTAGTTAAACCCATGCTACTCAATATAATATTGGGTTGGCATGGGTTTAAGTCCACTTTTCTGGGGCCTGCACTGTTTGATATTAATGTCACATGCATCCGATTCAGTTCCCCATAGTGTTTTTGCGTTACAATGGAGTGCAAAAATGAACGCCTTTGAATTGGTGGTGCAAGGCTGGTACAACTTACCATTATTGCATCGTGGGAACCTGGAAGGTAAGCTGCACCCCCGATAGTGAGCAGACACACAAAACCCAATATATATTCCTCCAGAATCACGTTGAATGTCTTGGAAACACCAGATGGTGTTAAGGTTTTGTCTGTAATTGAAAGAAATGTAAATGCATGTTTGAGTACCCAGACCAAAAGACTTTATTTTAAATTATTTTGAGGTAATGTTCTCTACATAGTAACATTGAGGTTGATTAAAGACATACATCCATCAAATCCAACATTTCGTCCTCCTTTTTAACCCTACCTAAGAGTTGATCCAGCAGAATGCAAAAAACCCTGCTAAAACCAGAACTGCAGTATATGTATTAATACCAGTAATTCTCAATATTTTTTAGTTTTAGAAACTTATCTAGCCCACTTTTAAAGTTAATCAATGAACTTGCCATTACCACATCTGCTGGAAGACAGTTCCAAAGTTTCACCATTCTCACTGTAACAAAACCTTTCCTAACCTAAAGATGAAACTTATTTTCTTCCTATCTTAAAGGATGTCCATGTGTCCTCTGATAAGACCTATTAGTGAACAATATACCAGAGAGTTTATTGTATGGCCCATTAATATATTTGTATATAGTGATCATATCACTACGCAAACGTCGCTTCTCTTGTGTAAACAGCCCTAGCTTCTCTAATCTGCCTGCATAGTCAAGCCCCTCCATTCCCTTTATTATTTTAGTTGCCCTCCTCTGAACTGCTTCAATTTCCAAGATGTCCCTTTTGTATATGGGATTCCAAAACTGCACCGTATATTCCAAATGAGGCCTTACCATTGTGTTGTAAAAATGGAGAATAATATTTTTTTCTTTTGAATCTATTCCCCTTTTTATACAATACAATATCTTGCTAGCTCTATTTGTTAGGGTCTGGCATTGTTTGCTACAGATAGTCTATTATCTACCAGAACCCCCTAACCTTTTTCTATTAGAGATTCACTTAATACAGTTATTTATGGTGTAGGTGGCACCAGGATTGTTAAACCCTAAAGGCATCACCTTACATGTTTCCATTCTGCTGCCCATTTTGATAATCTATCTAGGTCAGCTTGCAGCAATTGCGCATCATTTCCAAAGCACTGCATAGGTTAGTGTCATCAGCAAAGACCTTGCTCTCAATGCCCCCTTCTAAGTCATTTATGTACAGAATAAGTGGCTCAAGTACGGAACCCTGATGTACTCCACTTAGAACTTTAGCCCACATAGATATAGCTCCATTGACCACCACTCTCTGTTTGTGATCCAATAACCAATTCTCTATCCATGTACAATTTTTTTCTCTAGGACAACAGTGCTCAGTTTATACATGAGCTTTAGCAAAATCCAAGTATACTACATCCACCGCTATGCCTGAATCTAAATTCTTACTCCAAGTAAATTTGTCTGGTACAATCTATTTCTCATAAATCCATGTTGACTACTACTAATATGATCAGTTCTAGAGACAAAGTCAAGCTTCATAATTTTGGATTTGTAACATTAGAACCAATGTTTGGAAGGTTGAACAAATATTAAAACAAATAAGGTTTAATTTGACATAGGTGAAAAACAACTTACTGTATAATGTAATATATAATAGTACACTCAGTTATTGGAGAAACAATAACAGTTATTACTTCTCTTTATTACTTTTGTTGCTTTGTCAAGGTTCTAACTATGGTTCTTTGGGGTGACTGTATAATGTAGGAAGTGAGAGAACTAGCACAAAACAGCAGCTTATTGGAATTTACTATATAACAAAAAGACTACAGCAAACTTCCTTCTACTGATAGTGCTACTTGGCAGTAACATTTTTATTTTTACTGCAAATGTTCAACTTACTACAAAACTGATACAAAATTGCTGAAAGTCTTTTCAGTTTTCTTGAATAGACTGTTTTTTGTTGATGAACGTTCAGTAAGATTTCAAACTTTACTAACTGCTATCATATAATGTATTAAAGATGTTTATAAATAAGGCATTCCTTGACATGATATTTTAGAATCAAGCAGATATTTTAGAATCAATAATACTATTTTGCAAAGAGGGTCTTTTTTTCTGTAATTTAAAAAAAATCTGCCATATCCTTTATCAATTAAAGATCAAGTAGCTTTTCCTGAAAGCAATGTTTGCAGTGGCCCTTACAGTGTATGTATACTGAAAAAATGACTTTGTGTCATCTTAATCTATAAATAAATACATGTAAGTAGCACTTACTCTGAGGTGTGTGTGTTGCTGCTTGGCTTTAATACTGACCACTAACCTGAATATTTTCACATTCCAATTGTCAAACCTGCATACAGCACACCAACTGTCAAACCATTCCAACTACAGCAAAACTACTTACAGAAATGCTAAAACGTAAGATGTTTCCGATTGGATATCTAATGCAATAGGGGCAGATCAACAAAAAAACGGTACAGTGATAGTAGGGATGAATAATGGTTTCTACTAATGGGCGATTTAAAAAAACAAATACGCCACCAATATCACTGATCATATTACGATCAATACAAAATGCTAGTAGACATTTTCATTGATTGCGGTTTTTCCTGATCTTATTATGCTGACATTAGATCGTAATATTGATCATAATTATGATCTGGAAATATGTTTTTTTTTAACTAGTTTCTGATTCAATGTAATGTAACCTCACAATAGACAACATTAGACATTAATCACCAAACAAATTGAATATCGAACAATATGTATGGTACATTTACGTACAATTCACATTGTACATCTAAGTATCTGTCGGTTTATGATCGCAATTACAATCGTAATTACCGTTTGTAACATATGGCTACCTTTATATCCTGAAACAAATCATTAGATGATAGATCATTCATCTATCATGGATGCAAACAAATACTTTTTATTCAGTAAAAAATAATTCATAGTTTTGGAATTGAATTTTACAAGTCGGATTTAACAGCAAGGGTGCTTCCCAAGCAGTGAAGAGTAATGTCAATTATGGACATTTTAGCTATTGATTGACTTACTCAGACCCATAGGATGCATTCAATAGAAAACTCATTAAAGCAGAAGCAACAAATATATTTATACAATTGGATCTTATGAAAAATTCATCTTGTATTGCTATTTATATTGATTGGAAATTTATGATTTGATTTTTCTGTATAGATTTCTGCAACTCTTATGAATTGCCTTTTTGTTTTGTTGATGCACATTTGCTGCAGTAGCATATGATTTTTATTGATTTGTGTTTATAAGGTATTTCTAAATGTATCTTAATAGTATAAAAGAGATATAAGTGTGCTCCAAGGACAACCCCCACTTTTGTTCTATTCTTACCTTCATCCAATGCTCCTACACTGAGGATTTAGAACTTAGCATGCTCCTAACCTGCTTGCAACAGGAGAAGAAGAGGGACTTCCAGCACAGGGATTGTGGGTCTGTAAGTTTTTTTGAGGCTAGACTTGTCCTTTAAAATATGAATTTATTGTGGCAAAAGAGGCAACGTTTCAGTCCCTGTCCTAGGACCTTTACCATGGTCCTAGCTAATTCTGTTTAAGTCTATATTTGGTAGAGAAGCATGTGACTGAATTCAGGAGATGTGGTCAGACACCACTGCATACAGCTATCTTATCTAGTTCTATAGGGGATAACATGTGGTTTAACGCCATTCATTGGAATGGTAATTTACAGTTTACTGGTGTTCTTGAGTAGGGGGGTGCTTTCAGATTATGGAGTATAAAGTCTTGGTTTTGTTCTCCTTGAAATTAATGTAAAAACAAGAATTTGTTTTGGCTGAACACTAGAGCTCCAGGGGCATGTTTGGGTGTGTGTGTGTGTTTGGAATCCCCCTTTCTGCCTGTTCAGTGCTGTCTGTTATTCTTTTTTTTCTGGTGCCCATAGATGGTTACTTAGCTTGTTACATAGATTGTCACATTGTTAATTAAGTTGGGAGTGAGAAGCAGCATTTTTTGTTTAAAAAACATTGTATGATGCAATGTTATCGCCTCCCTCTACTGTAAAGGGCACCAGTAATGGAAATTTTCCATCTTGCCCGATAGGTCCCGATAAGTACAATATTCAGCAAATTTTGTGCTGCTGTCAGTGTCAAAGCTCTGACTTTGAAAGAAAATAATGATAATAAAGAACAAGTGTATGTTTTTCAGTAAAGCAGAATTTTCGTCCCAACCGTTCTCTGAGCGGTCAGCCGGGACAAAGCACTGATGGTCGATACATGGAAATATCAGTCAATTTGGCCAAAAAATATGCTTGTGTACCTAGTTTTAATGATTGTACTTTATAACAAAAGTAAAGGGTATATCTGTATTGGCTGTGATGATAATCATGGCAAGTAGAGAATATACATATGATATTATTATATGATCCATATATAATAAAATACATGAATGTATTTGGTCATGAACTTCCTTCTGGACTTTTTCAGTGTTAACCCAGTCGGGAATACCCACTTTGAGAATCCTGTGCTTTCCCCTGGTTATATGAGTCTGTTAATTTACATCTTCAGAGAAAAGCATGGGGATCATCAGCATTCTCACTCTACATAAGGTAACAAGGAACTAGAGAGAGTACAGGAGAGACAGTAACAGAACTGAATTGAAAGTGAAGCTGTTTTTCAATGTTGATGGAAATACCCATTTGTGAATGACCTTTTAAGTTTCAGTGTTCATACGGTACATTGAACTGACACCATAAAGAAATGGGCTGTTTCTATTCAATCTACTTCAATTTAAAGGTTAGTAATAAATGGTATAAATTTACATGATACAGGCAGCAATGGCTGATATTGCCTTGTCTTGTATAAAGAAGGGAATAGATTCAAGAGAGAAAAATATTATTCTCCCTCTTTACAAGGCATTGGTAAGGCCTCATTTGGAATATGCAATGCAGTTTTGGAATCCCATATACAAAAGGGACATCTTGGAAATTGAGGCAGTTCAGAGAAGGGCAACTAAATTAATAAGGAGAATGGAGGGGCTTGACTATTCAGGCAGATTATTCAAGTTAGGGCTGTTTACATTAGAGAAGCGACGTTTGCATGGGGATATGATAACTTTATACAAATATATTAATGGGCCATAAAATAAACACTCTAGTGCATTTTTGTGAAGGTTCTCATTCATCCAGGTCATGGTATATCTGTTGTATTCAATTAGATCAACTGGACTTAAAGTTTAGTTCTTGAAGACATTTCGCTAGTCATCCGACTGGCTTTCTCAATTCTAGTGCATTGTTCACTAATAGGTCATATCAGAGGACTCATGTACATCCATTAAGATTGAAAGAAAAAAACTTTCATCTTCAGGTTAGGAAAGTTTTCTTTATGGTGAGAACGGTGAAACTGTGGAACTGTCTTCCAGCAGACGTGGTAATGGCAAGTTCACTGAATAGCTTTAAAAGTGGCCTAGATAAGTTTCTAAAACTAAAAATGACTGGTATTAATACATATACTGTAGTTCTAGTTGATCCATGGATAATTTGGGATTGCTTTTCTTGGTCAGGAAGGAATCCCTCCCCCCCTTTTTAGCCATTTTTTTGCCTTCCTCTGGATCAACTGTTAGGTAATGACTTGATTGACATATGTCTTTATTCAACCTCAATTGCTATGTTACTATGTAATATAAGTCAGTACTATACTTTGGTATTATAAAATACTATACTGCTGGTTTTGAAATTCGATGCAAGTTACAGAACTTTCAGAACATTAAAAACAGAAACTTTTCAGAACTGAAAATGCTTGATAATTTCATTAATTTTCAATATAGTTTTTCATGATTTTTGCAGAATTTCAATCGCAATTCCGACACATGGCAGAAAATGTACCAATCACAGCTATTTTAGAGCAGTGCCAGCATCCTGGGTATAAAAGTCAGCGTTCTGGGTGCCATTTTGTCAGTGTGTAGCAGAAGTGACAGTATAGAAGTTGGAAAGAGAGCCTTGAGGTAATTTGAGCAATCTGTGTTTGAATTTTACCTTAGTGAGTTGTTGTTATCTCCCCTCTGTTCACACATCTTGAGACCCAAAAGTCCTTTTAAGACTTAACCCGCTTTGGTCCTTTTATTTGTTAGTCCTTTATCACCAAATTTGGACTTAATGCAATTCATAATGCATCGATATCTGGTGGGGAAAAGCCATTAACGCTGCGATCGTCATTTTGCTTATCTCTGCAATAGCTTGCTTGATCATATTTATAAAACGGCGAGTAGTGTTTTCTTGCGTTTAATTACCCTTAATAAAGCCATATGAAAACATATCAAAGCTTTTCATTTCCATTTATCAGGCCATATGAGAACACTATTTTATAGATTACATACAGGAAGTGACTTTGAAATTGGCAACCATGTTGGGTCATTAATAAATACATCTGAACCAGATGCATTCTATTGGATATTGCCCCGACTATGAATGTTTTAAGTCTATAAAAATAAATACAGATTGCAATTTTTATTCAACCTGTTGATGTGTAAAGTACAACAAAGTAAAGTTTTTTGATCCACCATACCTCTCTACATTTTAATCTATATTCACCTGAGTAGTTCACCCGACCCGCAACCTGCTTTTCTATCTGCTTCATACCCGCAAGTTTTCGGACCCGAAACCCGACCCACTTTTGGTCTTTCTTACTAAAGTTTGTACGGGGAAGTTAAAAAAAGTCTAAAAGTTAAAAAAAAATGTTTTATTCATACCAAAAATGTTCATAGAAACAAACCTACCATACCACTAAAATATATAGCAGGGGTCTTGCAGACATCCAAATGCCTGAAAACTACAGCTCCCAGCATTCCCTGGATGCCTTCTGATTTGTAAGTGCTGTAGTGGAATGCTGAGAGCTATATTTTTCACAGAATGTAGGCCCACAGGTAGGAGATCCCTGGTATAGAGTATAATGTACACTTTATATAATATATCCCTACTGTCCCCTACCATCTAACCATGGGCCTCTACTTTTCCCTACTACCTACCCATGGGCCTATACTGTCCCCAACTTCTACCTACCCATGGGCCTCAACTCATTTTAAATCTTTATCTGCAACTATTTTCTCTGTGACAGGGATATGTAACCAGTAATTATCCAGATGGTTTAAAAACTACAACTGCCAGTATTCACTCTATAGCCAAAGAATGCTAGGAGTTATAGTTTTCAGATAGCTGGAGATCTACTGGTTACCTATCTATGATTTTATAACTACAGATATCCCACCCCTCCCAGATTGCCCGGGAGTCTCCCTCATTCTGGGGTGGTCTCCCACACTCCCTCCCGTGAGACCACCCCAGACTCCCGGACTTGAGAGGAGACTTGAGTCTCTCCCTGGCTGGAAGCTTGAATGTTAATTATTTCATCATTAACATTTTTAAGGCACTTATTTTAAAACACTTAAAAAAAACTGTGCCAGACATTTTACCAGTGTCAGTTTGTCAAACACACTAGTAAATGCTTGGCACCTTTATATATATACTAGCAAAAGTGTGCCCGTTGGTGCACAGTGGGTTTTTTATGTGTTAATTTTATTTAGTTTTATCTGCTGGAGTGTTAGTTACATATATTGATTAAAATATATGTGTAAGCTACCCGCCACTTACAAGGCCCTCCATATTAGGGTAGTCCTATCTAAGAATGACATTTTAAGTAATAATG
The DNA here is from genome assembly GCA_019447015.1 of Hymenochirus boettgeri. NCBI lineage: Eukaryota > Metazoa > Chordata > Amphibia > Anura > Pipidae > Hymenochirus > Hymenochirus boettgeri. The sequence continues at coordinate 102,850,108 of CM033469.1, read as the reverse complement.
CTGTAATTTTTGTAGTGTAATTATTATGTATTGGATACGTTTTTTCCTAATGATAACTTCCCGCGGCACTTGGAGCCTTTCCCGGTAGTTCCGTCTTCCAGGGGTAGTTTGCAGCTGAAAACCAGGCTCCGCCACGAGTGTTGGGAGGCTCAGCGGGGCTTCCCGCGGCACTTGGAGCCCTTCCCGGTGGTTCCGTCTTCCAGGAGAGAGAGACAGACCAGGTGCTGTCAAGTTGTATACATACAATACTGTACACACATTAACTCCTCCTCCAGCTAATCCCCAGGGCTCTCAAGCAGGAACAGGCAGCGTCTCAATACCTAGCAACAGCAGAGATCGCCCACCATTTCTATAGGCAATGCCTTCTTTCCCAGTTAAACGGAACACCATTGGCTTTTACCTGGATTCCGACCAATGTGGAAGGGCTTTGTTAGATGCTGTAGTTTACACACATGCGGCAGTAAGGAGGAACCTGGTGCTTGTTTAATATGGGGTATTCCTATTGGCTGCTAGAATACAGTCGGCCACTATTACAGTAATGGGACAATTTATAATGATAGTACTAACCTGGAAGCTGATCATTGTGAGCACTGCTGCTAACAGAATAAGAGAAGTAGACACAGAGAGAGAGACAGACAGAGAGACAGACAGAGAGAGAGAGACAGACAGAGAGAGAGAGACAGAGAGAGAGAGAGACAGACAGAGAGGCAGAGAGAGAGAGAGACAGACAGACAGAGAGAGAGAGAAAGACAGACAGAGAGAGAGAGGCAGAGAGACAGACAGAGAGAGAGACAGACAGACAGAGAGACAGACACAGAGAGAGAAACAGAGAGAGAGAGAGACAGAGAGACCTGATGGATATGTAGGAGATCAGATTCATTGAAAACTGAAAATCTAATCATACTCATACTTTTTGAATGGATGTCTGAAAGTAGAGATAAAATAGAAGGGCAGGCAGCTGACCACTGCCATGCTACGGACCAGAAAAAGAAAATCTTGGTGAGTATGATTAGATTTTCAGTTTTCCCTGGTCTGGCACGGCAGTGGTAATTTAAGGGATTTAAAAAGCTTGGAATTAAAGGGAGGGAGATGTTAGTTATGCTTGAAAATATAATTTTTTTTCAGTTTGATGAGGCTGCATGGAGAACTCTCCTGCCAAAATCTGCTTGCTCTGCAGATGCAGTGTCCACTTTATAGTGTTTAACGAAGCTGCACAAGGTTGACAAGGTAGCTGCTCTACATATACTGTATCATCTGGAGATGCCCTGGCTTGGAAGGCCCAGGAAGCTGTCGGGTGCACCGTTACCCAAGTGGGTAAGGTCTCTGCCTTGCTCACATGGGCTTGTCTGATGCAAGCTGTAATCTAAGAGGATATAGTTGGCCTTGAAGGTTGACACCCTTAATTGGGACCTGAGAATAGAATGAAAAAGAAGTCGGTTTTCTTAAACGTTGCTATCTTATAAATATAGATTTGAATTGCTCTTCCCAAATCCAAGGTTTGTGTGGTTGGATTTTAATTTTCTGTTTTTTAAGTTCTGTCATCAAAGTTTGGAAGAATGATGTCCTGGTTAATGTGGTATAAGGGAACCACTTTTGGGGGGAAAGAGGTATCTGGTCTTAAAATCACTTTATCCGGGTAAAATACAAAAAAGTGTTCAGATTTCCGCCACTCTTCTTGCAGACGTAATAGCCACCAGGATAATTGATTTCCAAGTTATATTCCTTATTGAGCCTGTTTCCATAGTTCAAAAGGTGTTTCCTGGAGAGATTGCAGTATTAGTGGGAGGTCCCACTGGTGCACTTATCGCCTGATCTGCTTTAGATGTTTTACCCCATAAAAGAATTGGATTAATAAGGGTTCAAAGGCCCACTTGATGTTTGTAAGGGCCTAGATAGCCACGATTTGAGTATTAAGTGTTGAAAGGCTCAATTCTTTGTGGAGGCCATCTTGTAGGAATTTTCTAATATTCTCTACATTATTGGGAGAGATATTTTTATTTTGATACCAATCACAAAAGTTTTCCTTTACCTTATAGCAACTTGCTTGGGTGGATGGTTTTCTAGCCGCCAAGAGGATATTTATAATCGCTTCTGAATCAAAGTTTCTATTTAAGAAAGTTATATCAGGCCTTGTCTCAGGAGATCCTTCCTGAGTGGAAGCCTGAATGGAGAGCGGATTGACATCTGTAGCACCCAGGCAAACCATGGTCTCCTTGGCCACCAGGGAACGATTGCTATAACCATAGCCTTGTAGTCCCAGATCTTTGTGGATTAATAGAAGAGTAGGTGATGATTCCAGTTGATGGAAAACACATCTGTTTATAGTGCTCCCTTGTCTTTAAATCTCAAACAAATGTTCCTTGTTTGGGAGTTGAATTTTGTGTCTATGACGTTGATGAAAGATGTCCCCCATTTCTAGATTATCATTGCAAACACTTCCGGGTAGGGTTGCCACTCGATGGACATAGTGTGTGTCGGCTGAGAAAATCTGCCACATATTGATTGTCCCTGGGATGTGCATGGTGCAGAACCCTAGAAGGTGAGACTCTGCCCATGACAGGAGTTGTTTCGTTAGTGTCCAAAGCTGGTGACTTTTGGCTTCCTCCACTCTTTTTTATATAAGCCACTACAGTGGTGTTGTCTGTTTTAACTTGCACTTCTTACCCCATTAGAATATGTATATTTGAAATGTTTTAGGGCTATAACACCCCATCATTTACCTGATGTTCTGATGTCAATAACCACTTCTTCTGCTACCTGCCCTGTGCAGAATGATTCAAAATAGTTGCTATAGTCCAGGGAGTTTTTGACAAAGATATGGGTCTCAAATTCCTCACAGTTGTCCACCATTTGAGGCTGTGAATGGCTGAGGTAGAAAGAGGAAAGAGTTGGCTCTAACTCTTCTGAAGGGAGAATTTGGTCAGGAAGCGCTATTGTAGATCCCTGATGTGGAACATGGCCCACCGTACCGATGGTATGGTTGAGATCAATCTTCCTATCAGGTGTTGATATGTCCAAACTGAGGCAGTTGTAATTGCAATGAATGTTCAAATTTCTTTGGCTATTTCTTTCTTCCGATGTGGGGGGAAGAGAGATTGAGTCTATGGTTTTTAAAATTACTCCCAGAAATTGAATTACGTGATAAGGAATCAGAGAGGATTTATGTTTGCTGATTATCCACCCATGATGCTGTAGTCAAGCTAGGGTTATTTGAACATTTTCTTGCAGTGTATGAAGATTGTGGCATTTTATTAATGTATTGTCTAGGTATGCAAAGATTTGAATACCTAGTAGTCTGAGATGGGCTATTATGGGTATGAAGACTTTTGTAAAAACCTTGGGGCTGTGGCAAGATTATATGGGAGAACCTTGTATTGGAAATGTTCCTCCATCGAGAAGCCAAGGAATTTCCTGTGTGTCTGATATATAGGTTTGTGTAAGTGGGCATCTTTGGTATCTATCCTGGCCCTCCAATCTCCACAGTTTATTTAAATTATCTTTAATTTTAAGGTTTCCATTTTGAATTTCCTTGTGTGGTGAAAATAATTTAAGAACTTTAAGTTGAGGATTAGCCTGTAGTCACCTGTGTTCTTTTTTTAGAAAATGTGAGAGTAAATTCTTTCTCTTTCTGTGGTATTGGAACTTCCTCTATGATGTTGTTGAGTTGCAGGTCCTGGAGTTTGTCCATCAGTGCTGTATTGATCAAGGGAGTTGATGATAGGAGTGTAGAAAATAGTGGAATTCTATTTTGCAACCGTGTTCCAGTATTTTTAGGGCCCAGGAGTCCAAAAGAGATTCTCTTGAAGTCTTACTCATATTTGAGAATAATGGGCTTGCAGACCTTCATAATGGGTGTACTTTTACTCTAGATCCCCTCCCACAAAAGGACTCGTTGGAAGAGGAATTCCACCAGGGATCTTGTTGAAGAAATGGTATACCTTGTCTTTATTGTCTGGCATTCCTAAGGTTAGAGGATAGAAAAAGAGTACCAGGTGGTTGAATGTATGTTTCCACAAAAAAAGGAAAGAAGATGAAGAAGATGGTATAATGTTCTTGTTCTTTTCTATTAGTTGTCCTAGTTTGCATTTGAACAAAACATTACCCTCAAATGGGATAGAAACATAGAAAAGATAATCAATGCACATTCCTAGGCCATATACAATATCATATTATCTGCACACTGGCAAACATTATAAAAGAAGGGGTTTTAGCATACATTACTGTGATTACATGAATGAAAAGCCTTCCAGGCTGGGGTTACCTTGAGGTGGTTGGAAGGCTTTTCATTCAAGTGATCACAGTAATGTATAGTAAAACCCCTTTGTTTATAATTTATGCCAGTCTGCAGATAATATATTGTATGGGGCTTAGGAATGTGCATTGATTATCTTTTCTATGTTTTTATAAATGTTTGACCAGATCAGTAGCACTTCTGTAAAATGTAGTTATAATTTAGCCTAAGGAGTGCTTCCACAACCCTATTGTATGTACTCAAATTGGATAGAGGTCGGGCTTGACTTTGTTTTGCATAGAGTTGTATCCTTTATGTCTTTAAGCATTTTGCTTAGTTTTTGTCTAGGAGCACCATCCCTGATGGCTTCTTCCAGCACTGCAAGCAAATATTGGTTGGCCCTGGCCATGCTTGTAATGGTCTGATAGCTGCTCCAGAAAGGGAAAGTACTCTTTTTAACATAGAGTCCTCTTTCTTGTCCATTGGAACCCAGAGAGCTACTGTATCTTCTGTTGCAAGAATGGTCTTCCTAGCTACCTTGATGATTGCCAAATACACTTTGGGTGGTTCATCCCAGGGGGTTGATATCGATTGACGAAAAGTATAACTTTTATAGAAATTTTGTGTTATGGAGAACCTTTTATCAAGAGCTGAATGTTCTGATTTTAAGGTTTCCAAAGATTGTTCATTAGCATACAACAAAGTTGTATTCTGTGTTTTCTTTGAGAAAATCATGTCAAAAGATAATGCTTATGCGTGTTCGGAAATGCAAAGTGTCTTCTTCATTCTGTTAATCAAGTGAGCTAGAATATCTTGAGTTAGGTAATATTCTCCTTCTGTTTCTTCTGTATTAGCCTCAGCACTAGAGTTGTCTGGGTGATGCTCTGCAGAATGTTCTGTTTCCGGATGGTTCACTAAGGCTTTGTTGTGACTGAATGGAAGGAGTAATAGAGTTGATCATGGATGAAACCTTGGACGTCTTAGCGAAAGATAAATCCATCATTTGTTTTACAGAGATTAGGATCTGTTCCTGAGAAGAGCTTGCGCTAGATCAGTGCAATCTGCACCTAATTGAGGCCAGTTTGTCACAAATGTGGCATTCATGCCTTTTCCTCTTTTGGTATTGATGGTCATCCGCTTTGCTAGAGGAATAACTGAAGTTAAGAAAAAATGTGTTTGTTAGGCTTGTTATTCCTCTCTCCCTCTCACACACTCTTGATCTTGAGATTTTCTGTCCTTGAAACTCATTTGTAATTACTGAAATGAAAAAAGAGGAGGTTTGGAGAAGTATATTTCTGAGGTTAGTAAAGATTCATCTAACCTCACAGCAAGGCAGAGACTAAGTTGCTAGGGTGCAAGTTTCCCAACGCAGAGGACAGGAATGACAAAACTGATAGAAAAAGAAACAAATAAAACAGCACCCTGCTGGTGAAAACACAGGACAGAAATAGCCTAAGTAAAAATATACATATATTAATATATCGCATAAAACCTATAGGTACAATATAATAACAAGCTGGGCAGCTCATAAAAAGTGAATACCCTGAATGAGTAATAAAGTTTGGTAAAATACCCTGAATGAGTAATAAAGTTTGGTGAAAGACAAGCCTATAAACGGAGGGATCACCAAAGTGACGTCATGCCTGATGAACGCATTGCAGTGACGTGTATTTCTGGGACCTGTGGGAACTTTGAAGTGCTTGGGCTTGCTTGCCCCTTCACTTGGTATATTTATCAACAGTAGGTGGAAGCTTTGGAGGACTGAATACTTATCCCTCCATTGGTAGGACCCTCACCACCCTCTATTGGATCCCAAAAGCGTGTTTTGCCACTGACAAAAAGCCACTTCATATCTGGGGGACCTACAGGACTGTGACGCCTACCGTTCCACCACGACCGAGATAGCGGTAAAGTATTATTGCACTTTCATTTTGACTCTTGCTGTCCTATTTTGTAGGTGTGGCGCACACCGTTCGAACTTTGGTGATTTTATCAATACAGAGGATACTTACCTACATAGATGTCCTATTGATTGGGTTGCTATTCCGGATTTTCAGCTGCCTGTCCTTAACTGCTTTTATTGTTTCAGTGTGCTACATTTATACACAGTCTGTGTTTGATTACTGAGCTCTTTTTGTAGCTTTTTATATATATTGTATCATTTTATGAGCTGACCAGCTTGTTATTATATTGTACCTAGATGTTTTATGCGATATATCTATAGAAATATATGTATATTTTTACTTAGATTATTTCTGTCCTGTTTTCCCACCAGCGGGTTGCTGTTTTATTTGTTTGTTTTGGAGTGATTTTCTCTGTGGAGTAACATCGCTTTTTACCTGAGTAGGACTCAGGAGTATCTGCGCTCCTTGTCCTTAGCTTTATATTACCTAGTTTGATAGAAAAAGAAACCTCAAGGTTTCCTTAAAAGGTAGAGACTCCGATTTAAATAGGGATTCACAGCATTGTCGGGTTGTGCCAATGAAGTCATCATCAATGAAGTCATCATATTTGCGTCATTACGTCTGTGTCATATCGAGCTTGCCCATTGGCAGCATGCCCAGCCGCCCCAGCACATCTCATGAGTGCTTAGGTGCAGGGGAGAGAGAGAGAGGACTGCTGATCATCCATCACTGGTCCAGATGGGGGGGTTGTCTCACTCTTTTATATGCTATAAGAGGGTTTCCTGTCACGTTCTCTGCAGGGAGATTTACCCTTAAGTTACTACTGATGTGCAGGAACAGGGAAAATAGGTATTGATAATAGTATCTTATCCTCCTTTAACAAAAAGAACATGGTGCAGAGCTGCGGGTGGAGGATAATGAAGTGAACCTGATCTTAGCACAGCTCTGAGCAATTCATTTCTTAGCAGTGTATCTAATTTAAGGGCATGCTGCTGTTTTATGAAAGTTTTTTGAGAAGACCATGTAGTATTTTGCTAGTGGCAAACATCTAGAACCGCTCAAAAAAATTAGCCAGATATGTCTGTGAGGAAGTATATTGAGACTCTGAGAAGATTCTGGGCAGTATGGGGATTAACGGGTTACACTTTGATTAAGGTTCAACTGCTATAAGTTAATTTTTGTATTTGCCTTAAATGGAACAGAAAAAGGTGGTAGCATAACATTTTTAGTAAGGGGTACTCAAGTCCTTCTTATCATAAATAAACAGGACTTCAGTCACCAGCAAAATAAGTATGAATTTAATTTTTCCTATTAATTACCCAACAAGTGAGTTGTTTTATGTACGTCATCAAGGAAAACATATACAACATACAAAGTTATTCAATAAAAGTTCTTATTGTTAAAAATGGTGCTAATTTTGCCCCAACAAATCAGATGTTTTAAATATTAAATAAGATCTGATTGGTTGGGGCAAAATTAGCACCATTTTAAACCATAAGAACTTTTATTGAATCTCCCTGTTTTGTGTTTTAATTCATTGCACTTGCCAGATTTATGAACACAGCATAAAATAAAATATTTGTGTAATACATTGCTAATTAAAATTTTATACATCATTTTTTTTTTAAATGTACAGTGTTTTGCAAAAAGTTCTTTCGCTGTGAATATTTCGTTTTGGTAGAGAGGCAGAAGAATGTCTATTAGATTTCACTGCATTCCCTTGTAAAAGCAATCCTTTGTAACAAAGGTGCCATTTTATTTTGCATAGTCAGATAAAGTAGGTAATGAGGTAAATGTTTCTACAAGACATGTAAACAAACTTGCAGTGTTAGCAAATAACATTTTCACACCGTTTACATACTGAGTGCCCTTAATTAGCCCAAGCATGCACATATTAAGGAACTCTGCATATTCGTTGTTAACATATATTTTGACTGTTAGTGTAGATCTATTTTAATTGCTGCCATTATGCATTCTGCTCTTTCTGCAATTATGTTGATGCTCTCTGTGTACCATATGCCTTTGTTAGTTTTACCTTCACTGCATAATGTGCATACATGCTATAATGCTTTTAATATGCAGAATGTCCTTGGCAAGGTGATGGGCAGAATACAGGAAAATATTTATGAGCCTTTTCTTTCACTAAAATGTAACAGTATTTAAACATCAATCTTTAAATATGCATAAAACTAGTTGAAAATAAAATAAATATTAAAAAAAAACAATCATTTTTCAATACAATTACCTCTTTTATGCATATTTAGGACAGACCAGATCTATAGAGCCCTATCCCAGTGTCAAAAACCAGGGAGGTGTAGCCTGGTGGTTGGATCAGAGGTGATTTTGGGCAGATTCTAACTGGAAAAATATACCAGGCAGCATTTCAGGTTGCACTTTGAAGCTGCATGATTTATCTATGTACAATTTTTCATTTGAGTAAACTTGCCCTTTAAGCCTCATACAGACGTACAATACTGTAAGCTGAAGGTTCAAAAACCACTTCAGACTGCCAAAATCTACTAAAATCACTTTTAATAATTACCCTTCTAGAAACAACACAGTGCAGAGCTGCAAGGTGGAGGATAATGAACCTGATCTAGCACACCTCTATGCTATGCATTTCTCAATGGGGTACCTATCTCATATCCTCCAACTGTACAATTTTCGCCTGGTATAGTACTGTTTTTTTCATCTTTTTGTACTGGCCAAAACAGCTGTACTGTTTTTTGCCCTGCTTGTCACGATGTCCTGCACTGCTTGCTATTCTAATACAAAGCTGCTCCAAACCCTCACAAATACGCTCCCCTAACTACTAGTAATAGCATCATTGTATAGTCTGCTTCAGGAGATGATTAGTAAAGTCAGTACCTGGAGCAGAGGACAATGTTGTAATTACCAGCAGGTCTGGGAGTGTGTGTGTGAGGGTTTAGAGCTAGTTTGCTTAAAGGAATAGTTCACTCTAAAAGTGAATTATTCCTTTTATGTATTGATTGAAGCCTGGGAGGTTAAGGAGCTATTCCTTACCTCCCATTCTTCAATCAATTTACCAGGATCGATGGACGAAGAAAGAAGAAACTTACCTTACACGTGATCCACCACAGCAGCAGTAACACTTCCAGACCGCTTCCTGGTTCAGAACTCGATAATGCACGCTATAGTTACCCTGAACAGGAAGCGGTGGGAATTTCTGCTGCTGCTGCGGAGGATTGCATGTAAAGTAAGTTTCTTCTTTCTTCGTCCGAACAATATAACATAGTCTACTGCCTGAGTTTAGTGCTTTTTTTTTTGTTTGTTTGTTTCCATGTTTCTAGAAAAATATGAAGTTTCTACATATGTACAAACTTTATATATAGCAGCTCTGTTATTTATGTACCAACCAGCGTGAATTGCTGACAGTCTTCCAGTAGCAATACAAAATAGTGAACTGATTTTACTTGCATTTACTTCTATCGATTGAGAGTTCTCCTGTGGCGGGTTCTGCTAAAGTGCTGGATTAAGAAAAAAAATCTATTGGGACACAGGTTCGATTCCCCATGTTCCCTTTTTTTGTTTTTATTATGTATCTAGCAAAAGATAAAGACTCTACATGTACTGGTTCATTACTTATTAGCCCATGTGGCATAGAGGTAGAAAGCTTTCTTTCTAGAAAGACACAGTATAGAAGGTTGCTGGTTCGATTCCCCATACTTACTTTTTGCTGAAATGTTAAATGTTCTGTTTCTTTCATGCGTGCTAGCAAAGACATACACTGCAAAGATTAGTTTTCTTTTTTGTATGAATAGCATAGGAATTTATCATTGTTAGTGACAGGAGCATTTCTAATGTGTTTACACAAAAACTGCACTGATATCTGTGTTCTGTGTCAGAGGGAGGGATCTCTGAGCTGTAACATGATTGGCTGTCAGCTTCCAGGAAGCAAGACTGCAGTTTCCTGTGAAGTGTCCGGTGCACACTTAGCTGTGTGTTCCCAGATAAGGTGAATTATGGGAGCTGACCCTTAGTACACACAGGTTATTTTCATAAATCACCCAGCATGCACAGCAAAGGGAGACATGAGACACAGCTTGTTGTGTGTTTGTGAATGTGCTCTGTCTATTGAGACAATGTTGTCTTGGGTCTTTAGTTCTCCTTTAAGCAGAATTGCAAGCCGGCTAGAAAAACAGTCAGCCTGACAGGTTTTTGTATAAGGGATGTCAACACATCCAGTTAGGTTAGTGACAGACTTAGGGCTAGGTCCCATTGCATCGAATAAAAAAATGCAGTGCGCTTTTGTGCCAGGTTTTTCACATTATCTTTTTTGAGCAGTGGTGTAACCTCAGGGCCCATGACTGCGTGGGGGGCAGGGCGCAGGAGGTAAGAGGGCCCGCGATCCCCTATCGAGAATATCTGCGGGCATCTGTTTTTAAAAAGTTTTGTTCCGGTCTTTTAAACAGCTGATTGCACATATCTTTACTTTATACGTGCACTCAGCTGTTTAAAAACAGCTTAAAATGGATCTTCTCGGCAGGGGAGGGGTGTGTGTCAGGGGCCCAGCCTCCAATCTTGTGAGAAGGGTCAGGGGCCCCTGCAATTACACTCCTGACTGGAAGTAAAACGCAGTAGTGCGTTTGTATCCTTGTTTTTCCACTTTATTTCTGCGTTCCCATAGACTTGAATTCAATGACAAAATGGACAGGGATAGCCCCAAAATTGCGATTGATAAAAGGGTCAAAATGTTATGTGCATAGTGGTTCCTGTGATTTCTATTTTAAAAAATGCCATTGCAGATTGGAAAATGCAAAGGATCAGAAACGCACATAGTGGAACCTAGCCCTTAAGGGGCCAATATTATAGGATGTCAAACTGCTATATAAAATATAGGGAGCCAATAACTGCTGTATATAATCCTGTCTAAAATATAGGGGCAGTAAGTCTGCTGTATAAAATGTAGGGGGGCAGTACAGTGCTGCCGTATATATGAGGGACAAATGGTGCTGTAAATAGGGGGCAGTATTTTGCTGTCAATATATATGGGGAACGAATAACGCCACCTTCTTTTAATAATTATTAGCTATGAATTTATTTTTAGAAACAAGAGGCGATAATTGAGGCAAATTTAGGGCAGGAGGTGATTTGGGGTGGTGCCATGGGAGGGGTTTGGGAGGAGCAAGGGGTTATAACCACTTTGTTCTATTCGATTTTATTGAAGATTGTGTGGTAAAGGAGCTGTGTCTTACCTCTCATTCTTCAATAAAACGTTCAGGTGCCCGGAATAAGAGGAAGGAACTAATACAGTGGTATAATTCTCTTTAAAAGTGCTATTGTGTCCTTCACTGTTTCACTGACAAACTCCCAATATTAAACTGTTGACCGTACGAAACTATCAATTTAATTGAAACTAATTGTCTGTGGATCCATGTACATGACTTAAGTGTCTTATTCCTACCAGCCAATCACCTGCACAGGAAGCACTCCACCGGCACACTAGCAAAGAGCCCCATGCAAATTTGACATTTCCAATGTAGTCATCCTTTTTGGCCTGCCTGGTATTTGTTTTTGTAGGTCAGAGTACATAGTTATTTCATGTCTCCTCATAGGAGTATTTTGGCAAAATCTTTGTAATTTCTGATCAAGTACATTGTGACTTTCCTCATATATAAAATCCTCCTGCAAGAGCGATTCGTTCTCTTTGATCTTCAGCAATGTGAAGTGTAGAAACATGCAGAAGTGACTTCCCAAAGGCTTTCTCTGATAAGGGAATTTCTTTTATGTAAAGATTTAGCTTATTGAGGGATTAGTTAGAAACCCTAAGCTCCACAAAGAGATCAGAGGATTATGACCCAAGTTGGTAGAAGTTAAGGTGTTCTTCATAAGATATGTAAATCTCCTTTTTCAAACACTTAACAGTGCATTGCACTGTAAAAAATTAAATGGTTGCTTTTAATACTTACATAACGTCCAGTAAGATTTTTATTAAATCTGTTGCTGGCCTGTTTAGGGATGATGAAATGAATACAGTCTTATTTGCCTGACAAATGTTTTCATCCTTAAAGTCACAGAATATTTCTGACATCATATTCTCAAACACAAATGAAAATAACAACACAATTGGAGTCTGTGAACCTATTTGTCTTTTAACCTGAAAGTAAATTTACGATCACAAGTATAGCACATTTTAAATGAATGAAGTGCAACTCCTGCACCTGTTCTGTAGCCCCTGGTCTCTCAGGATCTAACAGGTGTGGAGACTTGCCTCCATAGTGAGATAATAAAGAGGGGGAAGGTTGTTACTGTTCTGCAGACCTAAGTTACCCCCCGGAGGCTTTTTCCATGTGAACATACCCATGTAAGTGGGAGCTTTTTAGAAAAAAATACATACTCCTGGGTTATCATAAGTGGGGAAAGTTGTATACAAAGAAACGTAGCCACCATCTAATTCCAATAGTACATAGGCACAAGTGCAATTACAGTGGGGGGGGGTTAAACAGCCTCTACCTTTTTAAAAGAAACACCCCCCCAAACTTGGAAATACCCCCAAGAACTATGGAATCTACAAACCTTCAGCTACATAACAGTGCTATTCTTTCATACATTCATGCAGATTTCTGGACACAGCTCTCTATAGAGGTTAATGATTTTGGAAAATTTCGTGAAAAAAAATTAAAGAAAGAGATGTTTCAAAGTTAGAAATCTTACCTAAACACACTTAGCAGGTAAAACCCCTCCCACATATCCTAAATCAAATGGTGTGTCATATGCCTGGGTATCCACAGATGAGGCCACCAATTATCTCCAAATGGGACACATGCATAAGTGAAATTCCAAGTGCTCTGTACTTTGAACAGCCTCCACTTTTCAAACAAACAGGGCCCCATCTACCATGAGGCACAGTGAGGCAATTGCCTCAGGCAGCACCCAATAAGAAGGGGTGCCAGCATTGTTGGGGGGGGGGAATTTTTTGAGTGGAATGTAGGAAGGAATCAGACTTCAAAGCAACATTGGTCGCGTGTGCACATTCACGGGCGCATGACACATGACTTCAAGTCTCCAACCTTCAAGTCGCTTTGAAGTCCGCTTTCTGCCAACATTCTGCTTCTCAAAAAGCGTCATCAGGAGGACACTGCACCCTGCTGCTTAGCAAGTCCAACGATCCATCCAAGTCAAGGAACAATGTGTGGATGGTGGACCAATTAAATGAAGAGGCTAGAGGCACTTTCCATAGTATACCGTAGCTTGCTGCCCAGTGCCTATTGGTTGTCAGCATCAAATCACAGGTGAAACAGTCCAGCAGCAGCGGCCACCAATAGAGAGAGAGGGAGGAAAGGAGGGTCTGGTGTGGCGCTGGCAGTTAGGTGCAGATATTAGTCATTTTACAGAAAGAGCAGTTGCAACAGACGAGAGGTGGTTGAATCTTCAGCATCTGTTGCCAGCCTTTGCCTACTACTACTTTGACAGTGGTTGACAGTGACAGACTGAGTTTTAGTGTGAAGATCCGGGAGGGGTGGGATACCTGGGTACTAGGCTTTGCTGGGTAGCCTGCGCCTTGCTGGGTGCCTGCCTTTTCCATCTCATAATATTTCAAATTGCTGTGAGAGTGAGATTTATATGTCAAAGTGTTTTGTGTGTATCTGGGAGCCTTTTTAGGGTGTTTGACTTGAAAGCGGTGCTGGGCCTATTTGTGTGCTAGGTGGCTTTGGTCTTTTTTTTGTATTGGGCCTTCTTGGGTGCCTGTCATGGTTTTACATGTGAAGGAACAAGGGAGGGACAAGTAAAATTGTCCTTTTAAAAGAAGTCCCAGACATTGTTTGTTTCTGTTGAATTTATTTAAATATATTTATATATGTGTGCTCCTTAGTCTGACAAATAGTACAAAATGTATATACCAAATACCTTTTTGTACTCTTTGTCTGCCTTAGGAAGGGGATCAAAACTTGTAAGGAGCAAAATGATAGTGGCAACACAAGCTGTTTGAGAAAGGGATGTTAAATTTGTTTCTGGTAATTTACATTATTGCTAATTGACTGTCTGAGGAACTGTTTAATTACCTAAGTGATAGGAAGTTCAAAATCGTAAAATTTTAGCCATGCTTACCAGTGAAGCCACATTCATCTTATAGCGGAGGCGGCACACATCGCCTAGAAATAATCAAGGGTGGCATTAAAAAGTTTGCCTCAGGCAGCAAAAAACCTAGAACTAGCCCTGAAAATACCCCCCAAACTTAAAAATACTCCCCATAAATTATATATTTTTTGGAATCTATACACCTTTAGATATGTAACTGTTCCATTCTTTCATACATGCAGATTTCTGGACGCAGTTTGATTTTTTAAATAAATCAAAGTGCATGTCCACCCCTTTTTCCAATTTTTGGTACATAGTAATGCTAGTTACCCCAGCCCCAACCGCTATAATATATTTCCTAGAAACTCCCCCGATCTTTATTTACTTTCCCTATTTCCTCCACCGCACTGTCCTGGCCATCTGCTTGCATGAAACTGCAAGAAGGGGGCCGGACCAGCAGCCGCATCCCTGATTGGCTGAGAGGCAGCCAATCACGGACGCAGCTGCCAGCACTTCAGAACACCAGAGGAGAGGGGGAAGGTAAGTAAAGATTGGGGGAGTTTCTGGAAAATATATTATAGTGGTTGGGGCTGGGGGAACTAGCTCTAATATGTGCCAAAGGGATTTTACACTAGGGGGAGGGAGGGGAGGGCTGCTCTGAGCAAGCCAAAAACCTTTGAGAGGACATCTCCTGGTGGTCAGTTTTCTGGAGAACTATTTGGAGCTGGGATGTAAGGTAAGGATTGTTATGCACTACAGAGTGGGGCCAGTAGTGGGGGGTGGACATGCCCTTTAAAAAAGATGATTCAGAGTTAGAAATTTTACCCAGACCTATTGGCAAGTAAAAAAAAAAACCTAAATATTATTCTCCTACATGTCCTGAATCAATCGGTATGTCATGTGGGGGTAAGGTTTCCATATTTAAAAAGGACAAAATCACCTAAAATAGAGGACACTTTGAACAATATGTACACACAGGTATCACACATTCTCACATGAATGTACACTCTAACAGGCAGACACTCATGTACACTTTCTTACAGACAGGCATTCCTGTACACTCTTACAGGCAGACACTCATGTATACTTTCTTACAGACAGGCACTCCTGTACACTCTTACAGGCAGACACTCATGTATACTTTCTTACAGACAGGCACTCCTGTACACTCTTACTGGCAGGCACCCATGCACATGCACTCACACAGTCAGGTACTCATGCACTGATAATATTATATTGTTTGTGGCCTAGGAATGTGCATTGATTTTCTTTTTGTACATATGAATTATTGACCAGATTAGTAGCACTTATGCATAATTTAGTTGTAATTTAGCCTAAGGAAAGAAGGGCGACATGCTGGTAACATGCAGCCCATGACAGGTGCTAGATAAAGTGGCACAATAAACTGCCCATCATTCCTTTCCCCTTCGGAATTAAGTGTAGTGTCAGTTATTTATGGGAAAGGGGGGTGGGGGTTTTAATCCCGCATGGTACAATTCGGGCCTATCCCCGTCATGCTCCTATAGTCCTTTTAATGTACAGTATGTTGCCAAAAAGAAGGCATTCAAATGCTATTATAGACAGGCAGGTACTCATGCACTCAAACTCACTCAAACTCTCTCTAACACAGACAAGCACTTGTGCACAGGCACACAAACTCTTTATAACAGACAGGCACCCAAACACTTTCAAAACAAAGAATTAAAGAATTAAAAATTAGTGCACAATCCTAGGCCTACATTGCATACATTATAATCAAAGGGGTTTTAGTATACATTACTGTGATCACTTGAATAATGAGCCTTCCAACCATGCAATATTATATTATATGTGTAAGTGCACTGTTAACATAATATTCCATGTGGCCTAGAAATGTGCATTGATTGTCTTTTCTTCATATAAATTATTTACCAGATTAGTAGCTATATCTGTTGTATTCAATTAGATCAACTGGACTTGAAGTTTAGTTCTTGAAGACGTTTCGCTAGTCATCCGACTTCAAGAACTAAACTTCAAGTCCAGTTGATCTAATTGAATACAACAGATATACCATGACCTGGATGAATGAGAACCTTCACAAGCAGATTAGTAGCATTTACGCATAATTTAGTTGTTATTTAGCCTAAGGAATGCTTCCACAATCCTTTTAATATAATATACAGTCCTTTTAATTAATATACAGTATGTTCCCAAAAAGACAGGCACTCAAACTCTATTAGAGACAGGCATTCAAACTCTATCACAGACAGGCACTAAAAATCTATTACAGACAGGCACTCAAACTCTGTCACAGACATGCCCTTATGCATAGGCACACAAACAAACAAAGGCAGGCAGACAGTGGAGGGAAAATTTTAGGGAAACCAGTCAGCCATAAAACATATACATGTGATGATAATAGTCATATTACCTACTTCTATTAAATTAAAATAAGACACAGACTCCAGCGGTCGGCAATGGCTTTTAATAATAACATAATTTACATATGCTGCTTAGCATATTACCACCACTGTACACCCTTGTGTACCATAACCATGCTTGTTGTTAACCATCCTAGCCGTAGATCACATCTTGAATGCCAACCTCTGTGTTGCCAGAGGGCATGTACGGCTCCATAAAATTATCCAGCAAGGGTGTACCCGCCAGCTGTGAACAAATGTTCATAAACTTTATACTGTATAACATAAAAACAGGGAGGGAGGGATGAGCTGCTCCCTGTTCATGGCAAATCTAAAATGGCGCAGGTGACCGCGTGGAGCCGCCTTTTATAGATGCGGCACGATGGCGTCATAGCCCGAGCTGCATCTCTCGAGAAGAAACCTTCTGAACCAGATATTAAGCTCCAAACAACGGAGATTTAATGGCCTCATCAAGGCAAGGACTAGAGGGGAAGAACAGGATTGTTTGTTAATCACAAAAAACACACTTGCGTTTTCTGTCCAAAAACAAATGGATCTGTTAGCCATCCTATTCCCCCATAACTCCACCGCTACCACAATCGGGGAAAGCTCTAACAAGGTCAGGTTTCTGCAATGGTTGGACACTAACTAGCTGTTGGGCCAACTCCCAGCACTCCAGGCCCTACCGAAGATGGCTCCAAAGCCCCGCTGCATCTCTATACAGATATAGGTCCTCTTTAGATTGCTGAACACCCTGCACTAGCGACCTCCCATTATAGGACTCCAAATTTTCCTTGAGTTCCCTGGTAATCTGAATGTGATGGCGCAGAGCTTTTGCTCCACAAGCAGCCAATGATAGCCGCCTACAGAACACCCTTCCCATGGGAAGGATTCTGCAGGCGAAATTCAGGGAACCCAGCAAAGATTACAATTGCCTGAGAGTAACCTTAGCTTGTAAACAAGCTCTGACCCCTTTTAGCAACTCCGCTAGCTTGTCTTCGTGAAGTCTACATTTCATCTTAACTGAATCAATCTCAATGCCTAGAAAGGAAATAGTGGTCATTGGGCCTACAGTTTTTTCCAATGACAGAGGAATCCCAAACTTAGCCATTAAAAACCTGAATGACTGTAATAAAAATTGACAGTGTTCTGACTCCCTTAGGCCTACAAAAATAAAGTCGTCCAGGTAGTGAATGACAAATCTGGAGCCCATCTCAACTCTAACTACCCATTCTAGGAAGAAACTGAATGTCTCAAAAACAGAGCAGGAAACGGAGCAACCCATTGGGAGGCACATATCATAATAGTAGAAACTGTCTAAACTGCAACCCAGCAGTCTTTATGCACCGGTAGAAGGCGAAAAGCATACTCGATTTCTGATTTTGCCATCAGCGCACCCATGCCTGCCTCCCGAACTAATACTGCAGCCCTATCAAACACATAGGAGACCATTGCTGCTTCTGGACAAATACCATCATTAACCGAACTGCCCTTAGGATGAGACAAATGGTGAAACCAAATTTTTTCAGGCTCCTTCTTTGGGATCAAGCACAAAGGAGAAACCTGAATATTAGAATAAGGGGGAGTCTACAAATGGGCCTGCAGTTTCTTTCTAGCTAGATCAGGAGCTTCCTGCCTAGACTTCAAGTTTCTAAAAAAAAAAATAGGGTGAGGGAAAAATTTAAACGGGATATAAAAACCAAATAAAAAACTGTTGCGAATGATCTGAGCTGCCTCCTTTCTATGGTAATTATCTAACCATGGCCCCATTGCGGTTACACTCACTGGGGTCCTCGGACCTCTTTGAACCAGGTTTTTTGGTTGTGGCCTTCCCTCTTCTAAAACATTTTGCCGCTGAGTGACCTCAGCCACCACCAAGGAGCATTTGTGCCGAAAACGCCATTCTGCCCCGATTTTACACTGGCCCTCGTTAAATAACCAACAGGGACCAGCCTTTTTGGCCATTGAATTGGACCCAAAGCCTGAAATAATAGGGCTCCCCATGCTTCCCGGAACTGTACCCGTTGCCCTTTGGGACATCACAATCCCGAGCCATGAATCAATAGCTTTTGTGTTCCAGTCCACCTCTGGGTGAACCGCTAACTTACACCTAAACTCCTCGTCATAATGCCACCAAGCCATTCCCCCGTACACTTTATATGGCCGAAAATGAAATAGGGGTATACAAACTACTCTGAACATTTGTGCAGAAATTTCTGCCCTATTACCTCTGCTAGTACACAGAAAACCTGAACCCCGTTCCCAAATGTTTTAGCCACCTTAGGTTTCTTTTCTTTACCAGACTCAGACTGTACAAACTCCTTGTCCAACATCACCATTTTGGGATTGATCAGTGGCCAAATCTTGTTGTAGTCATTCCTCCAAATCTTTTCTTTCACCTTTTCTGTAAGGTGAACTCTCAATGGGCTCACCCAACAGAAATATGTCTCCTTTAGGGCTTCCAGCCTGTTACCTGCCAACACAGGCTGGAGCTCTCCTGCTCCCCCTGAGGGAGATCTCCCTGCAGGGCCCTGAGGCATGGCCTCTATTTTGGCAATTAAAATTTTAATAACCTGTACCAGGTCCCCATTTTCCCCTATCACCCCAGTTGAACCCCACGCATCAGCACATGAAAACTCACCGCTGGCCTGCTGTGTTATACTGGCTGTCTCAGGTCTCCGATAAGCTGCCGCCCGGTCAACTACTCCCTCTTACAGATGACCTTTCTTTACTTCTGGAGCCCGAACGGGATCTTGTGCCGGTTCGCACTGCTGTTGCCCCTTGAGCTCCCAGAGGTTGGTCCCCTGGGGTCAGTAGTGCTTGCAGCCACCCAGCCCCCTTCCTTCTAATTCACTCCTTTAACTGGTCCATTACCAGGTTACTCATTGTGCCAATGCGAGTTTGCAGTTAGTTGGAGCTTTTACTGTGATGAGCTGCTCCCTGGTCTCTGGCAAACCTAAAATGGCGCTGGTGACCGTGTGGAGCCGCCTTTTATAGACACATCACAATGACGTCATGGCCCACACCGCATTGTGCGATAAGAAACCGGCGGAACCAGGGATGCCAGCTCAAATAAGGTGTGTCTTCCCCTAAGCACGATCTCCCCCCCCCACACACAGTCAGATGCCCCATCCCCTATACGCAGTGGGGCTAACACTCATGCACAAACACTCAAAGGCTCTCTATTACAGACAGGCACTCATGCACAGGCATTTTATCTTTTTTGCAGATGGGCACTCATGCAGAGGAATTTAAGATCTCATTTTCACAGACAGGCGTTCACACACTTTCTCACTGACAACCACACACACACTCTCTCATAGACAGACACACATACTGTCACAGACAGGCACCCATTCACTCTCTCACAAACAGGCTTCACATAATTCACATACATATATGAAATATGATTTTTATTTAGCTGTATATCTGCTTTAGTAGCTCTTTAATATTCTTGAATGTGGGATTTGGGCACTAACAATACATAATAACTAAGATCATTAGGGTTAAGACCCTGAAGAACAGGGATCAAATTTTTTGTTTGATTAAAGGATAACAAAACTGTCCTTTACACACACACACACATTGTGACGCATTGTCACTTAAAATCCCGGCCTGCCGTAGATTAACCCACCCGGGAAAAAAGTGTTGCACTCCTTTGGAAAAAAAAAAGGAACCTTTTATCGTGTTACGTGTTTGCACACTGGGGGTGGAGAAACAGCTGCTCCAACGTAAAAAGTTAGCACAGGTTAGGAGTACTTGCGATGATCATGTGACTCATCCATTCTGGTTGGCTTGAATGGCTTCAGTAGTAAATGACAGTGACAGAGTAAGGAATGGGCTTGGCATCTTATATATATATATAAGTGTGTGTGTGGGCACTGGCCATATTTTATATTTACAACTGTATGTGGGCAAAGGGAAAATTTTATATTTACAACTGTGTGAGGGCACATTTTATATTTACAAATGTGTGGGCATACCTTATCTTTACAAGTGTGTGAGCACATTTAATATTTACAACTGTGTAGGCACATTTTATATTTATAACTTTGTGTGGGCACCCCTAATATTTACAACTGTGTGTGGGCACACCTTATATTTACAAGTGTGTGTAGGCACATCTTATATTTACAATTGTGTGGGCACATTTAATATTTACAACTGCGTGTGAGCACTGGGCACATATTAGATTAACCGGTCTGCGGGGGAGAAAAGTGGACATTGCCCAATACTTTAAAATGACTGCTGCCCGAGCAGCTCATATAAGTTCAAATAGTGTGCATGGCCTACCTGCGCAACAGCTGCCTAAATTTTTGCTTCACTTTTTTCTGAGTTAAAACAAAAGTTATGCTGTATAACTGGCCATACACTACCTTGTCATTAAAGGGCATGTCCACCCTTAAATCTAATGTTTAATATAGCCTTCCCCCTGGTCCCCCAGCCCCAACCGCATCATTATTATCTTTAGAAAGTGCCCCAAACTTTTACTTACCTCCCCTCTTTCCTCCGCCGCGCTCCCGGACCTCTGCGAGAAAATGCAAGCAGAGGGGCGGACCGGCAGTCACGTCTGTGATTGGCTGAGCGGCAGCCAATCACGGACGCAGCTGCCGGTCATTCAGTGCAGCGGAGGAAAGAGGGGAGGTAAGTAAGAGTTTGGGGAGCTTTCTAAAAATAAAAATTATGCGGTTGGGGCTGGGGGACCAGGGGGAAGGCTATATTAAAGGGGATAAATGCTAGGGGGAGGGAATCCGGAGAGGGAGGGGGAGGGAGGGGGATAAGGGCTGCAGTACGCATGCCAAACTTCTCCCGGAGGCCAGGTAGGAGGCAGAGTCCTATATGGACTCTGCTATCCTCCTGGTGGGCAGTTTTTGTGACTTTGGTGGGAGGACTACAGGAGAACCCTATGGAGCTGGGAATTTAGGTAAGGATTAAACTACACTGCATGGTGGGGCCAGTAGTTGGGGGGATTATAGTTTTGGGGGTGGACATGCCCTTTAAATAACAAGGGTAAAAAACAGAGTGTTGTGGTGCTGCCCCCAAATCTCTCCCCTCATATGCCCATAATAACTACAGAGGAGTGATTCTTTATGCACAGCCACCAGTCATCATGCCAGATGGTTGTAACATTGTGAGGTAAGATTGTAGCGTAGTGCTAGCTTAACTCTCTATTCCATTGACACACTAATGAGAAAGTTTATTGCAAGTTTCAAAATATATTTTTTTTATTAAACCTGTTAAAGCTACATTTAAAATTGTAACAAAATTTTAAAAACCCCATTACGTAACAAACTATTTGTGCTATGCTAATACCTAATTCATCCAGGTCATGGTATATCTGTTGTATCCAGTTAGATCAACTGGACTATAGTTTAGTTCTTGAAGATGTTTTGCTAGCCATCCGACTGGCTTTCTCAATTCAGAATGACTTGAACAAGAATCTGTTGGCAAATAAGTACCCTGAAAAGTACCAATTAGCATATGACAGCCTTCTGAATGCAGGGTATAGATGCATTGAGCCTAAAAAGTTGTTATATAAACTTCCCACGGTAAGGTGTCAATAGAGCATTGTACATGGCAGACAGTTGGTGTCCAACCCCCCACCTCTATTCAGGCTTGACACCTCTCTTGAACCAGTCATGTTCCTTTGCCAAGATGTTGACATTACAATCTTCAAAGGTATGTCTTTTTTCCTTAAGATGCAGGTACATCGCTAAGTCCTGACCAGAGGAATTGGCTTTTCTGTGTTGGGCCATACGTTGGTGCAGTTGCTCTTTGGTCTTCCCCACAAACAAATTAGAGCACTTTTCATTGCAGTGCAATGCAATGCATATACTGTATGATGTCGCTTTTCTTGTGTTTCAGTACTGGGTCTTTCGGATGTACCAGTTGCTGCATCATTGTGTTGTTTGGTTTATAGCAGACAGTGATACAGTGTTTTATTGAAAATTCTTAATTTCTTAGAGACCCCTGTTACATATTGGATGACTGACTTCTTTTGACAAATGCCCAGTCTGGATATCCACAAGTTTCATGGGCTCCTCTGAGATGTTTGATTTCTTTAGCCTTCCTCTCTGTGCTAGTGGGGATGTTCTCTGCTCTGTGTTGTAGGGTTCTGATGACACTAAAGTGTGGTGGGAGTCAAACATCAAATACTGGTTTGTATGTGTTGGTTTTCTGTAAACCTCTACTTTCAGTTTACCAAGAAAGCCAGTGTGTTGTTTTGTACCTCTTCCCTTGTAAATTTGATGTTCTGATCTATGGAATTGATGTGTTCTGTGAAGGGTTGTACTTCCTTCTGGTGGACTTTAACCCAGGTGTCATCCACGTAACTGAACCAGTGGTTGGGTGCTATGGTATTTAAAGGTATTTAGCGCCTGTGTTTCCAATTCCAGTATGTAAAGGTTGGCTACAATGGGTTAAACTGGAGATCCCATTGCACATCCATGTTTTTGCTTATAGAACTTATCCCTGTATTTGAAATAGGTGGTATTCAGGCATAGGTCCAGTAGGGAACACACCTGTTCTGGCTTAAATTCTGTTGTGCTGGTAAGGGTGCTGTCTAGCTGTTTTCTCCCCATATCAACTATAATAATCAGCCAGGAGGCTGGGGTACTTACAAGTACGCTTTAGGAGGAGGCGCTCCGATGGCTGTTGGGATTGCAGAACTGGATACAAGAGACTGCTGAGAACTGTAGACTGAGGAATGGCGACTAGGTGCTGCTGGAGAGAAGACAGGATACTGGGAACAGGCAAGGCAGAAACAGTCACTGAAACAGGTCAGGTGAGTATGGATACTGGAACTGGCAAGGTAAGTCTGTGATGATGGAGCTGGCAATGTACGTCTCTGATGAT
This sequence comes from Hymenochirus boettgeri, assembly GCA_019447015.1. Lineage (NCBI taxonomy): Eukaryota > Metazoa > Chordata > Amphibia > Anura > Pipidae > Hymenochirus > Hymenochirus boettgeri. The sequence goes on along the minus strand of CM033469.1, from coordinate 102,826,679 downwards.
GGAGCTGGCAAGGTAAGTCTCTGATGATGGAGCTGGCAAGTTAAGTCTCTGATGATGGAGCTGGCAAGGTAAGTCTCTGATGATGGAGTTGGCAAGGTAAGTCTCTGATGGTGGAGCTGGCAAGGTAAGTCTCTGATGATGGAGCTGGCAAGGTGAGTCTCTGATGCAGGACCAGGAAAAGTAAGTCTAATGCTGGAAAGTAACAGGAACTAGGGCAGGTAAGTAGAAGGAGCCGGGGAGGTAGCTAATGCCACAACCAGGCACCGGGTCCAGGAGGACGCTGGTTTTTGAATTCACACGCTGCCCGGCGTGTCGCCGTCGTGACATCATGCCCACCCGGAGGGACCAAATACTGAAAAGGCCTCCTAAAGATCTTCCAAGTCCAAGATCTTCTCGACCTCAAATTCTTGCTGACCATCAACGGAAATTGGAACGGGAGGTAGTAGAGATGTGGAATACTGATTAGAGCACACTGGTTTGATGAGAGAGATATAAAACACGTTAAGAATCCACATGTTGGAAGGAAGTTGGAGGCGAACAGCAACCGGACCGACTAATGCCAGGATAGGAAAAGGACCAATAAATTTGGGTCCCAATTTGGAGGAAGGAACCCGTAGATTAATATGAGCAGAGAAGAGCCACACTTTATCTCCAACTGAATAAGATAGAGGGTTCTCTACATCTCCTGTCAGCTGCAGTTTTTTGTACCAGAGCAGATTTCTGAAGGCTGATTTCCATAGAATGCCAGATAGCCAACATCTGGGCCGCAGAGTGATTGGCAGCGGGTACTTGTGTGAAAAGAAAATCTTGAGGAAAACATCTAGGATTCGTCCTAAAGATACACAAAAAGGAGATTTATAAGCATGAGGTGAATTGTTATGGGCAAACTCAGCCCAAGGCAGAAGGTTAGACCAATCAACCTGAGTATAGGAAATGTAACAACAAGGATATTGTTCCAAAGACTGGTTAGTGCATTCAGTAGCCCCGTTGGACTGTAGGTGGTAAGCAGAAGAAAATTGTAACTTGATGTTCATGGATTTACAAAGAGCTCTCCAAAATTTGGAAACAAATTGAGTACCTCTGTCAGATACTATTTCAGAAGGGGGTCCATAAAAGCGGAAGATATGAGAAATAAATAGTTGAGCTAACTCCGTTGAAGATGGTAGCTTGGGGAGGGGAACAAATTGGCCATTTTGCTGAAGCGGTCCACTGTCACCCATATAACTATGTTTTTCTTGGAAGGTGGAAGTTCAACAATAAAGTCCATGGATAGATGGGTCCAAGGTCTGGATGGTTGAAGAAGGCCACAGGGGAGGGTTCTAGAAGATTTAGATTGAGCACAGCTGGTACACACTTGAACAAAGTCTTTAACATCTTTTCTAATTTTGGGCCACCAAAGGGAATGGGCAAGAAGATTAAAAGTTTTATTAACACCGGGATGTCCGGCTTGCTTGGAACAGTGAGTATGAAGAAGGATAGTTTTCCAAAGTGAAACAGGAACAAAGATTTTGCCAGAGGGTGTGACTGGAGGATAAGAATCTTGTGCGGCTTGAATCTTGGAACAGAACTGAGCAGATATAGAGGCCAAGATTTTAGTGGTTGGGATAATGGAGCCCTTATCTTAATTAACACAGTCGGAAGCAACAAATGATCTGGAAAGGGCATCAGCTTTTTTGTTTTTGGAACCAGGTTGGTAAGTGATAATAAAGTTGAACCGGGAAAAGAATAATGACCACCATGTTGAACCGGAAAAAGAATAAGGACCACCGTGCTTGACGGGGACTTAACCTTTTAAGATTCTGGATGTATTCGAGGTTCTTATGGTCGGTAAGGATGGTGATAGGTACAGAGGTGCCTTCCAATAGATGACGCCACTCCTCGAGGGCCAGCTTGATGGCAAGAAGTTCCTTATTCCCAATATCATAGTTCCGCTCGTTGGGTAGAAACTTCTTAGAAAAGTAAGCACAGGGATGGAGTCTCCTTTTAGTGCCTTGTCTTTGGGAAAGAATGGCACCTGCACCCAAGTTCGAGGCGTCAACTTTGATATAGAAGGGAAGACTAGGATCTGGATTAACTAAAACTGGTACGTCAGCAAAGGCTTTCTTGAGTCGTTTGAAGGCTTCAAGGGCTGCAGGGGTCGATGAATGAGGCCTACCACCTTTACTGATGAGGGCTAATTTTAGAGAAATTATAGAAGAGAACTCTTAAATGAATTGTCTGTAATAATTGGCAAAACCAATGAACCTTTGAATAGCTTTGGTTCCCATAGGAAGAGACCAATCTTGGATGGCCGAAACTTTAACAGGATCCATCTGGAAACCTTGCGCAGACACGATGTAGCCCAGAAAGGGTACTTGAGAACACTCAAAAAGACACTTTTCCAGTTTGCATAAAGGCTATTCTCTCTCAGACGTAGTAACACATGTTTAACATGGAGGCGGTGTGAGGGCAGATCTTGAGAAAAGATTAAAATGTCATCGAGATATACGACTACAGAGATCCCCAACATATCCCAGAAAAAGTAAAAAATGTTATTCACAAACTCTTGGAACACCGCTGGAGCATTACAAAGGCCAAAGGGCATTACGAGATACTCGTAGTGACCATCCCTAGTGTTAAAGGCTGTTTTTCACTCATCACCTTTGCATATAAGGATCAGATTGTATGCCCCACGAAGATCCAGTTTGGTAAATATCTTTGCCCCTTTTATCTGGTTAAACAGTTCAGAGATGAGAGGAAGAGGATACCGATTTTTTACTGTGATTTTATTTAAACCACGGTAGTTGATGCAGGGTCGTAGACCTCCGTCTTTTTTTTATTCAACTAAAAGAAACCAGCTCCAGCAGGGGAAGTGGAAGGTTGTATGAACCCCCGAGACAAATGTTCAGTAATGTACTCTTTCATGGCTAGAGTTTCAGAGGGGGACAAAGGGTATGTGCGTCCCCAAGGAGGCATAGTACCTGGGAGAATATTGATGGGGCAATCGTAGGATTGGTGCGGTGGTAACTTCTCAGCTCGCTTTTTACAAAACACATCAGAGAAATCAAGATAACATTCAGGGAGATTTTTCTCAGATTTATTTTGACAGATAATGGTGGTGCAATGAGTTGGAAGAGTAGAAAGGAAATTTTCAAAACAGAAAGGACTACAAGACTTAAGTTCATTGTTAGACCAATTTATAACAGGGTTGTGTAATCTGAGTCATGGAAGTCCAAGAATCAGGGGAGCAGAAGGACTTTGGATGACAAGAAAAGGCAAACGTTCTTGGTGAAATATGCCAACATGAAATAGGACTTTGTATGTAGATTTGGAGATGAATATAGAAGTCAAGGGGTTATTGTCAATAGCCAGAACTCGAAGAGGTTGCTGCAAGTGAAGGAGAGGAAGCCCCAATTGTGCTGCATAGGTAGAGTCAATGAAGTTTCCAGCCGCACAGGAATCGATAAAGGCCTGGGAGGAAAAGTTTTAGCATTAAAGGTGATAGTTGCTGGTAGAAAGAGTTTCAGTGGTCCAAATTTGGTAGGAGACTTAAAATTACCTAGAAGGAGCTCCTCCTTAACTTCTAGGTCATGGAGTTTCCCGGCTTCTGATGATGGAGCTGGCAAAGTAAGTCTCTGATGATGGAGCTGGCAAGGTAAGTCTCTGATGATGGAGCTGGCAAGGTAAGTCTCTGATGCAGGACCAGGAAAGGTAAGTCTAATGCTGGAAATTAACAGGAACTAGGGCAGGTAAGTAGAAGGAGCTGGGGAGGTATGTAATGCTACAATCAGGCACCGGATCCAGGAGGACGCCGTTTTTTGAATCCTTGCGCCGCCCGGCGTGTCAGCATCGTGACGTCATGCCGTCTAAGACACCGCCGACCCGAAAGTGCAGCGCGCAGCAGGACCAGAGTGGCAGGTAAGTTCGTGACATCAACAGACTCCTTGGTGGGCATAAAGGTGAAGAGAGATGTCATATCATAGGACACGGTAATTTCTTCTGCATCAAGTACTACATCTTGAATCTTGTTGGTGAAATCCTGGGAGTTCTGAATGTGATGCTTAGAACTTCCAACCAATGGCCCTAAGATGTTGGCTAGGTATTTCACCACCTTATATGTTACAGAGGTGGCTATTTGTGCCTTAACACTACTATGTATGTATATGTATGTATAATTTTATTTATAAAGCGCCACTTGGGTACGCAGAGCAGTACATTAAAAAATACAGAGTATACAAACAAAGGGATAAGTGCAAGCCATTATACAGATAGATAAAAATTAAATTAAATTAAATACAATTGCATACATTGGTTAAGAAAGTATATATATATATATATATATATATATATATACAATCAACGAAGGCGATCAGCACTTCATATTCCGTAGCAATCGCCCGGGTGCACCTCGAGGAGGATAATACATGGACGGAGACAGAGGGCACTCTCGGGACTAAATAAAACGTAACTTTTATTATAACATGATATAAATAGTATATCTACGCGTTTCGGCAAAACAACAAGCCGTCTTCAGGATATGACACACAATGTACAAAACAATATATACCCTCCTTCCCATTCCCTAACCAATGACAGCAAGGTAATTAAAAACAGGTAAAATTAATTAAAACCCAGTCTACAGAGCAGGTGGATCCCACAAGGTAAAACACCAGCCCATACACTGAGGCAAAAATAGTGTCAGAAGTTATCAGACACTACAATCAAGAGACTCAGAAAGAGGAAGTCAATCCTGACATAAGTGGAGAATGGATACAAATAAATATACATGAATATAAATTGATACAAATGTATATACATAAATATAGAAAGATACTAATATGACACAGTGGGTTAAACGGCAAACAAGGTAATGGGACCTAGTAGTGAAGTCCCAATCTCATAGACTCTGCCCTGATCACCCCATCCTCAACTATATTAAAGGCAATAAACTGAATAAGGGAATCGTACATCATATAATAGGAATACATGGCCAAAGTCCACTATATGTAACAAATAGATATCAGATCATCCCATGAGACATAATGTTAGCTGTAGGCAGTAAACATCATCTCTAAATAAAGTGACATACTAATAAAGAATAGTCGGGCAATAGTTAGAGATAGCAATGCAATGTTAGCTGCTCATTGAGCCCGCCCGGAGTCAGAGTGTCTAACTTGTGCATCCACTGTGCCTCCTTCTGTAACAATAGTCTGTCATGGTCCAAGTTAGTCCCAAGCTGTTTACTGTTAAGGCCATCGAAAATCATGCATTTAAGCGAGGCCAGTGGATGAGACATGCGTCTGAAATGTCGAGCTACTGCCAAGTCACCAAATTTAGAATTGTTGGGCAGAGGGTCGGTGGTATTCAAGGCCGCACGGATGGATGTCATATATTCATTACCCAAAATACATAAACATCTTACACAGCTGCCAGCATGTCCGATTGTCTCCTCTCATGGGTCATTATTCAAGCCCATTGCCCAATATCTGGACAAATTTTTGCAACCCGTAGTTAGGATGATGCCCTCATATATACGGGACAGCCAACATCTATTGCATATGCTCAAGACAGTTAATGGTACCACCCAGGATCTTCTACTGATTACATGTGATGTCAAAAGTCTCTACACCATCATTCCTCAGAGGGATGGAGTGGAAGCGTGTAGGGTGGCCCTAAGTAAATTTAACCATATTGGGCCTCCAGTGGAGTTCCTGATGGACTTATTGTACTTTATTCTGTCTAACAACTTTTTTTGTTTCAGGTCTGAATACTATATACAGTGCTCTGGAGTAGCCATGGGCTCCAATATTGCACCCACGGTGGCAAATTTATTTATGAGTGAGTTTGGGGATAAACATATATCCCCATTCTCTGATCATGGGATTCTCCTTTTCAAGCGCTATATAGATGATTTGATTTTCCTATGGAATGGCACCATGGAGGAAGCCAACCAGTTTATTACAACCCTGAATCAGCTCAATACTCCTGTTAAATTTACTTACAACATGAGCTATGAGGCAGTGGACTTTCTAGATTTACATATGTTTAAGTAGGATAAGGGGCTAGGGGCTACGTTGTATAGAAAGCCCACAGATAAGAACTCTTTTCTTTATGCATCGAGTTGTCACCCCTACAGAATGAAATGTGGGTTAGTATATAGCCAATTTTTAAGAACACTTCGCAACAATACGATTCAGTTCGTGCGACTGTACAACTAGAAGAAATGTACGATCGGTTTCTTTTGAGAGGATACACACGAGCCCTCCTTGACAAGGAATTAAATAGGGCTAAAGCATATGTACTGGACGGTGATAATACCCCGACCACTATGACTGAGTCCCCTAAGATTGATTTCTGTACTACCTACACTCCCTTGAGTAAGGATATTAGAACTATAACCGATAGCAATTGGGAACTGATTAGGGAGGACAAACAACTTCCATTCCATAATACTAAGTTAAGACACACGTACAAGAGGGGCCGTAATCTGGCTAGTTATCTTGTTCACACTGACACTAGTCTAGTACCTGCATCGAACAACAGCACCCGTGAGATGTTTGGCATCAAACCGAGATGTGGATGCTATCGATGCCCAGATTGCATCACCTGCCGGTCGATGTTATCTGGTAGGGATTTTGCCCACCCGCACAACGGGAAGAGGATACCCATTAAACAAAAATTCACTTGCGAGAGTGAAGACTAAATTCAAGGAATGGATGGCTAACCATAGATCTTCCATCCGTGCGGCCTTGAATACCACCGACCCTCTGCCCAACAATTCTAAATTTGGTGACTTGGCAGTAGCTCGACATTTCAGATGCATGTCTCATCCACTGGCCTCGCTTAAATGCATGATTTTCGATGGCCTTAACAGTAAACAGCTTGGTACTAACTTGGACCATGACAGACTATTGTTACAGAAGGAGGCACAGTGGATGCACAGGTTAGACACTCTGACTCAGGGCGGGCTCAATGAGCAGCTAACATTGCATTGCTATCTCTAACTATTGCCCGACTATTCTTTATTAGTATGTCACTTTATTTAGAGATGATGTTTACTGCCTACAGCTAACATTATGTCTCATGGGATGATCTGATATCTATTTGTTACATATAGTGGACTTTTGCGATTCCCTTATTCAGTTTATTGCCTTTAATATAGTTGAGGATGGGGTGATCGGGGCAGAGTCTATGAGATTGGGACTTCGCTACTAGGTCCCATTACCTTGTTTGCCGTTTAACCCACTGTGTCATATTAGTATCTTTCTATATTTATGTATATACATTTGTATCAATTTATATTCATGTATATTTATTTGTATCCATTCTCCACTTATGTCGGGATTGACTTCCTCTTTCTGAGTCTCTTGATTGTAGTGTCTGATAACTTCTGACACTATTTTTGCCTCAGTGTATGGGCTGGTGTTTTACCTTGTGGGATCCACTTGCTCTGTAGACTGGGTTTTAATTAATTTTACCTGTTTTTAATTACCTTGCTGTCATTGGTTAGGGATTGGGAAGGAGGGAATATATTGTTTTGTATCGTCTTGTGTGTCATATCCTGAAGACGGCTTGTTGTTTTGCCGAAACGCGTAGATAAACTATTTATATCATGTTATAATAAAAGTTACGTTTTATTTAGTCCCGAGAGTTCCCTCTGTCTCCGTCTATATATATATATATATATATATATATATATATATATAAATGAGATCCCTGCCCCGAAGAGCTTACAATCTAAATGGGAGGGACAACATACAGAAACTAATAGAAAAGGCTACAGAAAATGTTATGGGATATATAAGAAATTAAAGGGGAGATTCAATACAAAGTCATTGTGCTACATACCTTTGCGCGATCCCGCGATACAATACCAAATGTAAACTAGATTATGTCTGGTATCGCATCATTGGGTCCCGTACATGTTAGAAGATCTGGTTGCGCCCAGGAGCTTCGACAAGGTAGCGCTAAACTTAACCAAAGGGGTTTTGTATAAAATGCACTGCATTTTTCTCTTAAAACATTTGGAAATGGAGCAGTGCCCTAAAATCTGTGTAAAATGTTAACTAGACATTACTTCGGGTTAATGTGGGTTTTACGCGAATTTGAAGATTATTGAATCTCTGAATATATGTAAGTACACTAAAAGTGAAGCATTAAACACAATTTAATTAGCTAGGCTGAAAGAAGTAAGCATCCTTTTGAAGGAACTTCTAATACATAAAACACCACCATCATTTTAAATCGGATCACCATTCTTGATGACTTACTTCCATTTCTACTTTCATTAATTCCTTAATAGACAGATTACCCAGCTTAGAGGATGGCGTAACATTCATAAAAAAAGATTTAGAGACATAATAGCATTGGTTCTTACATTTGACATTCAAGTATGACATTAAAGAGCCTTGTTAAAACATGTTAATATTTGTAAGTACAAATAATTCTAGTCTATATGGCACCAAAACCAAAATAAATAAATAAATATCCTCATCAACCTAAAGTTAGAACCACTGAGCAGATTCAAATATGAATAAAATATATTTTAAAGTCCTCCAAATCAATACCCAATTCTTACTGCATTTGTTAATGATATTATTTGTAAAAATACCAAATCGAAAGACTAGCATTTTTGAAATAATACATGCAAAGATAATTAGATATCTTTGATATCCGATTTCTCTAAACTGTATTCTCTGAAAAACCCTTATTAAAAGAATTCACGTAAAATAAAGCTGACTAGAGCTGGGCAAATTATTTCACTTGGTTCCTTCATAAAGTGTTGTCTCTTACCTCTGATTAGGTCAGCTGCAAGGGTTCTGGACTGCTCTTATGTTTAATCTGAATTTTTTATGGAACTGGATGATTTAATTTCCCTAACCTCATGAGAATATTAAATAAAAATAATCTATAAAAATTTTAGAATGTTTTTTTTTTACTTTAGAAATGTTTAGTTTTCCATGCATGCTACAATGTTGGTTAAATGAAAACTGAAGTGGAAATCCTTAACTCCGTTAGATCATTTGTCTTTTTTTTTTGCTTGGTCTCTGTTAAATGTGTACTTTTTTAGGTCTGCAGAAAAAAATGCTCAATTGTGTGCTAATTATACTAATAATCATACCTGTATCCTAATCATGAAATCATATAGCAGCTACTAGCTTACCTCGTAGTCTAAACATTCAATTATTTTTTGACCTATGACATCCAGTTGGTTATAAAGAATATTGATATCAGGTCTACTTATTTTTCCATTTTTCCTTTCTGTGTACAAAAGCACCTGTACTCTAGCTTACAAACACACATTTTATTAGTATAAAGGAGTGTACTGTATTTTGTAGTCAACCAGGGTATATTTCCCAAGGTTTTTTGTACTTTTAATTAATTTGTTCAAATTACAAGGGTAAATAAGTCAGTAACTAATTCTGTTTAATTAGCTAATTTAAAATTTTATTCTCAGTCTATGTAAACAGCAAAGAACTAGTATAAATATTCTTGGTTTAAATTATACTTTTAGACTTGTATAAATAACACAACTTGTAAACTGGCTCCAAATCCCATGCCTCGTCAATAGACGGGATGCCATTTGTCTATTCCATGGTAAATTTTGGTTTGGTAGATAAATTTGGGTTATTGATCCATTGATAAATTCTGGATAGAGTTAATTAACAGTGTGGGTTGTTAATGCATAAAAGTTCCATTTCTGTAATTTGTGATATTTTGGAGATATCATAATGGAAATAAAATGTGTAATTAGGTTATAAAATAGCCTCATTTTAATCTATTAATAATTTACAATTACAACCTCAAGACAGCTACTGCTATACATATATTTTGTATAAATGCTACTTTAGAGTTAAAAAAAATTGAATTGTACCATTTACCTCTTCTAACATTCTTAGGTTTCTGTCTGACCCTTAAATGTTAAATTGTGATAACACTGGTTTGAGTTATTAAAATTAGTTAACATTTATTGTAACAAATTTAAAAATATTGTCACATCTATAACAACCTATTTAATACAAGTGAATAAAGTGACATGTCATTGAATTCTAAAATGTAGAAAGCCAACCTAAATGCATTGCCATTACATGCTCTATGTTTTCTTAAAGAACCAAGATAAAATATTTGTAAATGCAATGTCTAGGGCAATGTCATATCTATGGCAGTGGGAGTTAAAATATCCATCCATTTTTCTTTAATTCCAACCATAATTGTCTAAATAGCTATTCTTACACTGTTCATATTCCCATGGGAACAATGTCACTTAAATGATCTGGTCAAGGTTGAACCAATTAACAAAAGGCACTTAAAAATAAATTGCATCAATATAAGTTACACTAAATGGCATTAAAATTATGAATTCATAATATTTCCTCATTAATGGGTTTCCATAGGATTACAAAACTTAGTGTTTGTTTGCTTTACTGAACTGCCAAAATATAAAACATATCTATAAATATGTCTTAATCAAGATTGATCCATTTAATATGAGACGATTTTCTTTTCAACTACACATAGTAGAAAATTAGATTTACCAAACCACCCTAGAAATTTTGTACAGGCTACACTGCCCTTCAAGGGCTATTTGTGTGACAGAGCTAAGGACACAGGAACATCCATCCTCATTAGCCTAACGACAGGCTTCAAATGTGGACTCTTTTGTAATAATACTAAAACAAAAGGGAAACAAAAACTCTCAGCAGCAGTTTTATTGGTAGATTTCATTGGATTTATGTCTGATTCAATCACTATTATAGTTTACATGGCCATGACAGTTTTGCTTGCAGGCATTTTTATGTGAAGAGATTTTATATGCAGAAAATAATTAAGATAAATGGGAGTATGGTAGCTTGTTATTTATTTGTTTTTTTATAGTTTATATACTATTGTTGGTTTAAAGGGATTAACATATATCAACCTTGGATTTGCCATCATGGTGGAAAATGTGATAGTGTACGAGGCATAACTTTCATTAAAACTATTTAGGGCATATTTAGTAAATAATGAAATCATACGGAGAACCCAACAAGCTTAGCAATGGAAAAAATCTAACTGAAAGGGGGAAGAAAGGCAAAAAACCCCAAAAACTATGTAGTAGTATAACTGATTATACTAATTAAATTCATTTAGATTCATACAGCAAAACCTATTGCGCATCTTACATTTTACAAAACCCTTCTACTCCTATTCCTTCTTCTCATTTGTAAATAAAAAGGACTCATACCCTTTCCATCCTGCACTACCTTGTAGAAAGCACAGACCTCCATACTTCGCAGGACTGTTAATAACCTAGAACATCAAACATGCCATGAAAGTCCACGTTTTGAATTTTGCTTATATTTTGGATCTAAATATTGCCTAAGGTCTTCAATCAATTCATCATTTGCTACAAGCTGCTGTACACCAAAAAATAAGTGCACACAGGAAGGAAGGTCATTGCTTAATCTTCAGGTAAATTTCAAGAGACTATTGCATCGTTGTCCTTTTAAGTACTATTAAATTTAATAAAATATATTTTTGTTTAAGTCCATCCTCCTAACAACCTTTATGAAAATGAATGTCCCCTTCAAAATAAGCTGACCTTACTCTTCCACCCGCACTCAACATTTAATTTTTACTATAGTCCTCATTACTTCTGTGAATTGACTAGCATGCTGTGATGTCACTTATAGTACACCTCCCCTACTTTCTTGTTGCAAGCTGGTTATGAGCAAGAGAACGCATGCTTGTTACCATCATAGGGAGCTTCTCCCCCTCCTCCTGGATGACACACAGATGCAAGGCGTGCTCTTAACAGTCAGTTGGCTGCTGAATTAACAATGTGTTTTTTCTGCAATTTCTGCACAGTGAGCATGCATGTGACAGAACAAACTACTTCTGAATTACTACGTTTTACAATAAGGGCAGGGTCATTATGGAAATTTGTCTGTCATTGACTGGAGGGATTAGGAAGCGACTTGCCAAAGAACAGAAAGTTTAACATATAAAATAAATAAACAGAGTAAATACACAGTGGGAAACAAATGCTGACATTTTGCATTTTTTCTTTTGTAGAGATAACCTTAATAATGATAATAATACGGAGAATAAGATTATAAAAAAACACAATACAAATTTAGATAAGGATTACTATTACTATGTGCACACAACAGCTATAGCATTATCTGTGCTATCCAAAAGGAACAGAATGGCAGCTTTAACACATACATATAACTAAAATATATATATTGAAAATGTATACTGGCTGGCACTGTGGCAAATATTGTACGACCAGACAAGTTTGATTTTATTTCAAACAACTAAGTGACTTTTCTGCTAAGATCTCTTCAGCCCTGGCAGAACTGTATACAGAAATAGACCACCAATTCTCTGTAATTACTGTTGGGCAGACCCCACAACAAACAAATTAGCAACTTACCCACTGAATCTAGATAAAGGAATGCATTGGGGGTACTTTGGCAGCAGGCACCATGCTCCCACAAAGCCATTTTGTTCCTCGTGCTGGCCCCCAATGCACCTATTAGGTTACGGGTGTGTCGATTTCTCGAGGTAAAACTGCTTTGGTGTGATAATGAAACGGGTTTTAAATTGAATAAAAGTATTGTTTCTTTATATTGAAAAATAAAAACACAAGTGTGACTATTCATTTCAATGCAGAAAACTGTTCAGTTTATAAAACTATGCTTGTGAAGGTTCTAATTTATCCAGGTCATGGTGTGTTTGCAGTATTCAGTTAGATCAATTGGACTTGAACTTTGGTCCGCAGAGATGTTTTTGCAAGTCTTCCAGCTTGCTTTCTCGCTTCAGAAAGGCTGAACTTCTGTTCCAGGCAGAGGCAGCTTGTCCGCTCCATGTTCCTCCAGGCAGGCTCCAGTGGTTCTTCTCCTGCGAGTGTTGCACACCAGCCCTGCACGTGGGCATGACGCCCGTAATTCCTGTATTAGACGCACACACACATGCGCAAGAGGTGGCCACATATGGATGCAGAATCTATGAATTGGGACAGAATGCTTTCTGTGGCCGGGTCGGGCAGGCCCCCAAGGTACACGGGCCCAGTCGCGAGTGCGACCTTGGCAACCTCGGTACCTACGCCACTGACCTTAGTTATGTGAAATTACTTGTATAGATAAGGAGAAATATAGTTTTTAGATTTTTTTCAAAGCAGAAGAAACTATTAAGAGTGACATTTCCATGGTTTGTAGGTGAGACATTTGGCACTGAATCTAAGGCAATGTCATTTATCTAAAGCAATTACCTATATGGTGAATTATTGGCTGGAAAATACTAATGGCAGCTCACATAGCCTGTTGGATAAAGTATGTTGAAATTAAAGGGACACTATACTGAAAAATTACTTTACCTCATCTTAAAGGGCATCTATAGTGGGAAAATTAATTTTTTCCCCTTCTTTCTATGTGTTCTATAATTCCCCCCAACCCCCAGAGTACCTTTATTTTCTTCAGATTCCACCTCTGTCCTGAGATATACAAGTTAAAAGAAGTGAAGATTTCAATACACCACTCTTGCTTGAGCTGTCAATCAAATCCCCTAACAGCATGCCAGTATAGTGTGTATGCTTACACAGGATTTACAGCAAGTCTCCCAATGACTCCTTCCTTCTCAAAAATGCTTGGCAAATACTGGGTTAAAAACAGAAGTAAAGGGAAGGAGAAGTACCCTTCCTCCGCAAGCTTTTCTCAAAGGGAGACCAGACTGCAGTGATTCAGGACTCGGTCTCTCCAAACTCCCCCCTCCCATTCCTTACGTAGCACTATCTTCAGAACAACGGAGAACCTTCCTCTCTACAAGCTTACAAACCAAGGTTTTTTTTGTTTGTTTGTTTACAAAGGTTAGAGTAATGTGTCATGTGTAGGAGGATTAATGCACATGAGCGGCGTTTTTCACAGGCTTAATTTACAGCCGGACTAAATGAATGGGGGAATGATCAGAGAGGGGAGGGGGAATGGGGAGCCCTGCAGTAAATCAGGCAGTGTGCAAACACGGAGCCACAGAGGAAGGTAAGAATAAGGAAGAATACACTAACCTTTTTTTATGTCTGTATTGGAGCAATGTATACATTTCACTATAGATGCCCTTTAATCTATAATTGAATATATGTAAGTAGCACTTTGTGTGTGTTGCTGTGTGCCTTCAATCCAGCACACATTTTGTTTAGGAGCAGTATGCCCCTCCCATTTTTAACCACTTCCATCTGACCTGACTTTTTTCCCCACAAACCAACTGTCAAGCCTGCACACAGCATTCCAACTGTCAAAACTCTGTCACCATTCCAGCTACAGCAAAACTACTCACAGAAGAATCGTTTTTGAGAGCAAGGAACTTGATTGACGGCTGAAATATAAGAAGTTTTAGATTGGATATCTAAAGAAATAGGGGGCAGATCAACAAAAAAAATGATACAGTGGTGATTGGGAAGAATTATAGTTTTCAGTTATGGTCAATATAAATAACCTATTTTTTGGTATAGATGCCCTTTAAAGCAAATTACAGGTTGAAAACTATTTTTGTACTGGTACATGAACATATTGTTGCATTCCCTTAAATCTACCATTTGGTTCCTGCATAGCAACTTATGTCATAAACATTAGTTTTATTAGCTTTTTAACTGCTGTTTTTAAGAAAACACATTTTAGGCATGTTCATAATTTACTTTAGGACATCACTGAATGTGTTTTCATAACATTGAAAGGTTTTATAATAATGAAATAACTTTTCTCATTTCTTTTAATTCTCTCTGACAACAAGAAATAGGCTAATATCAGCAATCTATTTTGTATTATGAAGTCTGCAAATAAATATATGAGTCCTACAGAAATATTTTAACAACAAATCTATGCTATCCATTACTTTACACAGATGGGGAAAAATGCATATTTTATCGTGACAGCTTTGCCTGATGTTTATATGAATATTTCTTTATTTGGTTGGCAGTGCTGAAATAAAAATGCATGAATACATTGCTATTGAAGCTTCAGGGTGCAATATACAAAAACAGCAGCACAGCTATAGGAAAGTGTAACAGCTATATTGCAGAGAGGAAAACTTTTGTATATCATTTGAAAACTGTAAATCAGACTATGAATGGTAAATCAAGCATAACGAAAGAATATTCTCTACTTTGATGCAGAAATTACAGCACGGCATTCTGGTAGGAAGTGTCTCCAAGGTATTTCTCAAAGGCAGAGAGATGACTAAACTGATTTTCTATTTTTTTTTTAACATCACTTGTCTTTTATCAAAGATGAAAACAAACAAACAAATGTCTAAAGGACAAGGCAATGTTAAAGAAACAAAACAAACATACTAAAATAAAACAGGACTTGGATAGACTTAAAATATTAAGGAACTGGATTTACAATAAGTAAAGGGATATTTGTAAATATTTCTTCTCGTTTTATACAATATCACATCAAGTCTGTATTTTAGATACAACAATACATTTTAGCAGGCATTTTGTCAGTGTAAACAATGTCATTTTTAAGTACTAATAACTGTATGTCTGTATATATTTATTTGAGCAACGCTGTACAATATTAGAATGCAAAAAGCCATTCAAGGGGGACAATAAATAGATACATAAATATATAAGTATATATGTGCATCATTAAATAAAGTGCTTGAAACATGGAACATGCGGAAAGAGGTCCCTGCCCCATTAGCTTACAATCTAATTAGGTGGATAACATACAGATACATAGGAAAGGGTAGAAGTGCCATAGCAAGAACTGTTGCCGTGTCAACAGTCCTATACTGTGCTGTGCTCAGAGAGATAGGATGAGAGGTTAGATTTAAACTTGTTTATTGAAGTTTTTGGATGAAGACAGAGGGGATTAGAATTCCAGAGTATGGGAGCCACAAGAGAGAAAGGTTTAAGGTGAGAGGAGGTGATGAGAGCTTAGAATAAAGCTTTGCATTTTATAAGCAACTACTAAATCTCCTCACCAGAACTAAACTAGAGATGGGATCAGGGTCTGGCTCGGACCCGAATCCGACACGGAACAGCTTGGTTCGTCAAAACCAAGCTGAACATTCAGATTTCGGTGCTTATGGACATATTTTCGAGGGTTACCGAATGTACATTAGATAACCCTCAAAAATGCAACCGGAAACTTGAAAGTAGTGTCCGATAGTATTGTTGAGGTTCTAAAAAGTACGAGGTCTTTTTCAACGGTTACCTAAAATAACCCCATACATTCGGTAACCCTTGAAAATATGTCCGGAATGCTCGAAAGTACGTTCTGTTTTCGGATCTTTGGATTATTTCTGAGATCCATACATCTGAAAATGGAGCAAAACTTAAGAAGTTCGAACATCTCTAAACATAACAAGTGTGATATATAAGGGATAATACACTACCTACAGTGTAATATAAGGATATTATGCCACCAAGGAGTTCCAAGACCATATAGAAGCACAAGGCCGCAGGCCGAGTGCTTTTGTACAGGTCATGGAACTCTGAGGTGAAGTAAATCCATATATTACACTGTAGGTAGCGTATTATTTCTTATAATACATAAGGCCAGCCAAAAAAAATAACCTGCCCACTACCACTGAGTCTTCCCCTTCCTGTATTAGTCATTTATATAGGAATCCCCGATTAATGTATAAATAGTTAATTACCGTTCCTATTGAAAAGCGAAAGAAGGACCGAACATTGTCTGTCAAGAATAAACAGGAATTCCTATATAAATGAATAATATAGGGAGGGGGACACAGTGGGAGGGGCAGTAGATTACAGGAAGTCACTCAGTGACATCACTGAGTGATTGTAATATAGATTATCACCACTGCACCTTCCCATTGAAAATGCCTAGCCTTATGTATTATATTAGTATTAAGTGTTTTGTCACTAGATGTCAGTGTTCGATTAAACAACTATAAGCTAGGTGTTATGCAACAACCTATGTGTTCTGTTAAATAAAGTTGTTCAAACAGTTGTGAACCAACAATAACGTTTGTTTTTTGTTTAAAATAACATCGATGTAGGGGCAATAAAGCCCAGACGGAATCGGGGCTTTATGGCTAGTGTGTGTAGGGGATTTCCAGAATGAGTGGAATCCACTTTATTGGTGTTCCATTGGATGACAATCAGGAGCTTCTTTCTATATATTGTGGGGCTCCTTTTCTTACCCCAGAAACAGGGAGCTAAAATTAAATTTTTACTATTTCAGTCAAAGTAGGAATATTGATTTAAGCATAAAATGTTGGTGAATTTTGTTATTCAGTCATTTGTGTCAGTTTTTTTTTAAAATGTTGTTTTGCTGCAAATTCGATGTTTTAGATTACACTAAAGGAGATAGACACCATAACTCCTTCTAGTAGACTCAGAAAAAAGTCAGGAAGATAAGGTACAGACTAACAGGAGGGGGAAATGACCTGGTGAACAGTACATGGAGTGTGTCCAGCACATACATGTATGTTTTCAGGGGCCCTTAAGACTGCACCTAACAGAATTATTCTCAAAGTCTATTAACCTTTTTAACTTTCACAAAACCAATAATCTCCACTCATTAACAGATTTGGGGAATTCGGTTTTATTGAAAAACGGTAGGTAAAGGAGCTGTGTCTTACCTCCCGTTCTTCAATAAAACAATCAGGAGCCAGGAAAGAAAGTAAAGAACCTATCTGCTCTCACGCTCCCCTGGCTCGTATTCTGACAGTTACCGACGGACTCTGTCTTCTATGCTCATGCGCATCGTAATTTTGAAATTATTTTTTCTATAATTTAAAACTTAATATTAATTTTAGTTTTGTTCAAGCTTACCCAAAATACAAAGGCAGCTCCACAGATAATTATCACTTAGTAAAACCATTTGTCTCTCACCTCTGAATTCAGCCTCTTAGTGTAGAAATCATTTATAGAACATTTCTGAGTACTGGCAATCTATGATGTCATGGCTGGCTTCTAGTGTTGCCTCTTCCTGGTGGTCGAGGTATTTCCTTCTGCACATGCTAACTAGCTACCTTGTTTTTGTTTCCCACTCCCCTTATGCTAAGCTGCATGTAACAGTTGAACTCAGAGTCCCCACCTGCCAGTGTCTCCCAGCCAATCATCAGAGATAGCAGTGAATATTATTAGCTGATTTTCCTGCTCAGAGTGGGGGAAGGTGTTAACCCTTTTCATATGTATTTATGAAGCAGCCTGGTAACCCTTTATATTTATAAGTCAGATTCTTGCAGAAATGCTCACAATTTGTTTATGTTTGCCCTCTACCATTTACAGTATATAAGTGTTAGTATTGCTGCAATGTACATTTAGAAGTGTAAAAAGCTGCATTGTTTTGTGTAGCCATATAGCATGTATTTAAAAGATAACTATTGTGTATTTAAAGTTTATTTTTAAAAAAACAGTTAAACTGAAAAGTATTTGGGACAGGGATATAGGATTAGTAATTCCTACCTTCCAATATTGTTTCTGTGAGGAGCACCAGCCCAAAGAAAACTGATTCTGCCAGTCTTCCTCAGGGCTTCAGCACTATCTTTAATACAGAAATACCGGTAGTCCAGGACTACCCTGGCAAACGAAAACTGTTAGTGCTGTAGCTCCTTAACGAAACGATATTGTGAGGTAGGAATTGAGTATAGATATCCTTTAATGTATTGGCACCTAGCATTGCAGCAGGTCAATTTCAAGAGGCTGCAGTCCCACTTGAGCTCAAGGGAGAATGCACGTTCGCAAGATGTGCACAGATGTTACATTTTCACAATTGGACACTATCTGAGCACATGCAATACATACCAAAATGGTGATTGCATGCACTCCAATAGCACACGGAGATACAGCACATGTAGTGGAGCTGGTCCGCTAGGCTATTACACAATTGGATTGCAAATTGATATTCAAAACCCGGCCCTAAGAGTTTAAATCTTAAAGGGACAGTTCAGTGGAAATTATCAATATTTGTTAAATTGTTAGTTTGTGTAATGCATACCTAGTTATTTAACTGATTTTCAAAATGGAAGAGAATATGTAGATTTTATACCATTTGCTGTTCCCTGCTGTTGACATTAGTGAGCTGCCATTTCAGGTTCTAACGGTCCTTCTTCTTCCCAGGATGCACCACATCCTTGGAATGTTCCTAACAGTAATTTCTACTGATTGGCTGTCAGATGGGTCAAAGATGTTCAGATCTCTACTGAGCAACTGAATCAACCCAGGTACTGGGACAAGGGCAAAACCATAACAGTCACTACTAGGGGTCCTGCAAACAGGAAGTCAGTATTTCGGTTGGAGTTATTTATACACAGACAAAATGCTGAATTGGCAGATTAAGGTCATTAGGATGAAAAAATACTGCTCTTTTTTCTGAAAAGTACATGTATTTGTAAACCTGATCAGTATATTGAAGTAAACTTGATCATTTTAAAGGGGAATGTTGGAGGCAGGGTTGCCAGATCAGCGAAACATGCAGGCAGGGGTGTCCCTAGAGTATTTGGCACCTGAAACAACTTTTGAATGCCACCTATAGGCTGCGGCAAAGTTGACGTGGCTTTGTGTAGGTGCATGGTTTTGTCTGTGTGGATGTGTTCTCTATTGTTATGACACATAAATGTGTTGGTGCAAGTGGTACAACACATTAGAAATCCCTATCATGGATGGTAATGGGTGTGGAAATGTGACCCTGGGGGATTAGTGGGAATGTGATACTGGGGGATGAGTGGGAATGTGACCCTGGGGGATTAGTGGGAAGGAGACACTTGGGGATGAGTGGGAATGTGACCCTGGGGGATAAGTGGGCATGTGACACTGGAGAATAAGTGGGAATGTGACACTGGGAGATAAGTGGGAATGTGACACTGGGGTTAAGCGGAAATGTGACACTGGGGGATAAGTGGGAATGTGACACTGGGGGATAAGTGGGTGGGTGACAGTGAGCTACTTTTAACACTACTTCTTGTCAGTTAGAAGCCAATCACACCTACTTTCTTCCCCACCAGCTCCATTAGAAGACTTGTCTCTCCCAGTCCCTCTTACCCTAAAGGCCCCTTACCTGATTCCATATTTTAGCTGAAACTCCCAGTCCATAGCTGTTCCTGTGCAAGGGGCATGCATGGTAGGAGCAGTATCCTCTGGCTACTGTCAGTAGTTGTGCACACAGGATGAGCCTCGAAGACAAGATGGGCCCCCTCACACACACTCTTTCACACACTCTCTCACACAAACACACACACACTCTCTCTCACACTATCTCAATCACACACTCACACAAACTTTCACACACACTAACTCATACACACACTCTCACAATCTCTCACACACAAACTATTTCTCACACACACACTCTCACACCCTCTCTCACACACTCTCTTTCACATACACACACTCACACACACTCTCTCACACACTCACTCACACACACACTTTCACACACACTCTCTCACACAGTGAGACACACACACACACACACTCTCTCTCACACTCTCTCTCACACACACACACTCACACTCACACTTACACACACTCTCACACTCTCTCACACGCGCACTCTCATGCACTTGCATGCATACACACACTTACACACACTCTCTCTCACACACACACACTCTTACACACACTCTCTCACACACTCTCTCACATGCACACACTCTCTCACACACACACACACTTTCTCACACACAGATTCTGTCCCAGTGTAAAGCTCCTCATCGATCCATCATCCTGCATTACCCGGCCTGCATTGTGTGGTGAGGGAACATCATCTCACTCTCCCGATACTAACCACAGCAGTCAGGACCCGCACTGGGGAGAGTAAAAAGAAATCTGTGAAGCTGAATGGGAGGGGGTGGAGGGGGAAGAGCTAGAGCTTCTTTCTGCCGGTGTCCGAGAAGTTACAGCTCTTCCTGCTCTTTAAAGTAACAGAGATACCAGAAAAACATTTGCATTGCAAAGCAGGCACAAGCGCTCTTGTTACCTTATTGAGCGGCCGCGCCTGCGACAGTCCGTAACGCTGTGCAGCCTGCACTGTTTAAAGGGGGGATTCTGGGGGAAAATGCCACCTGTTTTTTTTTCTACCTGGGGACTGGGGTGCCGCCATGAGCAACTTTTTCAAGTTGCTTCATTTTAGGAGCGGCATTGCATGCAGGGACACCCAGGGGCGTAGCTAGAAATCACTGGGCCCCATAGCAAAATGTCAGTCAGAGATATTATACTTACATGCTCCTCCTCAATCCTCCGCTGCGGCTCTGCACTTCCGGGTAAGGCAGTCAGTGTCGGCCATGACAGTGAAGTCACGGCCAATCACTGACTGCCATTCCTGGAGCAGTCTCCACAGTAAAGACAGAGTGAGGAGACCGGAAGCGGCGGTGGATCGAGGAGCATGTAAGTATAATATCTCTGGATATTATATCAGGATTTTGCCCTCAATCGGTTTAGACTAATTCTACAATAGGAAATCCCCCAGTAAATCAGAAATATTATACATCATTTTTTTTTGTGTAAAAGAATTTTACTGGATTTATCTTAAGGTTACGCATAAAAATCTCACTGTTTCTAAAAGCTCTGATACTCCTGAGTACAGTACTTTTAGAAGATTTTCAGAAAAAATAAAGAAAATAAAAAGTTTCAAAGTTAAAAATCTTGCCAAAACCCCAAGTAATAAAAAGAAGTTACCAAATATCAATCTTCCAAATGTCCTGAATCAAACGGTATGCCATATGGTTACACACACGGATATGGAATAGACTAGCCACAAAATAAGCCAATGCACAGTGACCGAATTACAGCAACTTTTCAGATTTGTCAGTCTGAACACCCCTCTATATTAAAAATACCCCCCAAACTATATTATTGGAATCTACACACCTTCAGCTACACAACGGTGTCTATATTTTCTGCATACCACCAATAGTGTGGGCGCAGTTCTGTGTAGAATTTTGCACTTTTACAGGATTTTCTGGAAAAATTTACGAAAATACATTTCAAAGTTAAAAATTATGGCAAATTCCCATGTAATGTAAAAAAAACTTGTCAAATATCAATCTCCGAAATTTCCTGACTCAAACGGTATGCTATATGCATAGTTATACACACGGACATGGAAGCCACTACTCACAAATTGAGCCAATGTGCAGTGGCCCAATAGCAGCAACTTTCCAGATTTTTCAATATAAACACCACTCTAACTCAAAAATACCCCCCAAAACTATATATTCTCACAATCTACACACCTTCAGCTAATCAACTGTGCCATTTTTTCATTCATACCATCAATGGTGTGTGCGCAGATCTTCATAGAATTTCACACTTTTAGAAGATTTTCAGAAAAAATAAAGAAAAAAAAAAGTTTCAAAGTTAAAAAAAGTTACCAAATATCAATCTCTCAAATGTCCTGAATCAAACGGTATGCCATATATGTGGGTGCACACAGAGACATGGCCACCAACTAACTCAAATGGGAAGCATGCACAAGTGCAATTACCAGAAAAAAACAAGGTGCTTTGTAATTTCAAACATCTTACTCTTATTCAAATGAAACTGCCGCAGGTCTGGTCTGGATGGACGATCTGTCCGATGACAGCCTTTAGCAAGTTGGTGAGTACCTTGGCGATGATCTTGTAGTCCACATTCAGAAGAGAGATTGGACGCCAATTTTTAAGGTCCGACCTCTCCCTCTTCTGCATATACAAGATCGTGATCAGTCCTTCCCTCAGTAACTGGGGCATTCTGTCTTCATCTACCATCTCCTCTAAAAGTTCCAGCAAGTCCGGGCCAATTAGATCCCACAGCGCTACATAGAGCTCTGCTGGGAGACCATCACTGCCTGGGGTCCTGACAGTTCTAAACGATTTGACAGCAGAGTGCAGCTCCTCCAGCGACAAAGGGGCCTCTGTTCTAGCAACACCTATGGGATCAAGCGTGTTAGTAATACCAGACAGAAAATACTCAGCCATATCCGGTGGTTTTAGGGGAGTAGAGGGCGCTGTAATAGTCGGTAACCACTTTAATCACCGCTTCTTTTCCCCTTCTGCTTGTGCCGGTTTCGTCCCGCAGCTCTGACCAGGGCGTGTGGCCGGAGTAGAGTCTCCTGAAAAAGAAAGTTACACTTTTCCCCCTTCTCTAGATTCTCCACTTTGGAACGGAAGATGATGGCTCTGGATTCCTCCTCAAAGTGCTTTTTCAGCGACAACTTGGTCTCCTCCAACTCCTCTCTTATGTCCCAGCCGTAAAGGGGAAGGTCCTGCAGGGACTGGAGTTGCCTCTGTAGTCTCCTGAAGTTGCTTCTCCTCTCCTGTTGTCTCCCTCTGGCCTGAAAGAAACTGCGAAACTTAACCTTCACAAACTCCCACCAATCACTTATACAGTCAAAGTAACATTTCTCAATTCTCCAGCTGATATACACATCCCGGAGTCCTCTCTTTCCAGCAGGGTGCTGTTCAGCTTCCAGGAGCCGGGGCCAGGAGGAAAACCGTGGCCCAGAGTCCCCTGAGAATGTCCCTGTGGTCCGAGAAGAAGCAGGGGACCATGGAGTGCGTGCCTTGCTTCACTGTGCAGGAGGTAAACACAAAGTCAATCCTAGAGTGCACAGACCCGTCGGGGCGGCTCTAGCTATAATTAACAGAGCTGTTCCTGATTGATCCAATTGCATAATTTAAGGAAGCTTCAGTTACCATTTCCTTCAGCAGTTTCGATGTCACATCAAGCTTGGCGTAGTTGCTGGAGCTGCGCCCTTTCTTCTCTATCGGACAGTTGAAATCACAGCCCATCACCGCTGCCCTGGTGGTTGGTAACTGAGACCGCAGGGTCTGGAAAAGTTCCAGTCGCTCGTTCTTCCCAGGGGGGGCGTACACATTGATTAGCCGTACTGGCTCACCCGCCAAGGAGCCATCTATGACCAGAACTCTGCCACAGACCAACTCCTGGACGGAATCAAGTGTGAAGAGGCCCCCCTGATGAGAACAGCTACACCCGCAGACTTACAGCTGCCCCCACCCGACCAGTAGGAGGGACCGTGGGTCCACTGCCGACAGAGGTACCTATAGGATGGAGAAAAAGGTAAGGCACATTCCTGCAACATAAATATATCACATTGCTGCGTGGGGAGAAACGTTAGTATGGCTTGCCATCTTAACTTATCTTTAATATTCTGTACATTAATGGTGAATATAGAAAGGGACACCATTAGTTAGGGTTTAAAAAGAAAGTCTAGATCAGCACAGTACGTTACCGCTCCCGTCGGGGGGTTCCTTGTCTGGTGCTTTCTCCAAGGAGCCCAGAAGCCAGCATCCCCCAGCCCCCCTGCTGTCTCGGGTGATGGGCTGTGATTTCAACTGTCCGATAGAGAAGAAAGGGCGCAGCTCCAGCAACTACGCCAAGCTTGATGTGACATCGAAACTGCTGAAGGAAGGGTAACGAAGCTTCCTTAAATTATGCAATTGGATCAATCAGGAACAGCTCTGTTAATTATAGCTAGAGCCGCCCCGACGGGTCGGTGCACTCTAGATTGACTTTGTGTTTACCTCCTGCACAGTGAAGCAAGGCACGCACTCCATGGTCCCCTGCTTCTTCTCGGACCACAGGGAATTCTCAGGGACTCTGGGCCACGGTTTCCTCCTGGCCCCGGCTCCTGGAAGCTGAACAGCACCCTGCTGGAAAGAGGACTCCGGGTGTGTATATCAGCTGGAGAATTGAGAAATGTTACTTGACTGTATAAGTGATTGGTGGGAGTTTGTAGGTTAAGTTTCGCAGTTTCTTTCAGGCCAGAGGGAGACAACAGGAGAGAGAAGCAACTTCAGGAGACTACAGAGCAACTCCAGTCCCTGCAGGACCTTCCCTTTACGGCTGGGACTAAGAGAGGAGTTGGAGGAGACCAAGTTGTCGCTGAAAAAGCACTTTGAGGAGGAATCAGAGCCATCATCTTCCGTTCCAAAGTGGAGAATCTAGAGAAGGGGGAAGTGTAACTTCTTTTTCAGGAACTCTACTCCGGCCACACGCCCTGGTCAGAGCTGCGGGACGAAACCGGCACAAGCAGAAGGGGAAAAGAAGCGGTGATTAAAGTGGTTACCGACTATTACAGCGCCCTCTACCCCCTAAAACCACGATATGGCTGAGTATTTTCTGTCTGGTATTACTAACACGCTTGATCCCTAGGTGTTGCTAGAACAGAGGCCCCTTTGTCGTGGAGGGCTGCACTCTGCTGTCAAATCGTTTAGAACTGTCAGGACCCCAGGCAGTGATGGTCTCCCAGCAGAGCTCTATGTAGCGCTGTGGGATCTAATTGGCCCGGACTTGCTGGAACTTTTAGAGGAGATGGAGATGAAGACAGAATGCCCCAGTTACTGAGGGAAGGACTGATCACGATCTTGTATTGCAGAAGAGGGAGAGGTCGGACCTTAAAAATTGGCGTCCAATCTCTCTTCTGAATGTGGACTACAAGATCATCGCCAAGGTACTCACCAACTTGCTAAAGGCTGTCATCGGACAGATCGTCCATCCAACCAACCTGCGGCAGTTTCATTTGAATAGAGTAAGATGTTTGAAATTACAAAGCACCTTGTTTTTTTTTGGTAATTGCACTTGTGCATGCTTCCCATTTGAGTTAGTTGGTGGCCATGTCTCTGTGTGCACCCACAATATGGCATACCGTTTGATTCGACATTTGAGAGATTGATATTTGTGTACTTTTTTTAACTTTGAAACTTTTTTTTTCTTTATTTTTTCTGAATCTTCTAAAAGTGTGAAATTCTATGAAGATCTGCGCACACACCATTGATGGTATGAATGAAAAAATGGCACAGTTGATTAGCTGAAGGTGTGTAATTGTGAGAATATATAGTTTTGGGGGGTATTTTTGAGTTAGAGTGGTGTTTTATTGAAAAATCTGAAAAGTTGCTGCTATTGGCCACTGCACATTGGCTCAATTTGTGAGTAGTGGCTTCCATGTCCGTGTGTATAACTATGCATATAGCATACCGTTTGAGTCAGGAATTTCGGAGATTGATTTGACAATTTTTTTTCATTACATGGGAATTTGCCATAATTTTTAACTTGAAACATAGGTAGAGGGAGGGAGAGGGGAGGTACCACTAAGGCAGAGGGCTTACCTTTTTTCTTGTCCTTCTGTACTTTTTCCCTTGCAGGAGGTCTGGGAGTAGGCACGTTGGTAGTTGGTCTACTCCCAAAAGCTGCCTCATAGGTCCGAGTTCTGGAGGGACAAGTTTTGTAGATATGGTCTGCTAGACCGCAGAGGTTGCAGACCATCTTCTTGGGGCAATTTTTGGCGTCATTCCCTACTGTCCTGCAGACCCTACAGGCCAGCTCGCTGCAGTCCTTCCCCACATGCCCTAACCTGCCGCATTTACTACAAATCTGCGGTTGGTCATGGTAGCGGAGAATTCCTGTGGAGCTGCCCAGGGAGAAGAACCGGGGCAGGTGTTGGAGGCCGTCTTGCGTTGTTCCGTCTTTCCTTAATCGGACAATGACTGCCTACTTGCAGTTCCAGTATCCGTTGCGGTCGAGGATCTGGACCGGGTCCTTGACAACAGTGCAGAACCCTCCCAGAAAGGTGGCAATGTCCTTGCCCAGCTGATAGGGGTTTCGCATTTAAACCATCACCCGCCATTCCTCGATTTGGATAGGGTAGTTGCCCACAAATCGGGAAAACGAGGATACATGCCTCGCCGCTTTAACCTGGTCCCAGTACCTCCTACATATGGCAATGAAGGCAAACGCTATGTAAAATATACCAGCAAAAAGGGATTGTATACTGACCATCTCCAACAGTGAGAAGCCCTGCTCTTGCACCATTTTCTTGCCGAACACCTTGATGGACATGTCTGGAACCCTGCCTTTCACCTCCTTCAGTTTCAGAACCACTGTCTGTCTCATCCAGGGCTCTAGGGTTGGGGTCTTGTCAGTGCAAGATACAGATTCATGGCTCTATGGGGTAGGACTTGGGTGTACAGTAGAAAAGGCAGCTAGAAAGCTTAGGGAGAGAGGGGCCAAAAGAAGCAAAAAGCCCTTCACTGAACATAA
This sequence comes from Hymenochirus boettgeri, assembly GCA_019447015.1. NCBI lineage: Eukaryota > Metazoa > Chordata > Amphibia > Anura > Pipidae > Hymenochirus > Hymenochirus boettgeri. Next base: position 102,799,708 of record CM033469.1, on the reverse strand, counting down.
AAGCAGAGAAAGACCTTCTTATAACAGAAGGCATCTTGCAGTCTCATGCTATATGAGTAGCATTGTCAACAAAGCCAAAAAAGTAATTTCTTACTCCCATGTTTCCCAGAGTAAGGGGCAGAGATATGCAAAACACTCCTTTATGTCCCTTAGCTAATGCATGTGTCCAGAACTGCTGGCTAATAACATGCAATAAAGCTTCATACATAGAGCCAATCATCTGACCTGCAGACACAATGTGTTTTGATCTTTTTTGATTTAAAATATTTTTTATTGTCATAAAAAATATATAAAACAAATATTCATACCGTGCACTGTGTCGAAGACAGGCTGGTAGCAATACACAAGCACTCATGTGGTGCACAACCTTTTATGTTGATACAACAAATACAATAGGTCCTGGACTACTCATTCATGACTTTGCATGTCTCTGAGTTTATGTTCCAAGGCATCCAACAAGGCCTGTGCCACAGGGCATGCCCAGAAGAGATGCAAGGCAGTCTCCTCCTGGATGATGTAGAATGGACAATGTCTGTAGCGGCACAGGTTGTGGGCATGCATGAAAGTCCTGAGAGGTAGTCCCCCCTGAACAGACATCCACACCAGGTCTTTATGCTTGTTGGTGAGCCTGCTGCTGCCAATATTGTCCCAAACAGTCTCAGCTGTAGCAGCAAGGAGCCCTGGAATAGACTCCATTATGTCTCTAAGGGCCCTATTTATAAAAGATCGGTATCGTTACCGATAACGACCGGTATTGACCGATAACGACCGGTATTGACCGATAACGGCCGGAATTTACCGATATCGTTAAATACCGGTCGTTATCGGTAAATAACGGTCGTTATCAGTAAAAACCCGGTCGTTATTTTACGATAACGATCACTATTTTACGATAACAATACCGATCTTTTATAAATAGGGCCCTAACTCTGATGAGCTTGTAGATAACCTTTGACTTCCACAGATCCGGTTTCACTCCCTCCAGTTGGTGTTCCCTCACAAACTTTGTAACATCCAGGTAAAACCAAGGTGTGTCCCAGTTGTAGGGGATGGAGCTGTCCCACTTGTCCCATCCAAGACCTCTCCGTAGAGGTAACAGGAAGAAGCGTGACATATCTAAACCCCAGATTAAGGGGCGGAGATATGCAAAAAGATCCAACAAGATCGAAACACGTAGTGTCTGCAGGTCAGATGATTGGCTCTATATATTAAGCTTAGTTGCATGTTATTAGCCAGCAGTTCTGGACACATGCATTAGCTAAGGGACATAAAGGAGTGTTTTGCATATCTCTGCCCCTTACTTTGGGAAACATAGGAGTAAAAAATTATTTCTTGTTTCTTAGGCTTTGTGGGCAATGCTATTCATATAGCATGATACTGCAAGATGCTTTCTGTTATAAGAAGGTGTTTCTCTGCATTATTTGGATGATAAATAGTGTAAAACTCAAAAGGAAAATTTTCTCAATTGTACATATAGGATATAGTAAATAGTGTAAAACTCAAACGGCGAATTTTCTCTATTTTACAGGACGCATTTTTTAGTATTGTTTATCTTCAGCAAACTGCAGCTAATTATCAAACCAGTTACATTAATATGGGAACATACCATAGTGCTGTGTAAGATATAGTCATGTTAATGGAACATTCCAGTAAGTAATGATGTTTGGCAAAAATTATAGTAAAACTGCAAAAAAAAGCAACAAAAGGGAGAAAAGGGGCAAAAAGACGAAAATTCCCCTATTTATAAATAGCTGTAAATAAAAAAAAGTGACAAAAATAGCTCAGAAATTACACTAGAGAGCAATTTCTCTTTTCGCAGTGATACCACACTTAACACAATGAATAAGACAAAAACTATTGCTACACATTGCCTCAGCAATTCGTTTCCGCAAAGTTGAAAACAAAAATGCGCAGTTTTTATAAATAAGGCGAAAATAGCGCCATTTGTCATTGCAATGTCCTGCGATAGCGAAATGGCAAAAATAGTGATTGTTTATAACAATGCCCCTAAATGTCAATCTCCCACATGTCCTGAATCAAAGAGTATGCCTTATGGGTGGGTGCAGACAGAGACATGGCCACAAACTAACTCAAATGGGAAGCATGCACAACTGCAATTACAAGAAAAATAAAAGTGCTCCTTTATTTGAACAGCATACTTTTTTTCAAAGGAAACAGCCCCGAAACTTGGAAATAACCCCCACAAACCATATATTTTTGGAATCTACACACCTTCAGCTACGTAACTATGCCATGCTTTCATACATACATGAAGAATTCCAAACGCAAATCCATAGAACTTCGTGCTTCCAATATGATAATTCAAAGGTTGAAATCCTACCTAAACCCGCTTGACAAGTAAAAATAAACACTAAGGGGCATATTTATAAAGATTCGTTAACTTTTCGCGGCCGTTTTCACTGACATTAACGCATAAATCGCGTTTAGCGCGATTTATAAATGTCCAAAAACGACCACGAAAAGTTAACAAAGCGTTAACCCTTCGCGGCGATACTTACCTGTTACCGCCGCTTCTATTTATAAAGCGGCAGTATGTGTTTCGCTCTGCTAGTATCGGCTGTTTTACTTCGCCACCTTGAAGGTGGTGAAAACAGCCGATACTAGCCTCCCCGTGGCGATTACTGGAAAGTTCTGAAATCTGATTGGTTAATGTAAAGCATGCAAACCAAGCATTAAAAAATTGACCAATCAGAAATGAATTAGGGGTTTCTGCAAACCTATATAAAGAGGTGCACTCCGCTGCAGAACTCAGATGCCATCGCAGTAGATGGCTGAAGAAAGAAGAAAGAAGCGGTTGGCAACATCGGCTCCGCTGAGGCCGGCAGTGCCAGCGGGCTCACTGGCGGCCGCAGTGAGTCTGCCTGGCATCGGCGACCTGAGTGGGGTTGGTGTCGCCAGCCCGAAGACGTCGCCCAAGGGCTCTTTTAAGAGCCGCACACTGGGGGTCCCGGTTTGAGCTGTGAGACCCCCACCAAAGGCACTTGTCAGTGCCGCAAGGGCCCTTACAAGGGCCGGGGAGGGGGGCCCGGTTCGAGCTGCGGGACCCCTAAGCCCCAAAGGCACTTGTAAGTGCCGCAAGGGCCCTTACAAGTGCCGGTGAGGGGGTCCCGGTTCGAGCTGCGGGACCCCTAAGCCCCAAAGGGCTCTTGTTAGAGCCGCAAGGGCACTTGTAAGTGCCGCAAAGGCCCTGATAGGGCCGGGGAGGGGGGTCCCGGTTCGAGCTGCGGGACCCCTAAGCCCCAAAGGGCTTTGTCAGAGCCGCAAGGGCACTTGTAAGTGCCGCAAAGGCCCTTACTGGCGCGTGGGGGGTCCCGTTCGAGCTGCGGGACCCCTTAAGCCTCAAAAGGCCCTTCTCAGGGCCCCGCTGGAGGTGCCTCCACCCCTCCCAGCGGCTCCCTCCCCTCCCCGGAGCGGCCGGGCGGGGGCTTGGGGGGGTTGCTGGGAGGGGGTGCGCGGGGTCGGTGGTCGCGACCACCTGCTGCGGCCCCTTCCCGGCAGCCCCTACTAGCCTCCCGTTCCGAGATTGCCGCGAGCGGGGAAGGGGTTGGGAGGGGCTGCTGGGAAGCGGTGGTCTCCGCCGCCGCGGGGGGTTGTGGGCGGGGTGGGCGTATGCCCCGCCCCCTTAGGAGAGGCGTCGGGAAGGGATTTTAAGTCCCTTCGCGGCGATACTGTATAGTATCGCCACGAAGGGGCTTAAAATTACCGCAACACATCGCGGCCGCGATACATATAGCGGGAACGGCGCTCGCCGTTATAAAAACGGCGATAGCGCTATTTTTGCGGCTGCGATGTGCGGCGGTAATTTTTTGGCGCTAATTTCGTTTCTTTATAAATATGCCCCTAAATGTCAATCTCATATATGTCCTGAATCAAATGGTATGCCATATGCGTGGGTGCACACAGAGACATGGCCACCAACTAGCTCAAATGGGATGAATGTATTATTATTATTGTGGATTTATATAGCGGTAACATCTTCCGTAGCGCTATACAATTACATGTATAACTTCACATCAGACCCTGCCACTAAGAGATTACAATCTAAGCACATTTATTTGACACATGGGGGAAAACAGAGTGCCCGGAGGAAACCCACGCAAGAATGGGGAGAACATACAAACTCCTTGCAGATGTGTCCAAGGGTGGAATCAAGCTCAGTGCTAACCATTGAGCCACCGTGCTGGTCAGAAATTTTTAAAAAAAAGACACAACCCACCTCCCACACTCTCTCTTTAAGTGGTATTTTAGTGAAAACCGGTTGGTACTCAGATGCAAGTTTGTGCACACTTTACTGATCCAAAAAATTAAATTTAGTCTTTTTTTTTAACCTTTGCAAAATTTTCTAATAAAATAGGCTTAGTTTCCCTTTAATTGAAGGAATAATAACCGTGGCTTAGTTTTTTTTTTTTGCTATTTATTTGTTTTATTGTAAAAAAAAAAGGTTGTGTATCACTTTTTTTTTTGTATGTGCATTTCACTTTTTTTAATCATTCCCAAAGATAATCTTAGAGAATGATAACAAACTCATAAATGTCTGTTTTCCAAGTCAAAATCCGATCGTAAAAATCACTTCCCGGAAAACATTTTCCATGAAGTGATTTTTTATTCATTGGCAAAGATCAATAATTAGTTGATCAGAACTGATCACCTAATATTGACCTCTGCCTCCATTTTTTTTAAGTCTTTGCACAGTAGCTCTGAGCTCCGTTCACAAATGCACTGTAGGGGAACACTTAGGGGAGACCCCGGTGGAAGAAGAAGTCCTCTGACGTCATCAGGGTCTCCTTTTGCGAAAACCAGGAAGAGAAGGAGCTGGCAGCACTGCAAGGTACGGGCATGGCATTCCAGGGGTTAAATCTCAATATCCCTGCATCGGTTTCAGATGAAACTGATGGGGGATCAGGGGGAACAGGACTTTGGTCCTTTTAAGTGGAGATCATACACCGTATGATCTACGGCACTTAAAGGGTTGCATGTCACAATCCCTCTCAGAGTATAAGGAGGAGGCAGAAACCTTTTGACAGGGAGACAGCTCCTACTCTTCAGTTTACTGGACTTTGGACAAGCACTGCAAGAGAACCATAAGGAGCAGAGATGTAAGGTAAGTTTTTTTTTTAACTATACAGTGGGGCCAGTAGTGAGTTAAATTGTAGTTTTGGGGTTGGAGGTGCGATTTAAACAAAATATTGCAGGTGAAACAATGATGTATCCGCCAGCTATGACTCCAACTTAACTCCTTTTACTGAAAACCTTATAACTAAAGAACTTAAGTCTGAACCCATTACCTTAAGGGAGGGAGGGAAGAACTCAAAATGGCGCCCGTTGCCTCGTATAGCTTGATTAGATAGCCCTGGTGACGTCACTGTTACAGACGGAATGCAGAAAATCAAATCTATACTTACAGTGATTTTCTTTTCCTGGTCCTGAGACAGCAGTGGAAGTGAATGGGTTAAGTCCCTTGTTTCCTGATGGACAGGCCGGATTATCCAATAAAAGGTTAGCTCCTTCCCCACAGCCTTTGTGTCTTTTTGACTGATCTGTTGAGGAATTGTTTTAGAGAAGGGAGGGAGCTACTTCCACTGCCGTCTCAGGACCAGGAAAAGAAAATCACTGTAAGTATAGATTTGATTTTCTGCATTCCCTGGTCCTTCCACGGCAGTGGAAGTGAATGGGATTTACCAAGTAATTAGTCATTGAAGGGCGGGAGACTAGTTTGTTTAACTACTTATATTTTATTTAGCTGCTTCCAAAATTTTGGAGGCAAATTCTGACTTATTTTTATCTATCACATCTAATTTATAATGTCTAATAAATGTGGTCATATTAGACCAAGTTGCTGCCCTGCAAATTTCTGAAGGCGAGACTCTTGCATGGAATGCCCAGGATGCAGCCATCGCTCTGGTAGAATGTGCTGTCACTTTTTCTGGTACCTGTATGTTTGCCATAGCATATGTTTGCTTTATTACAGATATAATCCAGGATGATATCGTATGGGTCTTCGGTTGGCCCTTGGAAGTTGATGAAAAGATTTTCTGTTTTCCTAAAATCTTTCGTTCTTGTTATATACTGTTAGGGATCTCCCTATGTCCAGTGTGCTTTCGCTGTCTGTATCTTGCATTATAGGTAGTATTATTTCTTGACTGAGATGAAACTCAGATACCACCTTCGGAAGGAAAGAATCATCAGGTTTAAGGATTACATTATTACCTTGGAAGATTAGGTATGGGGGATTACACCTTAGCGTCCTTATTTCCGATACTCTTCGACCTGATGTAATGGCTACTAAGAATATAGTTTTTAATGTCAGTTCTCTGATTCTTGCCTCAGATATTGGTTCAAATGGTTTCTGTTGTAGTGCTTGAAGCACTAGCGTCAAGTCCCATGGTGGCACTGATGTCTTTCTCGGTGGTTTAAGATGTTTTAATGCTTTAAAGAATCTAATTGTTAGTTCTTCTGAAGCCCACTTTTTATTTGTTACTGCCGATATGGCTGTAATTTGTCTTTTTAGTGTTGCCAAACTGAGGTTTTTTTCTACTCCTTGCAGAAATTGAGTCTATTTTTGCCTCTTTGGCTTCTAAGTTTTTTTGTTCACACCAAGTTGAGAACTTTTCCCATGTTTTGTAGTATGTATTAGTGGTTGACATTTTCCTAGATGCCATCAATGTCTTGATGACTTTGTCTGAAAGTCCTGCTTTTTTCATCTGGCTGACTTCAAGTGCCAGGCCATTTGGAATTGTCGGTAGTCTTATTGGAGGGGCTATAGCTAACCTCTGAACCCAGGGGAACCAAGCTCTCCTTGGCCAAAAGGGAAGGATTATCATCACCTGAGCTCCATCTTCTTCTATTTTCCTTAGGACTCGGTTGATCAGGGCAATAGATGGAAATATGTACATTAGGTGACAGCTCCATTTGATGGAGAATGCATTGGTTGTCACTGCCTGGTTGTCTGGGTAACAAGAGCAATAATTTTCTACTTTTGCATTGAATTTGGTTGCCATCAAGTCCATCCTTGGCACCCCCCATATTTTTGTTAGATGATTGAACACTTCTTGATTTAGGCTCCATTCTGTTGGATTGATAGTTGATCGACTGAGTTTGTCTGCTTGAATGTTTTGTACTCCTGGTATGTGTATCGCTCTTATCTGAGGGAACTTGCCCTCTGCCCAGTTCAGTATTTTTTCCGTTAGTTTCCAGAGGTTTTTGCTTCTTGTACCTCCTTGTTTGTTCAGATAAAATACTACAGCAATGTTGTCCGACTGAATTTGAACTGGGTAATTCTTCAGTGTATACAACAGGGCTTTCAAACCTAAAAAGACTGCCTGAAGTTCCCTGAGGTTCTGATTTTGGTGTCTCCAATAATAGTTCCATCTTCCCTGGACTTGATGGTTTTCGCACCAGGCGCCCCATCCTAAAGGACTGGCATCGACTGTAATTGTGTTCCATAAGTAATGGTAAATTTTTACCGGTTTTAGGTTGTTGGTATCTATCCACCACCGCATCTTTTGTCTTATTGAGGAGGAAAGGTAGATTATCTGATTTGGGGAAAGTTGTATGTTCCATTGATCCAGTAAATTTATTTGAAGAGGTCTGATGTGTAACATTGCCCACCGAACTGCTGTTGTAGCTGCCACTAATTTCCCTATTACTTTCTGTAGACCAAGGAAATTTGATTAGATTCCTTACTATCTTTGCTATCTCTATTTGTTTCTCTTTGGGTAACTGAAGTTGTAACCTTCTCGTCTGAATGGTCACTCCTAGGAATAGGATTTCTTGTTTTGGTTCCAGTTGAGATTTCTCCTGATTTATCACCCATCCATGATTGGTGAGAAATTCTTGTACCTGAATTGAGTTCTTCTGCAGTTGATCTTTTTGTGATGCTTTTACTAGAATATCGTCCAGATATGCGTTTATCTCTATTTTCTGAGTTCGGAGTTTTGCTATTAAGGGAGTGAGGACCTTGGTAAATGTACGTGGTGACGAGGAAAGCCCAAATGGCAGGCACTTGTATTGAAAGTGTCGGCCTAGAACATAGAATCTCAGAAATTTGCGGTGTGACTGGTGAATAGGAATATGATGATATGCATTCTGAAGGTCTACTTTCACCATCCAGTCATTCTTTCTTATCTGATTGAATATTGTTGACAATGTCTCCATTTTGAATTTTGTCTGCTTTACGAATTTGTTGATAAACCGTAGGTCCAGTATTGCTCTGAATTTGCCACATTTTTTCCTTTTCAGAAATAATGGTGAGTATTCTCCCTGTTTCTGGACTTTTTCTGGTACTTCCTCTATTATAGCCAAGGTTTGAAGTTCTTTGAGAATATTTGTTAATTGAACAACTCCCTGGATTGAGTTTGGAGTTGTTGAGGTTATGAACCTCCTGTTCGGGGGAGATTGTACAAATTCTATCCGATTCCCGTGACATATGTTTTGTAGGACCCATTTGTCTAAGATTGATTCTTCCCAAGTTGGCCAGAAGTTGATTAATCTTCCCCCTAATTTTGTTTGATTGTCATGCTGACTTTTTTCCTGTGCCTCTGGTACTTTTGAGATTTCGAAAGGACTGTTCTGGTTTAAATGTTTGTCTTTGAAAGAATGGACGTCCAGGACGGTATTGTCTTGCTTGATTAATGTTTAGTTCTGACATTGAGGTAGAGGGGACCTCTTTCCTGAATCTCCTAAAAGTTGGGAGCAACTTTTTGATTGAATTCTTCTCTATTACTTCATCTAGAGCGGGACCGAATAGTAAGTTACCTTTGAATGGGAGGTTTGTGAGTCCTTGTTTGGACTGGCTGTCTACTCTCCATTGTCTCAGCCACAACGCACGACGGGCCACTGTGGATTGCGCCATGGTTTTGGCTGCTAGTTTTAGGGAGTCCATAGACGCTTCTGCAACAAAATTATTTGCTAGCTTGATATCTTGTACAATTTTCATTAGTTCTGTCCTTGGTACCCCATCAGAGATGGCCCCCTTTAAGTCTTTTATCCATCTTCTATTTGCTATGGCTATGCTAGTGATCCCTATTGCTGGGCGGATTGCTGCTCCTGCTGCTATATATGTCCATTTCAGGGCTGCCTCTTCTTTCCTTTCCATGGGATCCTTCAACGAGACCCAGTCCTCCGTTGCTAACGCTATCTTTTTGGCTATTTTGGCCACTGGCGTGTCAATTTTAGGAGCCTCATCCCAAGTCTTGGAGTCGTCTTTTTGGAATGGATAATTCCTTTGCATATTCTGAGATACTGAAAATCTTTTGTCAGGGTTTTCCCATTCTGCTTGAATGACTTCTGACATTTGTTCATGGAGGTGAAAGAATTTATTCGAGGTATCCTTACCTGCAAACATTAAATCTCCTTTTTTTATATTTGTATCTGATATTTTGAAAGTTGCTCTCATTTTAGTAATGAGGAAGTCTAGTGCTGCTGGAGACATTACTTCATTTGATGGTTCTTCCACCTCTTGTTCCTCATCTGAGTAAATTTCCCCCTCTGACACAATCCATGGGGACCTGGGTATTGACTGTAGCTCTTTGATGAGACCTTGTTCTTTCAGCATTTCTGTTACTTTCTCCATTGTAGCTGACGTAGTTTTTGTTATAAGTGTGTCCATTGAAGCCTGGAACACTGACGTCATGGATTGTAAGATCTGTTCCTGTGAGAGTGATACTGAGGGATTGGCACAAGATTCACACATTTTGCTTCCTTTTTGTGCTGAGTTACTGCATAAAGCACACTCTTGTCCTTTTTGTCTTTTGGACTGATCTCCTGGTTCTGGAGAGCTGCAAAAGATAAGCAAATAATCAAACATGAAATATGAGACAGATTGCATGTAAGTAGTCTCTCGGTTAATTTGCTCACCCCCTTGATCCAGACCTATGCCTTTTGCCAGGGCTCTTAGGGTGAGGCCACACTGCAACGCACAGGAATCGCGCACAAAATCGCGAGTGTTATCGCACGCGATTGTGTGTGCGATTCTTGCACGTTTCGCGTTCGCGTTTTGCGCATGCGTTTTTGCCTTTTCGCGTTATGGACACGCATGCGTTAACGCACCAAAAATGGTGAACGCATGCGTTACCAAAACGCGAACGGACGTGCAATCGCATGTGCATCCGAAATCGCGGGAATTTTTGCGTTCCCGCGATTTCCATTTTAGTGAAAATCGCGAGCGCGAAACGCGTGCGCAAACGCGCGAAAAACGCGCTAGTGTGGCCTAGCCCTTAGAGGCACTGCAAGAGACATAAAGATTATAAGTAACCAATTGGTAAATTTGCCTAATATAAGCATACTGGTGATTACTTACAACATACTGGTAGCTTTTAGGTCTAGACAGCGGAGGACACTAGTAGAGACTGAAAGGTACAGCTGAATCTAGTGAGGGAGTTCAAAGGGACACACCAGATGGGTCCGAACGCTGAAACTTCCACTGCAGCGTCTATTTGAAATTTTCGCGCGATAGTGACGTCATTGCGCATGCGCCGCTGCACTTCCGGGTCGCGGGAACTCAGAGGCTGACCGCGCGACCGGAGAAGGGGATCCGCTACCCCACCACTCTACATGCGTGCACTACCGAGTGGTCTTACCAGGTGAGAGAGCCCTGATGATAAGAAAGAGCTGGGGGAGCTGCTAACTATTCCGATTCCTGTACAGAAAAAAAGACACAAAGGCTGTGGGGGAGGAGCGAACCTTTTATTGGATAATCCGGCCTGTCGATCAGGAAACAAGGGACTTAACCCATTCACTTCCACTGCCGTGGAAGGACCAGGGAATGCAAATCTTGTAAGGTATCAGTGCACATGCTCACAGCCACCATGCCGAAACCCCATGAGACCTGCAACACCCAGGAAGCCTACATTACCCAGCATGACCGGAGAGGTAAGCCCACCCACCATATTGATGATTTAATTTATTCTTACATCATAGTGGTTAAGAGGTGGGAGTGGAAATCACAGGTGCAGAAAATGTAATGAAGGCAAAAGTACTGGCAGGCAAGGGAAAATGTCAGCTTCAGCTTTGGGGAACAAACAGAACTGAAAATGAGCTAATACTGGAAAAGGAAAGGCACCTGAGTGGAATCTTCCATGCTGAGAAGGTTGTGGAGGCAAGTACTTTCTAACTTAAATTTTTTGGGTTTGTTTTCTCCTTTTAGATATCTTTAGTTGTGTTTTAGGCAATTAAACATGTTATCTTCACAACTCAAACAACATACTAGTGCTAGTCAATTTGAGATAGCATGCATTTTATAATTATTTCATGTGGTTTCCAGTTTTTATAAAAACAGTTAGGGTGAGGCCACACTGCAACGCGCTCACACTAACGCTTGCGACTGCGAGTGTGTTCCCAGTGCACGATTGCGATCTCCCAATCGCACAAAAAATGCAGATTGCATGTGCAGTGCACAGTTGCACATTAATTGGGCCACACTAGTGTGCGCCTTTAAGAATGATCCGATTGCGCTTTTAAAGTGCCTTAGTGTGGCCTATTCCTTAATGGATATGTGTACTATTTATTTCACTCAATTTACTTTCTCTCCTATCTTTAAAGTTTTCTTTTCCCTTGTTCTTTTTTTTCCAGTTTGTGTGTTGGATTGGGGTATTACAAAAATGTGGAGCTGGATTAATCTACTCTGAAGGTTTCATTTGCCTTCAAATATTAAAAGGTTAATGAAACCTTCACTAGGTACATTATTGAACACAGTATTGATATAATAGCCAGGGATCCTTTCTGATTTGGAGTCAGGGATTTTTTCCCACCTATTAGCAGCTTTCCACCCGCCCCACCCCTTTTCCTCTGGATCAACTGTTAGGGCTCATGAGTTAGCTAAGGCTACGTTCACACTAGAAACGGACCACAATGGACAGTCCATGTTTTTTGTCCGTTTTTAGCGCTCGTTCCTGTCCGGAAACAGACAGAAACTGATCTAGTGTGAACGAACCCTAAACATTTTGGCCGAAAATGTCTTTACTCAACCTCCAATACTATTGTTACTAAATAAATTGCTCTGCACTGTTGTTCTATAACTATTAAAGGGTTACTGTGAAGTTTGTTTTTTTTTTGAAGATATGGGCAGATTGAAAGCAATATCTAGGAGTCTGTGGCAGATTAAAAGCAATCTGGTCGAGTTTGTGACAGATTGAGCCTGGGCACATGAAATCTACATATTACAAGGCTGTGTGCAGTCCATAAATTCATGGGGAGAGATACATTAACAAGAATTATGGCTTAAAATAGTCTAAAATCCACACTATCTGGTGTGATATTGGGTTAGCATGGGTTTTAGATTCATTTACCAGGGCCGTCGCAAAGTCCAAATTTTTGGACTTTGTGGAGCACACTGCATGAAGTAAGGGTTAAGTTTAGACATCCCACCCTGCCCATTCAGGCTTCCGGGCAAGGTAGGAAAAGGGGCGTGGTGCGGGGGTGTGACGTCACGCAGGAAGTCTGCGGTGGTCTCGCTGGAGTGCGGGAGACAACCCCAGAATGAGGGAGACTCCCGGACAATCCGGAAGGGGTGGGATACAGTACCTGTAAGTTACTTTAAGGAAGTGATACTCAACAGTTTTTCATTTTTACTGCATTACTGTAGCTCTTGTTTTTAATATGAATCTTTGACCACCAACAATATGGTGGCTGGTTTCCTGCAGTGAGAATTAGATTTAACCTATTCAATTTGCCTGACCTGCTGACCTTTAGTTAGTTACTTTTTGGCTCTAAAAGCTGCTAAAGGCGTGGCGTTTGATCCAGGAGAATTAGAGGAAGGAGCTGCGAGAAAGCAGCTTACACAGTGTGGGACTGTTACCCACTTTAACATTATTGTTATGGAGCTAGGGTTTCCCATCAGCCACTGGGACACTTTGGATTGGAGCTCTTCTGTCTTTCTGCCACAGCCTACAGCTCACTCTGAATTACAGCTGCCATACTGATCTCTCCTGCATCTGCTCTATCTCACAGGATTCATTACTGTTATACCTCATGGGAGTTGGTGAGATTCACTTTTGCAACATAATAACCCTTGCAACCCCTCACTAATACTAGTAGTTAACTCTATCATTGATTGTAATGTGCACACTTACTTCGGTAATAATAAAAGTCGGAACTGGACCGGAACCGCAAAAAGTCCACTGCCCCCAGCGAGGAGGAGGACTTACTACCAGCGGCGATTCCGGCCATGTTCCGTCTTTTAAATGAACTGTCCGGTATAACCGGACTGGAAAACAGTGTCAGGTACATTCCGGCTGAATGTGTAAAAGCCGGAATGCAGAAGAAAAAAAACGATCTGTGCCCTGCAGTAGAGCGGAGCACTGGGAGAATTTATTTGCACATCAGCAGCACCTAAAACTTAAGTGAGTGGGGATGGGGGTGGGGGAGGGAGTGCTGGGGCCCAACCTACTTTTATCTCCTTCTGTCCCTCCCTCTATCTACCTGCCTGTCCCTCTGTCTGTCCCTCTGTCTTTCCTCCTGTCTGTCCCTCTCTTTCCCTCTGTCTGTCCCTCTGTCTGTCCCCCTCCTTGTCCCTCTGTCTGTCCCCCTCCTTGTCCCTCTGTCTGTCCCCCTCCTTGTCCCTCTGTCTGTCCCCCTCCTTGTCCCTCTGTCTGTCCCCCTCCTTGTCCCTCTGCCTGTCCCCCTTGCTGTCCCTCTGCCTGTCCCCCTTGCTGTCCCCCTGCCTGCCTCCTTGCTGTCCCCCTGCCTGCCTCCTTGCTGTCCCCCTGCCTGCCTCATTGCTGTCCCCCTGCCTGCCCCCTTGCCTGTCCATCTTTTTGCACTCGCGCTGCCTGTCCCCGTCTTTTGCCCCTGTCTGTCCCCCCCCCAGCCTGTCCCTCTATCTGCCTCCTTGCTGTTCCTCTCTGTCCCCCTGCCTGTCCCCCATCCTGTCCCTCTATCTGCCCCCTTGCCTGTCCATATTTTTGCACCTCTGCCTGTCCTTCTATCTGTCCCCATCTATCCTTCTACCTGACCCTCCATCTGTTCCTCTGCCTATCCCCCATCTGTGCCCCTGCCTGTCCCCCATCTGTGCCCCTGCCTGTTCCTCTGTCTGGCCCCCTCCTTGCCCCTGTCTGTCCCCCTCTGTCACGAACGCAAGTTCGCTGGGCACGTGATCTGACCAATCAATCGGTACTCGCTGCCACCACTTTAAGTTACAGCCTTAAAGACGCCCCAAAAACACTCTGGACTCTCACTGACTATGCACACCCCTGCCTGGCAGCTAAATGGTTAACACTACACCATTCACTCCAGCAACCAACTGGTTAATTAGCATCAGTCCTTCACAAGCAGTCACAGAGTTAATTAGCTTTTACACTGCCAAACACTCAATCCACATATAAACTTATCAGAGGCTAACCGAGTTCTTTTAGAGCATCAAAGACAAAACGTATTAAATTTTAGATTTAATATTCCAAAAGGTGGACAGTGCACATAATACAAAAAGGAAAATGGTGTTATAATACAATGACATACAATAGGTACAACAGTTATATAAAATAAAAAGGCTAAAAGGATTCACAGACCCTATTCACTAGAAGAAGTCCTGTATCCCGGGGCGGGAAGAAACATGGGATCCATACACACGGTTTTAGCATGTCCCCTCAGTATGTACAGAGTTATAGGGGCTACAAGGATTTTTAAACTCCTTGTTGAACAACCCCCATCCTATGGACTATTGCATGAGATGGGAGTGTCTAGGAATGTCCAGATTTACGACTAGCCAAAAGCATTCATTCCCCCTCAGTTAGGCAGATTCCATATAAATGTAGATATGTACATTGTATTGGGATATTGACGACATATTCCTCTCCTATATTAATTATCAATTCCTCCAATACCAAACATGACCTGTGTGTAATCCATATTTCCCAAAATATTAATAACTTGCCTTGGCAAGGGAATAAGGGTATCATTTTAATGGACCTACTTTTCCATTCACAAGTATAATATTGGTTTCTGTCTTACATATTCCAATACCGAAATACATTTATTTTACATGTATGGTTGTCCTTAAAATGACTTCTTAAGGTACCCACCAGACCCCTAGCTGAAGAGAATTCCAGATACATGGTTCGGCCCCAAATTGTCTGGAAAAGGAGATCTGGTTCCATGCTTCACTAATCGTAATATAAACAATAGGACTGTTCCAGGGTGGAATGGTATTTTTATTGGTCCTTTGCAAGAACTAATACTAAAAATTAACCCATTCTTGCCAAGTCACTACACACTTTCCTGATACCCTCCTTGCCCCTCTGTCTGTCCCGCTGCCTGTCCCTCTATCTGTCCCCCTCTGTTCCCTGCCTGTACCTCTATCTGCCTCCTTTCTTTTCCCCTGCTGTCCCTCTATCTGTCCCCTTTCCTGTCCCTCTATCTGCCCCCTTTCCTGTCCCTCTATCTGCCCCCTTGCCTGTCCATCTTTTTGCACCTCTGCCTGTCCTTCTATCTGTCCCCGTCTATCCTTCTACCTGTCCCTCCATCTGTTCCTCTCCCTGTCCCCCATCAGTGCCCCTGCCTGCCCCACGTTTTCCCTCTATCGCCTCCTTCTGTTCTCCTGCCTGTCCCTCTATCTGTCCCCCGCCTGTCCCTCTATCTGCCTTCTTGCTGTTCTCCTCCCTGTCTCTCTCTTGTCCCCCTGCCTGTTCTTCTGTCTGTCCCCCTCCTTGTCCCTCTCTGTCCCTCTGTCTGTCCCCCTCCTTGTCCCTTTATCTATCCCCCTGCTTGTCCCTCTATCTATCCCCCTGCTTGTCCCTCTGTCCCCTGCCTGTTCTTCTGCCTGTCCCCCTCCTTGTCCCTCTGTCTATCCCTCTGCCTTTCCCCCTGACTGTCCCCCTCCTGTCCCTATCTGTCCCCTGCCTATCCCTCTCTCTGCCTCCTTGCAGTTTCCCTGCCTGTCCCTCTATCTGCCTCCTTGCTGTCCCTCTGTCTGTCCCCTCCCTGTCTCTCTATCTGTCCCCCTGCCTGTTCTTCTGTCTGTCCCCCTCCTTGTCCCTGTCTGTCCCCCTCCTTGTCCCTCTGTCTGTCCCCGTGCCTGTTTTCTGTCTGTCCCCCTGCCTGTTCTTCTGTCTGTTCTTCTGTCTGTCCCCCTGCCTGTTCTTCTGTCTGTCCCCCTGCCTGTTCTTCTGTCTGTCCCCCTCCTTGTCCCTGTCTGTCCCCCTCCTTGTCCCTGTCTGTCCCCCTCCTTGTCCCTCTGTCTGTCCCCTTGCCTG
This sequence comes from Hymenochirus boettgeri, assembly GCA_019447015.1. Lineage (NCBI taxonomy): Eukaryota > Metazoa > Chordata > Amphibia > Anura > Pipidae > Hymenochirus > Hymenochirus boettgeri. The sequence continues at coordinate 102,783,503 of CM033469.1, read as the reverse complement.
TTTTTCTGTCTGTTCCCCCTCCTTGTCCCCTCTGTCTGTCCCCCTCCTTGTCCCTCTATCTATCCCCCTGCTTGTCCCTCTGTCTGTCCCACTGCCGTTCTTCTGTCTGTCCCCCCCTTGTCCCTCTGCCTGTCCCCCTGACTGTCCCCCTCCCTGTCCCTCTATCTGCCTCCTTGCTGTCCCCCTGCTGTCCCCTTGCCTGTCCCTCTATCTGCCCCCTTGCCTGTCCCTCTATCTCCCCCTTGCCTGTCCCTCTATCGCCCCCTTGCCTGTCCCTCTATCTGTCCCCCTTGCCTTCCCTCTATCTGTCCCCCTTGCCTGTCCCTCTATCTGTCCCCTTGCCTGTCCCTCTATCTGTCCCTTGCCTGTCCATCTATTTGCACCTCTGCCTGTCCTTCTATATGTCCTCCTGCCTATCCTTCTACCTGTCCCTCCATCTGTTCCTCTGCCTGTCCCCCATCAGTGCCCCTGCCTGCCCCCCACATTTCCCTCTATCTGCCTCTTGCTGTTCCCCTGCCTGTCCCTACTATCTGCCTCCTTGCTGTTCTCCTCCCCTGTCTCTCAATCTTCCCCCTGCCTGTTCTTCTCTCTGTCCCTCTTGTCTGCCCCCTGCTTGTCCCTCTATCTATCCCCCTGCTTGTCCCTCTGTCCCCTGCCTGTTCTTCTGCCTGTCCCCCTCCTTGTCCCTCTGTCTATCCCTCTGTCTGTCCCCCTGACTGTCCCCCTCCCTGTCCTTCTATCTGTCCCCTGCCTACCCTCTATCTGCCTCCTTCTGCCCTCTCTCTTTTCCCCCCCCTGTCTCTCTATCTGTCCCCTTGCCCCCTTGCCTGTCCATCTATTTGCACCTCTGCCGTCCTTCTATATGTCCCCCTGCCTTATCCTTCTACCTGTCCCTCTCTGTCCCCCTGCCTGTCCCCCTCCTTGCCCCTCTATCTGTCCCTGCCTGTCCCTCTATCTGCCTCCTTTCTGTTCCCCCTGCTGTCCCTCTCTGTCCCCCTCCTTCCCCTCTGCTTCTTTTCCCCTCCTTGCCCTCTGTCTGTCCCTCTCTCTGTCCCCCTGCCTGTCCCTCTCTCTGTCCCCCTGCCTGTCCCTCTCTCTGTCCCCCTGCCTGTCCCTCTCTCTGTCCCCCTGCCTGTACATCTTTTTGCTCCTTTGCCTATCCTTCTATGGTTCCCCTGTCTTTCCTCTATCTGCCCTCTGTATTTCCTTCTGCCTGTCCCCGCTATCGAATCGGTTCTCCTGCTTATTCCCCTGCCTGTCCCTCTATCTGTCCCCCTGCCTTTCCCTCTGTCACCCTCTCTGTCCCTCTATCTGCCCCCTGCCTTTCCATTCTTTTGCATCTCTGTCTGTCCCTCTGCCTGTCCCCCCCCCCCCTTGCCCCACTGTCTGTCCCCCTGCCTGTCCCTCTATCGGTCCTCCTGCTTGTCCCTCTGGCTGTCCCCCCAGCCTGTCCCTCTGGCTGTCCCCCCAGCCTGTCCCTCTGGCTGTCCCCCCAGCCTGTCATATCTGTCTCTTTGCCTGTCCCCCTATCTGTGCCCCTCTCTGTCCCTCTATCTGCCCCCTGTCTGTCCTTCTGCCTTTCCCTCTCTGTCCTATAGGCAGGGGACAGATAGTGGGACAGGCAGAGGGACAGGCAAAGGGACAGACTGGGTGACCGAGAGAGACACAGGCAGGGGGACAGATAAAGGGACAGATAGGGTGACAGAGGGACAGCCAGAGGGAGATAAAAGTAGGTAGGTTCCAGCACACAAAGGTAGGGCCCCAGCACCCCACCTCCCACCACCAGTGTCAGTGTCCCCACTCACATAAGCTTCAGGTGCTGCTTCTGCCGATGTACAGATAATCCTTGTGCTCTGCTCTTCTGTAGTGCGCTGATCATTTCTTCCTTCTGCATTTTGGCTAAATGTGTAAAACCCGGAACATTTCTGTCACATACAGGAGGTAACTTTATGTTCCGGCTTTTTCACATTGAGCCGGAATGCACCTTTTATTGTGTTCTAGTCCGGTTCCGGATTTTACTTACCTGCAGTCCGGACAGTAACTGGAGTTCATTTAAAAGTCAGAACATGACTGGAATTGCCGGAAACCCCTCCCCCTTTCTCGCTGGAGGCAATAGACTTTTTTACGGTTCCGATTTTTATTTTTACTGGCATTGTTATTTCATTATTAGATAAAAAATAGTTGCAAATGAACAGTATTATTTTGTTTTTCAAATTAAATGTTTTGGCATTTTACTTTGATCATAGGTATACTATATCTGTCCTTGCTTGTGAAGGTTCTCATTCATCCAGGTCATGGTATATCTGTTGTATTCAATTAGATCAACTGGACTTGAAATGTAGTTCTTGAAGACGTTTCGCTAGTCATCCGACTGGCTTTCTCAATTCAGAATGACTTATCTGTCCTTCTGCCAGTCCCGCAATCTGTCCCTCTCTCTGTTCTTCTGCCTGTCCCTCTATCTGTCCCTTTTCCTGTCTTATCTGCCCCTCTGCCTGTCCTTTATTTATCCCTCTGTCTGTCCCTCTGCCTGTCCTTTATTTGTCCCTCTGTCTGTCTCTCTGTATGTGCCCCTGCCTGTCCCTCAATTTTTCCCGTCACATGGCAGCATCCACTTATGGGTTAACCCATCTCCCTCCGCCCATGGACAGGAACATCCCTTTCTTCTTTTTAAGCCTCCCCTTCACTGTCCCCCTTCGTCTTTTTTCCTGTCCACCGCTTACCTGCCATCACGGCGCTGTCCAGGAGTCTGCATCTCTGCTCCTGATGCCCCCCATGTTGCACTCCAGTGGTTTGCCGGTGGGGATGTCGGCCTGGGTGTCGGGCTGTTCGGGCCTCCCTTCCGTTTTTTGGAAGTTGGGGGCCTTTGTAGGGGTCAAGAGCAGCGGGCTCTCCAGTAAGTGTCCTTTGGGCCTGGGCGCAGATCGCGCCCCTGCAGTTCCCTCCCTCTTCTGGCTGTGCGGCTAATTCCGGGTTTGCGTCCACATGGCCTTTGACTTCCGGCCGCGGCCGGATGACGTCAGCGGCTGCGCCGGGAGAATTTAAAAGCATGTTTGCGGCTGCTCAGGCACGGGACCTTCAGGAAATTTCTGCTGTGCCTGCCTGGACCCCTGCGGGAGTCCTTTGGATTTAACAGTGCTGCTGTGTTCTGGATCTCTTTGCCTGTGTAGGGGAACTGCTAGAAACAGACATATTTTCTGCTTGGCAGCGTTGGGATCTTTTTGCATCTTCATATCTGGAAATGTGTGGTCCTGTGTGTAATGTAAGTACCTTGGTTTTTTTTAGGTTGTTTTTTTGCTATGTTTTTTGCTATGTTGTCTTCCATGTTTTTGCTCCTGGCTTTCTTATGCCCACCCTATTCTTTGCAGCTATGGAATCAGGGAATGGGACGAAAGGACACCCCAGGGGATCTAGGTAAACAGGATTGATTTTTCAGAGATTGCATTTTGTTTTCAATGTGCTCAAAACTGGTTTGTTTTGCAGCCTTTCAGTGTCAGAAAAAGCCAAGAAACCCAGTGAAACCGAAGCTGCAGGATTGGCTGACACGGCGGGACCTTCGGCTTCTACTTCCAATTTCCAGTTGGATTCGCTGGTTTCTGTTCTGAAGCAAGCAGTTACTCAGGCCATTCAGGACTCTAATAGGCCCAAAAAGAACGATCCAAACGGACTTTAAGTGTTTTAGAGTCAGACTTGTCCGAAGAGGAGATTTCTTCAGAGTCCGAGGAGTCTATCTTCTATCAGTCCGAGGATGATGAGGATTTTGAGTCTGAATCTGCATTGGAGGTAAGCATCATAGAACCTCTCATCAAAGCAGTAAGGCACTCTTTGTCTCTGTCGGCAGAAGAACCGAAAGTTTCCACTGCGGATAAACTCTTTCCGTCTATAAAGAAGAAAACTGCTAGTTTCCCTGTCCACCAGTCCATGTCGGATTTAATTGCCACTGAGTGGAAAAAGACAGAGAACTTCCCTGTAGTGACCACCTTTTTCTCTAAGAAATACCTGTTTACTGAAGCTGACCTAAAGTTATGGGAGACACCACCCAAAGTGGACTCAGCGGTCATTCACTTAGCTCGAAGGACGCTACCAGTAGAAGATGCCTCGGTCTTAAAAGATCCGATGGAGAGGAGAATGGAATTTAATCTTAAAAAATCTTTTGTGGCTACGGGAGCTTCTTTACGACCAGCAGTTGCTCTTACGTCAGTCTCCAGGGCTATGAAGTTATGGGCACAAGACTTGGATCAAGCCATTGATTCAAATGTTAAGAGGCCGAAGTTGAAAGAAATGTTTGCTGACATCAGAAAGGGAATTGATTTTTTCGCCGAAGCATCAGTAGATTTAGTAAGACTGTCATCGAGAGCTTCGGCTTTAAGTGTAACTGCTAGAAGGGCACTATGGCTCAAGCATTGGTCAGCAGACACAACCTCCAAGGCGAATCTTTGCCAAATTCCCTTTGAAGGATCTAAGTTGTTTGGAGAGAAGTTGGACGATATAATAGCTAAAGCCTCAGGAGGAAAAAGCCTTTTTTTGCGGCAGGATAGAAGGGACAAAAGAGGACGAGTTGAATACAGTGTGAGGGACCGGTCCTTTCGTAAAACGTTCAAGGCGGGGAGAGAAACAAGAAGACAGTGTTCGTACAGAGCAGGCAAGCAAGCCTCTTCTGTTTCAAGAGCAGCTTCCCATAATAGAATGTCCCACCAATAGGGGGGCGAAGGCCCAGAGTCAAGTGGCAGGAAGGCTTTCAGTATTTCTGGACGTCTGGGCCGCCTCGACAAAGGATCAGTGGGTACTGAAGATTGTTTCCGAAGGGTATCGGATTCATTTTCGTGTTTATCCAAAAAAGAATGTATTTGTTGTGACCGGGGTTCTCAAAGAGTTCAAAGCTCGAGAAGCTATTGTTCAATATGTCGCCCAATTAAGAGAATCGGCAGCAATAGAGCCGGTACCTCTTCTGAAAAGAAGAGGATTTTACTCGAGACTGTTTCTGGTGACGAAAGCCTCAGGAACCCTAGGACCAGTCTTGGATTTGAGAGGGCTAAACCAGTTTCTGTCAAGACAAAAATTCAAGATGGAGTCCCTACAATCCATCATAAGAGTGGTGGGAAAAAAATGTCTTTCTGACCAGCATAGATCTCAAAGATGCTTATTTCCATGTGCCAATCCACCAGCAATCAAGGAAGTTTTTAAGGTTCAGTGTGAACGGAGAAGATTGGCAGTTCACTTGCCTGCCCTTTGGCCTGTCTCACTCTTCAAGGGTCTTCACGAAAGTCATGGTTACAGTAGTCGCTGCCCCCAGAACTCGGGGTATAGCGGTCTACCACTATCTCGACGACCTGTTGGTGGTAGCGCAGACAGAACAGCTGAGCCGCCTACACACAAGCATAGTAGTCAGAGTGCTGCAAGAACACAGGTGGCAGAAGAGCAACTTAATTCCGACTCAGTCTTTAAAATACCTAGGAGCTATCTTCGAAACTAAAGAGAACTTAGTTTCTCTGCCTCTGGAAAGAATCAAAGTGTTTAACAACAGAATGTCAAAATTAAAGAAGCAGCGAGTGTCTCAGTCACTTATTTATTAAAGATGATTGGGCTCATGGCAGCGACGATTTTGTTCAATGGGCCAGGTGGCACATAAGGCCTCTTCAACTGTTTCTTCTAACCCGAGTCAGAGAACCTCATCGCCATATGTCCAGGAGACTTACCTTGACGCCATTAGTAAGGTCGAGTCTGTATTGGTGGACAAGAGAAAAACTTGGAAAAGTGTTTTCCTGACTCCTTTTCAGAGTATTTATCACGAGATGCATCAGAGACCGTATAGGGAGCTTATACCTTGGAAGATTCGGCACAAGGAAGCTGGGAAGAGAAAGGCACCTCATCGAATGTATTGGAAATCAGAGCAATGTTCCAGGCGCTAAAATACTTTCAAAAAAGTATAAGGCAGCAAAATGTTGTGTTATGATGCGACAACAAGATGGCAGTCTCTTATATTACCCGTCAAGGAGGCACAAGGAGCCAGTCACTACTAAAAGAGGTGGAGCCGATTTTTATGTTTGCTCAAAAGCATCTAGAGTCTCTGTCAGCGATTTTCCTTCCAGGAAAAAACAACCAGGTTGCAGACTTGAGCAGGAGGCAAATAAGTGCAATAGAGTGGAGCCTAAGCAAAGAAATCTTCCTCATGTTAACAAAGAAGTTGGGTTAACCACTTATAGATCTGATGGCGACAAAGGCCAACACCAAGTGCCGTTTCTTCTACTCTCTAGTCTATTGCCCAGAGGCCATAGCCATGGGTGCTTTCCAGCAGTCTTGGAGCCGGGGATTCAATTATTTATTTCCGCCCTTCCCGCTAATCTGGAGGTCTTTGCTGAAGATCCAACAGGAGAAGGCAGATGTGTTGGCAGTCATCCCAGCATGGCCGCGCAGGCCTTGGTACCCACTTCTTCTATCGTTAGCTGTAGACAAACCAATAAAAATCCCTCACGAGCAAGGATGGTTGACCCAGGGTCCAGTTCAATGCCAGGAGTACAATCATCTCTCTTTGATGGCATTTGAGAGGAAAAGATTAGAAAGCTGCGGATTAAGTAGTGAAATAGTAGACTTCCTGCTAAAATCTAGGAAATTGACAACTTCCCAAAAGTATTACAAAGTCTGGCAAAGATTTGCCATGGTAGCAGAAAAAGAAAGTTTTTCGATATTCAGCCCTGAACCGGCTGACATAGTAAAATTCTTATATCTAGGGTTTAAAAAGAACTTACATATAAGAACATTAAAGTCTCAAGTATCCGCTATCTCTACATACATAAACACAATCATACATACATACATACATACATACATACATACATACATACATACATACATGTATGTACTATTGGGCTAAACACACACACTCGGCTACATATACTCCCAAACATTTATGTTCAACATATACACAAACACCTCTACACATATACCTCTACACACATTCCTACACTTATACACACAAGCACACATTTAAATGAACACAAACACTGGTGCACACTCACTGCTTTATACACACGCATAAAGCAGTGCTAAAAACTTCTAAGACACCCAGACTATATGCACTATATAGCTGTAGATGTAGTATACTTGGATTTTGATAAGGCTTTTGATGCAGTCCCCATAGGCGACTAACATATAAGCTAAGGTCTGTTCAGCTGGGTTGTCACATTTGTACAAGAATAGAAAGTTGGTTAATGGATAGGAACCAGAGAGTTGTTGTAAACAGGGCTTCATCAATATAGACTGTGGGTATTGTCAGCAAGGTTTCTGTGTTTGCCAACGACAGAAAACTTTGCTGACCATTAAAAACTTTAGAAGATATGCAATGCTTGCAGGTGGATCTGGACAGATTGTCAAATTAGGCTGATGAAAATCAATGTTGATAAATGTAAAGTGATGCATGCCTGGCAAGCAGTGTTGCGGCCTGGCAAGCAGTGCCAGGAGGCAACAGCCAGAGCCAGTAAGATATTTTCTTGTTTATAGAGAGGTATAGATTCAAGGGAGAAAAATGTTACTCTCCCTCTTAACAAAGCATTGGTAAGGCCTCATTTGGAATATGCAGTGCAATTTCGGAATCCTGTGTACAAAAAGGACATATTTGAAAGGGTTCAGAGAAGGGCAACTAAATTAATAAGGGGATTGGGGGAGCTTGAATATGAAGAGAGACTGGAAAAGTTACAAGTATGTACGCTGGAGAAAAGGCACTTTTGTGGGGATATGATTACTGTGTATAAATACATTAACGGGCCATACAATAATCTGGGGAATTGTTCACTAATAGAGCATGTCAGAGGACACGCAAACATCCCTTAAGACTTAAAGAAATGAATTTTAGTCTTTGAACAGAGCCAAAGGGGCCAAAGGGGCCCCTGTTCCGGTGGCCAGATCAGCCAAAAGCATCCAGACCCCCATTCTGGCACCTAGAACAGAGCCAAAGGAGTCCAGACCCCTGTTCCGGCGGCCAGAACAGACCCAAAAGCATCCAGACCCCCGTTCCGGCAGCCAGAACACAGCCAAAGGGATCCAGACCCCCGTTACTGTGGCCAGAACAGTGCCAAAAGCATACAGACCCCTGTTCCGGAGGCCAGAACAGAGCCAAAAGCATCCAGACCCCCATTCCAGCACCCAGACCAGAGCCAAAGGGGTACAGACCCCCATTCAGGCATCCGGAGCAGAACCAAAAGCATCCAGACCCCCGTTCAGGCACCCAGAACAGAGCCCAAACCATCCATACCCCCATTCTGGCAGCCAGAACAGAGCCAAAGGGGTCCAGACCTCCGCTCAGGCAGCCAGAACAGAGCCAAAAGCATCCAGACCCCTGTTCCGGCACCCAGAACAGAGCCAAAAGGATCCAGACACCCGTTCCAGCAGCCAGAACAGAGCCAAAGTGGTCCACACCCACGTTCCTGCGGCCAGAACAGATCCAAAACCTCCAGACCCCCGTTCTGGCAGCCAGAACAGAGCCAAAGAGGTCCAGACCCCCGCTCCGACAGCCAGAACAGAGCCAAAAGCATCCAGACCCCCATTCCAGCACCCAGAACAGAGCCAAAGGGGTCCAGACCCCCGTTCCGGCAGCCAGAACAGAGCCAAAAGCATCCAGACCCCTGTTCTGGCAGCCAGAACAGACCCAAAAGCATCCAGACCCCCCTTCAAGCAGCCAGAACAGAGCCAAAGGGGTCCAGACCCCCCTTCCGGTGGCCAGAACAGAGCCAAAACCATCCAGACCCCCATTCCGGCAGCTGGAACAGAGCCAAAGGGGTCCAGACCCCCATTTCGCTGTTCCTTTTCTGTTCCAGTTCCGGCAACTGTTCCAGTTTTTACCTAGTCCCCACTTACTTTACTTCAAAGGCAAAGTGGACATCAAGGGACACAAATCTTCATTTCCCTACAGTGTTATATACTATCGGGGAGATTCAATAAAAGTTCTTATCGTTTAAAATGGTGCTAATTTTGCTCCAACCAATCAGAACTTATGTAACATTTGAAAGCTAACATCTGATTGGTTGGGGCAAAATTAGCACCATTTTAAACGATAAAAACTTTTATTGAATAACGCCCTTTAACTTATGTTTATGATATATATATATATATATATAATATATATAATATATAATATATATACTGTATTCTGTGGTTCTGATTTATATGCATTTAAACTGCATCTTACTTATTTCTACTATGTGTTTATATTTACTGCATACATATTGTGTGTGGATAATTGCTTATTGCATATTGGGTATAGATATTACTGCTATTGCAGGACACAGGGAATAATATGCCTGCCGGATTCTGGTTTCTAGCCCTGGGTAGAGGCACTTACTACTGTATATCCAAATCCTACATATCTCCCACTTAGCGGAGGCTTGGTATCTACTGTTCGCATTCCAGTGTGGCCCTAGGAAATGAGTGCCAAAATAGGCATTACCTTTCACACTAGATAGTCAAGGCATCCAGTCACAGCCTACATGTTTTACCAATGTGGCAGCATTGATAGCAACTGTACCGCAGTATGTGTAGTCACATTGTTTCCATTGAATACAATCTCATAAACTGGCCATACACCACCTTGACATTTGATCAGAGATAAAAAGTCTGATTGTAATGAGCAACAGTTTTATCTGCCAACGTTACTGCAAAGTTTCTTGGGTAGGTCATGTTTGTGATCACAATTACAACCGATGTTATGATCATAACATTGAACACAAACTGGTCGGGCCAGGTGGGGGTCAGACCATCGCGGGAATATTGGGGGTTGGGTTAGTCTCAGTCTCCCAAAGATTGCTTCGAATCTCTAACAGATTGCTTTCCAAGCCATGATTGTTTGATGCTATATACTAATAGTAACTATAAACACTACTGCACACACTTTTTGTAAACCCAACTCACAAGATAAATGTGTATTTTGACTTTAAAAGTCTCACTTATTAATCAAATAGGGACTATAAAATTGTTGTAATTTTCTGCCACATAATTAGCATATCTCAAGGTCAGGTACTTGCGATATATATTTTTAGCATAGCCTTAAATTTTCTTAAGTTCATTTGTAAAATAAATAGGCATTGCTCATCAAGATAATTAGCTCTGATTTGAACATATTATTCATGAACAAAAATGGAGAGGAGTTTTGGACCGAACATATAAAGGCCTCTAATAAAATGAATCATCTCATGTAAATTCCCTTTTAGATTGTTTTATTTAAGATGCTGTCCATTCTTTTACGCTGAATAATCATATTTCCTGGCCATCCCTGTGCAGCAATAAAAGAATGGGTAGCTCCCGACTCCTCCAATAACATTAAACCGACTAAACTGGAAGTTATAAATGGCTCCTCCTTCCCCATTCCGGTGTAGTCTGTTTCTTTTGTCTCCTAAGATCCCCTGGATTTCGGTGTTGAGCCTTGCGTCTGCACTTTTCCTGCCTCTGTTACTTTCTCCTCTGGCCGATGTCCTGGCTGGTGTAAACATTGTGCGCATCCTCATGCAGGAACCACCTTGCTCCCCGGTAGTCACGGCTTCTTCCGAATTCTTCGTGTGGCGTGACGTCATCATGCAGGGTGTCTGAAATCACGTGTATCCGCCGGAAGTATATTACTGGCATCTTTACAGCCGATGCTTGCCTATGGCAGCCTTACTATGGAACCGGCTGCCATAGGTTGCAAATCTCCTAAGAGGTTGTAAGAAGAGTTGTCTCTTGTCTGAGAGGTTTATATTTATGCTTATTTATTTGATAACTAAACTCTGTATTTTTGTTACAGCCATGGGAAGAAGAGAGCTAGGATCTCATCATCTGAAGAGTGTGATGTTCCCATGTGCCAAGCTTGTTCCAATCCTGCATTCAAAGATAAACGCATATGTGCTGACTGCATCAATAATTTTTTTTAAGGGGAAGTGGAACCTGTGTAAGCTAAACAACCGATTGAGATACCTTCAGTCAAACCTGCAGATATTTTGGGTTGGATTACTCGGGTTGTGGCACAGGGATTTAAAGAGAGTTAACAGTCTACCTCAAGAACTGAGTCGGATGAATTTGGATTTGATTTGAGACAAATACCATCTCTAATAAAGTCAATTCGACATACATTAAAGATTTTTGAAGATAAACAACCCTTCTACTTCAATACTTTTTCAAAAGAAGAAAAATAATTATTTCCCAATCCAGACGTATGGAGTCTGATCTTAAAAAAATATATATCTCAGGCAGAGCAGGATGTAAAGCAGCAGCATCTTTAGTATCGGTTTCAAAATGTCTCTCAGTATGGACAGATAAATTGGAAGAATCTATAAAGAACAGTACTAATAGAGATTCTATTTTCCATACCATTCTGAAATTTAAATTGGCCACAAATTTTGCTCTGGAGTCATCTGCAAACTTGGTAATGCTTTCGGCCAGAGAGATGGCTTTGTCAGTCTCGTCTAGAAGAGCTCTTTCTCTCAGAACATGGTTTGCCGACACCTCTTTAAAGAACTCTTTATGCAAACTTCCCTTTGAAGGAGAAAGATTATTTGGCAAAGATTTAGACAATATTATATCTAAATCCACATGTGGAAAAACTAACTTCCTTCTTCAAAGTAATAGGAAGTCTAGAGACAACCAGAATGATCTTTTGGTAAAAAAAAGAGATGATTCTTACTGTCCAGGAAAATAATTTTATAGATCGATTAATTGGAAAGGAGGACAATTCAGTCTTTTTCGCCCCCATAGACCTGCCTCTTCCAGATCACCCAAACAAACCAAGCTTTTATGATATAAGGCCTGTCCATATTCCTCCAGTGGGTGCCAGGCTTCAACAATATCAGGAAGTATGGACAAAAAATATGAAAGATGCCTGGGTTGCCTCGACCATAAGAAATGGATACTGCCTAGAATTTCATTTTAAGCCAACAAAAAAACATTTTTTGGCTACAAAGGTTCTAGTGGGGAAGGAAAAAGCAGTAACTTGAGAGTATATGTTCGGGATCTGTTGGAAAAACAGGCGGTAGTTCAGATTCCGGAAGGCCAATATTGAAAGGGATTCTACTCTCAGCTATTTTTGGTTACAAAAGCTACTGAGGATTTTCGCCCTATCGGAGACGTCTTAATCAGTTTATTGTATGCAGAAGATTCAAGATGGAGACCTTACACAGAGTTCGCGCAGCCAAAACCCCAGCGGACTGGTTGTGCACAATAGATTTGAAGGACGCTTATCATATACCAATAGCGGAGGAACATCAAAGATTCCTAAGGTTCACTCTGGAAGGTCGTCACTATCAATCTTGGAGTCTTCACTTAGGTCTTTCCACATCCCCCAGAACCTTTTCAAAAGTATTGAAAAATACTTTTGAAAAGAAAAATAAATGATGCTTCTTATGGCAGTGTCAGCCAAGCAATATATGGCATTTTAAGGGACTCTGTCCTCAACAATAGGTCTAGTAAAATGGGCAGCATGGTAAATGAGACCAATCCAGTTTCATTTCCTAGACAATTGGGACAATCTCTCTCAGGACTGGTCCCAGAGAATCCCCTTGCCCCCCTCACCTAAAAAGTTATTTTCTGTGGTGGACGTGTCCAGCCAATCTCTGCAAGGGAACTTCCCTCTTGGATCCTCAATGGATAGAGGTGTTTACAGATCTCAGCTCAAGGGTTATGGTCCGAAAACTTACCTCTTCTTTCGTCGGGAGTCCTAGAGTTAAAGGCAATTTTTCAAGCGTTAGAAGCATTCCAACAAATAGTAAAGGGGACTGCTGTATATATAAGAAAGCAGGGAGGAGCGAAGAGTCTTGGGATGATGATCGAGCTCAAGACGATAATTGAATTTGCCCTGGCGAACCTACTAGATATCACAGCCTAATATGTTCCGGGGAAAGACAACCAGTTAGCTGACTCTGTCGAGAGCAAGAATAGATGGGAATGGTCCTTGAATCCGCAAATTTTTCATCTCTTGACAATAGAGTGGGATCTTCCAGACATTGATCTGATGGCATCAGTATACAACAGGAAGCTCCAACCATTCCTTTCCAGGTATCATCACAGGGAAGCTCTGGCGGTAGATGCCCTAAGTCAAGACTGGAACGGGATGTTTGCCTACATCTTTCTTCCAATCCCTCTAATATTCAAGGTCCTGAGGAAGATTCTAACGTCTCAGATGGAAATTACAGCAGTCTTACCCAACTGGCCACGGCGTCCATGGTGCGCGTTACTCAGGAGGTTAACTGTGGATTGGCCACATCACCTTCCTCTGCAGAAAGATCTCCTCTTTCAAGACGTGAAAGTTGAGAGGAGAATGTTCACTCAGTTAGGTTGTTCTTCTAAGGTAGTATCCACCCTCCTGAGAGCTAGAAGTTCAATAAACAGATATGATAAAATATGTAATATTTTCAATTCTTGGTATCATACTTTGGGACTGGATCCAATGCAAGTCTTGATTCCTTCATGAGGGCTAGACAAGGGATTATCCTTCAATACCATTAAGCTGCAAATTTCAGCAATTTCTGCTATCGGGGGGAAAAAGTCTTTTTTTCAGAATCTTTCTTCAGGGAGTTGTTAAAATGAATCCCCCAAAAATAAATAGGTTGCCTCAATTGGATTTACCAGTGGTGCTAAAATCTCTAACCCTTGCACCATTTGAACCTCTAACCAAAGCATCTTTAGTGGATTTGTCTTATAAAGTTCTTAATATTGTAGCCTTAACTTCGGGCTGAAGAGTTTGCGAGCTTCAGGCATTATGCTCAGACATGGATCATGTTAACTTTCAACATGATTCCGTAATCCTATACCCAGTAGAGGAATTTCTTCCTAATGTTGTATCCATGTTCCATTTAAATCAACCTATTATTTTTCCGGCAGTTGTAGATGAAGGATTAACAGAAAATCTGAAAGATTATTTATTCTGCCAGTTGGAAGTAACAAGCGGCATCAACTGTAACCTTTAGAAGATGGTTAGTCAAAGCTATCCAGAAGGCTTACACAATTCAAAGCTTGGCACCTCCATTGAAGACCATGCATCATGGGCAGCAGAAGCAGGGGCAACAGCTGATGAAATTTGTAAAGCAGCCAATTGAGTGATGCCTAATACTTTTATTAGGCATTAAAAGTTAGATTTAAGAAGTTCTAGGAGGGCAGATTTCGGTCATAGACTATTAACTGCTATGACTGTTGCCTCTAATTGAATATTTTTCTTTCTTTTCCCTCCCATATTATTGCTTGGGTATTTACCCATTCTGTTATTGCGGCACAGAGATGACCAGGAAAATGGAAACTTACTGAGAGTTTCTTTTCCTGGCCATCCCTCTGGGCAGCAACCCTCCCTTTTTTCTTTCTTTTTCTCTCTTTCCTTTTTAGGTTATAAACTAACTACACCGGAATGGGGAAGTAGGAGCCATTTATAACTTTCAGTGGAGTCTGTTTCTTCTGATTGGAGGAGGCGAGAGCTACCCATTCTGTTATTGCTGCCCAAAGGGATGGCCAGGAAAAGAAACGCTCAGTAAGTTTCCATTTTCCCCTCCTCCTTCGCTACCACATATACACGCATGTCTAAAGTGCATAAGAGGCTCTGTCGTGCAGTGAAGTGTGAGGCTTTAAATTAACAAGGAATTGGCCCCCCATAAGATTACAAAAGAGAATTTGCATAGAATAAAAATTTCGGGATATAGAACAACTATTTAAAAATAACCCTTCTGAAAAATAATTAAATTATGTTAAGTTAAAAATCAGCTATAGTTTTGTGTTTAAATATGCTCCCCTATTTTCCCCTCCTGTTTAGTGTTAATTAGTATTTCCTATGGCTGGGTACACACCAGCCAATATTTTCGGCCGACCGACCGTTTCACGGAAATTTCCATCGGGTGGCCGAAAATATCGGCTGGTGTGGGGCGACCGACAAAGATCGGACGTGTCGGAAAATTTTGATCAACCGTTTGATCAACCCCTATGGGACCTCTCGATCGATCGGCTGAATTTGCTGAATTTGTACCGGCCGAGCACTCGCTCGTAGCTAATGTTTGGTCAGGACAAATAATCTGGCTGTGTGTATGCAGCCTATAGCTAGACATTCCCTGTCTGCTCTTAGTATGTAGTTTTGAGTGGAAGTCATTCTCTTCATACAAAAGAGAAATAAGTAAATTAGACTGAAAATCATCTGCATTGCACTAAAGTAAAGTCTGAAGTAAAATTATGTTGGATTAAACTTGTGAATCATCAGATCAGCAAGAGGCCATACTTTGTCTTTGCATACATCGGTGTTTTAAAGAGAGCAAAACTACACCAAATGGAATTGTGTAAATATGATCAATTAACAAGACAATATATGGAAAACTTCAATGCTCAAGGTCCCAAAGCTAACAAAACATTAGCAAATAAATTACTAAACTAAAATAGCCAATTTAAAAACTGCATATTATAGATAACAACAAGAATAAGATACATGACATAACTGATACATTTGCAAAATATTGTCAATCTTTATTCAATTTAAAAAATGGATTATTTCTGATACTGCAGCATAAGCAACATTCCCCTTTACTAAAAATGCTTTAGAGATGCATTGCAAAGAGTTGTGCTAAGATCAGCTTTACTTTTGTTACCCTACTACCTGCAGTTCCCCATGTTGTTTGGTAAATAATACAATGTTGGAGGGTATGTTTATGCCATACCCTCTAACATTACCCTCTAAAAAAACTACACTGTTGGAATACTGCACAGAACTGTGCTGAGATGAAGTTCATTTCATTATCTTCCTTTCTTTTTTTTTTTTTTTAATACGTTTTATTTTGTACGAATGAAAAAAGCAATATTTACAATATGTCATAGCATTGTTAGGATTGAAAGTATAATATATACTAATTAACAGTATTATTGATATGTTGTTAACCGGGTGTTTTGTATTATATCATTGGTGATATCTATCTTGCTTTATCATTGTAATAATGAACATTAACAAAATAAACACAAAACAACGAAAAGAACAACTGGTCTGTGTGCAATTATTCCTGGAATATTGGGTCGCCTCCTCCCAGGTCGGCCAGCAGGCCCCACCATTTTATACATGTCGGCAGGCTATGAGATTTCTTTGATGTGAGTGTTTAGACGTTAGTTTGTGATTTGTAGTGATCTTCCACTTTTTACCATCTAACATTTACCTATAAATAGGTACAGTACTGAGAAATGCATAGAGCTGTGCTAATCTCAGGGTCACTATTTTATCCTCTGCACCATGTTTTTTGTAGAAGTGTACCTATTAAAGGAGAATGTTGGATGGTATGTTTGTTAAATAAGTACATTGTTGAAATATGTATTGCACCAAACTGTGCTGAGGTCAAGTTCAATTAATTTCCCTCCTACCATACAACATTCACCTTTAAATAGGTACATTGTATTGGTAAATAGGTAAATGAGTTGGGCTAAAATTATGGTCACTATATTAACCCTTAAGCTTTTCTCTCTTGTGGCTCCCATCCTCTGGAATTTTATCTCCCTCTCTCTACATCAAGAAACCTCAATAAGCATGTTTAAATCTACCAATACATCCTACCTATCTGGTAACCTGCTCAGTGTATGATTGTTTTATTTGCACTGCATGAGCCTCACTCCTGCACTTACACCCATTCCATTGTATCTGTATGTTACCGACCTAACTAGATTAAAAGCTCTACGGGGCAGGGACCTCCTTTTCTTTTGTGGCAAGGCTCTAGCCCTATGTAGTTATATAAGGTAATTTGTATATTAATGTACTGAACTATTTATGTATTTGCCCTCCCTTGTATGACCTTTTTTGTATTGTTATTGTACCACGCTGCGTCCCCAAGTGGCGCTTCATAAATAAACTATACCTACATACATCTCTGCATATTTGTACTGATTGCAATTAAACAACATTAAGGGCTAGGCCACATTGATGCGCGATCTGATTACGCTTTTAAAAATCCACACTGGTGTCGCCCAATTTATGTGGCCAAACTAGTGTGATACTGTGCGTAGTGTTGTGAAACATTGGGCGATTGCAATAGTGTGCGCACAGAAACATGCTCCCGTGTGGCCTCTCCCTTACTCAGCCATGCTACATGTGTTTTCAATAGATGTCCTTACATGTTTCACTGATGTGGCAACCCTGCCTTCATTATTCCCTTCTAAAGGCATTACACAGAGTTGTGATAAAATCAGATTCACTTCATTATGCTGCACCTGCAACTCTGCACTGTTGTTTTTATAAGTGTACCTTATAAAGGGATCACTCTCTTATAATGGTTTCCATCTTTGCCTTTAAAGAAATCCTTACCTTACTCCTCTGCTCCAAATGGTTCCTCTGCATTGCTTGAAAGTGAAGAGTAGGAACTGTCGTCCTTATGCACTGTGGAGCCCCCCCCCCCCCCCCATCCATCCAGATGCATCATGCATTTACTTTTACATTAAATCCTACTTCTGTAGTGTAGCTTCTCCCCTCCCAAACTGTTTTTTTTTTTTAAATCTGCAGAAACTTACTTATGAGATCAATCAATAGCCAGCCACCACTTCTGTGATTGGCTAACTCTCAGCCAATCACAGACTCTGCTCCCGGCCAAGCCCCTAGTGCAACTCGGTTCCCGGAAGTTGCTTTGGAGGCTGAAGCCGAGGGAATCTATATTTTTAAGGTGGACATACCCTTTAAGGCATGCTGCAGTGCTTAGTACTATTGCATTAGATGCATTCTGTATGGCTACACTGAAATCAGTGCAGCTTGCATCCCATTTCTAAACCTATATTATAGCAATACACACACTTCTATAAATGGCAAAGTGTACAAATAAACACATAAAAAGATACAGCCTTTTGCAGAAATGTTCACAAATATGAAGGATTAACATACTGCTTCATAATACATTTGCAAAAGGTTAACAGCTTGCACAACTCTTCTTGAGCAGTAAATTGGCTAATCATATTTTCTGTTGTAGGCAGGTAAGGACTCTGAGGTCAACTGTTACTAGAGCTTAGAACAAGGTGATGGGGTACAAACACATGGTACCTAGTTGGCATGTGCAGATGGAGTTTCGTGTCGGTGACCACAGGAAGAGGCAACACTGGAAAGCAGCATTGATATCCTAGATTGCTGGTACCCTGAAGTATTTTATAAATTACTTCTATATTAAGAGGCTGAATTCAGAGGTGAGACAAAGGATTTTACTAAGTGACAATTATAGGATCTGCGGAGCTACCTTTGTATTTTGGGTTTTGTTCTCCTTTAATTAGTCTGAAAAAAATATTTAACAAATTATCAACAATTGTACTTATGTAACATGCTGAAAAAAAGCTTTCAATCAAATTATTTGGACATAGCTGGAAGAGGTTCTTGAAAATGTTAATTTAAAGGGTTTGATTTAAAAGGCTATTTTAACTCTTTATTTTAACCCTACAGAACATGTGTACATTCCTATTAAGACATCAACTAGGTTTCCTATAACTAATGAAACCAGACAAGGCTGTCCCTTGTCACCAACAATATTTGATCTTGTCATTGAACTACTTGCTGAAATTACTAGAACTAAGCCAAATGTAAAAAGATTTAAAGGAGAACTAAATGTAATTTTTTTGAAAATTGTAATGTGAAAGCTTTTCTCCCCAGAACACCTATACATTGAAAAGTTATTTTCTAGTAAGTTGCATTTAGTATATGTATGCTCTTAGGGGGCAGGGTCTTATGTGAATGTATGCATGTAATTGTAAAGCGCTACGGAAGATGTTGGCGCTATATAAATTCATAATAATAATATTTAAGTAATACCTTCTGTAATAAAGAAGGCTTACATGTTGTTGCCAGTACAACACATAGCCCATCTTGGCTTCAAAAAGCCACATCCCCTGACCCCAGGATTCAGTGTCTGTACAGAGTTTCTAGCTTCTGTTTACAGGAAAAGATAAAGTTTCTAAATGTACCTGGGTTCATTGTTGAGTTACTGGTGGCGTACCATGTAAATGCCATGTTTTTAGGAACACACAGCCCAAGAAGTCACCAGTTCAAATCATCTGGTTTACTTATGAAATAATGCAACATAGTCTACTTCCTGAGATTATTGCAGTTGGTGCACAGTGGAAGTTATGTGTGTATGTTTTGCTATGTGTAGATACAGTGTCTTTAAAATCTTTTTATAGGGATATTTTAAACTGTTATTCAAACAGTCACCAGCTTCCAGGTAAACCAAATAGGATAAACCTGCAGGTTCTACAACCATTGTGGCTAGAATGGTTCTGTCAGGTATATGATCAATGGCTAGTTTATTTAGGAGGTGTGTAGTATCCTCAATAAAACTAGATTTATTTTGTACCAGAGGTTTCAGTATATTCATAATCCAACCAGAGATGTTTTCTGATAGTGTTCTGATACCGGAGATAATGGGTCTGCATGGGTTTCCCTACTTTGTGGATTTTGGGGAGCATATAAAAGCATCCCACTCTTGGATCTTCAGGTATTAGCGGTAGCAGTAGATAGGTAAGTGGTGTAGGCAGATCCAGAAATGAGGAGACTCCTATGGTGCTTTGCAGCAAGTGTATCTGCATATGAAGACATGCCCCTGGCAGGCAACTTATCTTTCAGCAGGTGCCCCCCCCCCACACACACACACACACACACACACACCCGCATTTGCACAACAACTGAGGACATGGCAGGCTGGGGCTGATGGGATATGAAGACATGCCCCTGGCAGGCAACTTATCTTTCAGCAGGTGCCCCCCCCCCACACACACACACACACACACACACACACACACACTCGCATTTGCACAACAACTGAGGACATGGCAGGCTGGGGCTGATGGGAAGGCAGAGGCGCATCACCTGCATAAGCCCTCAAGACTCATAAGGATTCCCCTGCCCATTGTCTTGCAGCAGCGGTGGTACACTAGCCCAATGCTTCGGGGCAGCCGAGCTCCTTTCTGCCATATGCACCCTTCAGCCACCATGCCACTATTATTCCCTTCGGACCCGACAGTAAGGGTTTAGATGGCACTAGACAGCAGCGGTAGCGGACCCACCAACCCATCCACTGGTTGTTTGGATTGGTTTTTCCTATATTTCTACAAGAATTCAGTCAGGAAATGCGCGACCCGTTCTCCTTTTTCTATTCGTCCCCACCCACTAACCCAGTATAAACTATGCTAGTCGAGTTTCCGCATTGGGTCCCGGTACAATCGCAGGGGTCAGCACACCCGAAGTGCTGCATATGGGTAGCCTCAGCTCTGGGAGAAAAACACCTTTTGAATCATTATCTCCCATGCCATGGTAAGATAGTTGTTAGGATGTGGGAAAGCTCAACATTTAGCGCTTCAGGTTCCCATTCCCCCCGCGACCCCCCTGACGACTCCTTAAGGAGCGAGTAGCTGCACAGAAGCCCTGACCAGGCTCGGGGGACACACTAGCCGAAAGCTTGCTGTGCTCCCTCCGAATCCACTATGAAGGTTGGTTGGGGCACCCCGCGAACCCCAACCATTTCCAAGATTCGTTAAAACACTGGGACGGACCTACTTGCTTCCCATGTGTGCTTTTTGCAGCAGTGTATCTGCCACTATGAAGACATGCCACTGGCCACGCAACTTATCTTCAGCAGCGTGCCCCCCCCCCCCCCTTCCCCACACACACACACAACAACAACACACCACACTACCACGCATTTCGCACAAACAACGGAGGGACATGGGCAGGCTGGGGCTGATGGGAATGGAAGAGGCGATCACACCTGCATAAGCCCTCAAGACACCCTGCATGCTTGGCCAGCAGAGGGTTGCACAGCAGCATTGGGCCGGCATAGCAACCGAGCTCCTGCAAGACCCTAGAACCCTGACCTTTCTTATCACATCTTTTGTTTTTTGGATTTCTGAGCCGGTTGTTTCTTTAGGGCCCGCCGCACTGGATGGGTGACCTCAACACCACCTGACTTGTTTTGGCTTTGTTTTTCTTACCACAGTTCTACAAGAACACTCAGCCCGGGATTATACCGCCCCCCTTCCCGCGAACGCCCACGTCACACCCCCTCTATCAGAACCATTATCGCAGTCGAGTTCACCGCATTTGGGGCCCAATGGATTAGGCGAAAACTCTCGCAGGGGTTCACGCTCAACATCACCGCAAGTGCTATTTATGGGTGAGCCTCGCTCGGGGAGCAACAGTCATTTTACCTGTTTGCTCATGGTCATATACCATCGCCTAGGTAAGCTAGCATTGACGTTCGATTTTTTCCTGCGGCAAGTACTTGCCACCGCACAGCGGCCGACCCTTCCCTTTTCTCCCCCTGACGCTTCCTTACAGGATCGCTCGCCCACCGTCATACGCCATGCACAGAGCCCTGCCAGGCCTGGGGAACACATCGCCGAAAAAGCTTGCTGTGCTCCCTTCGAATCCATCCTCATGATCAGGTTGGGGGCGGTTCCTCACTTACGTCTTCCGCACTCCCACATTCTTTTGAACGATTCGAAACTTGGCCGACTGCCTCTTCCCATGGGCTGTCCAGGCCAGTGTCTCTGCCTCTGTCAGCCATGTCCCTGGTCAGGGCACCCTTATCTTTCGCATTGTGTGGCCCACAACACCCAGACAAAACGAACACGACCACCCACCCACACCCCCACCCCCACCCCAAACACACTCTCGCATTATGTGTGCTCATTACGATTCTAGTGGATCGGACCTGGCGTGGGTCGCCGTGGCTGACGAGTGCGGCCGAGGCGCGATCAGAGATCAGCTCCACTGCTTTTCCTCAATTCAAACGAATGACTTATCTGTCCTTCTGCAAGTCCCCGCAATCTCCCTCTCTCTGTTCTTCTGCCTGTCCCGCTATCTGCCCTTTTTCCTGTCTATATCTGGCCCCTCTGCCTTTCCTTTATTTATCCCTCTGTCTGTCCCTCTAATCTTCCCTCTGCCTGTCCTTTATTTTGTCCCTCTGTCTGTCTCTCTGTTATGTTCCCCTATCTCTGTATGTGCCATGTGCCCACTGCCTGTCCCTCAATTTTTCCCGTCACATGGGCAGCATCCCTTATGGTTTAACCCAGCTCCTCCCTCCGCCCATGGCAGGACAGGCCCTTTCTTCTTTCTTTCTTTTTAATAAAAAAAAGGCCTCCCCTTCACTGTCCCCCTTCCGTCTTTTTTTTTTCCTGTCTCACACCGCTTACCTTTCCATCACGGCGCTGGCCAGGAGTCTGCACTCTCTGCTCCGATGCCCCCCCATGTTGCACTCCGTGGTGTTTTGCCGGTGGGGATGGTCGGCCTGGGTGTCGGGCTGTTCGGGCCTCCGCTCCCTTCCGGTTTTTTGGAAGTTGGGGGCCTTTGTAGGGGTCAAGAAGGCAGCGGGCTCGCAGTAAGTGTCCCTTTGGGCCTGGGCCAGATTACGCGCCCCTGCAGTTTACCTCCCTCTTTGCCTGGCTGTGCGGCTAATTCCGGTTTGCGTCCACATGGCCTTTGACTGTTCCGGGGGCGTGTCGGGTCGGCCGGATGAACGTCAGCGGCTGCGCCGGGGAATTTAAAAGCTGTTTGCGGCTTCTTCAGGCAGGACCCTCAGAACTTTCTGCTTTGCTAGCCCCCTGTACCCCTGCGGGAGTCCCTTTGATGTAAACATGCTGCTGTGGTTCTGGATCCTTCCTTTGCCTGTTGGGGAAACTGCTAGAAACAGACCGATTTTCTGCTGGCAGCGTTGGGGAAGCTTTTTGCATCTTCATATCTTTAATGGTGTGTCCTGTGTGTAATGTAAGTACCTGACTAGTGCGACGTGGTTTCTACACTAGACTGCCGCAGAGCTGGACTGAGTGGGCGTGAATAGGGTGACAGGGTGTGTGTGTCAGAATGGATAAAAATCGTGTTTGTGTTTGCCTACAGGCATAGACATCTCATCTGCTGTGTACAAGTGTTTAACACTTAACGGGTTCGGCCTGGTTTTTGCTTACGTGCTGCGTAGGCCCACTCGAGCATTAGGCAGCTAGGGAAAAGCAGGGATGGGACGAAAGGACAAACCCCATGGGATCTAGTAAACGGATATGGAGGTTTTTCAGAGATTGCCTTTTGTTTCAATGTGCTCAAAACTGGTTTGTTTTGCAGCCTTTCAGTGTCAGAAAAGCCAAGAAACCCAGAAAAAACCGAAGCTGCATGATTGTCTTGACACGGCGGACTTCGGCTTCTACGTCCAATTCCGTTGGATGTCGCTTGTTTCGTTCTAAGCAAGCAGTTACTCAGGCCATTTTCAGGACTCTAATTAGCCCAAAAAGAACGATCCAAACGGACTTTAAGGGTTTTTAGAGTCAGACTTGTCCACAGTGGGAGATTTCTTTCGTTCGTTTCAGAGTCCGAGGAGTCTTCTCCTATCAGTCAGTTCCGAGGATGATGAGGATTTTGAGTCTGAATCTGCATGGAGGTAGAAATCATAGAACTCTCATCAAAGCATTAAGGCCTCTTTTGTCTCTGTCGCAGAAAACCGAAAGTTTCCCCCTGCGGATAAACTCTTTCTCTAACTCTTTCCGTCTATAAAGAAAGAAAACTGCTCGTTTTTCACCTTCCCACACGTCCATGGTCGGATTTATTTGGCCACTGAGTGGAAAAGACAGAGAACTTCCTTTAGTTGACCACCCTTTTTCTCTTAAGAAATACGGTTTACCTGCGCTGACCTAAAGTTAGGAGACAAAAACCAACACACCAAAGGGGACTCATTCATTCGTCATTCACATTTAGCTCGAAGGAACGCTACCTCATAGAAGATCCTTCTGGTCCTTAAAAGCATCCGATGGAAGGAGAATGGATTTAATCTTAAAAATCTTGTTGTGGCTACGGGAGCTTCTTTAACGACCAGCAGTTTGCTTTCTCTTACGTCAGTCTCAATGGCTATGAGTTATGGCACAAGACTTGGATACAACCATTGATTCAAATGGATGTTTAAGAGGCCCGAAGTGACGAAATGTTTGCTGACATCAGAAAGGAATTGATTTTTTTTCGCGCGAAAGCACACCCAAGCCCACACACGACGTAGATTTAGTAAACTGTCCATCCCGAAAGGGGAGCTTCGGCTTTAATTGTAAGAACTGCGAGAAGGGCAACATGGATCAAGCATTGTCACAGACACCAACCCTCCAATCTCAAGGCGAATCTTTGCCTAACCAATCGTCCCTTTGAAGGATCTAAGTGTGTTTGGAGAGAAGTTGACTATATACTAGCTAACAGCCTCGGATGAGAAAAAAGCCTTTTTTTTTGCGGCAGGATAAATGTACAAAAAGGACGAGTTAATACAGTTTTGAGTGACCGGTCCCTGTTCGTAAAACTTCAAGGCGGGAGAGAAACAAGAAGACAGTGTTTCGTACGAGTCAGGCCAAGCCAGCCTCGTGCTGTTTTTCAATAGAATCTTCCAACAAATAGATGTCCCACCAATAGTGGGCGAAGGCCCAGAGTCAAGTGGCAGGAAGGCTTCATATTTCTTGACGTCTGGGCCGCCTCGACAAAGGATCAGTGGGTACTGAGATTGTTTTCCGAAGGGTATCGTATTCATTGCTTGTTTATTTTATATTATCCAAACAGAAATGTATTTTTTGTGACATGACGGGGTTTAAAGAGTTCAAAGCTCGAGAAGCTATTGTTCAATAGGTCGCCCAATTTAGAAAATCGGGCACAATAGCGCCGGTACCTCTTCTGAAAATAAGAGATTTTAACTCGAGATTGTTTCTGTTGACGCAAGCCTCAGGGAACCCTAGGGACGCGTCTTGATTTGAGAGGGCTAAACAGTTTCTGTAAGAGACAAAAATTCAAGACTGGAGTCCCCTACACCTTACAAATCCATCATATAGAGTGGTGGAAAAAAAATGTCTTTCTTTGACCAAGCATAGATCTCAAAGATCTTATTTCCATGTGCCACTCCACCATCAATCAAGAAGTGTTTTAAGGTTCAGTGTGAACGGAGAAGATTGGCAGTTCACTTTGCCTTCCCTTTGGCCTGCCTCACTCTTCAGGGTCTTCACGAAAAGTCTTTTTACAGTAGTCCGCTGCCCCAGACTCGTGGTAATAGCGTGTCTACCACTTCTCGACGACCTGTTTGGTGGTAGCGGCAGACGAACAGCTGAGCCGCCTACAAACACAAGCATAGTATTCAGAGTGCTGCAAAGAACAACCGTGGCATTAGAAGAGCAACATTATTCCCACTCATTCTTTAAAATACCTAGGAGCTATTTCGAAACTCAAGAAAATAGTTCTCTGCTCCTCTGGCAAAGAATCAATGTTGAACCAGAAGTGTCAAAATTAAAGAAGCACGAAGTGTCTCAGTCACTTATGTTTATTAAAGATGATTGGGCTCATGCAGCGACGATTTTGTTCAATGGGAATCCAGTTGGCAACATAGGCCTCTTCAAAAACTGTTTCTCTCTAAAACCCTAGTTCCGAGAACGACTCAGCGCCATATTTCAGAGACTTACCAGTTGCGTCCATTATTAAGGTCGAGTCTGTAATTGGTGGTACAAGAAAGACAACTTGGAAAAGTGTTTCCATTGAGTCCCTTTTCAGAGTATTTTATATCACAGACAGATCCATTCAGAGGACCGTTATGGTGAGCTTATATACCACCTTGGAAGATTCGGGGCAAGCACGGAAGCTGGGAAGAGAAGTCAACCTCATCATGTAGAGTGGAAATCATGAGCAATGTTCCGGCGCTAAAATACTTTCAAAAAGTATAAAGGCAGCAAAAGTTTGTGTTATGATGCGACAACAGATGGCAGTCTCTTATATTACCCCTCAAGGAGGCCAAGGAGCCAGTCACTACTAAAAGAAAGGTGGAGCGATTTTTATGTTTTTTGCTCAAAAGCATACTAGAGTCGCTTCCAGCGATTTTTTTCTCCAGGAAAAACAACCAGGTTGCAGACTGAGCAGAGTCAATAAGTGCAATAGAGTGACCTCAGCAAAGAGTCTTCCTCAGTTTACAAAGAAGTTGGTTAACCACTTGTTAATCTGAGGTTACACATGCCACCCAAGTGCCGTTTGCTTCTACTCTCTAGTCTTTGCTGCCTTTGCCATTGCCCAGAAGTCCATAGCCATGGGTGCTTTTCCCAGCAGCTCCTTGGAGCCTGGGATTCAATTATTTATTTCCACCCCATTTCCCCTCCCGCCCTTCCCGCTAATCTGGAGTCTTTGCTGAGATCCACAGGAGAATGCATATGGTGTTGGCAGTCATCTCCAGCATGGCCGCCGGATGTGGCGCGCAGCCTTGTTACCCACTTCTCTAATCTATCTTAGCTGTAGCACAAACCAATAAAAATCCACTCACACGAGCAGTATGTTGACCCAGGTCCAGTTCAAATGCCACGGATACAATCTCTTCTCTTTGATGCGCATTTGAGAGGAAAAGAGTTAGAAAGGCTGCGGATTAGTAGTGAATAGTAGCTTTTCATTTCTTTTCCTTCTCTCAAAATCTAGGAAATTGACAACTTCCCAAGTATTACAAAGTCGGCAAGACGTTGCCATGGAGCTAGCAAAAGAAAGTTTTTCGATTCATCCTCTGAACCGGCTGACATAGTAAAATTCTTAACTAGGGTTTAAAAAAAACAGGAACTTACATATAGACATTAAGTCTCAAATATCCGCTAGAAATCTCTACATACATAAACACAATCATACATACATACATACTCTACTACTACATGTATGGACTATTGGGCTAAACACACACCTCGGCCTACATATACTCCAAACATTATTTCAACAGATACAACAACACCTCACAATATACCTCTACAACACTCCCTATACCTTATACACACAGAGCACACATTTAAATGACCACAAACACTGGTGGCAACACTCACTGCGTTTATACACAAACGCCTAGCAGTGTCTAAAAAACTTCTAAGACAAAAACCACACAACACCTATATGCACTATTAATAGGCTGTAGGATGTAGTATACTTGGGATTTGATAAGGCTTTTGATGCAGTTCCCCATAGGCGACTAACTATATATAAACTAAGGTCTGTTCAGCCTGGGTTGTGGTCACTTTTTAACAAGAATAGAAAGTTGGTTAGTGATAGGAACCAGAAGAGTTGCTTGTAAACCAGGGCTTCATCAATATAGACGTGGGGTATCCTCCTCGAGGCAGCGACACACGTTACATGCTCATCCTTAGTTACACTGATAGACCACATATACTAGAGATCTTGTGTTTGCTCAACGAACAACAGCTTTGCTGACCATTAAAAACGTTAGAAGATATGCAATGCCGGCAGGTGCAACTCTGCGGAACAATCAGATCGATCATAAATTAGTGTGAACGCCACTTGCTTGCATGGCTACAATGGGATAGAGACTCAGCGGGAAAACTGAACTTCCGAGCGGATGCCATCTAAGCACCCAACAGGGTTGCGCCGGGCAAGCAGTGCCGGGGCAACAGCCAGAGCAGTAAGTATGTTTTCCGGTTGTTTATTAGAGAGGGCTAGATTCAAGGGAGAAAAATGTTACTTCGCCCTCTAACAAAGCATTGGTAAGGGCCTCATTTGGAATATGCAGAGTGCAATTGTCGGAATCCTGTGTACAAAAAGACATATTGAAAGGGTTCAGAGAAGGGCCACTAAATTAATAAGGGGATTGGGGGAGCTTGAAATATGAGAGAGACTGGAAAGTTACAAGTCTGTTCCGCTGGAGAAAAGGCACTTTTGTGGGATAGATTAGTGTATAATACCTTTAACGGCCATACAATAATCTGGGGAATTGTTTCGACTAATAGAGCATGTCCAGGACACGCAACCCTCCCTTAAGACTTAAAGAAATGAATTTTGTCTTTGAACAGAGCCAAGGGGCCAAGGCCCCTGTTCCGTGGCCAATCATCCCCGCCCCCATAAAGCATCCAGACTACCCCCACTCCTGGGTTCGGGCACCTAGAACAAGCCAAATGAGTCCAGACCTGGTCCGCGGCCAGAACAGACCCAAAGCATCCGCACCGAGACCCCCCGTTCCGGCAGCCCCATACCCTAGCCAAAGGGATCCAGACCCCCCCGTTTACTGTGGCCAGAAGCTTGCCAGAAGCATCCAGACCCCTTTTCCGGAGTCCGTGTCTCGCAGAGCCAAAAGCATTCCAACCCCCATTCCGCACCCAGACCAAGCCAAGGGGTACAGACCCCCATATCATGGCCATCCGGAGCAGAACCAAGCATCCAGAGAACCCCCCGTCACACCCAGAACATAGCCCAAACAATCCAACCTACCTAAAATACCACCCCATTCTGGCAGCCAAACAGAGCCAAAGGGTCCAGAAAACCCCGCTCAGAGCAGCCAAACAGAGCCAAAGCATCCAGACCCCTGTTCCTCCCCACATAACAGAGCCAAAAGATCCAGACAAATAGACAACACAAACACCCTTTTCCATTCCAGCAGCCATAACATAGCCAAAGTGGTCCACACCATCGTTCCTGTCGGCCAGAAACAGATCCAAAACCTTTCCATACCAGACCCCCGTTCTGGCAGCAGAACAGAGCCCAAGAGGTCCCGACCCCCGCTCCGACACCAAACAGAGCCAAAAGCATCCAGGACCCCAATCCCCAGCACCCAAACACGCCCAAAGGGTCCGACCCCCGTTCCGCAGCCAGTACCCTAGCCAAAAAGCATCCAGACTCACCATCTTTCTGGCAGCCATAACAACCCAAAAGCATCCAGACCCCCTTCATGCAGCAGAACAGAGCCAGGGGTCGCAGACCCCCGCTCTTTACCCCTTCCGGTGGCACACTTGCGCTGCGTGCATCGCCAACTCAAAATCCTCTCTCTCGCGCAGACCCCCATTCCGGCAGCTGGAACGAGCCAGGGGTCCAGACCCCCCCCTTTTCGCTGTTTCCTTTTTCTGTTCAGTATTCCGGCAAACTGTTCCAGTTTTTACCTATCCCCCCTTTACTTTACTCAAGGCACGTGGACATCAAGGGATCACAAATCTATCTTCATTTTACCCTACAGTGGTTATACTATGCGGGGAGATTCAATAAAAGTTCTTGATCGTTTAAAAAAATGTGCTAATTTTTTGCTCCAACCAATCAAGAACTTGGTACATTTTAACGCTAACATCTGATTGGTTGGGGCAAAATTAAGCACCATTTTAAAGCGCTAAAAACTTTATTGAATAACGCCCTTTGAACACTTATGTTTTCATGATATTATATAATTATAAATTATATAATATATATATATATACTGTATTCTGTGGTTCTGATTTATATGCCTTTAAACTTCATCGATCTTAACAATTTACAACTAATGTGTTTATATTAACTGCTACATATATGATTTACGATGGATAATTTCTTATTGCATATTGGTATAGATCTCACTGCTATTGCATGACACGGGAATATATGCCTGCGGATTCTGTTTCTAGCCCGGTGTAGAGGCACTTACTACTGTAATCCAATCCACATATCTCCCACTTAGGCAGGAGCTTGGGATCTACTGTTCGCATCCAGTGTGGCCCTAGGTAAAATGAAAGTGCACATAGCAGTACCTTTCACGCCTAGATAGTCAAGGCATCCAGTCACACATCCTACATTGTTTTACCCTTTGGCAGCATTGAATACAACGTGGACGCAGTATGTGTAGTCACATTGTTTCCATTGAATACAATCTTCTAACTGGCCCATACACCACCTGACATTTGATCAGAGATAAAAAGTCTGATTGTAAGGAGTCAACAAGTTTTTTAAAAATCTGCCACCGTTACTGCAAAGTTCTTGGGTAGGTCATTTTGTGATCACAATTACAACCGAGTGTTAATTATCATAACATTGAACCAAATGGTCGGGCCAGGTGGGGGTCAGACGCATCGCGGGAATATTGGTGTTGGGTGAAGTCTCAGTCTCCAAGATTGCTTCGAATCTCTAACAGATTGTCTTTCCAAGCCATGATTGTTGATGCTATATACTAATAGTAACTAGAAACCTACTGGCACACACTTTTTGTAAACCACTCACAAGATAAATGTGTATTTTGCTTAAAAGTCTCACTATATCAAATAGGGACTATAATTGTTGTAATTTTTCTGCCACATAATTAGGGCATATCTCAAGGTCATGTACTTGCGATATATATTTTTAGCATAGCCCTTAAATTTTTCTTAGTTCATTTGTAAAATAAATATGGCATTGCTCATCAAGATATTATCTCTGATTTGAACATATTATCATGAACAAAATTGAGAGGAGTTTTGGACGAACATATAAGGCCCTCTTAATAATGAATCTCTCATGTAAATTCCCTTTTGATTGTTTTATTTAAGATGCTGTCCATTCTTATAGACAGGTTCCTGATACGTCTGAATATCATATTTCCTGCCTATTCCCTGGTGCAGCATAAAAAGAAGTGTAAAGCTCCCGACTCCTCCACATAACTTTAAAACCGACTAAACTACTGGAATTTATAAATGGCAAGCGTCCTTCCCCAGTTCCGTTGTAGTCTGTTTCTTTTGTCTCCCTAAGCTCCCCTGGATTTTCGGTGTTGAGGCCCTTGCGTCTCACTTTTCCTGGCCTCTGTTACTTCTCCTCGCGGGGCTGGTCCAGATTCCTGGCTGGTGTAACATTAGTCCATCCTCTTGCAGAACCACCTTGCTCCCCGGTAGTCACGTCTTCTTCCGAATTCTTCTGCGGGTCTGGTCGTGACGTCATGTCGCCCACCAATGTGTGGGTCGCTCAACCGTGTTTATTGCTCGCACGAGCAAGTATACTGATAGATCCTTGACCTACATCTACGTATCCTAAAAATACTCGGCACCTTGACAGCCGATGCCTTGCCTATTGGCCCAGCCTTACTATGGACCGTTGCCATAGGGACGCTAGCCTCCGAAGAGGGGGTAAGAAGGGCATGTCTGCATTGACATCCGAAGAGGTGGATAGTGATGCGGAGGAGAGGGGACATTCACTCAGCGCTGGGGGATTGTTACAGCCAGGGGAAGAAGAGAGCTAGAGCTGGTCAGCAGGCATGAAAGTGTAGGTGCCCATGTGGCCAAACTTGTCTCCAAGTCCTGCGTCAAAGATAAACGCAATCATTGTGGCTGACTGCATACTTAATTATTCTTGCTTTTATAGGGAAGTGGCACTCCAGTGTACGCTAACCCACCGAGTATCAGATACACGTAGCTAGTACAACCGGCACCACTTTTGGGTTTGGTCTGAATACTCTCGGGTTGCGGGCGCTACAGGACCTTTAAAGAGGAGGATACCAAGCATGCGAACCGCAAGACTGAGTACCACACCCTGAATTTAGGGACGTTTCGAAGGGTATCAAACACACAATGAGCCAGCACTCCAACCATAAAGTCAAGCGACATACAGGAAAGTCAGGGGTGGGAAGAGAAACAAAACCGGCTACGTCATACGTGTTGCAAAAGAGAAAATAACGAATAATTTTTCCCAATCCAGACGTATGGAGGCTGAACTCGGCAAAAAAAGAACAACATATACAGCCGGACCCAGACGCAAAACAGATGCAAAGACCGGGTCCACAGCGCTTGTATGTTATACGCGTGGCGTGTGCAACACCATGGTCTCGAGCCGCCACGCAGCCCTGACGACGCAGGGGCTGGGACCCACACTAAAAGTGGGACCGAATCGCACTAAAAGTGCAACTCACGGAAGAGAAGAGGCCATCCAATGGTATCCAAGAATCACGCGGAGCGCCGGGGGGATGGTGGAACGCAGGGGGCCTACAAACATGGGGCTGCGTGGCAGGCATCTTGCAAACTCTAGGCGCGTTAATTGCGCTTTCGGCCAGAAGAGATGGCTTTGTCAGTCGCGTCTAGAAGAGCTCTGTCTCTCAGAACATTGTTTTGTGGCCGCAACCGCTCTTTAAAAGAACTCTTTATGCAAACCTTCCCTTGAAGGAGAGGATTATTTGGCAAAGATTTAGAACAATATTATTCTAAATCCACATGTGAAAAACTAACTTCCTTCTCAAATTAATAGAAGTCTAGAGACAACCGAATGATCTTTTGGTTAAAAAAAAGAGATGATTCTACTGTCCAGGAAATATTTGTATAGATCGTATTAATTGGAAAAGGAAGGACAATTAGTCTTTTTTTTTGCCCCCATAGCCTGCCTCTTCCCAGATCACCCAAACAAACCACGCTTTTTAATGATATAAGCCTGTCCAATTCCTCCAGTTGGTGCCAGCTTCATCAACAATATCAGGAAGTATGGACAAAAAATATGAAAGATTCCTGGGTTTGCCTCGACCATAAGAAATGGATACTGCCTATAATTCATTTAAGCCAACAAAAAAACATTTTTTGCTACAGGTTTCTAGTGGGGAAGAAAAAGCAGTAACTTGAGAGTATATGTTTCGGGATCTGTTGGAAAAAACAGGCGGTATTTCGATTTCCGGAACTGCCAATATTGAAAGGGATTCTACTCTCCGCTATTGTTTGTTAAAAAGCTACTGATGATCGCCCTATCGGCGACGTCTTATCAGTTTATTGGTAGCAGAAGATTCAAGATGGAGACCTTACACAATAGTTGCGCGCCTGCCGAAAAAAACCACCCACCCAGCGACTTTTGTGCACAATAGATTTGAAGGACCTTATCAATTCCATGCGGATGAACATCAAAGATTTTCCTAAGGTTCACTCTTGAAGTTCCGTCACATCAATCTTGGAGTCTTCACTAGGTCTTTCCACATCCCCCAGACCTTTTCAAAAGTATTGAAAAATATTTTGAAAAGAAAAATAAATGATGCTTCTTCTGGCAGTGGTCAGCCAAGCAATAATTGGCATTTTTAAAAGGGACTCGGTCCCTCACATAGGTCTAGTAAAATGGGCAGCATGTACATGGACCATCCATCCAGTTTCATTTCCTAGACAATTGGGTACCTACTCTCGTCTCAGGACTGGTCCAGAAATCCCCTGCCCCCCTCACCGTAAAAATTATTTTCTGTGGTGGACTGTTCCAGCCATCTCTGCAAGGGAACTTTCCCTCTTGGATCCTCATGGATAGGGGTAGTAGGTGTTTTAACAGATGCTTCAGTCCAGCGGCTAGGGAGCTCCCACACCCGCGAATTCTCACTCAAGGGTTCTGGTCCGCAACTTACCTCCTTCTTTCGTCGGGAGTCCTAGAGTTTAAAGGTCAATTTTTCAAGCGTTAGAAGCATTCCAACAAATATAAGGTGACGGCTGTATATATAAGAAAGTCAGGGAGGAGCGAAGAGTCTTGGGATGATGAAT
Organism: Hymenochirus boettgeri; assembly: GCA_019447015.1. Classification (NCBI taxonomy): domain Eukaryota; kingdom Metazoa; phylum Chordata; class Amphibia; order Anura; family Pipidae; genus Hymenochirus; species Hymenochirus boettgeri. The sequence continues at coordinate 102,750,356 of CM033469.1, read as the reverse complement.
CGAGCTCAAGACGATAATTGATTTGCCCTGGCGAACTACGAGATATCACAGCCTAATTATGTTTTCGGGGAAAGACCAATAACCATTGCTGACTCTGTGAGAGCACGATAGATGGAATGGTCCTTTAATCCGCAAATTTTTCATCTCTTACAATAGAGTGGGATCTTCAGACACTTGATCTGATGGCATCATATCAACGGAAGCTCCAAACGCATTCCCTTCCATGTATCATCACAGGGAACTCTGCGGTAGATGCCTAAGTTCAACCTGGAACGGGATGTTTTGCCTACATCTTTTCTTCCAATCCCTCTAATATTCGTCCTGAGGAGCTTCTAACGTCTCAGATGGAAAATTACAGCATTCTTGTCTTACCCACTGGGCCACGGCGTCCATGTGGCTTCTCAGGAGGTTAACTGTGGATTGGCCACACACCTTCCTCTGCAGAAAGATCTCTCTTATAGACGTGAAAGTTGAGAGGAGAATTTTCACCGATCAGTTAGGTTTTGTTCTTCTAAGGTAGTATCCACCTCCACCCTCCTTAGAGCTAGAAGTTCAATCACACCGATAGGAATAAAATATGTAATATTTTCAATCTTGGTATCATACTTTGGGACTGGATCCAATGCAGTCTTGATTCCTTCAATGAGGGCTAGACAAGGGATTATCCTGCAATACCAAGTAAGCTGCAATTCATCCATCATTTCTGCTATCGTGGGGAAAAAGTCTTTTTTCAGAATCTTTCTTCAGGGAGTTGTTAAATGAATCCCCCACAATAAATAGGTTGCCTCATGGATTACCAGTGGTGCGAAAATCTCTAACCCTTGCAGCCATTGAACCTCTACCAAAGCCCATCTTTAGTGGATTGTCTTAAAAGTTTTCTTATATTGTAGCCTAACTTCGTGCTGAAGATTTTGGCGAGCTTCAGGCATTATGCTCAGACCTGGATCATGTTAACTTTCAACATGATTCCGTAATCCTAACCCATAGAGGGAATTCTCCTAATGTTTTGGTTTTTACTCCATGTTCCTTAAATCAACCTTTTTTTCCGGCAGTTGTAGATGAAGGATTAACAGAAAATCTGAAAGATTATTTATTCTGCAGTTTGGAAGTAACAAGCGGCATCAACTGTAACCTTAGAATATGGTTAAGTCAAAGCTATCCAGAAGGCTTACACAATTCACTAGCTTTGGCACCTCCATTGAAACGCATGCATATGGGCAGCAGAAGCAGGGGCAACAGCTGATTAAATTTGTAAAGCATCCTTGAGGATCCTAATACTTTTATTAGGCTTAAAAGTTAGATTAAGAAGTTCTAGGAGGGTAGATTTCGTCATTAGACTATTAACTGCTTATGACTTTTGCCTCTAATTGAATATTTTTTTCTTTCTTTCCCATCCCATATTATTGCTGTGGTTTCCCATTCTGTATTGCGCACAGAGATGACCAGAAAATGGAAACTTACTGAGAGTTTCTTTCCTGGCCATCCCTCTGGCAGCAAACGCCCACTTTTCTTTCTTTTTCTCTCTTTCCTTTTTAGGTTAGAACGTAACTACACCGGACTGGGGAAGTATGAGCCATTTAATAACTTTCATTGGGAGTCTGTTCTTCTGATTGGAGAAGGCGAGAGCTACCCATTCTGTTATTGCTGCCCAAAGGATGGCCAGGAAAGAAACGCCAGTAAGTTTCCATTTTTCTCCCCTCCTCCCTTCGCTACCACATATCCGCATGTCAAAGTGCATCAGAGGCTCTGTCGTGCAGTGAAGTGTGAGGCTTTTAAATTAACAGGAATTGGCCCCCATAAGAGTACAAAAGAAAATTTGCCTAGAATAAAAATTTCGGGATTATAGAACAACCTATTTAAAATAACCCCTTCTGAAAAAATCCTTAACTTATGTTAAGATGGTTACGTTAAAAATCAGCTCTAAGGTTTGTGTTAATATGCTCCCCCTATTTTCCCTCCTGTTTAGTGTTAATTAGTATTTCCTTCCGAGGGCTTGTGGTACACCCAGCCAATATTTTTCGCCGACTCGACCGTTTCACGGAAAATTCCATGGTGCCGAAATATCGGCTGTGTGGGGCGACCGCAACGATCGGACGTGGCGGAAAATTTTGATCACCGTTTGACAACCCCTATGGGACCTCTCGATCGATTCGGCTGAATGTTGCTAATTTGTACCGGCCGAGCTTTGGCAACTCGCTCGTAGCTAATGTTTGGGTCAGGACAAATAAATTGGCTGTGTGTATGCAGCCTATAGCTAGCCATATCCCTTCCGCTTTAGTATTAGTTTTGAGTGGAAGTCATTCTCTTCATACAAAAGAGAATAAGTAAATGAGACTGAAATCATGACTCATGTGTGCAGCTCTATCCACAAAACAAGAAATACACAGGCTGCAACTCAGAGTGTGTCAACTGAGTTAGAGTAACTACTCACTTGTCAGATCGCTCTGTTGATCATCAGATCAGGCAAGAGGGCCATACTTGGTCTTTGCTACATGCGTGTTTAAAGAGAGCCAAAACTAGCACCAAATGGACTTCGTGTAAATTAAAGCAATTAACAAGACATATATGGAAACTTAATGCTCAAGGTCCCAATCTAACAAAAAACATTAGCACATAATTACTAAACTAAATAGACCAATTTAAAAAAAACTGCATATTTATAGATAACACAAGAAAAGATACATGACATAACTAACATTTGCAAAATAATGGGGTTTTTTTTGTCCAAGCTTTTTCATATTTAAAAAATGGATTATTCTGATGACCCGAGCATAAGCACCATTCCCCTTTTTTTTTTTACCTAAATGCTTTAGGAGATGCATTGCAAAGTTGGGCAAGATCAGCTTTACTTTTGTTACCGGCTACTACCTGCAGTCCCCATGTGTTTGGTAATTACAATGTTGGAGGGTATGTTTATGATGCCATACCCTCTAACATTACCCCCCCTAAAAAAACTAACACTGTTGGAATACTGCCAGCACTGTGCTGAGATATAAAGTTCATTTCATTATCTCTTCCTTCTTTTTTTTTTTTTTTAATACGTTTTATTTTGTAGTACGAATGAAAAAAGCAAATATTTTACATATGTCATAGCTTGTTAGGATTGCAATTATATATCTATACTAATTACTAATTAACAGTATATTGTATGTTTGTTAACCGGTGTGTTTTGTATTTCTATCATTGGTGATATCTATCTTGCTTTAATCATTGTCAATAATGAACATTAACAAAATCAACACAAAACAACGAAAAGAACCACTGGCTCTGTTGTGCAATTATTCTGGAAATATTGGGTTCGCCTCCTCCCCGGCGTCGGCCAGCCAGCAGGCCCGCATTATTATACATTCGGCAGGCCTAGGAGTATGTCTTTGATGTGAGTGTTTAGTAGACGTTTAGTTTGTGATTTGTAGTGATTTCCCTTCCATCTTTTTACCATCTAGTCATTTACTCTAAATAGGTACAGTAAACTTGAGAAATGCCTAGAGCTTGGCTAATCTCAGGGTCACTATTTTATCCTCCTGCAACCATGTTTTTTGTAGAAGTGTACCTATTAAAGGAGATGTTTGATGTATGGTTTGTGTTAAACCTTCAGGTACTTGTTGAAATAGGGTATTGCAGACCAACTTGTTCTGAGGGTCGAGTTCAATTAATTTCCCTCCTACCATACAGGAACATTCACCTTTAAATAGGCTCGCACATGCTTAGTTCGTAAGAAAGGGTAAATGAAGTTTGGGCTCAAATTATGGCACTATATTAACCCTTAAGCTTTTCTCTCTTGTGGCTCCATCCTCTGGAATTTTTATCTCCCTCAATGTTCTCAGCATCACATGATCTACATCATCCAGATTACAGCCATCTTCATAGTCATATGGTGCTACAACATCAAATTCTATCCCCATAACTCCCTGTTATCTTTGTACCCCCTGCGCGTGGGGAGTGTCGTTCTGAGCACATTTGGCACATCGCATCAGCCCGCACACCTGGCACTTACACCCCACTTCCATTTGTATCTGTATGTTTTAACCGACCTAACTAGATTAAAAGCTCTACTACGGGGCAGGGACCATCTCCTTTTCTTTTTGGGTGCAAGGCTCTAGCCTTTGTAGTTATATAAGGTGATATTGTATATTAATGTACTGAACTATTTATGTATTTGCCCTCGTCCCTTGTATGACCTTTTTTGTATGTATTGTACCACGCGCTGCCGTCCCCAAGTGGCCTTCATAAATAACTATACCTACATACATCTCCTGCATATTTGTAACTGATTGCAATTAAACAACAATAAGGGCTAGGCCCCTTGAGAGCGCTTCTGATTACGCTTTTAAAAATCCACACCTGTGTCCGCCCATTTTTGGCCAATCGTAGTGTGTACTTGTGCAGATATGTATCTAGAACACTGAGCGTGATTGCAAATACGTGGTTTGCGTCCTCACAAAAACAGGTGCTCCCCGTTTTGGCCTCTCCCTTACTAAGCCATGCTACCTGTGTTTTCAATAGATGTCCCTTAACTGTTTTCACTATGTGGCACCCTGCCTTCATTATTTCCCTTCTAAAGGCATTACACAGAGCTGTGATAAAATCAGACTTCACTCCTTATGCTTTCACCTTCTCTCCTCCTCACTGTGTGTTTTTATAATGTACCTTATTAAAGGGATCCCTCTAACTCTCTCCTTGTCTAATAAAATATGGTTTCCATTCTTTGACCTTTATAAAGAATCCTTTTACCTTTACTCCTCTGCTCCAAAGGTCTACCTCTGCATTTGCTTGAAAGTGAAGATAGGAACTGTCGTCCCTTAATGCACTGTGGAGCCCCCGACCCCCCCCCCCCCCACCCGCCCATCCATCAGATGCTCATGCATTTGCTCTTATTTAACATTAAATCCTACTTCTGTAGTGTTAGACTACTTCTCCCACTCCCAGAAAAGACTGTTTCTTTTTTTTTTTTTAATCGGTTCGAAACTTACTCTTATGAGATCAATCAATAGCCCCACCACCACTTCTGTGATTGGCTACCTCCGCTGCATCACAGACTCTGCTCCGGCAGCCCACTAGTGCAACTCGGTTTCCCCGGAAGTTGGCTTGCTTGTCGCTAAGCTCGAGGGAATCTATATTTTGTCTGAGGTAGGACATACCCTTTAAGGCTGCTGGTGCTGTCGAGTACTATTTTCAATTAAGACATTCTCGTATTGTGCTACAACACTGACATCATCTGTGAGGGTGACCTAAAAGTCCTGCCGTCGTGGTAGCGCTTTGTCCTCCCATTTTCTCAACCTATATTAAGCACTGACGCAACACTTCATAATATGGCAAAGTTAGACAAATAAACACATAAAAAGATACAGTTTTCAATAAATGAATAGATATTATAAAGTCAAAAAAAGTTAATGCGTTATAAAAACCATATTGAGGGATATTAGGTGGGAAGGTAGATGTTATTTTCAGAGGGAATGCGGTTACAGTACTACTCTCCTTGTCACAGCTCTCGCCCAGCTCTGTCTTGCTATTCGTTTTCCAGTGTCTACTGTTATAGTGTAGTGAGACTAGAAGGTTTCATTTTTAGGGGATTGCTGGTTATTTTCACATGATCTCTGCAGTAGGATGCCGGGGCCGTCTTGCAGTTTCAAACTGTGTGCGCAAGACACAAGATGAAGGCCTCTAACTACGTGCTTTTCATTCAATTACATTTTCTAAAAGGAGTCAAACACACGCGTTGCACAACTCGTTTCTGTTGTGCGTTTGGGCAAGGTGCTCCGCCGCACGGGGGGGGGGGAGGTGTGTATCTCACATCATTATCCATGCTCGCTATTGTGGGTGGAGGGGCAGGAAGGACTCGGGGTCAACGGTTACGAAGCTTGAGAACAAGTTGCTGGGGTACAAACACATGGTACCTAGTGCATGTGCAGATGAGTTTTCGTGTCGGTGACCACATGAAGAGGCACACTGGAAAGTCGCAGCAATTGATTCCTAGATTGCTGTACCCTGAGTATTTTATTAAATACTTCTATATTAAGAGGTCTGCATTCAGAGGCTGAGTACATAAGGATTTTACTAGTGACAATTATAGGACCGGCGGAGCTACTTTGTATTTTGGTTGTTCTCCTTTAATTGATACTGAAAAAAATATTTACAAATTATCAACAATTTGTACTTATGTAACATGGCTGAAAAAAGCTTTCAATCAATTATTTGGACATCAGCTTTGGAAGAGGTTCTTGAAATTTTATTAAAGGGTTTATCTTTAAAGCTATTTTAACTCTTTATTTTACCACAGACCATGTGTACATTCCTATTAGACATCACTATTGTTTCTTAACTATTGACAACCAGACAGCTGTCCTGTCACCAACAATATTTGATTCTTGTCATTGAACTACTTGTCAGCTCAAGCGAGTGCTCTACGAACTATAGGCCAATGTACAAAGGTTTAAAGAGTAAAGCGTAATGTAATTTTTTTGAAATTGTAATGTGAATGCTGTTCTATCTCACCCAGACCACCGTATACTTTTTACAAAAGGTTATTTTTCATCACTAAAGGTTGCGTGTTATTAATATATCTGTATTGCTTCTGTTAGGGTGGGCAGTGGGCTCTTATGCATGAATGCTATGCATGGAAAGTAAGTAGCTCTACTACGTGCTATGATGTTGCGTTTTGCGTCGCTAAGAGATTCTCATAAATAATATTTAAGTAGATACTACATGTGTCTGGAATACAGAAGTCATGCTTACATGTTTGTTGCCAGTACAACACATACCCTAAATAACCCATCTTGGCTCAAAAAGTCCCCTGCCCCTGAAACCCCCAGGATTCGTGTCTGTACAGAGTTTCTGCTTTCTGTTTACAGGAAAAGATAATGTTTTCTAAATGTCCCATGGGTTTCATTGGTTGAGTTACTGTGGCGTACCATGTAAATGCCATGTTTTAGGACACACAGCCCAAGAAGTCCCAGTTCAATCATCTGGTTTACTTATGAAATATGCAACATAGTCTACTGTTCCTGAGCTTAATGGCAGTTGGTGTCACAGTGGAAGTTATGTTGTGTAATGTTTTGCTATGTGTAGTACCGTGTTTTAAAATCTTTTTTATAGGATGCTTTTAAAAACTGTTATTCAAACGTCACCAGCTTCCAGGTAACCAATAGATAAACCTTGTCAGGTTTCTACTACAACCATTGTGCTAGAATTGTTTCTGTCAGGTATAAGTGATCAATGGCTAGTTTTATTTAGGAGGTGGTAGTTTCCTCAATATCAAGACTAGATTTCATTTTGTACCAGAGGGTTCATTATATTCATAATCCAACCAGAGATTTTTTCTGATAGTGTTTCTGATTACCGTGGAGATAATGGGTCCTGCATGGGTTTCCAATACTTTGTGGATTTTTGGGGATTCATATCAAAGCAGATCCCACGCTTGGATCTTCATGTATTGCGTAGCAGTAGATAGGTAAGTGGTGTAGGGCAGATCCAGGAAATGAGGAGAACTCCCTAGGATATCTCAATTCAGTAATCTTTAATTCACACATAACATGTTTCGGACCAGGGGTTCCTTTCGAAATGTGAGGACTATCACATGTGATATACACCCATATTACATACTAACAATAGTACGCTCGGAAGTACCAATTCCCTTTCCTGTCCGGTGTCTCAAAGCCACTATGGTTCCTTCCCCTTCTTCTAATTCAACAGCAAAGAGCTCTAACAATCGTCTGAGTGGTTTCATACACATGAGGTCCCAGCAAATTCCCAAACATGGGATATGATGAAGAGAGGGGAAGGCGTAACACCCACTAGAAGACCTGTGCTCCTATAGGGGATAAATGACGGAAAAATACGGAAAATACTCACACTGGCACCTGTAAATATATCCATCAGTAGCCAAACGACAGATATACAAACTTAAGCCTAGGCCTCCTTGAATCTCAGTCACCTCATGCTCAACGAGCCGACCACACTTTCCAGAGCCTGAATAGAATGCCATCAACATCCGTTACTAAGTGAAAAGAGGAGTGATTCTCATCCAAACAGGTAACTAATGGTTCGGACAGGGGCCCGATACGATCTACCCGAACGAGAGCCATAACTTGTTGAAAGGCTTATAAGCGACTATGGACCGGGCAGATGATTATCCTGTAAGTGCAGTACAAAAGCAAGGTATTAGTAATATGGTCATAGATATACATTTTTAGACCAAGATTCATTCAAACCCATGTGTACAAGGGGTTTTCTACAGTCCTTAATCCAGTAGCAGTCCTTTTGAAGACATGTTTTACTACAACAAATATGATACCTACCATCCGTCTCTTACTATCACTTCATATGGATTGTCTCCAGAAACAGTCCCCTTGAGTTGCTGTGTGTTAGTTTCAATGCAATGGAATCCTGCGATCTGTTGTGGTCCTAACCAGGTACCATGTTTTGTAATTTCTAATGCTCCCTTTTGTGTTCTTTAATGATTTTCTTTAACCTCCTTATGTTGTCCCCACATAGCGGTGCCCATCAGGGGCACTTTACAATGAAGATATATACTGCCTGTCTTTCGTGCTACAGGTGGCCGTATCTCTGAGTTTAATGCGGTTTGCCCCCCTTTTAAACGGGTGGGGTGATGTCTATCACCTTTTTATATAGAGCACACAGTCACCTATCAGTTTAAACAGGGGAATTCCCTTTTCTAGGGGTACCCTGAATATAGTGCTCGTGTCAGATAATTATCCGCTGGGCTCCGGTTATCCTCAGTGTTTTACCTCTTTGGTAAGCTGATACATTAAGGTTTTATCCTTGAACAATCCGCTGAGGTGTTTGTCCTTTTTGGGATAGGGGGCCATTACTTGGTTGATGATATCGTTTCGATGTGGTTGCTCTTTTGCGGTGCTGAACCTTTGAACAAATGGGATCCGTTTTGCTGTTTGGATTGCCCTTTATCCCTTATATGTTTCAAGTAAGCTTAGCTCTTTATTAATGTTTTTAAAATAAACCGTTTTTTTTTTCTGTTCTAGTCAAAACACACGGGGTGAATACCCTCACAATCCCTACCAATTTGTTAAAACACCTACCCGCGCCGATTATCTCTATCTAGATTCGTCAGAAGATATGCGTCTTGCCCTAATAAACTGGCTTTTAAGGGATTGCTTTAAAGATTTTAGGTGTATGAAACTAATTGGCAGGAGTAGGTTATTCCTGTCCCTGGTTTTGCATATACAAATGGCTTAAGCAAGTTGTTTTTCCTAGTACAATGTGTCGTCAAAAAGTTTAATGTGTTTCAGTTCGAATCTCGTATGTGAACTTATCGTGGGTGGGCTTTGTGGCCATTTAATCAGTTCCAAGAACTCGCTTTCTCCCCACTCAGACTGACCAGGATGTCATCTACATCTCTGGCCTATTTTATTATATGTTGTGTATAGGCAAAAGGCTATGTGTGACAAAAATAAAACCTTTATCTGCAATTTTTTTTGCAATATGAAAACAGACTTAGCACAATGATGGATTCCACTGCAATAAGCGCCCTTGGGTTCCCTTGTTTTTGAGAAGAAGAAGAAAGAAGAAGGAAAAAGAAAAGGAAAAAATAAGAAAGAAGGCAACTACGAAACAGAAGACGACGCAGAAGAAGAAGAAGCACGGATAGAAGACGACAAAGAAGAAAGACGACGAAGCATAATAAGCAGCAGAAGAATCAAGCAGCCTCCGCCCGCCGAAGCCGACGCAGCCAGCTGCCGCCTCCGAGAGACCAGCCGCCGCCGCCGCCGCCGACCGCCGCCGCAGCAGAAGCAAGTGAAGGCCGCCGCAAGAAGCACGCAGACGCCTACTCCGCCGTGTACCTCCTTCCTGCTCGTGCGGGCGTGTGTTTGTGGGGGGGGACGGCACGGCGGGCCGCCTGCACCGCCTCCCGCGGCTGGGCCACGTGGGGGGGGGGGGGGGCGCGAGGGGGGGAGGACCGCAGCCTCGGGGCTCCAGCCGACGACGACGCACCTCCGCCTCCGCCGTCCGCACGCCGCCGCCGCCGACCCCTGCCGCCTCCTGCCGCCTCCGCCGCCTCCGCCAGCCTCCGCCGCCTCCGACGACGCCGCCCAACACGCCAGCCTGCAGACGCCGCCGCCGCCGCCTCCGACGCCGCCGCAAGCGCGGAAGCCGCTTCTCCAGCACTGCGCCGCCTCCGCAAGCACGCCCTCCCGCCTCCTCCGCCGCCTCCGCCGACGACCGCCTCCGCCCAGCCTCCGCGCAGCAGCATCTCCTCGCCGCCTACCGCCCGACGACCCGACTCCCGCCCTCGCGCCGCAGCAGCCCGCCGGACGTGATCCTAATCCCCTCCGCCTGCCGCCGCCGCCCGCGAGTGCCCTCCGCCCAAAGCCCGCCCAGCTTCCAGCATCCCTCCGCACTCCTCCGACAGTGCCTTCCCGCCACTTCCGGCCGCCGCTGACCCTCTTCCCTCCCCGCCCCGCCCCGCCTCCCGCCGCCGCAGCCGCGCCTCCGTCTCCGCCCGTTCCTCCGGTCCCGCTCCGCGTCAGCCCGCCGCCTCCCTCTCCGCCCTCAAGCGCTCCGCCGCCCCCGCCCCTCCCTCTCCCCCCGCCGGCTTCCCTCATCTGCCTCGCCCGCCTTCCTACCCCTTTCCTCACGCTCCTTTTGCGAATCGTTCTCACGGGCTTCGCGTTGGCATGCCTCGTCGACCAAATGCATGAGCCATCAAAATTCCAGCATCAACGCAGAACTACACGGAAGACGACGAAGCCGAGAAGAAACGAAGAAGAGGCAGACCGAAGCCCAGCAAAAGCATAGAAAGAAGCCCAGAAAAAGCGCCGCATACGAAAAGCCAGCAAGCAAGACGAGAGAAGATAAACAGATAGAAGCAGCAGCAGAGCACGTGAAATGGGGTGCATCACAGACGCAGCCACGATAAGAAGAAGACGCAAGAGAAGCGAGAAGACACGAGCCCGAAGACGAAGTACTAAATACGCCGAAAGAGCCTCCAAGCAGACAAAGAAAAGAAGACGAAGAAGAAAGAAGAATCCAGAGGAAGACGAAAGACTGAAATGCTAAATGCCGACCGAAGTAAAATCAGAAGAAAGCTAGGAAGACAGAGGCAAGAGAAACGAAGGAGAGAGAAAGGTACAGACGGGGGGAGAGCAGTACAGGGCATACCAGACAACGCGGAGGAAGCAAGGAGTCATTATGCGTGGCCTCAAGAAGGGTAAGAGGCATACTAGCATAAGCCGCCCCCGCCCTTGTGAAGATGCAGGGGTAACGGCCCCCCGCCCTGGAAGGTGAACCCCCCTACTCTCCCACCACCATCGGTGCCTTGTTTGGCTTTATTGTTTTCTTGGTTCCTTCACCTTTCTACAGAACATTCAGGAGGAAAGCGCGACCGCTATAGCGTCGACCTACCCAAGCTACCCGGAGCCTAGAAACACCAGAGAAGGTAAATGATGCAGTCGGAGTTTCCCGCATTTGGGAAATCGCAGGGGTTCCAGCACACCCGAAGTGCAATGGGTGAGCCTTTCCTCTGGGAGAACCACCTTCTGATCATGTATCCCTCCCCTTCCATGTAAGTATGAATTTGGTATTGGAAAAGCCTGCCAACCGCAGCCCGCCGACCCCCTGAACGACTAAGGAGCGAGTCCGCTGCACAGAGTCCCTGCCCAGGCCTGGGGCACACATTACCGAAAGCTTGCTGTGCTCCCCTTCGAATCCACCCCTCATGAAGTTGGGGGGGGGCCCGCGCAACCCCACCATTCCAAAAGATTCGAAAACTTGGACGACCCTCCTCTCCCATGGTGCTTTTTGCAGCAATGTGTATCTGCAATATG